>OU744734.1:58577327-59777327 GCA_916613615.1 Steromphala cineraria | reverse complement strand
AGGGACAGCAGAACGTTGTTTTGGGTAAATAATTTGAGCTAAACAAATACGAAAACATTAACGATACTTACTCTTTATATCAACACATACAGGCAATTTAATTTGTCTTTTCTATAAAAAAAAATGAAAACAATGCATTTGAGAAAAAAAAACTTGTACAATGTAAGAAAATATGATCTTATTCTAATTTCAAGAAAGGAAGGAATTGTGCATTGAGATTAGAGTTTATTTTCGATAAGATTGCCGAAGGTTATGAAAACTGTCGAGGCCTTAAATGATTACTTTTTGAAACTGCGTGGCTGATTGCACAATCTAACTCTGATTGAATCAAATCGGTCTTCTCTCTTTCTAGCCCGAGACGTGCTCTCATTAGAACAGAGGTTAGATCAAGATTTTATGACTTGAGTTATCTCTGTAGGGATATATATATATATATATATATATATATAGTCGCACCGGCTCTCCAATACAGTGCAGAGGGCCATCAATATACAGTTATATATCACCCTTCACTGGAGGCAAACTAACACGATAGAGAAATACAGGGTCATGAACTCAGGAGATACACTCAACATATATACAGTTATATATCACCCTTCACTGGAGACAAACCAACACGATAGAGAAATACAGGGTCATGAACTCAGGAGATACACTCAACATATATACAGTTATATATAACCCTTCACTGGAGACAAACCAACACGATAGAGAAATACAGGGTCATGAACTCAGGAGATACACTCAACATATATACAGTTATATATAACCCTTCACTGGAGACAAACCAACACGATAGAGAAATACAGGGTCATGAACTCAGGAGATACACTCAACATATATACAGTTATATATAACCCTTCACTGGAGACAAACCAACACGATAGAGAAATACAGGGTCATGAACTCAGGAGATACACTCAACATATATACAGTTATATATAACCCTTCACTGGAGACAAACCAACACGATAGAGATATACAGGGTCATGAACTCAGGAGATACACTCAACATATATACAGTTATATATAACCCTTCACTGGAGACAAACTAACACGATAGAGAAATACAGGGTCATGAACTCAGGAGATACACTCAACATATATACAGTTATATATAACCCTTCACTGGAAACAAACCAACACGATAGAGAAATACAGGGTCATGAACTCAGGAGATACACTCAACATATATACAGCAGAAAGTATCACTTACACCACATTGGAGGTTTTATTCCTTCAATGGGATCTTTTTCACTACAGTAAGTTTGATGAAAAGTCCTAGGTTAAAGTCATTGAAGTGTGATTGGATAAATATCTCCTCTTGAATGTGATTTACCGTAGTCTGTGTAAAACTATCCTCTGATATTTAATTATTCTCCTGCCATACCTATATCATTGCAGTCGTTCTGTCTGAGGTGTTAATAATGTGATTATTAATAAGAGACAATTAATAAGGTCACGCAATCCTTTTTCCTTGCATTATTTCGTTATGATTTTTTAGATTGACAAATACTATCTAAACTAATACTATCGCTTAAGGTTTTTAGCTGATTTGGATATACAGAATTATTGTTTATTCTATAAATAAAGGGAACTACGTTTCTCGACCATATTTTAGTATATTTAATATATAAATTCATATGCGCCGTTCTTTAAAATTTACTTTTGTCATAAATATGATCCTCTGACACTCAAGATATTTTTTCATCAAGCTCAATCTATCATTGTCATGACATTCAATACTTTTAAAACGTTTTTATTTTTGCTAAAATTATAGAAAATATCATAGAAATGAAAAAACCCAATAGCTGAAACGTTTATCAGATCAAGAAAATCTAAAATGAATAACGACAAAGCAACACTGGAATTTTGCTATGCGTATACCCCAATTCGTATAATCATCCAGATAGCCTTCAGCTCACCCCTACGTTTCTGTCCAAGCATACACAATCTTTTACAAGGCATTACAAGCATTACACAATACGGACCATGTATTACAAGCCTTAGCTTCTTTGATAGACTTAACCTTTCAACCCCACGTGAAACACGAAAACATGTATATAGCTTGTTCGATCTGTCAGTCACACGATTGTAATTGCTTTCTCAAAGTCATGGTTGGTAAACATATTCGTCTTTACAGAATGCTTTGAGCTATTGAAATGAACATCATTGAACGTCAATGCATGATTTTTAACTGAACATACCCTACAATGTATGGGAACGTTTGCGGGTCATTGTTGTGGGGTCCTTCAAAAGAGCAACGAATTTTTATGCTTACACTGACATCTCTTTCCCATGTTGACAGTGAAAGTGTAAGTAGGTCAAGCTGTTACTGTACATGGGCTGGTGATGGACAGCTATAAACACCACCTTCACTATGGTGTGAGGGTATCTGACATTGTCCAGGGAACTAGGTGGGGTTGATAGCGATGTTTGAATGATAACATTGGAGATCTTTGGACGTGAAATGCATGATGTGTTGGTGATGGTTTGGGGTCATTGCACGTGAAATTCGTGGCGAATGGAATTCAATACTTTTAAGACGTCATTGCTAGTGAAGTTCATGCCTACATGTAGTTTAGATTGTTATGTGGTCATTACAGGTGTAACACTAGTTTTTTGACGTCATTGAATGCAGAATTTGTGGCTATTTGAGTGGTATTTATACGTCATTGCACGTAAATTCGTGGCTAATGTTAAATTTTTTTTATAACACTTCACGTGAAATTCAGAGTTATTTAGACTACATTGCAAGTTAAATTCGTGTCGACTTTAATACTTATTGAGACGTAACTGCACATGTAAACTGTTCCCTATCCTATTCCTTCGCAATGTCTGCACAAAATTGTATGACGTCATGACACATTGGATGCGTATGAGTAAAAATGTTAACTTTTGGTGAACCTGTTTTATATTAAGATGTACCATTTAAAAACCGCAAAATATTCCTCGAATAGTTGCACTACCTACAACAACAATAACTTTGTTAATAAGGTTAAGGCCCTATCCCTTATCATTATCAGTCTTATTTAGAAGGTTATCAAGTTAAAATCTGCATTCAACATTTTCAAAAGACTCCAAACGCTAATGTTGAATAATACAACCATTGTTCAGCAGCTGAATTCAATAGACGGTAGCACATGTCAAACAAGCTATTCATTAAATAAATATGTCCTGAATATATTGACTGTGTTTCATGCACAGTTACTATGTACAACAATGTGGTTTATCAATGTTATTCACCTATTCAAATGTTTTTAATCCTATGCCTCCACACGATATAATTATTATAACAATGTATCAAGTTACCTAATATGTAAGCCTGTAAAAATAAATTCTTGGAAATGCTTTTGAACACCTTCCCATCAGGATTCCATTCAAAACCTTATTGTGTAACATTATATGTTTCATCATTAATTGGAAAATTCTCTTCCAGCTTAAAATTGATATGAAGATGCATTTCACGACAGATGTTATTACCATATTTTGAAATGATACAATTACCAAACTCATATTGTGGACCTGAGTTTTGACAGTTCTCATTAAGAGTTTCAAACACCAATGTCTCATCAATACAACACCAATAGAAATCCCTCAGCAAAATAACGTCAGGAAGCCGAGATTTGACAGATGTTTTTCACACAGTCTTACCGTGACCTTCGCTGGTGAATATGGTGATATCGACATGCCTCGCCTGTCACTCAAAGCGAGTTCAACTGTGACAAGGTGATATATACAAGATGATGGTACAATAGACAACATACTGACACATGTACTGTGTTATATACTAGTCTTTGGAGGTGATTAATGAAGTGGTATACAAACAAGCTACACACAGAGTCCATGTATTTTCTTGTTGGCAGTAATATGAAGACACTTGAAAATCACAGATTATTACCAAAACATAGTTTCAAATCTCTCTTAAATCAAAGATGATCTGCTTATAAAGCATCAATTGGTAAAGAGTTTAATATGTTTCAAAATATACTATCATACATGTCCAAAAGCTACATTCTACTTGTATAAATGGTAACTTTACTATCTTGTAGCAAACTATTCAATGAGGCCAAAAGGTACGTTAATGACTATAGTTTTGAAAGGTAATTTCAAATTTCAATTCAAATTCAATTAAATTCATTTCTTAATATGGCTTCACTACATTTCTATGATTATAGCGCAACGTGCATTAAATATTGATTATAATTTTATTGGAGTTGTTTTATTGCACATAGACCTTAATATCTCCGTATATATATGTTTTCTTGACTTATCCAAATATGTGCTTTTTTTAAATGCAACCTCTAATCAATAGAATACTCTCTTTCAGATATTGAAATAAAAAATATCTTCTTTCAATAAAATCTGAATATGGATATCATATTGAAAATCACATCATATTCAGACTGTTTTCATTTGTACAGCTTAATACGTACTATAGGTACAACGTATACTAATATATATCCTTATTTGAGACAAGCAAACAGTTCAATGAGATGTGTAAACATAAATCAGGTAGTAAGCCCAAGGCGTGTCTAAATTGTCTGTTGACCATCGTACTAGTTCATTCGTTTTTATTGTGGATTTCTGTCCCATATAGACTAACGTAGTCTCATACAATAAACCAGAAGCAATGAACCATAAACCACCCCTTTAACACAGCGGTATATAGGGCTATGTCTCCACATTAACGGGACAAGATAGCATTGGACAGCAAATATAGCTTCATAGCTGATAGGGCCTTATACAGAGGATAAGTAGCTAACTGGATTATGTGAATTCTATTGACGTTGTTTCCCCAAAGAGGGTATGTCCTTCTTTCACAAAGTGGTAGAAAGACTCTTAGTTAACAGGAATGTTCTTTCGTGAAGTTAGCGATGCTTTATCAAAGGAGCCCAGTAGCATACTTGTAAAGGGCCCCTTGAGTGTAAGGTCGTCCTCCCTCATATTTATTACAACGATTTATGACCACTTGATGATGAAGGGTTGATGCAATCCAGGAGTTTGGACACCTAGTAAGTCGTTATTGTGGAGAATGGTGGTGTAGTGGTTAGCGTGCTGGTCTGTCATGCAAAAGACCGGGTTCGAATCAAACTGGCAACACCAATCATTTGTGACCTGAGCTTTACACTATGTTGTGTCCTTGGAACTTCATCCACATTTTACTCAGTCCAACCAACTATACATCTTAATACGGGAAGTACGGACCTATATTGTCGCGGGAAGAGGTAGTAGATTTCCTAAAGGGTAATAGTTAATAGCCATTGAGCTGTGCTTGCACTGGATAAAAGACTTATAATTGGCATAGATATTAACCTAATATAGTGGTTAAATTATGCTTAGGGATTTGTGTTAGGTGGTCCAAGGTTAAAGGTCCAAGAGAGAGACCGTTAATGTCACTTCATAAACAACTCGAAATGGTTACATGACCCTGAAACGGTGTACCAATGAATATCATTTTCACATTCACATTTTACAAATGCTTTACATGGTTTACATGGTTTACAATGCTTTACATGGTTCCTCATAAAGTGTGATTGAAAGGCTTTATTGTTCATAATGATAACGTCTTGTCAGAAATACACTGTTAAATATGTGTTGATGCTCCCTGCAGAAATACTGCAGCGATAGATAATTGGCCTATCACTATGATGCATAGATGTCAGCAGGGAAGCAGCAACCCCCATATTATAACGTGCTTGTGAATGAAACCCAATCTTCAAAGCGATGAGCGGGCATTCTACCCACTGAGCAACATCTTGGGTTTCATTCGTTATAGCATAAAGGCAAATTGATGTAGAGTGTTTCGTTCTACAGCAACTAGAAAGATAGACAATGAATTAAGATGTATGGATAAAAAATATATTTAGTATACTCATTCAAAGGTTTAAAATTCACAAAATAACTTAAACGGCAAATATCTAGCAGTTGCATCAAAATAAGGTAATACTCGTTGATAACAACACAATGCATAAAATGCCAAATCGTAATTCAGCACAAATTTAAAATTGAAAACGATATGTTTCTCAAGGTCCGGAAATTCCATGAATTATCAGGGCATCTGCATTTGAAACGTACAAATAAATGTTGAAATAATCTTTTTTTCATTATTTATGGCTTCGTGGTTGCTTTCGTGTAGAGATGCCACTTCAAAGGGAAATAGCACTTTAAAAAAATTTCTGTTTTTCAGAGGGTCAACATCTCATTACTCAACCAAATTGTGCTCACTTTTTTGTAAACAACTTTTGGTAGTTTAAAAACGAAAATGAACTTGCGTAGTTCAAAAAAACGTGATACATTGGTTTTAAACTGCATTCTTCGATTAAAAGCATAGTCTTGCAATTTGTCAAACATGTTTTCATTTTCGAGAAATAATTTTATTAATCTAAGCAGAAGTGTCCCTCTAATGTCATTACGTGCACCTGTTGACCTTCAACACTAACCAGACCACTTACAGATATACCCACATGTAGCGTTAATTGTGACACTCTATAAAGGATATCGTCTCACCGATGGCAGATCAAACACTGACGAGTCACCCATCCCTTAAACCATTCAACAACATGCAATATGCAACTGCAGTGTAAATATCAGACTTGTTTGATGTGGAGCTATAGGTGTGTATTGAAGTATGTACTATGTAGCTACTGGTGCAGATTGATCTATGAAGCTGTAGCACTTGTTACTTTACTGAATTATAAAGTAATCCTAGTTTTATACAGCTATGTTCTAGGATTCGATGTAAGTTTTGAAGTGACTCCTTATTTGAAATGTTCAGTGACTAAGAATGCAAATTTTGTATTACTCACTCTGAATAAAAGGTAGATCACATTTCTGTTGATTTGATATGGTATATTTTGATCGCAAGAAATGTAAGTTTAGAAATGATTAAATAGCTCTTGCTCAAGCATCTTACATGATCTTATCCAATGATTTTTAACAAAATAAGAAAATATATATTAGTTATATAAGTTATACAGAGAGATAAGTCATGATAAATAAGTCCTTACTAACCAGTTTATTTTTCTGAAGGTATCCATCCCTTTTTTATAAAATACCATGGAGCTGGCAAGATTCAATAGACAGCTTAGACTGAAAATCGAAATGTTTGAGGATACTCTCCTCTCATTTGCATTAAATCAGAAAATGAAACACGTTTCTTGAATATAATAAAGTTATAAACAAGACAATTTGATAACAAAAATTCCCCGAGGCGCTACCATTTAGCCTATCTCAATGATAACAACGTTATATTATTAACATGAAATATCATAAAACAAAAATATCCTTAAATGATAAATATGATTAAAACAATTATCAAATGTTGAAATTATAAATGATCAAACACAACTATTTTCAAAACAAAATGTTACTTGATATAATAAAAGCCCTTTCCTCTACAACACAATATCAAGGCCTATGCAGCTCCATATTTTATCGCATTCCAATGTCAAGCTAAAGCTTTGTTTCTGTCCCTGACAGAGTTGGAGTATATTCTACACCACGACAATAGCAACTGATTCGTACTGGCAGATTTATGCTGTTAAAAGCCCTGCGGCAATACTTTACGTGTTTTGTGACATAGGCCCAGTTTGAAATGAAACTCTCCCTCCATCTACGCTGTGTTAACTGTGTTTCCGTGTGACTTTTTAACACTTGAGCATGTCATTTCAATACATCTTGAGTTAAAGAAAGCATTCTTTATTCTATAAACGTAAGGTCACCTTTGAATACAATAGCGTCTTTTAAAACGTTTGAGGGAAGTTGTGACTCGAGCACGAAATCGCAAAACACGAAGAGGGTCTTGTAAAAAATTCGTTTCTCAATTCTTTGCAGATCTCGAAAAGTCGCGACAATCAAATTAACTTTCCCTTTGACAGCATTAAATCACATTTATTATTAAAGGTTTATGAAACAAACATGATCTTGACAAATGTTTAGAATTTGTTCAATATAAATATCGATTACTCATGGAAGTTACGCTTCGTCAAGACAATCCTCGATGATCAAAACAGTAAATCTAAATCAATAGCTGTGAAATATATACTTTTGAATTGCATCTAAATCGAACGACATGAACGTCAGATCGAATTTAACGTTCATGTATTCCACACCCTTTATCTCGTTTCTTTCATATTTCATATTTCTAGAAAATGTTCTCGTTTGTTTAGCTACGATATTTATTCATTGATTAAACAAAGTCCACTTTATGAATTTACAAAAACAGATGATATCATTTAAATCATATTATATCACATCATTAATACATGTATTATATCTTTTTGATAAACGTTTGAATTCTACTTTAACATATTATGTGACGATTTTCGTGAGAAAAAGTTCAAAAATCTGGATAAAAATGAACCTTTACGCCATAACCTCCCTTGTAAAAAGCCAATTCAGCAGTCCTTCCTATGCCCCTTGTATACCTACATGAATGACCTATCTGAATAAATCCCTTGTATAAATACATGAATGACCTTTCTGAATAGAGCATGTTCTATAAGGTGTATAATATGACGCATACTGCTAACAGTCTATATGAATACTCTATATGAGTCCACTATGAATAACCTCCATGTTCAGCGAACTGAACCGGGCCAGCTTCTGAATCTTGGACACGCTTGGGTGATCACGATATAACTGAATTTTGAAGTGTGTTTAGCTGAAAGTCACCGTCTTGAATACGATGATCGTCTTATCGTCATTGTCAAACTTCATATAATTTCGGTGGTAGGCTATATATGCATGAAATATGACTGTACAGTGCATGTTAAATTTGGAGGAGTTCGTATTGCTGAAGTCAACGATACTATGATAGTAAACGATAAGTTGTACCAGCTAATTGAGCGGGAATCAATCTCATATATTCCTATTACGCATTTCATCTGTGTCATACTTTATTTAATTGTAGTAAAGTTAATAAACATGGAATATGTTTGTACAGTGCATGTTAAATTTCATATCGTTATACTTAAAGAAATTAACAGTACGGAAAATTGAGTGTTTAAAGGGGAAGTAGCACGTTTTAGGGGGAATATAAGGTGATGTCAGGAAAATGAAAATTAATGGTTCCAATTGAAAAACAATGTATTTAAACTAAGTGGAGCAGTAATAATTCAAATATATAACGTAAAGTTTAGCCATGCAATTCCCTTTTCTTACACAACATGAATTAAAGGTGTTCACACATAATGGCCGCCAATGGATTTTATGTGAATCTTCATACTTTGTCCTCTGACAATGGATGATTTGCTTGTGTATTGAGATTTTTGACACTGTCAAAATAATAAATTTAGCATTAACTTACAATTATCAGTGAAATTTTTAAAATATAAAATTATCAAAAATGTGCTTCTGTGTGAAACTGTAGTAATGCAGTAACTGAAGATTGGAGAGACACAATAAAGTGCAAACAACATTAAAATCGAAATTCAATGCTTGTATAGTGGTTTATCCCAAATGATGTGAAAATGAAATGACTAACTGAATGATGATACTGAAAAGCTTTTTCTAAAACAAATCAATCTTCATGTATGAATTGTTATACAATAAATAGCATAATAAAGGGTAACAGTGCATAGGAACTTTCCAATTTGTTATGTTTTTATTTCCGCTCCTTCCTATAGAAGAAGATTTTATTTCAAGTTTTAGGCCACAGGCCCATAGAACATACAAATGTAAAACGTAATGAACATTTATATAACACAGAATACTAGTATTGATTAATGAATGACTCTCGTTGTTTAAAAGCATGAAAATGATATTTCATGAAAAATATTAAATAGGTTAAAATGCAATAAATACGTTAGCTACAATGGAACTTTTATATTAATCTCCTGTCGTTGTTTGTAGTTTCTGTTGCTGTGGTTATACATGTATCTCATTGCTGTCGGGTTCTCCCGAAATGTGTGGTAATGTCTCAATGCTTAAGCTTGTTATTATTTCTAACACCTATTCATATTAATTTTGCTGTTATGTGATTGTATCACTTCAGTTTGAATACCGTAAATAAATAAACTTTATGTTTTATGTATATAGTTTACATAATGAAATAAAATCATATCGTTAATCTTTCATTTAAAACTTCTGTTAGATATACGATTACAAGAAGCTCCTGAATAACAAGGTATTTTAAATCACTCAATCACACGGTGTCATCGAACTGTATGTTGCCTTTACTGTTATGAGGCTACAAAAGAATCGATTTGCATTTCTTGTATTCTATAACATTGATAACCAACGAGATAATATCGCTCCCCGGCGCACACCAATAATATAAACATTAACATTTTCAACGATGTGAGTATTTGAATAATCAAATCAATATTTGTCAATGATCAATCTATTTACAATCTATCTAGGTACAGGCAGTAACATGTCACTATATTTCAATTGACATATTTCACTTTGAATAAACCTGTTCCTAAAATACATATGCAACATTGTGATGGTCGTGTTCAGCGAATCACTGAAGCATGACATATAGATATGTAAATATGAATACACGGGGTAAACATACTTCACATTCATAAGTCTGGTAGACGACTTTGAAACCGTTCACAAGTTCACCTTGTTCCGAATTGATATGCACCTATGTCATGATAGGTTCAAACATATGATGCTATACCGAAGAGCTTATTCCGTTCTTTACGCTTAATTTGGCAACATCAGTTTTATGAAAACAGATTGAAATGCATTTTTTTTCCGATATTTAATTACAGAGAGGATTATATGGTTTCCCAAAATGTTCAGTGGTAACTTTCAATGTTAACTTTCAGTGGCAAATTTCGTTAAAAAGAATATAAAACATGAACGAAAGTGAGACAATGAAACGCTAAACACTGTTCGCATTTTGCAAAAACCCAAAATAATCAACGTTACTAAATTGTTTACTTTCTTGGATATCGTATGTAAGAAATATACCATTCCAGAATTCCAAGATCAAAAACCCATTGACCGTGTTACAACACTCCAGGAAATTATGATAACCAGTAGACCTCAGATGAAGCAAGCAAATTACATTTCCAACCTGATCATGACAACTATAGAGAGGGTCTCAAGAGTTTTACAAAAAGCAGTCAGAATAAAAGAGAAAAGACGCCGATGCAAACTTTGTAGACATTCCCGAAAGCTATATCGATGTGCTCCAATAAAACTCTTCCACGAATGTTCCAAAACTTTGTTCTACCATAGCATTTTAAAGACGTAACAATTAAGATCAATAAATATGGCGTATCAGACACTATTGTCATCTTGCATTGTCACACACGTTGACACAGGAGCTGGGTGTTAGCTAACAACTATGGATACAATGGTTATTCAATAAATGATGAATTCTCTGGAACTTCCCCCAAGGCTTTGCGCTTAACCTAAACGTGTGTCATGCCATTGTTCGTACATTATAAAGGTGTAAAATGTTTAAAACAAAAGGAGAATATTTCATGCCCAAGAAGAGAGTCCCGGGTGATCGATGAAAACTTTTATCAAATATAAAAAGTGTTAGGAGAAATTTGTGTTTAAGGCATGTTTGCACCTTCAGCACCAACTTCAATGACGTTTCAGACAAAACAAGGTGTGTAAGTGATTATACTATTGAAACTTTTCTCAAATAAATCCATCGTGATTTGTGAAGATAAGTGTTTCAATAAATTAATTGACATATATGTGTTTACATTTGTTCTCATTTTCTAAATAGGTTCAAATATTGCAACATTATACGTCAACACGAGCCAGACGATATACCATTAATATTTTATCATTGCACAATATACATTTTTACTAGTCGAAATTAGTCACAGAAACTAATGTCTTAAAACATATTGCTGAAAATGATGAGGACCAATTTACGTATGAAAAAATGTGCTTCAGCGTGCATAGATACTGTTAGCATTAAACTAAGCCCACACCAAATAACGATTCTCTGTGTACAGACATATCGCAGACAGTCCCATTGCATAAATCTCTTGAGACAGTGCTTAATGAAATAGAGCTGCAATCGATTAGCTTATCAATGAGTGTTGTCACTCGCCTGTCAATCATCGGTTGATATTTACAACAAGAAATCGATACCTCTTAATAAAAGATTAATGTGCTCGTGTAATGTCACCAGTGTGTAATTGTTCTATATTTCTATGCATCAGTTTCCCTTGAACAATTACAGCATTGCGGGTATTGTGTTGTTGTTTACAATCGAATGTAAATGAGCTGGGAGGCTTTTGACACAAATCGAGCTTTATGTATTTTTCTGTTCGATTTTGCTTCCGAATTCCTTTTGGAAATAATTGCATCTATTTTTGGTCTCCCTTTGACTAAAAGTAGACAAAGAAACAATAATTGTAATTTTGATGATTTAAAGTAATGGTTCGTAATGCCAAACTCTGTGTTGTTCATGGTATCTTGTAAATGTGCCAGTTTGTATATAGATCTGCTCTTGGAACACGTTTTTGACATGCAACAGAAGAGGATTTGTTTTCTATCCAATCTGGAATAAATTCTTTCTGAGTGATATTGAATTGACTTATAATACGATGTAAATTGCCTCTGTAATTTTGTCTGTAAAAGAAACAATCCGATTCAATATAAAGGAAATTTAAATAGCAGCGTATCCATAGAAAAGAAAACACGATAAATATTAGAAACACTAATTTACTAAAACACTAAAAGATCCGCTGAAATAAGAAAAAAACAATTACATGAAATCACCTTCATGAACTAAGTTGACACAATTGTCACGTCACATGACATGTCACTTACCGATGTTGACAATACGGACGCCGTCACGTGATATGGCATCCAAGGCCACAGTGACATTCTGCAGCTTCTCATACTGGTTAACAGGGTTCTTGAGAACTCCCCCGAACCGTCGGTGCTGCAGCTCCTCCACCAGTGCCAGGAGAGACACTCCATCTCTGAAGTCAGTCCTCACGTCATGGATGACAATTCCACGGGTCTTCAACTGCTCATTCAGCCAGTTGGTGAAAGTATTTTTCTGAATCTGCATGCGCTGGTTGAGATCAGCGACTTGCAGAGAGTCCCTGGCTCCTTTGTAGCTATTCATCGCGGTAAGTCAGCTAGCAGGAATCCATGAGTCAAGATATAGCTCAACGGTATCCGATTACGTTAATAGGTGAATAAGATATGCTACCAATACTTGATTGTCACGAATAACACTACTCCAGATGTGAAACCTCCAAACATACAGGTCAAGACCCAACGATAATCCACAAGTGCCAATTCCTATATTGCGTCACCGATTCCAAGACTCCGGAGATCCCCTATACCCCTGGGTTCCACAACATCACAGGACTGAGAACGCCAGTCGTTCTCCTGCTTTGTATGGGAGCGGCGACTGACCCGATTCAGGTGGTTATAGCAAGTATGCAATATTCAACAAATCGACAGAAGACCTATTTTCCTATTCACGGCTCACAATAAAGATACACGGGTCGCCCTTCCAAAACCGGTTTTTCCGTGTAACGTCGCCCCATGCTGCCGAATGCGCTGTGTTTACCTGTTATAACTTAGAGATATATTTAGGCTGGGTGACAGTCACTGTCAAATACAGTCTCACCGACGTAAGAAGGCGGGTGCTGTCATTTACTGCCATGAATAGTCCGACCGCTGGTGGATGGCGGGTGCTGGCAGTCATTGCGACCCGGGTCACGTGACTGCCTTCATTGATGAGTGACAGCTCTTACATGTACATTACAAGTACAAGACATCTTCTTGTAGGCAGTACGTTTTTATGCATCGTGCGTATATCTAAGCAATGATATACATGTATATGAAAACGGTTTGGTAAGAAGAACTTAGATTAATGGTGTGGCAGGATATACAGACTATGTACAACATGTATAACATCAGCATACGACAGCAGGCTTTATATATACTTAATGTCGTGTAGTCTTATTCGTCGGTATATATATATGCCTCACTTTAACACAACAGGATATATGGAATATACCTTAAAAACGTATGTTCGATAGAAACTGAAAAATATATTTTGTTGTGGTGGACATGTAAAAAACCTTCAAGGGGTTTATAAACAATGTTATAGGGCTACAAAACATATGTATTAACATATTAAATGTAGTACAAAAGTACGGAATAAGATTAAAAACATGATACAAGACTACACTCAACCTTAAATAGAAGAGTATATCGACCATAACGAAGTGCAAGTGAGACTTTAACAGAGTGTAAGGGAATATTTGTGTCATGAAGACTGATATCCAATGATCGAGGGAAAACAAAAGCGCCTTTGAGCAGCGCTCTCTGATCTGGATATTGGCACTATACAAATATTAGTAGTATAGTATAAAACATAAGCCTTACCCTTTAAAGGTAAAAAGGTTGATCATAAACGAAAGAAAATATAACCAATTGCAAACCAATCATTTTCACTCAAGGAGCAGTGATACAATAAATTTTCCATGTTGGGTTTAGCGTCACTGCTTCAATCTGTATTTATATCGACAGTTCAGTATTTGTTTAAACAGTATGACCTGATATAAAATAAATTGTTGCTCTTAATTCATCTAGTCTGTCATTTCCCTGATATCAAAAGAATAAAAGATTTACACAAAAATGGCCGCCAGCAGTGTCTGCACGATGCTTGATAATTTTTCTTATGACAATTGGTCATAGTTGAATGATTAATGAGATCCGTCTGAAGGTAACACGCTTGTCATCAAACGAAATTTTCTTTAATACTAAAGAAATGAAATTTATAACAAAAAACCCTTGCCACTGTGATGTTTTTCAAATGGAGAACTAGAAGTAATATGCAAATGAACCCCCTTAGTAGCGCCTTATACACGCTATAAGGTTTAAGGCAATGATATAACAAGAAAACCATTGCACTTGTTGACAGAGCAAATCTAGATTTGCACCTGAATAATATCTCTTCGAATCAAATTTGAAATTTGTTTTGAACATACATATTTTCTTTTGGAATATATTAAAACATGTTGGTTTTAACAGACGTCAGTTTTATATGAGATACAAGACAACAATTAGCGTTTTAAGCATAGGCGTAGGGACGCTTTTGAAGTGTAGGGTGGGGAGGGGGTACTGAACTCTTTTGGAGGGGTGCGCCCCCTGGATCCATCAATGAACGGTAACCCAATGGACCAAACCATCAAATGTCGTTGAAGTCAGGGGAGCAAAGGTGAGCTTAGTCTGCCAGATGCACTCTTGATTCAAGCAGACACAACACGGTCCGGTGATTACCCCAGCAGCTTACACTAAGACGATCCCCTTTCACGGCTGGATGAACGAGTCAGTGGGGCGAGGAGAGAGGTAATGGCGGTTTACCTGCAATTATATTGGATATTTGTTAATCGCTGAAATATTACCGTCATAAAACCAGCTTTATTGCAACCAACACGTGAATAATATATTGCGACCGATCTTGGTGTGTGTAGATGAATGGACGGCTGCACATCTTTTGAAGTTTCAAGATTTGTAGGTTGTGTACCTTCTCTTAAATATCGCGAAGAGAAGAACAGTGGAAGTTTAGTTTGATATTAGCATATGATGCTGTGTTAAAAATAGACTTAAAACGTTTGCAGTCAAAAATAAAGAAAGGTGTTCATTTGTAATGTCTTTAATGGTGTAAAAGAATGAAAAATAATTGAAGCATTTAAATTCAAAACTCGTTATGAAGTTGGTTAGCTTATCACATATAACACATATAAACAAACTGTTTCGAAGCACTAAAATAATTCAACAATTGACCGTCGTCCACTCACTCCCTAATTGATTAATAGCGTAAATAGATAAAATTGGAATGGATATGTATGTATTGCATCTGGCTGTAAGGGAAATACTGCTCTTTAGCAGCGAATGAAGTCCTCTTTAGTGTGTTGCATCAAGACTACAACATGTAACAAGAGAGTGACTACCATGTTTAAAGAGTGTCACTAAATAATACAAAAGGCGGTGTTTTGAAGAAAGGACATATTTTATGATGAGTATGCCATGCTTTACTGTTATTAAATACAAAAGATAACGAATAACGAATCCAAACCATGTATAGATTAAGCTACAATTACACGACAGACCAACTCAAGCAAGATTCGAACTCGAACCTCCGGTCGGATTGTCTGCTGACCCTGTAAAACTCTCTACCATCCCTCAACTCTATTATAATAGAAACAATCAACTCATCTCGTCTTAAATACAATAGGTATAATCAACTGTAAATAGAACACTTCGAGTTCAATACACAGTAATGCAAATTTTCCGCTTCAGAAAAGGCACGTGCCTCGATAAAGAATGTAGATAATGGGGAATCGCCAACAGTTGTCTCCAGGCTCGGCTGTACGGAAGTGACAAGTCAAGTCGGCCATAGACGGTGATATTGAAATCAACATTTTCCCTCGAGGAATTTATGATTCGCGAGGCACAAACGGGGGTCATGCGTAGCCTACGTCAGTACTATCCGCCGGATGTTTCAAGGGGCACTAATAGTAAACATGGAATTAATGTAATATGGGTTAAATAGTTCACTCTTAGTATTCGTATTGGTTTACAATGAAATAAGGCATAATTCTTCACTGAAGTCATTCTAATGAAAGTAATACTTTCGAAACATGTATGCCTCTGTAAAATTGCAAAGAGACTCTTTGTACGTATAGGATCATTAAAGAACAAAAACATCCTTAGCTGGATAAGGTTATTACATAATGTTTACAGCATATATAGTTATTAGGAATGCCACAAAAAAGTTAATATATTTATAATGTCTCGATTGAACTCTCACTTCAGTAAAACACGCATTTGTTAATAACTTTTGTCTCTCGTTTTCGTATGATTTAGTCAAAGTTATACACATGAATATAGTTTATCCATTAATTCTCTATGCCAAGGTTATAGATTAGTAATTATGAATGAAATATTTAGCTTTTACGTGAAACCAGGTTATATGTTTACGTCACGAGCAGCGTTTGGATAGTTGTCATGGAAACAGGGAATCTGATATAGAAATGACAAGTAATTTGATAGGCCTACTTGTAGATGAATTGATATGAATATAGGTCACAGTGTAAAATTCGTCTTTCCTGTAAATAAGCAGATGTTTAGTAAATAATAAAAAAACCCGGATATATTCAAACGCTACTTTTTTATGATCAGACAATAATAAGAAATTGAGGCACTTTGAGTGAGGTTTCAGTTTAGCCCTCTAGATACAATGCAAAAGTATCATCATTATAAAGGTAAGCTGTGCCATACTTATACTTATCCCATTAGATAAAATGGCGTGCATCAGAGCAAAGATATGATTTGTAAGATTACAAAATGTCTTGCTTGTCACAAGTGAATTTTAGAGTAATATGTTTGAGCCAAGTCTACTTTACAGTTTGGTTTATTATGCGGGATGGATATATTTTAAGGTCGCTTCGAAGTTATAGGGCTTGTAAGTTGATAATAGTTGATGTATGTGATTATATTGCTACAATATCAATTATTCATGTAATACAACGTTGAACCAAAAGTCATCTTACGAAGACTTTGATTATTACAAAAGTAAGTGAATTAAAACTTGCTCAGGTTGATCGACACATAATTGCGTATTCAGTCACTTTTATGGTGTTTCTTATGCTATTGGTGATGAATACCATTATTTGTTCATGTTTAAGTATTTAATGAGTATAGAAAAATGTACTCCCCAGATATCAACCTTCGGTATACAAAACAGCTGTATTATTTAATAGTCATGAAATTAGTGAAAAATAATATAAATTGTATATTGTGTTGCATACTTACTTGTTGTATTAAATTAAATACCAATTATCCTGTCAATTCAAATGCTTATCTGCCGTTGTCCAAAAACGTTTTCCTGTTTAACCTCACTATGCCATTTACATATCCTTGACTCTCCTCAACTGTATTAGTGAGAGAAAACGGACCAAGCCAGGTAAGATCATACAATTATCGGATCGACCCTGCATTGGGTCCAGAGAATAAGTGTAGAATTATCAGTAACAGGGACGGATAAAACCAACCATTGTTATATTTGAATATTGTTCGTATGTTAGATATTTAATTGTCCTGTTATTTTTTGACAGAAACAATGATGTCATTATCCCGAGTAATTTCCAGCAACGTCTTCAGTAGAAGGAGAATACAGACTGGTCATTCCAAGCTCACTAAATTGATAACACATTATTTTATTATAATTCATTCTATTCGTATTTCTTATGATTATTCTTTTAAAATAATTCAAATAATATAAACATCTTAATGAAAGTGGACCCTTTATTTCACTGTTAACAATTTCAACATAACTCAAGATTCGATAATTAAATATAAAGTGCACTGCATATCTTTGACAAAAGATGATGATTAACGTTGCGTCTATTCCAATACAAGGTAACATTGTAAATTACACATGTGCAAACAGAAACCTTCTCGACGACCCTCGTTACTAAGGATACGATACTCTCTGTCAACCAAGGTATACATTTATGTTAACTTATTTATTTTTGTCTTTTCATATATATTCATCAATAGTAAAATCCACGAGCACTATTGGTGAGATGGTAGTTTCATTTATCACATAGACATCGTTATATAATCATATGATTTCATCAATCGATCAACTGATGCTAATTATTGAAACCATGTAAGTGAAGAAACAGTTTTATACAATCGAACATTGAGTATAGGGACGTTATCTGGTTACAGAAGAAGAAGAAGAAGAAGAAGAAGAAGAAGAGGAAGAAAAATATTTGATCTAAGTGTCACACAGCGTACATATACTTTAAATTCAATGTGAAAATCGTCAAGATAGCTTTGAGTCGTTCGGTTATCTGAATGAAAACCAATTGTTATTCTTGAAATATTGTGAGATTTCATACAAGCACTAAGTTCCATTCACCATACAATAAAATGAATCAATTAAAAACAATATTAGTAAACTCTGTGATCACTATTACATGTAGCTTCCTCTGTAGGATGTCAGTACTCAGTAGTTGTACCATATGTATACCATACGCATTGTATGATACATTAAAGGGACAGTAGCACGTTTTTAAGGGGAATGTAAGGTCATGTCAGGAAAATGGACATTAATGGTTCCAATTGAATGACAATGTATTTAAACTAAATGGAGCAGTAATAATTCAAATATATAATGTAAAGTTTAGCCATACGATTCCTTTTTCTTACACAAAATGAATTAAAGGTGTTCACACAAAATGGCTGCCAATGGATTTTATGTGAATCTTCATATTTTGTTTTCTGACTATGGATAAATGGCTTTTGTTATAAGATTTTTTACACAGTCAAAATAATACCTTTAGCATTAACTCACAGTTATCAGTGAAAAATTTAAAATATAAAATTATCAAAAAACGTGCTACTGCCCCTTTAAGCTATGAGTGATAGTGACGACTGAAACAGGTTTATTTCATGTCCTCAAGAGTCAACTGAAATAAGTTTTAAATTTAAGAGCTATATCTGTTAACGCTTTTGAAAAAAAATGCGCCTTTCAAAAAAACACCGTTTTAAAATCTCCTTAACTAGACGAGATAGGATAGTGAAATTGGCCCATTTGTTTGTTTTCAAATCATCTCACATACAAAATGCATGAACAAATCAATTTCTAACAAGGTGTTTTTATAATGATAGCATCTTTAATTGATAGCATCTTTAATTTATCAAATGTATGAACTTAATAATAATTTCATTCAAATTCCAAAGATTATGATAAAACAAGATAGAAAGATAAAATAGAAAAAGCTGTTTTTTGACACCTCGTCTATTTGAACAGTCATACAATTAAAGTATCATACTCTGGTGTTGGAAATTGTTAGTACTTCTTCACAACGTATTGGCGTATCAATAGGATTCGTAGTCGTATTTCATTTAAGACACTATTTTGTGTTGTACTCTTTTGAAAAGTCGGTATCGTTTCTTTTGCCCCTGAATGGATGATATCATTACTGATAAGATGTTCTAACCTGTCAAACCCTAATTACAAGCCTCAAGAGAAGTTTTACGGGTGGACTGTGTATGTTTGCATTTAATTAAAAGCAATGTACACATAAAGCACCAATATTTGAATTGCAGAATAAACATAAGTAGTCAGCAATGTATTGTAACAGGAACTTTAATTCATTGATTGTACCACTGATGATTCGATGGGTTGTCTTCATTTTTAAAAGCGCATTCTTGGATCAGTGCTGATTGGAGATGTTTTTTAACTAAAGTCCTTCAGCTTGTAAAAACACAAAATACGACCAGTTTATGTCAGCATTAAGGTGACATTTCATTTGGAAATCAACAACTAAAATGAATCACAATTACCATCACAAAGCGGTTATTGATCATATACTGAGAATGTATTAGTCATGATTAATATTTACTCAAGTGGTCAAATAAGATATATGTAAAGTTTATATTATAAAATGTTCAACTATCCCTTATTATTCCCGTCCAGTATATGAAGACAGTGAACGTTTTACAAGGGAAACGATGCTCTTTGCAATCAGTAACATTAGAACGACAGCAATGTCACAGACAAGAGTAAACTTTTACTAATTGAATCGCAGTGTTTGACGATACACTATTATAACTGTTGTTCTTGAGAAAAGAATCAGTATTGGCAATTTCGAGGACATTACATTAATGCAGTATTCTCGAAGCTGTTTGCCTAGCAGAAACAAAGGGGTAGTGTGGAGAGGTAAACTTCAATTATATGATTTCAGACTCTATATTTAAGGATAAACCATTTTCGCTATCGGACTCATACCAAGTGCTGATAACATGGCCTCTATCTCAACGCTTGGTGGGAAGGATGAGCACATCGACAACGATGAGGACAAGCGTAATACAGTTGTCAAAGATGTCTTCCAGAAACTGCGGATCCATCTACGAGTTGTGGGGATATATTTGGACTTGTGTGGCTCAAACACTTCGTCAAAGCCAAGGAAGTTGGCTCTAGGTCTGTCGAGTGTGATGAGTATCCTGTATCTGGCGTCTGTGTGGTTTTTCCAGCTTAGACTAGTCCCCGTGATTATCAGAGAGGAACTATTTTCAACACGATTCCTCCAAGTGTCCCTCCTCTTCTTCATGTACTTGTCAGCTCTCTGGAACTTCTCCTGCTCCATATATCTCGTCAGGAATCACTGGAGAGGAATTGTCCATGGGTTTGTCTCAGAATGTACCCTTAGGGAACATCAGCATCCTTATGTTCTTCGACATTTTGGAAAGTTCCTATTCACGTTTTTCATCCTTGGCTGTTCAGTTTCTTTGTTCTCCGTCATCGGACTCTTCAAAGCTGATGGTTCCTCACCTCCTAGTGAAATGACTCTGTTCAGACTCTACCCAGCCACACCAAGCACAACCTCCTGGTTCACAATGAAGTGCTTCTACACATCCTTCGCCTTCATGTCCTACCAACATGTCTTCGCCTACTGTCTGGTCATCACCACCTTCTGCTACATCCTGAAACGTGAGTTCCAGCAGGTGACAGATACATTGGAGAAGGAACACAGGGACCTTCATGACACGATGTCGAGACTCCTGGAAGACCAGAGACAGAAGCATGAAAGGTTGTGTACCCTGACCAGGAATGTGGACTCTATGCTGAGTAGCCTTGTGTTCGGGATCTACTTCACTGGCATTCTCAACACCTGTTTCTGTGTGTCCTGTTTCAGTGCCGAAAAGTTCCCCAAGTCCCAGATATCAACTCTTGTCTCCGTGATGCTGGCTGCAGCTACTGAGATGATAGTGTGTACGGTGGTCGGAGTGCTGCTCAATCTCGAGGTAGGTGTGTGCAAGCATACAGATACATCACGAAGCATTCTTCATATGCTTGTTTATCTTAGTTAAAATGTTTTATGCATTTCCCCAAGTGCACTATCCGCTTCACCAGTCAAATGAACAACACATGATTCTTACTGACTCACAGACTTTCTGTATTTGTGTGCCTTCCATAGCCTAGTGAGTAAAGACGCTGAGTTGATTTACAACATTAAAAGGTTTTAGATTTGTCGTTCATGAAGCGCTGAAATATTCACTATATTACAAAAATAATTATAACCTGACACCTCTCAAAGCAAGAATAGTAAAAGAGCAGTAGATTCTTAAAAAACATCAAATGTTAGCACAACAATATGAGGTGCTTGACTGTATGCTACGGTCAGATGCTAGAGTGGATGCTACGGTCAGGTGTTTGAGTGGATGCTACGGTCAGGTGTTTGAGTGGATGATACGGTCACATGCTTGAGTGGATGCTACGGTCAGGTGTTTGAGTCGATGCTACGGTCAGGTGTTTGAGTGGATGCTACGGTCAGGTGCTTGAGTGGATGCTACGGTCAGGTGTTTGAGTGGATGCTACGGTCAGGTGTTTGAGTGGATGCTACGGTCAGATGCTTGAGTGGATGCTATGGTCAGATGCTTGAGTGGATGCTACGGTCAGGTGTTTGAGTGGATGCTACGGTCAGATGCTTGAGTGGATGCTACGGTCAGGTGTTTGAGTGGATGCTACGGTCAGGTGTTTGAGTGGATGCTACGGTCAGGTGCTTGACTGTATGCTACTGTCAGGTGTTTGAGTGGATGCTACGGTCAGGTGCTTGAGTGGATGCTACTGTCAGGTGCTTGAGTGGATGCTACTGTCAGGTGTTTGAGTGGATGCTACGGTCAGACGTTTCAGTGGATGCTACGGTCAGACGTTTGAGTGGATGCTACGGTCAGACGTTTGAGTGGATGCTACGGTCAGATGCTAGAGTGGATGCTACGGTCAGGTGCTTGAGTGGATGCTACGGTCAGGTGCTAGAGTGTATGCTACGGTCAGATGCTTGAGTGGATGCTACGGTCAGATGCTAGAGTGGATGCTACGGTCAGGTGCTTGAGTGGATGCTACGGTCAGGTGCTTGAGTGGATGCTACGGTCAGGTGTTTGAGTGGATGCTACGGTCAGGTGCTTGAGTGGATGCTACGGTCAGGTGTTTGAGTGGATGCTACGTTCAGGTGCTTGAGTGGATGCTACGGTCAGATGCTAGAGTGGATGCTACGGTCAGGTGTTTGAGTGGATGCTACGGTCAGGTGTTTGAGTGGATGCTACGGTCAGGTGCTTGACTGTATGCTACTGTCAGGTGTTTGAGTGGATGCTACGGTCAGGTGCTTGAGTGGATGCTACTGTCAGGTGTTTGAGTGGATGCTACGGTCAGACGTTTCAGTGGATGCTACGGTCAGACGTTTCAGTGGATGCTACGGTCAGACGTTTGAGTGGATGCTACGGTCAGATGCTAGAGTGGATGCTACGGTCAGGTGCTTGAGTGGATGCTACGGTCAGGTGCTAGAGTGTATGCTACGGTCAGATGCTTGAGTGGATGCTACGGTCAGATGTTAGAGTGGATGCTACGGTCAGGTGCTTGAGTGGATGCTACGGTCAGGTGCTTGAGTGGATGCTACGGTCAGGTGTTTGAGTGGATGCTACGGTCAGGTGCTTGAGTGGATGCTACTGTCAGGTGTTTGAGTGGATGCTACGTTCAGGTGCTTGAGTGGATGCTACGGTCAGATGCTAGAGTGGATGCTACGGTCAGGTGTTTGAGTGGATGCAACGGTCAGGTGCTTGAGTGGATGCTACGGTCAGGAGCTTGAGTGGATGCTACGGTCAGGTGCTTGAGTGGATGCTACGGTCAGGTGTTTGAGTGGATGCTACGGTCAGGTGCTTGAGTGGATGCTACGGTCAGGTGTTTGAGTGGATTCTACGGTCAGGTGCTTGAGTGGATGCTACGGTCAGGTGTTTGAGTGGATACTACGGTCAGGTGCTTGAGTGGATGCTACGGTCAGGTGCTTGAGTGGATGCTACAGTCAGGTGTTTGAGCGGATGCTACGGTCAGGTGCTTGAGTGGATGCTAAGGTTAGGTGTTTGAGTGGATGCTACGGTCAGGTGCTTGAGTGGATGCTAAGGTTAGGTGTTTGAGTGTATGCTACGGTCAGGTGTTTGAGTGGATGCTACGGTCAGGTGCTAGAGTGGATGCTAAGGTTAGGTGTTTGAGTGGATGCTACGGTCAGGTGTTTGAGTGGATGCTACGGTCAGGTGTTTGAGTGGATGCTACGGTCAGATGCTAGAGTGGATGCTACGGTCAGGTGCTTGAGTGGATGCTACGGTCAGGTGCTTGAGTGGATGCTACGGTCAGGTGCTTGAGTGTATGCTACGGTCAGGTGCTTGAGTGGATGCTACGGTCAGGTGTTTGAGTGGATGCTACGGTCAGGTGCTAGAGTGGATGCTACGGTCAGGTGCTAGAGTAGATGTTACGGTCAGGTGCTAGAGTGGATGCTAAGGTGAGGTGTTTGAGTGGATGCTACGGTCAGGTGCTAGAGTGGATGCTACGGTCAGGTGCTAGAGTGAATGCTACGGACAGGTGCTAGAGTGGATGCTACGGTCAGGTGCTAAAGTGGATGCTACGGTCAGGTTTTTGAGTGAATGCTAAGGTGAGTTGTTTGAGTGGATGCTACGGTCAGATGCTAGAGTGGATGCTACGGTCAGGTGCTAGAGTGGATGCTACAGTCAGGTGCTAGAGTGGATGTTACGGTCAGGTTTTTGAGTGGATGCTACGGTCAGGTGCTAGAGTGGATGCTACGGTCAGGTGCTAGAGTGGATGCTAAGGTGAGGTGTTTGAGTGGATGCTACGGTCAGGTGCTTGAGTGGATGCTAAGGTCAGGTGTTTGAGTGGATGCTACGGTCAGGTGCTAGAGTGGATGCTACGGTCAGATGCTTGAGTGGATGCTACGGTCAGGTGTTTGAGTGGATGCTACGGTCAGGTGCTAGAGTGGATGCTACGGTCAGACGTTTGAGTGGATGCTACTGTCAGGTGCTTGAGTGGATGGCTAGGGTCAGGTGTTTGAGTGGATGCTACGGTCAGGTGCTTGAGTGGATGCTACGGTCAGGTGTTTGAGTGGATGCTACAGTCAGGTGCTTGAGTGGATGCTACGGTCAGATGCTAGAGTGGATGCTACGGTCAGGTGTTTGAGTTGATGCTACTGTCAGGTGCTTGAGTGGATGCTACGGTCAGTTGTTTAAGTGGATGCTACGGTCAGGTGCTAGAGTGGATGCTACGGACAGGTGCTAGAGTGGATGCTAAGGTGAGGTGTTTGAGTGGATGCTACGGTCAGGTGTTTGAGTGGATGCTACGGTCAGGTGCTTGAGTGGATGCTACGGTCAGGTTTTGAGTGGATGCTACGGTCAGGTGCTAGAGTGGATGCTACGGTCAGGTGTTTGAGTGGATGCTACTGTCAGGTGTTTGAGTGGATGCTACGGTCAGATGCTAGAGTGGATGCTACGGTCAGGTGTTTGAGTGGATGCTACGGTCAGGTGTTTGAGTGTATGCTACGGTCAGGTGCTTGAGTGGATGCTACAGTCAGGTGCTTGAGTGGATGCTACGGTCAGGTGTTTGAGTGGATGCTACGGTCAGGTGTTTGAGTGGATGCTACGGTCAGGTGCTTGAGTGGATGCTACTGTCAGGTGTTTGAGTGGATGCTACGGTCAGACGTTTGAGTGGATGCTACGGTCAGGTGTTTGAGTGGAAGCTACGGTCAGGTGCTTGAGTGGATGCTAAGGTGAGGTGTTAGAGTGGATGCTACGGTCAGGTGCTTGAGTGGATGCTACGGTGAGGTGTTAGAGTGGATGCTACGGTCAGGTGTTTGAGTGTATGTTACGGTCAGGTGTTTGAGTGTATGTTACGGTCAGGTGTTTGAGTGGATGCTACGGTGAGGTGTTAGAGTGGATGCTACGGTCAGGTGCTAGAGTGGATGCTACGGTCAGGTGCTTGAGTGTATGTTACGGTCAGGTGCTTGAGTGGATGCTACTGTCAGGTGTTCGAGTGGATGCTACGGTCAGGTGCTTGAGTGTATGTTACGGTCAGGTGTTTGAGTGGATGCTATGGTCAGATGCTTGAGTGGATGCTACGGTCAGATGCTAGAGTGGATGCTACGGTCAGGTGTTTGAGTGGATGCTACGGTCAGGTGCTTGAGTGTATGTTACGGTCAGGTGTTTGAGTGGATGCTACTGTCAGGTGTTTGAGTGGATGCTACGGTGAGGTGTTTGAGTGGATGCTACGGTCAGGTGTTTGAGTGTATGTTACGGTCAGGTGTTTGAGTGTATGTTACGGTCAGGTGTTTGAGTGGATGCTACGGTCAGGTGCTAGAGTGGATGCTACTGTCAGGTGCTAGAGTGGATGTTACGGTCAGGTGTTTGAGTGGATGCTACTGTCAGGTGTTCGAGTGGATGCTACGGTCAGATGCTAGAGTGGATGCTACGGTCAAGTGTTTGAGTGGATGCTACGGTCAGATGCTAGAGTGGATGCTACTGTCAAGTGTTTGAGTGTATGTTACGGTCAGGTGTTTGAGTGTATGTTACGGTCAGGTGTTTGAGTGTATGCTACGGTCAGGTGTTTGAGTGTATGCTACTGTCAGGTGTTTGAGTGGATGTTACGGTCAGGTGTTTGAGTGTATGTTACGGTCAGGTGCTAGAGTGGATGCTACGGTCAAGTGTTTGAGTGGATGCTACTGTCAGATGCTAGAGTGGATGCTACTGTCAAGTGTTTGAGTGTATGTTACGGTCAGGTGTTTGAGTGTATGTTACGGTCAGGTGTTTGAGTGTATGCTACTGTCAGGTGTTTGAGTGTATGCTACTGTCAGGTGTTTGAGTGGATGTTACGGTCAGGTGTTTGAGTGTATGTTACGGTCAGGTGCTAGAGTGGATGCTACTGTCAGGTGTTTGAGTGTATGTTACGGTCAGGTGTTTGAGTGGATGCTACGGTCAGGTGTTTGAGTGGATGCTACGGTCAGGTGTTTGAGTGGATGCTACGGTCAGGTGCTTGAGTGTATGTTACGGTCAGGTGTTTGAGTGTATGTTACGGTCAGGTGTTTGAGTGTATGCTACTGTCAGGTGTTTGAGTGTATGCTACTGTCAGGTGTTTGAGTGGATGTTACGGTCAGGTGTTTGAGTGTATGTTACGGTCAGGTGCTAGAGTGGATGCTACGGTCAAGTGTTTGAGTGGATGCTACGGTCAGATGCTAGAGTGGATGCTACTGTCAAGTGTTTGAGTGTATGTTACGGTCAGGTGTTTGAGTGTATGTTACGGTCAGGTGTTTGAGTGTATGCTACTGTCAGGTGTTTGAGTGTATGCTACTGTCAGGTGTTTGAGTGTATGCTACTGTCAGGTGTTTGAGTGGATGTTACGGTCAGGTGTTTGAGTGTATGTTACGGTCAGGTGCTAGAGTGGATGCTACTGTCAGGTGTTTGAGTGTATGTTACGGTCAGGTGTTTGAGTGGATGCTACGGTCAGGTGTTTGAGTGGATGCTACGGTCAGGTGTTTGAGTGGATGCTACGGTCAGGTGCTTGAGTGGATGCTACGGTCAGGTGTTTGAGTGTATGTTACGGTCAGGTGTTTAAGTGTATGTTATGGTCAGGTGTTTGAGTGGATGCTACGGTCAGGTGCTAGAGTGGATGCTACTGTCAGGTGCTAGAGTGGATGTTACGGTCAGGTGTTTGAGTGGATGCTACTGTCAGGTGTTCGAGTGGATGCTACGGTCAGATGCTAGAGTGGATGCTACGGTCAGATGTTTGAGTGGATGCTACGGTCAGATGCTAGAGTGGATGCTACGGTCAGGTGCTTGAGTGGATGCTACTGTCAGGTGTTCGAGTGTATGTTACGGTCAGGTGTTTGAGTGTATGTTACGGTCAGGTGTTTGAGTGGATGCTACGGTCAGGTGCTAGAGTGGATGCTACTGTCAGGTGCTAGAGTGGATGTTACGGTCAGATGCTAGAGTGGATGCTACGGTCAGGTGTTTGAGTGGATGCTACGGTCAGATGCTAGAGTGGATGCTACGGTCAGATGCTAGAGTAGATGCTACGGTCAGGTGTTTGAGTGGATGCTACTGTCAGGTGTTTGAGTGGATGCTACGGTCAGGTGTTTGAGTGTATGTTACGGTCAGGTGTTTGAGTGGATGCTACGGTGAGGTGTTAGAGTGTATGTTACGGTCAGGTGTTTGAGTGTATGTTGCTGTCAGGTGTTTGAGTGGATGCTACGGTCAGGTGTTTGAGTGTATGCTACGGTCAGGTGTTAGAGTGTATGTTACGGTCAGGTGTTTGAGTGTATGTTACGGTCAGGTGTTTGAGTGTATGTTACGGTCAGGTGTTTGAGTGGATGCTACGGTCAGATGCTAGAGTGTATGTTACGGTCAGGTGTTTGAGTGTATGTTACGGTCAGGTGCTTGAGTGGATGCTACGTTCAGGTGCTTGAGTGTATGTTACGGTCAGGTGTTTGAGTGGATGCTACGGTCAGATGCTAGAGTGGATGCTACGGTCAGATGCTAGAGTGGATGCTAAGGTTAGGTGTTTGAGTGGATGCTACGGTCAGGTGTTTGAGTGTATGTTACGGTCAGGTGTTTGAGTGGATGCTACGGTCAGGTGTTTGAGTGGATGTTACGGTCAGGTGTTTGAGTGGATGCTACGGTCAGGTGTTTGAGTGGATGCTACGGTCAGGTGTTTGAGTGTATGTTACGGTCAGGTGTTTGAGTGGATGCTACGGTCAGGTGTTTGAGTGGATGCTACGGTCAGATGCTAGAGTGGATGTTACGGTCAGGTGCTAGAGTGGATGCTAAGGTTAGGTGTTTGAGTGGATGCTACGGTCAGGTGTTTGAGTGTATGTTACGGTCAGGTGTTTGAGTGGATGCTACGGTCAGGTGTTTGAGTGGATGTTACGGTCAGACGTTTGAGTGGATGCTACGGTCAGGTGTTTGAGTGTATGTTACGGTCAGGTGTTTGAGTGTATGTTACGGTCAGGTGTTTGAGTGTATGTTACGGTCAGGTGTTTGAGTGGATGCTACTGTCAGGTGCTTGAGTGGATGCTACGGTCAGGTGTTTGAGTGGATGCTACGGTCAGGTGTTTGAGTGTATGTTACGGTCAGGTGTTTGAGTGGATGCTACGGTCAGATGCTAGAGTGGATGTTACGGTCAGGTGCTAGAGTGGATGCTAAGGTTAGGTGTTTGAGTGGATGCTACGGTCAGGTGTTTGAGTGTATGTTACGGTCAGGTGTTTGAGTGGATGCTACTGTCAGGTGTTTGAGTGTATGTTACGGTCAGGTGTTTGAGTGGATGCTACGGTCAGGTGTTTGAGTGGATGCTACGGTCAGGTGTTTGAGTGTATGCTACGGTCAGGTGTTTGAGTGTATGTTACGGTCAGGTGTTTGAGTGTATGTTACGGTCAGGTGTTTGAGTGTATGTTACGGTCAGGTGTTTGAGTGGATGCTACTGTCAGGTGTTTGAGTGGATGCTACTGTCAGGTGTTTGAGTGGATGCTACGGTCAGGTGCTAGAGTGGATGTTATGGTCAGGTGTTTGAGTGTATGTTACGGTCAGGTGTTTGAGTGGATGCTACGGTCAGGTGTTTGAGTGTATGTTACGGTCAGGTGTTTGAGTGTATGTTACGGTCAGGTGTTTGAGTGGATGCTACGGTCAGGTGTTTGAGTGTATGTTACGGTCAGGTGTTTGAGTGTATGTTACGGTCAGGTGTTTGAGTGGATGCTACGGTCAGGTGTTTGAGTGGATGCTACTGTCAGGTGTTTGAGTGGATGCTACGGTCAGGTGTTCGAGTGGATGCTACGGTCAGATGCTAGAGTGTATGTTACGGTCAGGTGTTTGAGTGGATGCTACGGTCAGGTGTTTGAGTGGATGTTACGGTCAGACGTTTGAGTGGATGCTACGGTCAGGTGTTTGAGTGGATGTTACGGTCAGACGTTTGAGTGGATGCTACGGTCAGGTGTTTGAGTGTATGTTACGGTCAGGTGTTTGAGTGTATGTTACGGTCAGGTGTTTGAGTGTATGTTACGGTCAGGTGTTTGAGTGGATGCTACTGTCAGGTGCTTGAGTGGATGCTACGGTCAGGTGTTTGAGTGGATGCTACGGTCAGGTGTTTGAGTGTATGTTACGGTCAGGTGTTTGAGTGGATGCTACGGTCAGATGCTAGAGTGGATGTTACGGTCAGGTGCTAGAGTGGATGCTAAGGTTAGGTGTTTGAGTGGATGCTACGGTCAGGTGTTTGAGTGTATGTTACGGTCAGGTGTTTGAGTGGATGCTACTGTCAGGTGTTTGAGTGTATGTTACGGTCAGGTGTTTGAGTGGATGCTACGGTCAGGTGTTTGAGTGGATGCTACGGTCAGGTGTTCGAGTGTATGCTACGGTCAGGTGTTTGAGTGTATGTTACGGTCAGGTGTTTGAGTGTATGTTACGGTCAGGTGCTTGAGTGGATGCTACGGTCAGGTGTTTGAGTGGATGCTACGGTCAGGTGTTTGAGTGGATGCTACGGTCAGGTGTTTGAGTGGATGCTACGGTCAGGTGCTTGAGTGTATGTTACGGTCAGGTGTTTGAGTGTATGTTACGGTCAGGTGTTTGAGTGTATGCTACTGTCAGGTGTTTGAGTGTATGCTACTGTCAGGTGTTTGAGTGGATGTTACGGTCAGGTGTTTGAGTGTATGTTACGGTCAGGTGCTAGAGTGGATGCTACGGTCAAGTGTTTGAGTGGATGCTACGGTCAGATGCTAGAGTGGATGCTACTGTCAAGTGTTTGAGTGTATGTTACGGTCAGGTGTTTGAGTGTATGTTACGGTCAGGTGTTTGAGTGTATGCTACTGTCAGGTGTTTGAGTGTATGCTACTGTCAGGTGTTTGAGTGTATGCTACTGTCAGGTGTTTGAGTGGATGTTACGGTCAGGTGTTTGAGTGTATGTTACGGTCAGGTGCTAGAGTGGATGCTACTGTCAGGTGTTTGAGTGTATGTTACGGTCAGGTGTTTGAGTGGATGCTACGGTCAGGTGTTTGAGTGGATGCTACGGTCAGGTGTTTGAGTGGATGCTACGGTCAGGTGCTTGAGTGGATGCTACGGTCAGGTGTTTGAGTGTATGTTACGGTCAGGTGTTTAAGTGTATGTTATGGTCAGGTGTTTGAGTGGATGCTACGGTCAGGTGCTAGAGTGGATGCTACTGTCAGGTGCTAGAGTGGATGTTACGGTCAGGTGTTTGAGTGGATGCTACTGTCAGGTGTTCGAGTGGATGCTACGGTCAGATGCTAGAGTGGATGCTACGGTCAGATGTTTGAGTGGATGCTACGGTCAGATGCTAGAGTGGATGCTACGGTCAGGTGCTTGAGTGGATGCTACTGTCAGGTGTTCGAGTGTATGTTACGGTCAGGTGTTTGAGTGTATGTTACGGTCAGGTGTTTGAGTGGATGCTACGGTCAGGTGCTAGAGTGGATGCTACTGTCAGGTGCTAGAGTGGATGTTACGGTCAGATGCTAGAGTGGATGCTACGGTCAGGTGTTTGAGTGGATGCTACGGTCAGATGCTAGAGTGGATGCTACGGTCAGATGCTAGAGTAGATGCTACGGTCAGGTGTTTGAGTGGATGCTACTGTCAGGTGTTTGAGTGGATGCTACGGTCAGGTGTTTGAGTGTATGTTACGGTCAGGTGTTTGAGTGGATGCTACGGTGAGGTGTTAGAGTGTATGTTACGGTCAGGTGTTTGAGTGTATGTTACTGTCAGGTGTTTGAGTGGATGCTACGGTCAGGTGTTTGAGTGTATGCTACGGTCAGGTGTTAGAGTGTATGTTACGGTCAGGTGTTTGAGTGTATGTTACGGTCAGGTGTTTGAGTGTATGTTACGGTCAGGTGTTTGAGTGGATGCTACGGTCAGATGCTAGAGTGTATGTTACGGTCAGGTGTTTGAGTGTATGTTACGGTCAGGTGCTTGAGTGGATGCTACGTTCAGGTGCTTGAGTGTATGTTACGGTCAGGTGTTTGAGTGGATGCTACGGTCAGATGCTAGAGTGGATGCTACGGTCAGATGCTAGAGTGGATGCTAAGGTTAGGTGTTTGAGTGGATGCTACGGTCAGGTGTTTGAGTGTATGTTACGGTCAGGTGTTTGAGTGGATGCTACGGTCAGGTGTTTGAGTGGATGTTACGGTCAGGTGTTTGAGTGGATGCTACGGTCAGGTGTTTGAATGGATGCTACGGTCAGGTGTTTGAGTGTATGTTACGGTCAGGTGTTTGAGTGGATGCTACGGTCAGGTGTTTGAGTGGATGCTACGGTCAGATGCTAGAGTGGATGTTACGGTCAGGTGCTAGAGTGGATGCTAAGGTTAGGTGTTTGAGTGGATGCTACGGTCAGGTGTTTGAGTGTATGTTACGGTCAGGTGTTTGAGTGGATGCTACGGTCAGGTGTTTGAGTGGATGTTACGGTCAGACGTTTGAGTGGATGCTACGGTCAGGTGTTTGAGTGTATGTTACGGTCAGGTGTTTGAGTGTATGTTACGGTCAGGTGTTTGAGTGTATGTTACGGTCAGGTGTTTGAGTGGATGCTACTGTCAGGTGCTTGAGTGGATGCTACGGTCAGGTGTTTGAGTGGATGCTACGGTCAGGTGTTTGAGTGTATGTTACGGTCAGGTGTTTGAGTGGATGCTACGGTCAGATGCTAGAGTGGATGTTACGGTCAGGTGCTAGAGTGGATGCTAAGGTTAGGTGTTTGAGTGGATGCTACGGTCAGGTGTTTGAGTGTATGTTACGGTCAGGTGTTTGAGTGGATGCTACTGTCAGGTGTTTGAGTGTATGTTACGGTCAGGTGTTTGAGTGGATGCTACGGTCAGGTGTTTGAGTGGATGCTACGGTCAGGTGTTTGAGTGTATGCTACGGTCAGGTGTTTGAGTGTATGTTACGGTCAGGTGTTTGAGTGTATGTTACGGTCAGGTGTTTGAGTGTATGTTACGGTCAGGTGTTTGAGTGGATGCTACTGTCAGGTGTTTGAGTGGATGCTACTGTCAGGTGTTTGAGTGGATGCTACGGTCAGGTGCTAGAGTGGATGTTATGGTCAGGTGTTTGAGTGTATGTTACGGTCAGGTGTTTGAGTGGATGCTACGGTCAGGTGTTTGAGTGTATGTTACGGTCAGGTGTTTGAGTGTATGTTACGGTCAGGTGTTTGAGTGGATGCTACGGTCAGGTGTTTGAGTGTATGTTACGGTCAGGTGTTTGAGTGTATGTTACGGTCAGGTGTTTGAGTGGATGCTACGGTCAGGTGTTTGAGTGGATGCTACTGTCAGGTGTTTGAGTGGATGCTACGGTCAGGTGTTCGAGTGGATGCTACGGTCAGATGCTAGAGTGTATGTTACGGTCAGGTGTTTGAGTGGATGCTACGGTCAGGTGTTTGAGTGGATGTTACGGTCAGACGTTTGAGTGGATGCTACGGTCAGGTGTTTGAGTGGATGTTACGGTCAGACGTTTGAGTGGATGCTACGGTCAGGTGTTTGAGTGTATGTTACGGTCAGGTGTTTGAGTGTATGTTACGGTCAGGTGTTTGAGTGTATGTTACGGTCAGGTGTTTGAGTGGATGCTACTGTCAGGTGCTTGAGTGGATGCTACGGTCAGGTGTTTGAGTGGATGCTACGGTCAGGTGTTTGAGTGTATGTTACGGTCAGGTGTTTGAGTGGATGCTACGGTCAGATGCTAGAGTGGATGTTACGGTCAGGTGCTAGAGTGGATGCTAAGGTTAGGTGTTTGAGTGGATGCTACGGTCAGGTGTTTGAGTGTATGTTACGGTCAGGTGTTTGAGTGGATGCTACTGTCAGGTGTTTGAGTGTATGTTACGGTCAGGTGTTTGAGTGGATGCTACGGTCAGGTGTTTGAGTGGATGCTACGGTCAGGTGTTTGAGTGTATGCTACGGTCAGGTGTTTGAGTGTATGTTACGGTCAGGTGTTTGAGTGTATGTTACGGTCAGGTGTTTGAGTGTATGTTACGGTCAGGTGTTTGAGTGGATGCTACTGTCAGGTGTTTGAGTGGATGCTACTGTCAGGTGTTTGAGTGGATGCTACGGTCAGGTGCTAGAGTGGATGTTATGGTCAGGTGTTTGAGTGTATGTTACGGTCAGGTGTTTGAGTGGATGCTACGGTCAGGTGTTTGAGTGTATGTTACGGTCAGGTGTTTGAGTGTATGTTACGGTCAGGTGTTTGAGTGGATGCTACGGTCAGGTGTTTGAGTGTATGTTACGGTCAGGTGTTTGAGTGTATGTTACGGTCAGGTGTTTGAGTGGATGCTACGGTCAGGTGTTTGAGTGGATGCTACTGTCAGGTGTTTGAGTGGATGCTACGGTCAGGTGTTCGAGTGGATGCTACGGTCAGATGCTAGAGTGTATGTTACGGTCAGGTGTTTGAGTGTATGTTACGGTCAGGTGTTTGAGTGGATGCTACGGTCAGGTGTTTGAGTGGATGCTACGGTCAGGTGTTTGAGTGTATGTTACGGTCAGGTGTTTGAGTGGATGCTACGGTCAGATGCTAGAGTGGATGTTACGGTCAGGTGCTAGAGTGGATGCTAAGGTTAGGTGTTTGAGTGGATGCTACGGTCAGGTGTTTGAGTGTATGTTACGGTCAGGTCTTTGAGTGGATGCTACGGTCAGGTGTTTGAGTGGATGTTACGGTCAGGTGTTTGAGTGTATGTTACGGTCAGGTGTTTGAGTGTATGTTACGGTCAGGTGTTTGAGTGTATGTTACGGTCAGGTGTTTGAGTGGATGCTACTGTCAGGTGCTTGAGTGGATGCTACGGTCAGGTGTTTGAGTGGATGCTACGGTCAGGTGTTTGAGTGTATGTTACGGTCAGGTGTTTGAGTGGATGCTACGGTCAGATGCTAGAGTGGATGTTACGGTCAGGTGCTAGAGTGGATGCTAAGGTTAGGTGTTTGAGTGGATGCTACGGTCAGGTGTTTGAGTGTATGTTACGGTCAGGTGTTTGAGTGGATGCTACGGTCAGGTGTTTGAGTGGATGTTACGGTCAGACGTTTGAGTGGATGCTACGGTCAGGTGTTTGAGTGGATGCTACGGTCAGGTGCTAGAGTGGATGTTACGGTCAGGTGTTTGAGTGGATGCTACTGTCAGGTGTTTGAGTGTATGTTACGGTCAGGTGTTTGAGTGGATGCTACGGTCAGGTGTTTGAGTGGATGCTACGGTCAGGTGTTCGAGTGTATGCTACGGTCAGGTGTTTGAGTGTATGTTACGGTCAGGTGTTTGAGTGTATGTTACGGTCAGGTATTTGAGTGTATGTTACGGTCAGGTGTTTGAGTGGATGCTACTGTCAGGTGTTTGAGTGGATGCTACTGTCAGGTGTTTGAGTGGATGCTACGGTCAGGTGCTAGAGTGGATGTTACGGTCAGGTGTTTGAGTGTATGTTACGGTCAGGTGTTTGAGTGGATGCTACGGTCAGGTGTTTGAGTGTATGTTACGGTCAGGTGTTTGAGTGTATGTTACGGTCAGGTGTTTGAGTGGATGCTACGGTCAGGTGTTTGAGTGTATGTTACGGTCAGGTGTTTGAGTGTATGTTACGGTCAGGTGTTTGAGTGGATGCTACGGTCAGGTGTTTGAGTGTATGTTACGGTCAGGTGTTTGAGTGTATGTTACGGTCAGGTGTTTGAGTGGATGCTACGGTCAGATGCTTGAGTGTATGTTACGGTCAGGTGTTTGAGTGGATGCTACTGTCAGGTGTTTGAGTGTATGTTACGGTCAGGTGTTTGAGTGGATGCTACTGTCAGGTGTTTGAGTGTATGTTACGGTCAGGTGTTTGAGTGGATGCTACGGTCAGGTGTTTGAGTGTATGTTACGGTCAGGTGTTTGAGTGTATGCTACTGTCAGGTGTTTGAGTGTATGTTACGGTCAGGTGTTTGAGTGGATGCTACTGTCAGGTGTTTGAGTGTATGTTACGGTCAGGTGTTTGAGTGGATGCTACTGTCAGGTGTTTGAGTGTATGTTACGGTCAGGTGTTTGAGTGTATGTTACGGTCAGGTGTTTGAGTGGATGCTACGGTCAGGTGTTTGAGTGGATGCTACGGTCAGGTGTTTGAGTGTATGTTACGGTCAGGTGTTAGAGTGTATGTTACGGTCAGGTGTTTGAGTGGATGTTACGGTCAGGTGTTTGAGTGTATGTTACGGTCAGGTGTTTGAGTGTATGTTACGGTCAGGTGTTTGAGTGGATGCTACGGTCAGGTGTTTGAGTGTATGTTACGGTCAGGTGTTTGAGTGTATGCTACTGTCAGGTGTTTGAGTGTATGTTACGGTCAGGTGTTTGAGTGTATGCTACTGTCAGGTGCTTGAGTGTATGCTACTGTCAGGTGCTTGAGTGTATGTTACGGTCAGGTGTTTGAGTGGATGCTACGGTCAGGTGTTTGAGTGTATGTTACGGTCAGGTGTTTGAGTGTATGCTACTGTCAGGTGTTTGAGTGGATGCTATGGTCAGGTGCTAGAGTGGATGCTACGGTCAGGTGTTCGAGTGTATGTTACGGTCAGGTGTTTGAGTGTATGTTACGGTCAGGTGTTTGAGTGTATGTTACGGTCAGGTGTTTGAGTGGATGCTACGGTCAGATGCTAGAGTGTATGTTACGGTCAGGTGTTTGAGTGGATGCTACGGTCAGGTGTTTGAGTGTATGTTACGGTCAGGTGTTTGAGTGTATGTTACGGTCAGGTGTTTGAGTGTATGTTACGGTCAGGTGTTTGAGTGGATGCTACGGTCAGGTGTTTGAGTGGATGCTACGATCAGATGCTAGAGTGTATGTTACGGTCAGGTGTTTGAGTGGATGCTACAGTCAGGTGTTTGAGTGGATGTTACGGTCAGGTGTTTGAGTGTATGTTACGGTCAGGTGTTTGAGTGTATGTTACGGTCAGGTGTTTGAGTGTATGTTACGGTCAGGTGTTTGAGTGTATGTTACGGTCAGGTGTTTGAGTGTATGTTACTGTCAAGTGTTTGAGTGTATGTTACGGTCAGGTGTTTGAGTGTATGTTACTGTCAAGTGTTTGAGTGTATGTTACTGTCAAGTGTTTGAGTGTATGTTACGGTCAGGTGTTTGAGTGTATGCTACGGTCAGGTGCTTGACTGTATGTTACGGTCAGGTGTTTGAGTGTATGTTACGGTCAGGTGTTTGAGTGGATGCTACGGTCAGGTGTTTGAGTGTATGTTACGGTCAGGTGTTTGAGTGGATGCTACGGTCAGGTGTTTGAGTGGATGCTACGGTCAGGTGTTTGAGTGGATGCTACTGTCAGGTGTTTGAGTGTATGTTACGGTCAGGTGTTTGAGTGGATGCTACAGTCAGGTGCTTGAGTGTATGTTACGGTCAGGTGTTTGAGTGGATGCTACGGTCAGGTGTTTGAGTGTATGCTACGGTCAGGTGTTTGAGTGAATGCTACTGTCAGGTGCTTGAGTGTATGTTACGGTCAGGTGTTTGAGTGGATGCTACGGTCAGGTGTTTGAGTGTATGTTACGGTCAGGTGTTTAAAGTGGATGCTACGGTCAGGTGTTTGAGTGTATGCTACGGTCAGGTGTTTGAGTGTATGCTACGGTCAGGTGTTTGAGTGTATGTTACGGTCAGGTGCTTGAGTGTATGTTACGGTCAGGTGTTTGAGTGGATGTTAAGGTCAGGTGTTTGAGTGGATGCTACGGTCAGATGCTTGAGTGTATGTTACGGTCAGGTGTTTGAGTGTATGTTACGGTCAGGTGCTTGAGTGGATGCTACGGTCAGGTGTTTGAGTGTATGTTACGGTCAGGTGTTTGAGTGTATGTTACGGTCAGGTGTTTGAGTGGATGCTACGGTCAGGTGTTTGAGTGGATGCTACGGTCAGATGCTTGAGTGTATGTTACGGTCAGGTGTTTGAGTGTATGTTACAGTCAGGTGTTTGAGTGGATGCTACTGTCAGGTGTTTGAGTGTATGTTATGGTCAGGTGTTTGAGTGGATGCTACGGTCAGGTGTTTGAGTGGATGCTACGGTCAGGTGTTTGAGTGTATGTTACGGTCAGGTGTTTGAGTGGATGCTACGGTCAGGTGCTAGAGTGGATGCTACGGTCAGGTGTTTGAGTGGATGTTACGGTCAGGTGTTTGAGTGGATGCTACGGTCAGGTGTTTGAGTGTATGTTACGGTCAGGTGTTTGAGTGTATGTTACGGTCAGGTGTTTGAGTGGATGCTACTGTCAGGTGTTTGAGTGTATGTTACGGTCAGGTGTTTGAGTGGATGCTACGGTCAGGTGTTTGAGTGGATGCTACGGTCAGGTGTTTGAGTGTATGTTACGGTCAGGTGTTTGAGGGGATGCTACGGTCAGGTGTTTGAGTGGATGCTACGGTCAGGTGCTAGAGTGGATGTTACGGTCAGGTGTTTGAGTGGATGCTACGGTCAGGTCTTTGAGTGGATGCTACGGTCAGATGCTAGAGTGGATGCTACGGTCAGGTGCTTGAGTGGATGCTACGGTCAGGTGCTAGAGTGGATGCTACGGTCAGGTGTTTGAGTGTATGTTACGGTCAGGTGTTTGAGTGTATGTTACGGTCAGGTGTTAGAGTGTATGTTACGGTCAGGTGTTTGAGTGGATGTTACGGTCAGGTGTTTGAGTGGATGCTACGGTCAGGTGTTTGAGTGTATGTTACGGTCAGGTGTTTGAGTGTATGTTACGGTCAGGTGTTTGAGTGGATGCTACTGTCAGGTGTTTGAGTGTATGTTACGGTCAGGTGTTTGAGTGGATGCTACGGTCAGGTGTTTGAGTGGATGCTACGGTCAGGTGTTTGAGTGTATGTTACGGTCAGGTGTTTGAGGGGATGCTACGGTCAGGTGTTTGAGTGGATGCTACGGTCAGGTGCTAGAGTGGATGTTACGGTCAGGTGTTTGAGTGGATGCTACGGTCAGGTGTTTGAGTGTATGTTGCGGTCAGGTGTTAGAGTGTATGTTACGGTCAGGTGTTTGAGTGGATGCTACGGTCAGATGCTAGAGTGGATGCTACGGTCAGGTGCTTGAGTGGATGCTACGGTCAGGTGCTAGAGTGGATGCTACGGTCAGGTGTTTGAGTGTATGTTACGGTCAGGTGTTTGAGTGTATGTTACGGTCAGGTGTTAGAGTGTATGTTACGGTCAGGTGTTTGAGTGGATGCTACGGTCAGGTGTTTGAGTGTATGTTACGGTCAGGTGTTTGAGTGGATGCTACGGTCAGGTGTTTGAGTGTATGTTACGGTCAGGTGTTTGAGTGTATGTTACGGTCAGGTGCTAGAGTGGATGTTACGGTCAGGTGTTTGAGTGTATGTTAAGGTCAGGTGTTTGAGTGGATGCTACGGTCAGGTGTTTGAGTGTATGTTACGGTCAGGTGCTAGAGTGGATGCTACGGTCAGGTGCTTGAGTGGATGCTACGGTCAGGTGCTAGAGTGGATGCTACGGTCAGGTGTTTGAGTGTATGTTACGGTCAGGTGTTTGAGTGGATGCTACGGTCAGGTGCTAGAGTGGATGTTACGGTCAGGTGTTTGAGTGTATGTTACTGTCAGGTGTTTGAGTGTATGTTACGGTCAGGTGTTTGAGTGTATGTTACGGTCAGGTGTTTGAGTGTATGTTACGGTCAGGTGTTTGAGTGTATGTTACGGTCAGGTGTTTGAGTGTATGTTACGGTCAGGTGTTTGAGTGGATGCTACGGTCAGGTGTTTGAGTGTATGTTACGGTCAGGTGTTTGAGTGTATGCTACTGTCAGGTGTTTGAGTGTATGTTACGGTCAGGTGTTTGAGTGTATGCTACTGTCAGGTGCTTGAGTGTATGCTACTGTCAGGTGCTTGAGTGTATGCTACTGTCAGGTGTTTGAGTGGATGCTACGGTCAGGTGTTTGAGTGGATGCTACGGTCAGGTGTTTGAGTGTATGTTACGGTCAGGTGTTTGAGTGTATGCTACTGTCAGGTGTTTGAGTGGATGCTACGGTCAGGTGTTCGAGTGTATGCTACGGTCAGGTGTTCGAGTGTATGTTACGGTCAGGTGTTTGAGTGTATGTTACGGTCAGGTGTTTGAGTGTATGTTACGGTCAGGTGTTTGAGTGGATGCTACGGTCAGATGCTAGAGTGTATGTTACGGTCAGGTGTTTGAGTGGATGCTACGGTCAGGTGTTTGAGTGTATGTTACGGTCAGGTGTTTGAGTGTATGTTACGGTCAGGTGTTTGAGTGTATGTTACGGTCAGGTGTTTGAGTGGATGCTACGGTCAGGTGTTTGAGTGGATGCTACGATCAGATGCTAGAGTGTATGTTACGGTCAGGTGTTTGAGTGGATGCTACAGTCAGGTGTTTGAGTGGATGTTACGGTCAGGTGTTTGAGTGTATGCTAAGGTCAGGTGTTTGAGTGTATGTTACGGTCAGGTGTTTGAGTGGATGTTACGGTCAGGTGTTTGAGTGTATGTTACGGTCAGGTGTTTGAGTGGATGCTACGGTCAGGTGTTTGAGTGTATGTTACGGTCAGGTGTTTGAGTGTATGCTACGGTCAGGTGTTTGAGTGGATGCTACGGTCAGGTGTTTGAGTGTATGTTACGGTCAGGTGTTTGAGTGGATGCTACTGTCAGGTGTTTGAGTGGATGCTACGGTCAGGTGTTTGAGTGGATGCTACTGTCAGGTGTTTGAGTGTATGTTACGGTCAGGTGTTTGAGTGGATGCTACTGTCAGGTGTTTGAGTGTATGTTACGGTCAGGTGTTTGAGTGTATGTTACGGTCAGGTGTTTGAGTGTATGTTACGGTCAGGTGTTTGAGTGGATGCTACTGTCAGGTGCTTGAGTGGATGCTACTGTCAGGTGTTTGAGTGTATGTTACGGTCAGGTGTTTGAGTGTATGTTACGGTCAGGTGCTAGAGTGGATGCTACGGTCAGGTGTTTGAGTGGATGCTACGGTCAGGTGCTTGAATGGATGTTACGGTCATGTGTTTGAGTGGATGCTACTGTCAGGTGTTTGAGTGTATGCTAAGGTCAGGTGTTTGAGTGGATGCTACGGTCAGGTGCTAGAGTGGATGCTAAGGTCAGGTGTTTGAGTGGATGCTACGGTCAGGTGCTTGAATGGATGTTACGGTCAGGTGTTTGAGTGGATGCTACTGTCAGGTGTTTGAGTGTATGCTAAGGTCAGATGCTTGAGTGTAAGCTACGGTCAGGTGTTTGAGTGGATGCTACGGTCAGGTGCTAGAGTGTATGTTACGGTCAGGTGTTTGAGTGTATGTTACGGTCAGGTGTTTGAGTGGATGCTACGGTCAGGTGTTTGAGTGTATGTTACGGTCAGGTGTTTGAGTGTATGTTACGGTCAGGTGTTTGAGTGGATGCTACGGTCAGGTGTTTGAGTGTATGTTACAGTCAGGTGTTTGAGTGGATGCTACGGTCAGATGCTAGAGTGGATGCTACGGTCAGGTGTTTGAGTGGATGCTACGGTCAGGTGTTTGAGTGTATGTTACGGTCAGGTGTTTGAGTGTATGTTACGGTCAGGTGTTTGAGTGGATGCTACGGTCAGGTGTTTGAGTGGATGCTACGGTCAGGTGTTTGAGTGGATGCTACGGTCAGGTGCTAGAGTGTATGTTACGGTCAGGTGTTTGAGTGTATGTTACGGTCAGGTGTTTGAGTGGATGCTACGGTCAGGTGTTTGAGTGTATGTTACGGTCAGGTGTTTGAGTGTATGTTACGGTCAGGTGTTTGAGTGTATGTTACGGTCAGATGCTTGAGTGGATGTTACGGTCAGGTGTTTGAGTGGATGCTACGGTCAGGTGTTTGAGTGGATGCTACTGTCAGGTGTTTGAGTGTATGTTACGGTCAGGTGTTTGAGTGTATGTTACGGTCAGGTGTTTGAGTGGATGCTACGGTCAGGTGTTTGAGTGTATGTTACGGTCAGGTGTTTGAGTGTATGTTACGGTCAGGTGTTTGAGTGGATGCTACGGTCAGGTGTTTGAGTGTATGTTACGGTCAGGTGTTTGAGTGTATGTTACGGTCAGGTGTTTGAGTGGATGCTACGGTCAGGTGTTTGAGTGGATGCTACGGTCAGGTGTTTGAGTGTATGTTACGGTCAGGTGCTAGATTGTATGTTATGGTCAGGTGTTTGAGTGTATGTTACGGTCAGGTGTTTGAGTGGATGTTACGGTCAGGTGCTAGAGTGTATGTTACGGTCAGGTGTTTGAGTGTATGTTACGGTCAGGTGTTTGAGTGGATGCTACGGTCAGTTGTTTGAGTGTATGTTACGGTCAGGTGTTTGAGTGTATGTTACGGTCAGGTGTTTGAGTGTATGTTACGGTCAGATGCTTGAGTGGATGTTACGGTCAGGTGTTTGAGTGGATGCTACGGTCAGGTGTTTGAGTGGATGCTACGGTCAGGTGTTTGAGTGGATGCTACGGTCAGGTGTTTGAGTGGATGCTACGGTCAGGTGTTTGAGTGGATGCTACGGTCAGGTGTTTGAGTGGATGCTACGGTCAGGTGTTAGAGTGTATGTTACGGTCAGGTGTTTGAGTGTATGTTACGGTCAGGTGTTTGAGTGGATGCTACGGTCAGGTGCTAGAGTGGATGCTACGGTCAGGTGTTTGAGTGTATGCTACTGTCAGGTGCTAGAGTGTATGTTACGGTCAGGTGTTAGAGTGTATGTTACTGTCAGGTGTTTGAGTGTATGTTACGGTCAGGTGTTTGAGTGTATGTTACGGTCAGGTGTTTGAGTGTATGTTACGGTCAGATGCTTGAGTGGATGTTACGGTCAGGTGTTTGAGTGGATGCTACTGTCAGGTGTTTGAGTGTATGTTACGGTCAGGTGTTTGAGTGTATGTTACGGTCAGGTGCTAGAGTGGATGCTACGGTCAGGTGTTTGAGTGGATGCTACGGTCAGGTGCTAGAGTGGATGCTAAGGTCAGGTGTTTGAGTGTATGTTACGGTCAGGTGTTTGAGTGGATGCTACGGTCAGGTGTTTGAGTGGATGCTACGGTCAGGTGTTTGAGTGGATGCTACGGTCAGGTGTTTGAGTGTATGTTACGGTCAGGTGTTTGAGTGGATGCTACGGTCAGGTGTTTGAGTGGATGCTACGGTCAGGTGTTTGAGTGGATGCTACGGTCAGATGCTAGAGTGTATGTTACGGTCAGGTGCTTGAGTGTATGTTACGGTCAGGTGTTTGAGTGTATGCTACGGTCAGGTGCTTGAGTGGATGCTACGGTCAGGTGTTTGAGTGGATGCTACGGTCAGGTGTTTGAGTGGATGCTACGGTCAGGTGCTTGAGTGTATGTTACGGTCAGGTGTTTGAGTGGATGCTACGGTCAGGTGTTTGAGTGGATGCTACGGTCAGGTGTTTGAGTGGATGCTACGGTCAGGTGTTAGAGTGTATGTTACTGTCAGGTGTTTGAGTGGATGCTACGGTCAGGTGTTTGAGTGTATGTTACGGTCAGGTGTTTGAGTGTATGTTACGGTCAGGTGCTTGAGTGTATGTTACGGTCAGGTGCTTGAGTGGATGCTACGGTCAGGTGTTTGAGTGGATGCTACGGTCAGGTGTTTGAGTGGATGCTACGGTCAGGTGCTTGAGTGTATGTTACGGTCAGGTGTTTGAGTGGATGCTACGGTCAGGTGTTTGAGTGGATGCTACGGTCAGGTGCTTGAGTGTATGTTACGGTCAGGTGTTTGAGTGGATGCTACTGTCAGGTGTTTGAGTGGATGCTACGGTCAGGTGTTTGAGTGGATGTTACGGTCAGGTGTTTGAGTGTATGTTACGGTCAGGTGTTTGAGTGGATGCTACTGTCAGGTGTTTGAGTGTATGCTAAGGTTAGGTGTTTGAGTGGATGCTACGGTCAGATGCTAGAGTGGATGTTACTGTCAGGTGTTTGAGTGGATGCTACTGTCAAGTGTTTGAGTGTATGTTACGGTCAGGTGTTAGAGTGTATGTTACGGTCAGGTGTTAGAGTGGATGCTACGGTCAGGTGTTTGAGTGGATGTTACGGTCAGGTGTTTGAGTGGATGCTACTGTCAAGTGTTTGAGTGTATGTTACGGTCAGGTGCTTGAGTGTATGCTACGGTCAGGTGTTTGAGTGGATGTTACTGTCAGGTGTTTGAGTGTATGTTACGGTCAGGTGTTTGAGTGTATGTTACGGTCAGGTGTTTGAGTGGATGCTACGGTCAGGTGTTTGAGTGGATGCTACGGTCAGGTGTTTGAGTGGATGCTACGGTCAGGTGTTTGAGTGGATGCTACGGTCAGGTGTTTGAGTGGATGCTACGGTCAGGTGTTTGAGTGGATGCTAAGGTTAGGTGTTTGAGTGGATGTTACGGTCAGGTGTTTGAGTGGATGCTACTGTCAGGTGCTAGAGTGTATGCTACGGTCAGGTGTTTGAGTGTATGCTACTGTCAGGTGTTTGAGTGTATGTTACGGTCAGGTGTTTGAGTGGATGCTACGGTCAGGTGTTTGAGTGGATGCTACGGTCAGGTGTTTGAGTGGATGTTACGGTCAGGTGTTTGAGTGGATGCTACTGTCAGGTGTTTGAGTGGATGCTACTGTCAAGTGTTTGAGTGTATGTTACGGTCAGGTGTTTGAGTGTATGTTACGGTCAGGTGTTAGAGTGTATGTTACGGTCAGGTGTTAGAGTGTATGTTACTGTCAGGTGTTTGAGTGTATGTTACGGTCAGGTGTTTGAGTGGATGCTACGGTCAGGTGTTTGAGTGGATGCTACGGTCAGGTGTTTGAGTGGATGCTACGGTCAGGTGTTTGAGTGGATGCTACGGTCAGGTGCTTGAGTGTATGTTACGGTCAGGTGTTTGAGTGTATGTTACGGTCAGGTGTTTGAGTGGATGCTACTGTCAGGTGTTTGAGTGTATGCTAAGGTTAGGTGTTTGAGTGGATGCTACGGTCAGATGCTAGAGTGGATGTTACGGTCAGGTGTTTGAGTGTATGTTACGGTCAGGTGTTTGAGTGTATGTTACGGTCAGGTGTTAGAGTGTATGTTACGGTCAGGTGTTAGAGTGTATGTTACTGTCAGGTGTTTGAGTGTATGTTACGGTCAGGTGTTTGAGTGGATGCTACTGTCAGGTGTTTGAGTGGATGTTACGGTCAGGTGTTTGAGTGTATGTTACGGTCAGGTGTTTGAGTGGATGCTACTGTCAGGTGTTTGAGTGTATGCTAAGGTTAGGTGTTTGAGTGGATGCTACTGTCAGGTGCTAGAGTGGATGCTACGGTCAAGTGTTTGAGTGTATGTTACGGTCAGGTGTTTGAGTGGATGCTACTGTCAGGTGTTTGAGTGTATGCTAAGGTTAGGTGTTTGAGTGGATGCTACTGTCAGGTGTTTGAGTGGATGCTACGGTCAGGTGTTTGAGTGTATGTTACGGTCAGGTGCTTGAGTGGATGCTACTGTCAGGTGTTTGAGTGGATGCTACGGTCAGGTGCTAGAGTGGATGCTACGGTCAGGTGTTTGAGTGTATGTTACGGTCAGGTGTTTGAGTGGATGCTACGGTCAGGTGTTTGAGTGGATGCTACGGTCAGGTGTTCGAGTGGATGCTACGGTCAGGTGCTTGAGTGTATGTTACGGTCAGGTGTTTGAGTGTATGTTACGGTCAGGTGCTTGAGTGTATGTTACGGTCAGGTGTTTGAGTGGATGCTACGGTCAGGTGTTAGAGTGTATGTTACGGTCAGGTGTTTGAGTGTATGTTACGGTCAGGTGTTTGAGTGGATGCTACGGTCAGATGCTAGAGTGTATGTTACGGTCAGGTGTTTGAGTGTATGTTACGGTCAGGTGCTTGAGTGGATGCTACGTTCAGGTGCTTGAGTGGATGCTACGGTCAGGTGTTTGAGTGTATGTTACGGTCAGGTGCTTGAGTGGATGCTACGGTCAGATGCTAGAGTGGATGTTACGGTCAGGTGCTAGAGTGGATGCTAAGGTTAGGTGTTTGAGTGGATGCTACGGTCAGGTGTTTGAGTGGATGCTACGGTGAGGTGTTAGAGTGGATGCTACGGTCAGGTGTTTGAGTGGATGCTACGGTCAGGTGTTTGAGTGGATGCTACGGTCAGGTGCTAGAGTGGATGTTACGGTCAGGTGTTTGAGTGGATGCTACTGTCAGGTGTTTGAGTGTATGTTACGGTCAGGTGTTTGAGTGTATGTTACGGTCAGGTGCTTGAGTGTATGTTACGGTCAGGTGTTTGAGTGGATGCTACGGTCAGGTGTTTGAGTGGATGCTACGGTCAGGTGTTCGAGTGGATGCTACGGTCAGGTGCTTGAGTGTATGTTACGGTCAGGTGTTTGAGTGTATGTTACGGTCAGGTGCTTGAGTGGATGCTACGGTCAGGTGTTTGAGTGGATGCTACTGTCAGGTGTTTGAGTGGATGCTACGGTCAGGTGTTCGAGTGGATGCTACGGTCAGATGCTAGAGTGTATGTTACGGTCAGGTGCTTGAGTGTATGTTACGGTCAGGTGTTTGAGTGGATGCTACGGTCAGGTGTTTGAGTGGATGCTACGGTCAGGTGTTTGAGTGTATGTTACGGTCAGGTGTTTGAGTGGATGCTACGGTCAGATGCTAGAGTGGATGTTACGGTCAGGTGCTAGAGTGGATGCTAAGGTTAGGTGTTTGAGTGGATGCTACGGTCAGGTGTTTGAGTGTATGTTACGGTCAGGTGTTTGAGTGGATGCTACGGTCAGGTGTTTGAGTGGATGTTACGGTCAGACGTTTGAGTGGATGCTACGGTCAGGTGTTTGAGTGTATGTTACGGTCAGGTGTTTGAGTGTATGTTACGGTCAGGTGTTTGAGTGGATGCTACTGTCAGGTGCTTGAGTGGATGCTACGGTCAGGTGTTTGAGTGGATGCTACGGTCAGGTGTTTGAGTGGATGTTACGGTCAGACGTTTGAGTGGATGCTACGGTCAGGTGTTTGAGTGTATGTTACGGTCAGGTGTTTGAGTGTATGTTGCGGTCAGGTGTTTGAGTGGATGCTACTGTCAGGTGCTTGAGTGGATGCTACGGTCAGGTGTTTGAGTGGATGCTACGGTCAGGTGTTTGAGTGTATGCTACGGTCAGGTGTTTGAGTGGATGCTACGGTCAGATGCTAGAGTGGATGTTACGGTCAGGTGCTAGAGTGGATGCTAAGGTTAGGTGTTTGAGTGGATGCTACGGTCAGGTGTTTGAGTGTATGTTACGGTCAGGTGTTTGAGTGGATGCTACGGTCAGGTGTTTGAGTGGATGTTACGGTCAGACGTTTGAGTGGATGCTACGGTCAGGTGTTTGAGTGGATGCTACGGTCAGGTGCTAGAGTGGATGTTACGGTCAGGTGTTTGAGTGGATGCTACTGTCAGGTGTTTGAGTGTATGTTACGGTCAGGTGTTTGAGTGGATGCTACGGTCAGGTGTTTGAGTGGATGCTACGGTCAGGTGTTCGAGTGTATGCTACGGTCAGGTGTTTGAGTGTATGTTACGGTCAGGTGTTTGAGTGTATGTTACGGTCAGGTGTTTGAGTGGATGCTACTGTCAGGTGTTTGAGTGGATGCTACTGTCAGGTGTTTGAGTGGATGCTACGGTCAGGTGCTAGAGTGGATGTTACGGTCAGGTGTTTGAGTGTATGTTACGGTCAGGTGTTTGAGTGGATGCTAGGGTCAGGTGTTTGAGTGTATGTTACGGTCAGGTGTTTGAGTGTATGTTACGGTCAGGTGTTTGAGTGGATGCTACGGTCAGGTGTTTGAGTGTATGTTACGGTCAGGTGTTTGAGTGTATGTTACGGTCAGGTGTTTGAGTGGATGCTACGGTCAGGTGTTTGAGTGTATGTTACGGTCAGGTGTTTGAGTGTATGTTACGGTCAGGTGTTTGAGTGGATGCTACGGTCAGATGCTTGAGTGTATGTTACGGTCAGGTGTTTGAGTGGATGCTACTGTCAGGTGTTTGAGTGTATGTTACGGTCAGGTGTTTGAGTGGATGCTACTGTCAGGTGTTTGAGTGTATGTTACGGTCAGGTGTTTGAGTGGATGCTACGGTCAGGTGTTTGAGTGTATGTTACGGTCAGGTGTTTGAGTGTATGCTACTGTCAGGTGTTTGAGTGTATGTTACGGTCAGGTGTTTGAGTGGATGCTACGGTCAGGTGTTTGAGTGTATGTTACGGTCAGGTGTTAGAGTGTATGTTACGGTCAGGTGTTTGAGTGGATGTTACGGTCAGGTGTTTGAGTGTATGTTACGGTCAGGTGTTTGAGTGTATGTTACGGTCAGGTGTTTGAGTGGATGCTACGGTCAGGTGTTTGAGTGTATGTTATGGTCAGGTGTTTGAGTGTATGCTACTGTCAGGTGTTTGAGTGTATGTTACGGTCAGGTGTTTGAGTGTATGCTACTGTCAGGTGCTTGAGTGTATGCTACTGTCAGGTGCTTGAGTGTATGTTACGGTCAGGTGTTTGAGTGGATGCTACGGTCAGGTGTTTGAGTGTATGTTACGGTCAGGTGTTTGAGTGTATGCTACTGTCAGGTGTTTGAGTGGATGCTATGGTCAGGTGCTAGAGTGGATGCTACGGTCAGGTGTTCGAGTGTATGCTACGGTCAGGTGTTTGAGTGTATGTTACGGTCAGGTGTTTGAGTGTATGTTACGGTCAGGTGTTTGAGTGGATGCTACGGTCAGATGCTAGAGTGTATGTTACGGTCAGGTGTTTGAGTGGATGCTACGTTCAGGTGTTTGAGTGTATGTTACGGTCAGGTGTTTGAGTGTATGTTACGGTCAGGTGTTTGAGTGTATGTTACGGTCAGGTGTTTGAGTGGATGCTACGGTCAGGTGTTTGAGTGGATGCTACGATCAGATGCTAGAGTGTATGTTACGGTCAGGTGTTTGAGTGGATGCTACAGTCAGGTGTTTGAGTGGATGTTACGGTCAGGTGTTTGAGTGTATGTTACGGTCAGGTGTTTGAGTGTATGTTACGGTCAGGTGTTTGAGTGTATGTTACGGTCAGGTGTTTGAGTGTATGTTACGGTCAGGTGTTTGAGTGTATGTTACTGTCAGGTGTTTGAGTGGATGCTACGGTCAGGTGTTTGAGTGTATGTTACGGTCAGGTGTTTGAGTGGATGCTACGGTCAGGTGTTTGAGTGGATGCTACGTTCAGGTGTTTGAGTGGATGCTACTGTCAGGTGTTTGAGTGTATGTTACGGTCAGGTGTTTGAGTGGATGCTACAGTCAGGTGCTTGAGTGTATGTTACGGTCAGGTGTTTGAGTGGATGCTACGGTCAGGTGTTTGAGTGTATGCTACGGTCAGGTGTTTGAGTGAATGCTACTGTCAGGTGCTTGAGTGTATGTTACGGTCAGGTGTTTGAGTGGATGCTACGGTCAGGTGTTTGAGTGTATGTTACGGTCAGGTGTTTAAAGTGGATGCTACGGTCAGGTGTTTGAGTGTATGCTACGGTCAGGTGTTTGAGTGTATGCTACGGTCAGGTGTTTGAGTGTATGTTATGGTCAGGTGCTTGAGTGTATGTTACGGTCAGGTGTTTGAGTGGATGTTACGGTCAGGTGTTTGAGTGGATGCTACGGTCAGATGCTTGAGTGTATGTTACGGTCAGGTGTTTGAGTGTATGTTACGGTCAGGTGCTTGAGTGGATGCTACGGTCAGGTGTTTGAGTGTATGTTACGGTCAGGTGTTTGAGTGTATGTTACGGTCAGGTGTTTGAGTGGATGCTACGGTCAGGTGTTTGAGTGGATGCTACGGTCAGATGCTTGAGTGTATGTTACGGTCAGGTGTTTGAGTGTATGTTACAGTCAGGTGTTTGAGTGGATGCTACTGTCAGGTGTTTGAGTGTATGTTATGGTCAGGTGTTTGAGTGGATGCTACGGTCAGGTGTTTGAGTGGATGCTACGGTCAGGTGTTTGAGTGTATGTTACGGTCAGGTGTTTGAGTGGATGCTACGGTCAGGTGCTAGAGTGGATGTTACGGTCAGGTGCTAGAGTGGATGTTACGGTCAGGTGTTTGAGTGGATGTTACGGTCAGGTGTTTGAGTGGATGCTACGGTCAGGTGTTTGAGTGTATGTTACGGTCAGGTGTTTGAGTGTATGTTACGGTCAGGTGTTTGAGTGGATGCTACTGTCAGGTGTTTGAGTGTATGTTATGGTCAGGTGTTTGAGTGGATGCTACGGTCAGGTGTTTGAGTGGATGCTACGGTCAGGTGTTTGAGTGGATGTTACGGTCAGGTGTTTGAGTGGATGCTACGGTCAGGTGCTAGAGTGGATGTTACGGTCAGGTGCTAGAGTGGATGTTACGGTCAGGTGTTTGAGTGGATGTTACGGTCAGGTGTTTGAGTGGATGCTACGGTCAGGTGTTTGAGTGTATGTTACGGTCAGGTGTTTGAGTGTATGTTACGGTCAGGTGTTTGAGTGGATGCTACTGTCAGGTGTTTGAGTGTATGTTACGGTCAGGTGTTTGAGTGGATGCTACGGTCAGGTGTTTGAGTGGATGCTACGGTCAGGTGTTTGAGTGTATGTTACGGTCAGGTGTTTGAGTGGATGCTACGGTCAGGTGTTTGAGTGGATGCTACGGTCAGGTGCTAGAGTGGATGTTTCGGTCAGGTGTTTGAGTGGATGCTACGGTCAGGTGTTTGAGTGTATGTTACGGTCAGGTGTTAGAGTGTATGTTACGGTCAGGTGTTTGAGTGGATGCTACGGTCAGATGCTAGAGTGGATGCTACGGTCAGGTGCTTGAGTGGATGCTACGGTCAGGTGCTAGAGTGGATGCTACGGTCAGGTGTTTGAGTGTATGTTACGGTCAGGTGTTTGAGTGTATGTTACGGTCAGGTGTTAGAGTGTATGTTACGGTCAGGTGTTTGAGTGGATGCTACGGTCAGGTGTTTGAGTGTATGTTACGGTCAGGTGTTTGAGTGGATGCTACGGTCAGGTGTTTGAGTGTATGTTACGGTCAGGTGTTTGAGTGTATGTTACGGTCAGGTGTTAGTGTGTATGTTACGGTCAGGTGCTAGAGTGGATGTTACGGTCAGGTGTTTGAGTGTATGTTACGGTCAGGTGTTTGAGTGGATGCTACGGTCAGGTGTTTGAGTGTATGTTACGGTCAGGTGCTAGAGTGGATGCTACGGTCAGGTGCTTGAGTGGATGCTACGGTCAGGTGCTAGAGTGGATGCTACGGTCAGGTGTTTGAGTGTATGTTACGGTCAGGTGTTTGAGTGGATGCTACGGTCAGGTGCTAGAGTGGATGTTACGGTCAGGTGTTTGAGTGTATGTTACTGTCAGGTGTTTGAGTGTATGTTACGGTCAGGTGTTTGAGTGTATGTTACGGTCAGGTGTTAGAGTGTATGTTACTGTCAGGTGTTTGAGTGTATGTTACGGTCAGGTGTTTGAGTGTATGTTACGGTCAGGTGTTTGAGTGTATGTTACGGTCAGGTGTTTGAGTGGATGCTACGGTCAGGTGTTTGAGTGTATGTTACGGTCAGGTGTTTGAGTGTATGCTACTGTCAGGTGTTTGAGTGTATGTTACGGTCAGGTGTTTGAGTGTATGCTACTGTCAGGTGCTTGAGTGTATGCTACTGTCAGGTGCTTGAGTGTATGTTACGGTCAGGTGTTTGAGTGGATGCTACGGTCAGGTGTTTGAGTGTATGTTACGGTCAGGTGTTTGAGTGTATGCTACTGTCAGGTGTTTGAGTGGATGCTATGGTCAGGTGCTAGAGTGGATGCTACGGTCAGGTGTTCGAGTGTATGTTACGGTCAGGTGTTTGAGTGTATGTTACGGTCAGGTGTTTGAGTGTATGTTACGGTCAGGTGTTTGAGTGGATGCTACGGTCAGATGCTAGAGTGTATGTTACGGTCAGGTGTTTGAGTGGATGCTACGGTCAGGTGTTTGAGTGTATGTTACGGTCAGGTGTTTGAGTGTATGTTACGGTCAGGTGTTTGAGTGTATGTTACGGTCAGGTGTTTGAGTGGATGCTACGGTCAGGTGTTTGAGTGGATGCTACGATCAGATGCTAGAGTGTATGTTATGGTCAGGTGTTTGAGTGGATGCTACAGTCAGGTGTTTGAGTGGATGTTACGGTCAGGTGTTTGAGTGTATGCTAAGGTCAGGTGTTTGAGTGTATGTTACGGTCAGGTGTTTGAGTGGATGTTACGGTCAGGTGTTTGAGTGTATGTTACGGTCAGGTGTTTGAGTGGATGCTACGGTCAGGTGTTTGAGTGTATGTTACGGTCAGGTGTTTGAGTGTATGCTACGGTCAGGTGTTTGAGTGGATGCTACGGTCAGGTGTTTGAGTGTATGTTACGGTCAGGTGTTTGAGTGGATGCTACTGTCAGGTGTTTGAGTGGATGCTACGGTCAGGTGTTTGAGTGGATGCTACTGTCAGGTGTTTGAGTGTATGTTACGGTCAGGTGTTTGAGTGGATGCTACTGTCAGGTGTTTGAGTGTATGTTACGGTCAGGTGTTTGAGTGTATGTTACGGTCAGGTGTTTGAGTGTATGTTACGGTCAGGTGTTTGAGTGGATGCTACTGTCAGGTGCTTGAGTGGATGCTACTGTCAGGTGTTTGAGTGTATGTTACGGTCAGGTGTTTGAGTGTATGTTACTGTCAGGTGCTTGAGTGGATGCTACGGTCAGGTGTTTGAGTGGATGCTACGGTCAGGTGCTTGAATGGATGTTACGGTCAGGTGTTTGAGTGGATGCTACTGTCAGGTGTTTGAGTGTATGCTAAGGTCAGGTGTTTGAGTGGATGCTACGGTCAGGTGCTAGAGTGGATGCTAAGGTCAGGTGTTTGAGTGTATGTTACGGTCAGGTGCTAGAGTGTATGTTACGGTCAGGTGTTTGAGTGGATGCTACGGTCAGATGCTTGAGTGGATGTTACGGTCAGGTGTTTGAGTGGATGCTACGGTCAGGTGTTTGAGTGGATGCTACTGTCAGGTGTTTGAGTGTATGTTACGGTCAGGTGTTTGAGTGTATGTTACGGTCAGGTGCTAGAGTGGATGCTACGGTCAGGTGTTTGAGTGGATGCTACGGTCAGGTGCTAGAGTGGATGCTAAGGTCAGGTGTTTGAGTGTATGTTACGGTCAGGTGTTTGAGTGGATGCTACGGTCAGGTGTTTGAGTGGATGCTACGGTCAGGTGTTTGAGTGTATGTTACGGTCAGGTGTTTGAGTGTATGTTACGGTCAGGTGTTTGAGTGGATGCTACGGTCAGGTGTTTGAGTGGATGCTACGGTCAGGTGTTTGAGTGGATGCTACTGTCAGGTGCTAGAGTGGATGTTACGGTCAGGTGTTTGAGTGGATGTTACGGTCAGGTGTTTGAGTGTATGTTACAGTCAGGTGTTTGAGTGGATGCTACGGTCAGGTGCTTGAGTGTATGTTACGGTCAGGTGTTTGAGTGGATGCTACGGTCAGGTGTTTGAGTGGATGCTACGGTCAGGTGCTTGAGTGTATGTTACGGTCAGGTGCTTGAGTGTATGCTACGGTCAGGTGTTTGAGTGGATGCTACGGTCAGGTGTTTGAGTGGATGCTACGGTCAGGTGTTTGAGTGGATGCTACGGTCAGGTGTTTGAGTGGATGTTACGGTCAGGTGTTTGAGTGGATGCTACGGTCAGGTGCTTGAGTGGATGCTACTGTCAGGTGTTTGAGTGTATGTTACGGTCAGGTGTTTGAGTGGATGCTACTGTCAGGTGTTTGAGTGTATGTTACGGTCAGGTGTTTGAGTGTATGTTACGGTCAGGTGTTTGAGTGTATGTTACGGTCAGGTGTTTCAGTGGATGCTACTGTCAGGTGCTTGAGTGGATGCTACTGTCAGGTGTTTGAGTGTATGTTACGGTCAGGTGTTTGAGTGTATGTTACTGTCAGGTGCTTGAGTGGATGCTACGGTCAGGTGTTTGAGTGGATGCTACGGTCAGGTGCTTGAATGGATGTTACGGTCAGGTGTTTGAGTGGATGCTACTGTCAGGTGTTTGAGTGTATGCTAAGGTCAGGTGTTTGAGTGGATGCTACGGTCAGGTGCTAGAGTGGATGCTAAGGTCAGGTGTTTGAGTGTATGTTACGGTCAGGTGCTAGAGTGTATGTTACGGTCAGGTGTTTGAGTGGATGCTACGGTCAGATGCTTGAGTGGATGTTACGGTCAGGTGTTTGAGTGGATGCTACGGTCAGGTGTTTGAGTGGATGCTACTGTCAGGTGTTTGAGTGTATGTTACGGTCAGGTGTTTGAGTGTATGTTACGGTCAGGTGCTAGAGTGGATGCTACGGTCAGGTGTTTGAGTGGATGCTACGGTCAGGTGCTAGAGTGGATGCTAAGGTCAGGTGTTTGAGTGTATGTTACGGTCAGGTGTTTGAGTGGATGCTACGGTCAGGTGTTTGAGTGGATGCTACGGTCAGGTGTTTGAGTGTATGTTACGGTCAGGTGTTTGAGTGTATGTTACGGTCAGGTGTTTGAGTGGATGCTACGGTCAGGTGTTTGAGTGGATGCTACGGTCAGGTGTTTGAGTGTATGTTACGGTCAGGTGTTTGAGTGTATGTTACGGTCAGGTGTTTGAGTGGATGCTACGGTCAGGTGTTTGAGTGGATGCTACGGTCAGGTGTTTGAGTGGATGCTACTGTCAGGTGCTAGAGTGGATGTTACGGTCAGGTGTTTGAGTGGATGTTACGGTCAGGTGTTTGAGTGTATGTTACAGTCAGGTGTTTGAGTGTATGTTACGGTCAGGTGCTTGAGTGTATGCTACGGTCAGGTGCTTGAGTGGATGCTACGGTCAGGTGTTTGAGTGGATGCTACGGTCAGGTGTTTGAGTGGATGCTACGGTCAGGTGCTTGAGTGTATGTTACGGTCAGGTGTTTGAGTGGATGCTACGGTCAGGTGTTTGAGTGGATGCTACGGTCAGGTGCTTGAGTGTATGTTACGGTCAGGTGCTTGAGTGTATGCTACGGTCAGGTGTTTGAGTGGATGCTACGGTCAGGTGTTTGAGTGGATGCTACGGTCAGGTGTTTGAGTGGATGCTACGGTCAGGTGTTTGAGTGGATGTTACGGTCAGGTGTTTGAGTGGATGCTACGGTCAGGTGCTTGAGTGGATGTTACGGTCAGGTGTTTGAGTGTATGTTACGGTCAGGTGTTTGAGTGGATGCTACGGTCAGGTGTTTGAGTGTATGTTACGGTCAGGTGTTTGAGTGGATGCTACTGTCAGGTGTCTGAGTGTATGCTAAGGTTAGGTGTTTGAGTGGATGCTACGGTCAGATGCTAGAGTGGATGTTACTGTCAGGTGTTTGAGTGGATGCTACTGTCAAGTGTTTGAGTGGATGTTACGGTCAGGTGTTAGAGTGTATGTTACGGTCAGGTGTTTGAGTGGATGCTACTGTCAAGTGTTTGAGTGTATGTTACGGTCAGGTGTTTGAGTGTATGTTACGATCAGGTGTTAGAGTGTATGTTACGGTCAGGTGTTAGAGTGTATGTTACTGTCAGGTGTTTGAGTGTATGTTACGGTCAGGTGTTTGAGTGGATGCTACGGTCAGGTGTTTGAGTGGATGCTACGGTCAGGTGTTTGAGTGGATGCTACGGTCAGGTGTTTGAGTGGATGTTACGGTCAGGTGCTTGAGTGTATGGTACGGTCAGGTGTTTGAGTGTATGTTACGTTCAGGTGTTTGAGTGGATGCTACTGTCAGGTGTTTGAGTGTATGCTAAGGTTAGGTGTTTGAGTGGATGCTACGGTCAGATGCTAGAGTGGATGTTACGGTCAGGTGTTTGAGTGTATGTTACGGTCAGGTGTTTGAGTGTATGTTACGGTCAGGTGTTAGAGTGTATGTTACGGTCAGGTGTTAGAGTGTATGTTACTGTCAGGTGTTTGAGTGTATGTTACGGTCAGGTGTTTGAGTGGATGCTACTGTCAGGTGTTTGAGTGGATGTTACGGTCAGGTGTTTGAGTGTATGTTACGGTCAGGTGTTTGAGTGGATGCTACTGTCAGGTGTTTGAGTGTATGCTAAGGTTAGGTGTTTGAGTGGATGCTACTGTCAGGTGCTAGAGTGGATGCTACGGTCAGGTGTTTGAGTGTATGTTACGGTCAGGTGTTTGAGTGGATGCTACTGTCAGGTGTTTGAGTGTATGCTAAGGTTAGGTGTTTGAGTGGATGCTACTGTCAGGTGTTTGAGTGGATGCTACGGTCAGGTGTTTGAGTGTATGTTACGGTCAGGTGTTTGAGTGGATGCTACTGTCAGGTGTTTGAGTGGATGCTACGGTCAGGTGCTAGAGTGGATGCTACGGTCAGGTGTTTGAGTGTATGTTACGGTCAGGTGTTTGAGTGGATGCTACGGTCAGGTGTTTGAGTGGATGCTACGGTCAGGTGTTCGAGTGGATGCTACGGTCAGGTGCTTGAGTGTATGTTACGGTCAGGTGTTTGAGTGTATGTTACGGTCAGGTGCTTGAGTGTATGTTACGGTCAGGTGTTTGAGTGGATGCTACGGTCAGGTGTTTCGAGTGGATGCTACTGTCAGGTGTTTGAGTGGATGCTACTGTCAGGTGTTTGAGTGTATGTTACGGTCAGGTGTTTGAGTGTATGTTACGGTCAGGTGCTAGAGTGGATGCTACGGTCAGGTGTTTGAGTGGATGCTACGGTCAGGTGCTAGAGTGGATGCTAAGGTCAGGTGTTTGAGTGTATGTTACGGTCAGGTGTTTGAGTGGATGCTACGGTCAGGTGTTTGAGTGGATGCTACGGTCAGGTGTTTGAGTGTATGTTACGGTCAGGTGTTTGAGTGTATGTTACGGTCAGGTGTTTGAGTGGATGCTACGGTCAGGTGTTTGAGTGGATGCTACGGTCAGGTGTTTGAGTGGATGCTACTGTCAGGTGCTAGAGTGGATGTTACGGTCAGGTGTTTGAGTGGATGTTACGGTCAGGTGTTTGAGTGTATGTTACAGTCAGGTGTTTGAGTGTATGTTACGGTCAGGTGCTTGAGTGTATGCTACGGTCAGGTGCTTGAGTGGATGCTACGGTCAGGTGTTTGAGTGGATGCTACGGTCAGGTGTTTGAGTGGATGCTACGGTCAGGTGCTTGAGTGTATGTTACGGTCAGGTGTTTGAGTGGATGCTACGGTCAGGTGTTTGAGTGGATGCTACGGTCAGGTGCTTGAGTGTATGTTACGGTCAGGTGCTTGAGTGTATGCTACGGTCAGGTGTTTGAGTGAATGCTACGGTCAGGTGTTTGAGTGGATGCTACGGTCAGGTGTTTGAGTGGATGCTACGGTCAGGTGTTTGAGTGGATGTTACGGTCAGGTGTTTGAGTGGATGCTACGGTCAGGTGCTTGAGTGGATGTTACGGTCAGGTGTTTGAGTGTATGTTACGGTCAGGTGTTTGAGTGGATGCTACGGTCAGGTGTTTGAGTGTATGTTACGGTCAGGTGTTTGAGTGGATGCTACTGTCAGGTGTCTGAGTGTATGCTAAGGTTAGGTGTTTGAGTGGATGCTACGGTCAGATGCTAGAGTGGATGTTACTGTCAGGTGTTTGAGTGGATGCTACTGTCAAGTGTTTGAGTGGATGTTACGGTCAGGTGTTAGAGTGTATGTTACGGTCAGGTGTTTGAGTGGATGCTACTGTCAAGTGTTTGAGTGTATGTTACGGTCAGGTGTTTGAGTGTATGTTACGATCAGGTGTTAGAGTGTATGTTACGGTCAGGTGTTAGAGTGTATGTTACTGTCAGGTGTTTGAGTGTATGTTACGGTCAGGTGTTTGAGTGGATGCTACGGTCAGGTGTTTGAGTGGATGCTACGGTCAGGTGTTTGAGTGGATGCTACGGTCAGGTGTTTGAGTGGATGTTACGGTCAGGTGCTTGAGTGTATGGTACGGTCAGGTGTTTGAGTGTATGTTACGGTCAGGTGTTTGAGTGGATGCTACTGTCAGGTGTTTGAGTGTATGCTAAGGTTAGGTGTTTGAGTGGATGCTACGGTCAGATGCTAGAGTGGATGTTACGGTCAGGTGTTTGAGTGTATGTTACGGTCAGGTGTTTGAGTGTATGTTACGGTCAGGTGTTAGAGTGTATGTTACGGTCAGGTGTTAGAGTGTATGTTACTGTCAGGTGTTTGAGTGTATGTTACGGTCAGGTGTTTGAGTGGATGCTACTGTCAGGTGTTTGAGTGGATGTTACGGTCAGGTGTTTGAGTGTATGTTACGGTCAGGTGTTTGAGTGGATGCTACTGTCAGGTGTTTGAGTGTATGCTAAGGTTAGGTGTTTGAGTGGATGCTACTGTCAGGTGCTAGAGTGGATGCTACGGTCAGGTGTTTGAGTGTATGTTACGGTCAGGTGTTTGAGTGGATGCTACTGTCAGGTGTTTGAGTGTATGCTAAGGTTAGGTGTTTGAGTGGATGCTACTGTCAGGTGTTTGAGTGGATGCTACGGTCAGGTGTTTGAGTGTATGTTACGGTCAGGTGCTTGAGTGGATGCTACTGTCAGGTGTTTGAGTGGATGCTACGGTCAGGTGCTAGAGTGGATGCTACGGTCAGGTGTTTGAGTGTATGTTACGGTCAGGTGTTTGAGTGGATGCTACGGTCAGGTGTTTGAGTGGATGCTACGGTCAGGTGTTCGAGTGGATGCTACGGTCAGGTGCTTGAGTGTATGTTACGGTCAGGTGTTTGAGTGTATGTTACGGTCAGGTGCTTGAGTGTATGTTACGGTCAGGTGTTTGAGTGGATGCTACGGTCAGGTGTTTCGAGTGGATGCTACTGTCAGGTGTTTGAGTGGATGCTACGGTCAGGTGTTTGAGTGGATGCTACGGTCAGGTGTTTGAGTGGATGCTACGGTCAGGTGTTTGAGTGGATGCTACGGTCAGGTGTTTGAGTGGATGCTACGGTCAGGTGCTTGAGTGGATGCTAAGGTTAGGTGCTTGAGTGGATGCTAAGGTCAAGTGCTTGAGTGGATGCTAAGGTTAGGTGTTTGAGTGGATGCTACGGTCAGGTGCTTGAGTGGATGCTACGGTCAGGTGCTTGAGTGTATGCTACGGTCAGGTGCTTGAGTGGATGCTACGGTCAGGTGTTTGAGTGGATGCCACAGTCAGGTGCTAGAGTGGATGCTACGGTCAGGTGCTAGAGTGGATGCTACTGTCAGGTGCTAGAGTGGATGCTAAGGTGAGGTGTTTTAGTGGATGCTACGGTCAGGTGCTAGAGTGGATGCTACGGTCAGGTGTTTGAGTGGATGCTACGGTCAGGTGCTTGAGTGGATGCTACGGTCAGGTGTTTGAGTGGATGCTACGGTCAGGTGCTTGAGTGGATGCTACGGTCAGGTGCTAGAGTGGATGCTACGGTCAGGTGTTTGAGTGGATGCTAAGGTGAGGTGTTTGAGTGGATGCTACGGTCAGGTGCTTGAGTGGATGCTACGGTCAGGTGCTAGATTTGATGCTACGTTCAGGTGCTAGAGTGGATGCTACGGTCAGGTGTTTGAGTGGATGCTACGGTCAGGTGCTAGAGTGGATGCTACGGTCAGGTGCTAGAGTGGATGCTAAGGTGAGGTGTTTGAGTGGATGCTACGGTCAGGTGCTTGAGTGGATGCTAAGGTCAGGTGTTTGAGTGGATGCTACGTTCAGGTGCTAGAGTGGATGCTACGGTCAGATGCTTGAGTGGATGCTACGGTCAGGTGTTTGAGTGGATGCTACGGTCAGGTGCTAGAGTGGATGCTACGGTCAGACGTTTGAGTGGATGCTACTGTCAGGTGCTTGAGTGGATGCTACGGTCAGGTGTTTGAGTGGATGCTACGTTCAGGTGCTTGAGTGGATGCTACGGTCAGGTGTTTGAGTGGATACTACAGTCAGGTGCTTGAGTGGATGCTACGGTCAGATGCTAGAGTGGATGCTACGGTCAGGTGTTTGAGTGGATGCTACGGTCAGGTGCTTGAGTGGATGCTACGGTCAGGTGTTTAAGTGGATGCTACGGTCAGGTGTTTGAGTGGATGCTACGGTCAGGTGCTAGAGTGGATGCTACGGTCAGGTGCTAGAGTGGATGCTAAGGTGAGGTGTTTGAGTGGATGCTACGGTCAGGTGCTTGAGTGGATGCTAAGGTCAGGTGTTTGAGTGGATGCTACGGTCAGGTGCTAGAGTGGATGCTATGGTCAGATGCTTGAGTGGATGCTACGGTCAGGTGTTTGAGTGGATGCTACGGTCAGGTGCTAGAGTGGATGCTACGGTCAGACGTTTGAGTGGATGCTACTGTCAGGTGCTTGAGTGGATGCTACGGTCAGGTGTTTGAGTGGATGCTACGTTCAGGTGCTTGAGTGGATGCTACGGTCAGGTGTTTGAGTGGATACTACAGTCAGGTGCTTGAGTGGATGCTACGATCAGATGCTAGAGTGGATGCTACGGTCAGGTGTTTGAGTGGATGCTACGGTCAGGTGCTTGAGTGGATGCTACGGTCAGGTGTTTAAGTGGATGCTACGGTCAGGTGCTAGAGTGGATGCTACGGACAGGTGCTAGAGTGGATGCTAAGGTGAGGTGTTTGAGTGGATGCTACGGTCATGTGTTTGAGTGGATGCTACGGTCAGGTGCTTGAGTGGATGCTACGGTCAGGTTTTGAGTGGATGCTACGGTCAGGTGCTAGAGTGGATGCTACGGTCAGGTGTTTGAGTGGATGCTACGGTCAGGTGTTTGAGTGGATGCTACGGTCAGGTGTTCGAGTGGATGCTACGGTCAGGTGCTTGAGTGTATGTTACGGTCAGGTGTTTGAGTGTATGTTACGGTCAGGTGTTTGAGTGGATGCTACGGTCAGGTGTTTGAGTGGATGCTACGGTCAGGTGTTTGAGTGGATGCTACGGTCAGGTGCTAGAGTGGATGCTAAGGTTAGGTGTTTGAGTGGATGCTACTGTCAGGTGTTCGAGTGGATGCTACGGTCAGGTGCTTGAGTGTATGTTACGGTCAGGTGTTTGAGTGTATGTTACGGTCAGGTGTTTGAGTGGATGCTACGGTCAGGTGTTTGAGTGGATGCTACGGTCAGGTGCTAGAGTGGATGCTAAGGTTAGGTGTTTGAGTGGATGCTACGGTCAGGTGCTAGAGTGGATGCTAAGGTTAGGTGTTTGAGTTGATGGTACGGTCAGGTGCTTGAGTGGATGCTACGGTCAGGTGCTTGAGTGGATGCTACGGTCAGGTGTTTGAGTGGATGCCACAGTCAGGTGCTAGAGTGGATGCTACGGTCAGGTGCTAGAGTGGATGCTACGGTCAGGTGCTAGAGTGGATGCTAAGGTGAGGTGTTTGAGTGGATGCTACGGTCAGGTGCTAGAGTGGATGCTACGGTCAGGTGCTAGAGTGGATGCTAAGGTGAGGTGTTTGAGTGGATGCTGCGGTCAGGTGCTAGAGTGGATGCTACGGTCAGGTGCTTGAGTGGATGCTACGGTCAGGTGCTTGAGTGGATGCTACGGTCAGGTGTTTGAGTGGATGCCACAGTCAGGTGCTAGAGTGGATGCTACGGTCAGGTGTTTGAGTGGATGCTAAGGTGAGGTGTTTGAGTGGATGCTACGGTCAGGTGCTAGAGTGGATGCTACGGTCAGGTGTTTGAGTGGATGCTACGGTCAGGTGTTTGAGTGGATGCTACGGTCAGGTGTTCGAGTGGATGCTACGGTCAGGTGCTTGAGTGTATGTTACGGTCAGGTGTTTGAGTGTATGTTACGGTCAGGTGTTTGAGTGGATGCTACGGTCAGGTGTTTGAGTGGATGCTACGGTCAGGTGTTTGAGTGGATGCTACGGTCAGGTGCTAGAGCGGATGCTAAGGTTAGGTGTTTGAGTGGATGCTACTGTCAGGTGTTCGAGTGGATGCTACGGTCAGGTGCTTGAGTGTATGTTACGGTCAGGTGTTTGAGTGTATGTTACGGTCAGGTGTTTGAGTGGATGCTACGGTCAGGTGTTTGAGTGGATGCTACGGTCAGGTGCTAGAGTGGATGCTAAGGTTAGGTGTTTGAGTGGATGCTACGGTCAGGTGCTAGAGTGGATGCTAAGGTTAGGTGTTTGAGTTGATGCTACGGTCAGGTGCTTGAGTGGATGCTACGGTCAGGTGCTTGAGTGGATGCTACGGTCAGGTGTTTGAGTGGATGCCACAGTCAGGTGCTAGAGTGGATGCTACGGTCAGGTGCTAGAGTGGATGCTACGGTCAGGTGCTAGAGTGGATGCTAAGGTGAGGTGTTTGAGTGGATGCTACGGTCAGGTGCTAGAGTGGATGCTACGGTCAGGTGCTAGAGTGGATGCTAAGGTGAGGTGTTTGAGTGGATGCTACGGTCAGGTGCTAGAGTGGATGCTACGGTCAGGTGCTTGAGTGGATGCTACGGTCAGGTGCTTGAGTGGATGCTACGGTCAGGTGTTTGAGTGGATGCCACAGTCAGGTGCTAGAGTGGATGCTACGGTCAGGTGTTTGAGTGGATGCTAAGGTGAGGTGTTTGAGTGGATGCTACGGTCAGGTGCTAGAGTGGATGCTACGGTCAGGTGCTAGAGTGGATGCTACGGTCAGGTGCTAGAGTGGATGCTAAGGTGAGGTGTTTGAGTGGATGCTACGGTCAGGTGCTAGAGTGGATGCTACGGTCAGGTGCTAGAGTGGATGCTAAGGTGAGGTGTTTGAGTGGATGCTACGGTCAGGTGCTTGAGTGGATGCTACGGTCAGGTGTTAGAGTGGATGCTACGGTCAGGTGCTTGAGTGGATGCTACGGTCAGGTGTTTGAGTGGATGCTACGGTCAGGTGTTTGAGTGGATGCTACGGTCAGGTGTTCGAGTGGATGCTACGGTCAGGTGCTTGAGTGTATGTTACGGTCAGGTGTTTGAGTGTATGTTACGGTCAGGTGTTTGAGTGGATGCTACGGTCAGGTGTTTGAGTGGATGCTACGGTCAGGTGTTTGAGTGGATGCTACGGTCAGGTGCTAGAGCGGATGCTAAGGTTAGGTGTTTGAGTGGATGCTACTGTCAGGTGTTCGAGTGGATGCTACGGTCAGGTGCTTGAGTGTATGTTACGGTCAGGTGTTTGAGTGTATGTTACGGTCAGGTGTTTGAGTGGATGCTACGGTCAGGTGTTTGAGTGGATGCTACGGTCAGGTGCTAGAGTGGATGCTAAGGTTAGGTGTTTGAGTGGATGCTACGGTCAGGTGCTAGAGTGGATGCTAAGGTTAGGTGTTTGAGTTGATGCTACGGTCAGGTGCTTGAGTGGATGCTACGGTCAGGTGCTTGAGTGGATGCTACGGTCAGGTGTTTGAGTGGATGCCACAGTCAGGTGCTAGAGTGGATGCTACGGTCAGGTGCTAGAGTGGATGCTACGGTCAGGTGCTAGAGTGGATGCTAAGGTGAGGTGTTTGAGTGGATGCTACGGTCAGGTGCTAGAGTGGATGCTACGGTCAGGTGCTAGAGTGGATGCTAAGGTGAGGTGTTTGAGTGGATGCTACGGTCAGGTGCTAGAGTGGATGCTACGGTCAGGTGCTTGAGTGGATGCTACGGTCAGGTGCTTGAGTGGATGCTACGGTCAGGTGTTTGAGTGGATGCCACAGTCAGGTGCTAGAGTGGATGCTACGGTCAGGTGTTTGAGTGGATGCTAAGGTGAGGTGTTTGAGTGGATGCTCCGGTCAGGTGCTAGAGTGGATGCTACGGTCAGGTGCTAGAGTGGATGCTACGGTCAGGTGCTAGAGTGGATGCTAAGGTGAGGTGTTTGAGTGGATGCTACGGTCAGGTGCTAGAGTGGATGCTACGGTCAGGTGCTAGAGTGGATGCTAAGGTGAGGTGTTTGAGTGGATGCTACGGTCAGGTGCTTGAGTGGATGCTACGGTCAGGTGTTAGAGTGGATGCTACGGTCAGGTGCTTGAGTGGATGCTACGGTCAGGTGCTTGAGTGGATGCTACGGTCAGGTGCTTGAGTGGATGCTACGGTCAGGTGCTTGAGTGGATGCTACGGTCAGATGCTTGAGTGGATGCTACGGTCAGGTGCTTGAGTGGATGCTACGGTCAGATGCTTGAGTGGATGCTACGGTCAGGTGCTTGAGTGGATGCTACTGTCAGGTGCTTGAGTGGATGCTACGGTCAGGTGCTTGAGTGGATGCTCCGGTCAGGTGTTTGAGTGGATGCTACGGTCAGGTGCTTGAGTGGATGCTACGGTCAGGTGCTTGAGTGGATGCTACGGTCAGGTGCTTGAGTGGATGCTACGGTCAGGTGCTTGAGTGGATGCTACGGTCAGATGCTTGAGTGGATGCTACGGTCAGGTGCTTGAGTGGATGCTATGGTCAGATGCTTGAGTGGATGCTACGGTCAGGTGCTTGAGTGGATGCTACTGTCAGGTGCTTGAGTGGATGCTAGGGTCAGGTGCTAGAGTGGATGCTACGGTCAGATGCTTGAGTGGATGCTACGGTCAGGTGTTTGAGTGGATGCTACGGTCAGGTGCTAGAGTGGATGTTACGGTCAGACGTTTGAGTGGATGCTACTGTCAGGTGCTTGAGTGGATGCTACGGTCAGGTGCTTGAGTGGATGCTACGGTCAGGTGCTAGAGTGGATGCTACGGTCAGGTGCTAGAGTGGATGCTAAGGTGAGGTGTTTGAGTGGATGCTACGGTCAGGTGCTAGAGTGGATGCTACGGTCAGGTGCTTGAGTGGATGCTACGGTCAGGTGCTTGAGTGGATGCTACGGTCAGGTGTTTGAGTGGATGCCACAGTCAGGTGCTAGAGTGGATGCTACGGTCAGGTGTTTGAGTGGATGCTAAGGTGAGGTGTTTGAGTGGATGCTACGGTCAGGTGCTAGAGTGGATGCTACGGTCAGGTGCTAGAGTGGATGCTACGGTCAGGTGCTAGAGTGGATGCTAAGGTGAGGTGTTTGAGTGGATGCTACGGTCAGGTGCTAGAGTGGATGCTACGGTCAGGTGCTAGAGTGGATGCTAAGGTGAGGTGTTTGAGTGGATGCTACGGTCAGGTGCTTGAGTGGATGCTACGGTCAGGTGTTAGAGTGGATGCTACGGTCAGGTGCTTGAGTGGATGCTACGGTCAGGTGCTTGAGTGGATGCTACGGTCAGGTGCTTGAGTGGATGCTACGGTCAGGTGCTTGAGTGGATGCTACGGTCAGATGCTTGAGTGGATGCTACGGTCAGGTGCTTGAGTGGATGCTACGGTCAGATGCTTGAGTGGATGCTACGGTCAGGTGCTTGAGTGGATGCTACTGTCAGGTGCTTGAGTGGATGCTACGGTCAGGTGCTTGAGTGGATGCTCCGGTCAGGTGTTTGAGTGGATGCTACGGTCAGGTGCTTGAGTGGATGCTACGGTCAGGTGCTTGAGTGGATGCTACGGTCAGGTGCTTGAGTGGATGCTACGGTCAGGTGCTTGAGTGGATGCTACGGTCAGATGCTTGAGTGGATGCTACGGTCAGGTGCTTGAGTGGATGCTATGGTCAGATGCTTGAGTGGATGCTACGGTCAGGTGCTTGAGTGGATGCTACTGTCAGGTGCTTGAGTGGATGCTAGGGTCAGGTGCTAGAGTGGATGCTACGGTCAGATGCTTGAGTGGATGCTACGGTCAGGTGTTTGAGTGGATGCTACGGTCAGGTGCTAGAGTGGATGTTACGGTCAGACGTTTGAGTGGATGCTACTGTCAGGTGCTTGAGTGGATGCTACGGTCAGGTGTTTGAGTGGATGCTACGGTCAGGTGCTTGAGTGGATGCTACGGTCAGACGTTTGAGTGGATGCTACGGTCAGGTGTTTGAGTGGATGCTACGGTCAGGTGTTTGAGTGGATGCTACGGTCAGGTGCTTGAGTGGATGCTACGGTCAGGTGTTTGAGTGGATGCTACGGTCAGGTGTTTTAAGGGGATGCTACGGTCAGGTGTTTGAGTGGATGCTACGGTCAGGTGTTTGAGTGGATGCTACGGTCAGATGCTAGAGTGGATGCTACGGTCAGGTGTTTGAGTGGATGCTACGGTCAGGTGTTTGAGTGTATGCTACGATCAGGTGCTTGAGTGGATGCTACGGTCAGGTGTTTGAGTGGTTGCTATGGTCAGGTGTTTGAGTGGATGCTATGGTCAGGTGTTTGAGTGGATGCTACGGTCAGGTGCTTGAGTGGATGCTACGGTCAGCTGTTTGAGTGTATGCTAAGGTGAGGTGTTTGAGTGGATGCCACGGTCAGACGTTTGAGTGGATGCTACGGTCAAGTGTTTGAGTGGATGCTACGGTCAGGTGCTTGAGTGGATGCTAAGGTGAGATGTTTGAGTGGATGCTACGGTCAGGTGTTTGAGTGTATGTTACGGTCAGGTGTTTGAGTGGATGCTACGGTCAGGTGTTTGAGTGTATGGTACGGTCAGGTGTTTGAGTGGATGCTACGGTCAGATGCTAGAGTGGATGCTACGGTCAGGTGTTTGAGTGGATGCTATGGTCAGGTGTTTGAGTGGATGCTATGGTCAGGTGTTTGAGTGGATGCTACGGTCAGGTGTTTGAGTGGATGCTACGGTCAGGTGTTTGAGTGGATGCTACGGTCAGGTGCTTGAGTGGATGCTACGGTCAGGTGCTTGAATGGATGCTACGGTCAGGTGCTTGAGTGGATGCTACGGTCAGGTGTTTGAGTGGATGCTACGGTCAGGTGTTTGAGTGGATGCTACGGTCAGGTGCTTGAGTGGATGCTACGGTCAGGTGCTTGAATGGATGCTACGGTCAGGTGTTTGAGTGTATGCTACGGTCAGGTGCGTGAGTGGATGCTTAGGTAAGGTGCTAGTGTGTATGCTACGGTCAGGTGCTTGCGTGGATGCTACGGACAGGTGCTAGAGTGTATGTTTATGTGAGGTGCTTGACTCTACGCTACGGTGAGGTGCTTGACTCTGTGTTCAGATTATCAAAGGTAATTTCAGCATCAAAATGTTTGATTTTAAGATATTATAAATGTAAATTATCTCATGGTGATCTCAATTACTAATCTGTCAGATGTAGATATAAAGGTGAAATAAACTGATAAAATATTTACAATCTAATCAGTTGCGTAGCATCGCCTTTTTCGTTTTTAGTATAATAAATGCTTTAAATGCCAGATTCCCTTACAAAGTGACTTTTTAAAACTAAAACATTTCAAAGTCTTCTTAATTTCAAGAACATTGTTTTCTTTAGGCAAACAAACCTAAGGATATTCTCTTGAAGATCAAAGCAGGGGAACTACGAAGAGACGACTTTCAGTCTGTGAGTACATCCATTGTTCCATGTTTTCGGTGTTATGTTTAATTTTTTAAATGATAAATCAAGAATATTATATATCTGAAAAAATTAATAGATTCTGATGTCCAGAACCTTCTATCACATACGGGTTCATTTAACACGGAGTGTATTCTTGCTGGTCATTACCAACGAGGGCAGTCATATCGGGGTTAATATATTTCAAACGATGACCTAGGACAAATAACACTTTGGCATTGTGACATCATGTTATAAACAATGCTTTGAGGTCCTGGTACTCCTATGAGGTTGTATTCTATACGTAGTCTATTTCGCGACTACTGTAATAAACAGAATAATATATTGTTCATGGCATACTTGTTTACGACACTCATGCCTAAGTATCAGTTTATACCTCGCCCGCTCGGGAAATACTGATATTTAGGCCCTCGTGTTGTAAACAAGTATGTCATGGACACTCGTATAATATCCTCCATATCTAGTTCATGTATAATTGTCATCCCACTGTGTACCCCTTATTGTAAACCACACTGTATAGTAAGCTGGATCATATAAAGCATATGATAAGTTATCTTCTACTGTTACTCAGTCACATTTTAGATTACGTTGTATCCTGTATCATCTCTCTCATTGCTACACTATACCGTATTTCCTCGAATAGACGCCAGGCCTCGAACACACGCCGGGCCTCGAATAGACGCCGGGTCTCGAATAGAGGCCGGGGGTATGACTGTTTTAAGTAAATACACGCCGGGTCTCGAATAGAGGCCGGGTCTCGAATAAACGCCGGGTGATGAGTTGAATAATTAATGCTCCCATTGTTGAATTGAAATAAAGTTTTCTCCCTTTACACCATCTACACACAGATATTTACTACTACAAAATAAATAGAAACCGGCCTCGAATAGACGCTGGGTCTTGAATACACGTCGGGGGTAAAGGGGGTCTGAAAAAATAGACGTCAGGGGCGTCTATTCGAGGAAATACGGTATGTTCCAAACCCAGATGACTTCTTCTATGTTGTATCTTGTATCATGTATCTTGTATCGGCTGAGTCTGTTCCTTACCAAGCTAAATTTTGTTGTGCTGTATCGTGTATCGTGTATCTTGTTCCATTTTGTATATTCCAAGGTGTCTTTTACCATGGTGTATCTTGTACAATGTATCTTGTATCAAGTATTTTGTATCTAGTTTCTTTTTCAATTATCTTTTTGTTATGCATCTATCTGGTCAAGAGTGTGCCGCCGACCTAGATGCATTCTACTGTGTTGTATCTTGAACCATGTACCTTGTTGCAGCTGTATCATGTACCGTGTATCTTGTTGCAGCTGAGTGTGTTCCTAAGCTAGGGTATTTCTACTGTTTTGTATCTTGTACCATGTACCTTGTTGCAACTGAATGTGTTCCTTAGCTAGAATACTTCCACTGTGTTGTATCTTGTACCGTGTATCTTGTACCGTGTATCTTGTACCGTGTATCTTGTTGCAACTGGATAATAAATTATGTTCCTAAGCTAGGGTATTTCTACTGTTTTGTATCTTGAATTATGTGTCTTGTACCGTGTATCTTGTTGCAACTGGAAATGTTCCTAAGCTAGGGTACCTCTACTGTTTTGTATCTTGTACCGTGTATCTTGTACCATGGACCTTGTTGCAACTGAATGTGTTCCTTAGCTAGAATACTTCCACTGTATTGTATCCTTATCCTGTACCATGTACCGTGTATCTTGTTGCAACTGGATATGTTCCTAAGCTAGGGTACTTCTACTGCTTTGTATCTTGTACCATGTATCATGTACCGTGTATCGTGTTGCAACTGAGTGTGTTTCTAAGCTAGGATACTTCTACTGTTTTGTATCTTGTACCATGTATCTTGTACCATGTACCATGTTGCAGCTGAGTGTGTTCCTAAGCCAGATATCAAGCCAGGAGATCGGTATCACAGCCCTTGGTCTCTTCACAGTCAACAAGTCTGCCTTTCTTACTGTACGTATCTTGTATAAGTATGTAATAGGAAGGTATGAAAAACATCAAAGTATGATAGTTATAATTGTATGACAGTTCAAATACACGCGGGGTCCCAAAACAGCGTTTACAATGTTATTTTTGGTCATAATCTTTGGAATTGGAATGCAAAAATTAAGAAATTTATGATTTTTATTAGTAAAAGATGTTATCAATATACAAAAAAAACTTAATAGAAATTACCTTGTTCATGCATTTTGTCTGTAAGTTGGTTTAAAAAACACTATCCTATATCTCGTCTAGGTGATTTTTACACGGCGTGTTTTGAAAGGCGTGTTTTTCAAAGTGTTAACTGAACTATGTTTTATATATATCTGTTTTCTCTTGAAGACATGAAATAACCCTATTTTAGTCGTAACTATCACTCGAAGCTTAACCAAGCATGAATGTTGTATGGTAGCGTTTCTTTTGCCCCTGAGTGTATGTAATGTTGATTGTTTCACACGTGTGAGTTTAGTTTTACTTATATTGCAGATAGCCGGGACTATCTTTACGTACACTGTTGTGGTTCAACAACTCAACTATGGAATTGAAGTAGTGGATCAGACAGGGAGAAGCAATGGGACCGGTCTTATTCTGTGAACAAAACACATATAAATTGACAATTCTTTCTGGAGTACGACCACTGTTCTTTGAACAATGAATTAAACAAATTTATTTCCCAAAAAGAAGGAACCGGATTGGTAAACAAGCAAATGCTAATATCCATACGGCTTCTTATTTGAACAATTGTTTCGAAATCATTCTTAAGTAACAAGTCTTTTATTGTGTACAAAACGATTTATGAAATTTGAAGATAAAAGTTAAAATTGATCATGAGTATATATCAAGAAAAAAAAGAAATATCCTGAATGACAAAGTACAGGCAAAGGTAAAATCCGGTTATAAATCGTTACAGACACAAACTCTACTAGAACTATATTTCGACATCCCTCTCTATAAGATATTATATGAAAAATGACAAGATTGATGTACGATATTGATTTACTCTTGTACCACATCAACTTGAACTAATATAAACTTAGTGTAGAAAATCTTTCATATGGAGAGGGTGTTCTAAGTTGGACAACTTGTTCCCAATCCTATTCTTGTGAATAAAATATGTTTAAATCAATCTTTCATATATTTTTTTCTGAAACTCACATTTGGATGGTTGATTTCATTAATAAAACTCTCAAAATGTTCACATGCTTTGACATGATTGTTTAGAATAGCTGATAGTTGTGTTGTTTACAGCAGTGTATAGAGAAGTCTACCATTTCACAAAGTTTCCACGCCGAAACTTCCACTTAAGATTTATTGAACATTTCACAAAGTTTCCACGCCGAAACTTCCACTTAAGATTTATTGAACATTTCACAAAGTTCCCACGCCGAAACTTCCACTTAAGAATTATTGAACATTTCACAAAAATTCACGCCGGAACTTCCACTTAAGATTTATTGAACATTTCACAAAGTTTCCATGCCGAAACATCCACTTAAGATTTATTGAACAAAATTAAAAAGCAAATAATTGACGTAACACAGACTTGAAGTTCTTTGCAACAAAACCTCATAGAAGGCGACCAAAAAGGATTCGTATGTAAAATCATTACACATCACGTAAGATTATTGGCGTTACACAAATTCATAGGGCTAACGGACTATACTTGAATAAGTTTCAACAGTTTTATAAAGGTGTCGTATCTTATAAGTAAGAAGGACAGGTCGTTTAGGTTTCCGTGTCAACCCTACAGTATATATATAGTTCATTCCCTTGTATTTTTTATTGAGCAGAAAGGGAAGAAGACGTTAGGAGAGAGGAAGAAATGGTTTGGCATTGATATCTTAGAAGTCAAACATTTCGAAAAGGGTTTAGCAGGGTTAGTTTTGATTTAAACTTCTTCTTCAAATGGGTAAACATTTGCATGAGTGTATAGTACATAGTTATTCTATAAACATCATATAGAGAGATCATAAAGACCATATTTTAATTCTAAAAGGGTTTAGCAGGGTTAGTTTTGGTTAAAACTTCTTCTTCAAATGGGTAAAAATTTGCATGAGTGTACAGTACATAGTTATTCTATAAACATCATATAGAGAGATCATAAAGACCATATTTTATTTTACTACGTGTGACAAGTAAACTGTTGATAATATCGACAGTGCTCTAGTTTCCTGTTAAATGTTTGTTGCTTAAACAACTTTTTCAGTTTAAGTCTATTGAGACTCAAAATGTTCATAAGAAAAGAAAACTATTGAGCTTTCTTTTCCCCCAATGTCGACAGACCGTGCTTTCACGGTCGAAGGTAGCGTGCTTATGATGTCATAGGCTGCGTGCGCATCTCACGTGAGCTATAAGCTCCCGTCATACAGCTGGACAGAATTACGTAATTATCAACAAGGAGATTTTGTTTAACCTGTAACAATCACACCAACTAGGAGTGTCTACTGTATGGTTATATTATTGTTGTACCAAAACGTATAAGATGCTACAACTAATGGCCCGAGATTATGTATGCTTAAAACAGGATGACAGTTGTAACTGGAAGATAGCATAATGTTGAACATGTAGGTTGATCTTGTCACTTTTATGGTGTTTCGTATGCTATTGGTGAGAAATACCATTATAATGTTCATTTTGAAAGTATTGAAAAATGTACACCCCAGATTATTTTCATTCTCTATACAAAACAGCTGTATTATTTAAAAGCCATGGAATTTGTGAAAAATAATAAAAATTGTATATAGTGTTGCATACTTACTTTTTGTCTTAAATAAAATACCAACTATCCTGTCAATTCAAATGCTTATCCGCCGTTGTCCAAAAAAGATTCCTGTTTAACCTCACTATGCCATCAACATATCCTTGACTTTGTTCTGTTACGTCAAATGCGTCTCAACTTTATTAGTGAGAGAATTGGGTCAAGTATATCGGAATAGAATATTGTGACACTTAACCTTTGAGTAACGGGTATGAACAGAACCCAATCATTGTTATATTTGAAAAAAATTCGTATGTTAGATATTCCATTGTCCAGTTCTTATTTGACAATGAAAATAATGTCATTATCCTGGGTATAGTAGAACTTCGAGCAGAAGGACAATTTCAGCGTGACCTTCCAAGTTAACCAACATGTTATTACTTGCATATCAATTATTTAATCATAATTCGTGCTATTCGTATTTTTATAATGATTTATTTAAAAAAAAAAATTATCTTGCAATGTAAATATCTTAATGAAAGTGAACCCTTCAACAATTTTAACATTACTTGATGTTCGATAAATATATATAAGTGAACTGAACTGCATATCTTTGACAATGGATGATGGTTAATGTTGCGTCTTTTCCAACACAAGGTAACATTGAATGTTACACATGTGCAAAAAGAAACATTCTCGACGACCCTCGTTACTAAGGATACGATACTCTCTGTCAACCAATGTATACATTGTCTGTTAACTTATTTACTTTCGTCTTTTTATATAAATTCATCAATAGTACCAGAACCATTGGTGAGATGGTAGTTTTATTAATCACATAGACATCGTTATATAACCATATGATTACATCAGTCGATCAACGTATGCTAATTATTGAAAGGGAAGAATGCAATCGATCCTAGTTTATAGTTTATGTGTGTGAGTGTTATGATGAAAATACTAGAAGACCTTGATTGATTATCATTGATTATCAGATAACCGAACGACTCGACACTATCCGGACGATTTTCAAATTGTAACCAAAACGTGCCTATACACCACGAGGTGTGGTTATCAGGTCAATATCAAGAGGTTTACTATTTCGTATAACCAGGCGTGCGATGGTTATATTGTATAACCTTACCTCTTCACATCCAAGGTGCGTTTGGTCGATGTCTTCTCGGTTCTTGAAACATAGTGAAATTTGATACAAGCACTAAGTTCCATTCACCATTCAACAAAAATGAATCAATTAAAAACAATATTAGTAAACTCTGTGATCACTATTACATGTAGCTTCCTCTGTAGGATGGCAGTACTCAGTAGTTGCACCATATACCATACCATATGCAATGTATGATACATTAAACTACGAGTGATAGTTACGGCTGAAACAGGGTTATTTCATGTCCTCAAGAGTCAACTAAAAATAGGTTTTAAATTTAAGAGGTATATCTGTTAACGCTTTTGCAAAACGCGCCTTCAAAAAAACACCGTTTAAAAATCTCCTTAACTAGACGAGATATGATAGTGAAATGGCCCTTTTGTTTGTTTTTAAACCAACTCATAGAGAAAAAGCATTAACAAATCAATTCCTACCAAGGTGTTATATATATATTGATTTATCAAATTTATAAATTCAATCATCATTTCATTCTTATTCCAAAAGATAATGATCACAAATAACATTGAAAAAAAGCTGTTTTATGACCACTCGTGTACTTGAACAGTCATACACTCAAAAGTATCATACTCTGGTGTTGGAAATTGTTAGTACTTCTTTACAACGTATTGGCTTATCAATATCTTATTTCATTTAAGACAGGATTTTGTGTTGTACTCTTTTGAAAAGTTGGTATCGTTTCTTTTGCCCCTGAGTGGATAATATCATTACTGACTAGATGTTCTAACCTGTCAAACCCTAATTACAAGTCTCAGTCGAAGTTTTAAGGTTGGACTGTGTATGTTTGTATTTCATAAAAAGCAATGTACACATAAAGCACATAATTTGAATTGCAGATTAAACATAAGTAGTCAGCAATGTATTATAACAGGAACTTCAATTCATTGATTTTACCACTGATGATTCGACGGGATGTTTTCACTTTAGCGCCTTATTGGATCAGTACTGATTGGCGATGCTTTTTAACTAAAGTCCTTGAGCTTATAAAAAGACAATACGATCAGTTTATGTCAGCATTAAAGTGATATTTCATTTTGAAATCAACATCACAAAGCTGTTATTGATCATATACTGAAAATGAGTTAGCTATAATTAATATTTCATCAAGTGGTCAAATAAGATATATGTAAAGTTTATATTATAAAATGTTCAACTATCCCTTATTATTTCCGTCCAGTATATGAAGACAGTGAACGTTTAACAAGGGAAACGATACTCTTTGTAATCAGTAACATTAGAATGACAGCAATGTCACAGACAAGAGTAAACTTTTACTAATTGAATCGCAGTGTTTGACGATACACTATTATAACTGTTGTCCTTGAGAAAAGAATCAATATTGGCAAATTTCAAAGACATTACATTGATGCAGTATTCTCGAAGCTGTTTGCCTAGCAGAAACAAAGGGGAAGTGTGGAGAGGTATACTTCAATTATATGATTTCAGACTCTATATTTAAGGATAAACCATTTTCGCTATCGGACTCATACCAAGTGCTGATAACATGGCGTCTATCTCAACGCTTGGTGGGAGGAATGAGCACATCGACAACGATGAGGACAAGCGGAATACAGTTGTCAAAGATGTGTTCCAGAAACTGCGGATCCATCTACGAGTTGTGGGGATATATTTGGACCTGTGTGGCTCACACACTTCGTCAAAGCCAAGGAAGTTGGCTCTAGGTCTGTCGAGTGTGATGAGTATCCTGTATCTGGCGTCCGTGTGGTTTTTCCAGCTTAGACTAGTCCCCGTGATTATCAGAGAGGAACTATTTTCAACACGATTCCTCCAAGTGTCCCTCCTCTTCTTCATGTACTTGTCAGCTCTCTGGAACTTCTCCTGCTCCATATATCTCGTCAGGAATCACTGGAGAGGGTTTGTCTCAGAATGTACCCTTAGGGAACATCAGCATCCTTATGTTCTTCGACATTTTGGAAAGTTCCTATTCACGTTTTTCATCCTTGGCTGTTCAGTTTCTTTGTTCTCCGTCATCGGACTCTTCAAAGCTGATGGTTCCTCACCTCCTAGTGAAATGACTCTGTTCAGACTCTACCCAGCCACACCAAGCACAACCTCCTGGTTCACAATGAAGTGCTTCTACACATCCTTCGCCTTCATGTCCTACCAACATGTCTTCGCCTACTGTCTGGTCATCACCACCTTCTGCTACATCCTGAAACGTGAGTTCCAGCAGGTGACAGATACATTGGAGAAGGAACACAGGGACCTTCATGACACGATGTCGAGACTCCTGGAAGACCAGAGACAGAAGCATGAAAGGTTGTGTACCCTGACCAGGAATGTGGACTCTATGCTGAGTAGCCTTGTGTTCGGGCTCTACTTCACTGGCATTCTCAACACCTGTTTCTGTGTGTCCTGCTTCAGTGCCGAAAAGTTCCCCAAGTCCCAGATACCAACTCTTGTCTCCGTGATGCTTGCTGCAGCTACTGAGATGATAGTGTGTACGGTGGTCGGAGTGCTGCTCAATCTCGAGGTAGGTGTGTGCAAGCATACAGATACATCACGAAGCATTCTTCATATGCTTGTTTATCTTAGTTAAAATGTTTTATGCATTTCCCCAAGTGCACTATCCGCTTCACCAGTCAAATGAACAACACATGATTCTTACTGACTCACAGACTTTCTGTATTTGTGTGCCTTCCATAGCCTAGTGAGTAAAGACGCTGAGTTGATTTACAACATTAAGAGGTGTTAGATTAAATTTGTCGTTCATGAATTCACTATATTACAAAAATAATTATAACCTGACACCTCTCAAAGCAAGAATAGTAATAGAGCAGTAGATTCTTAAAAAACATCAAATGTTAGCACAACAATATGAGGTGCTTGACTGTATGCTACGGTCAGATGCTAGAGTGGATGCTACGGTCAGGTGTTTGAGTGGATGCTACGGTCAGGTGTTTGAGTGGATGCTACGGTCACATGCTTGAGTGGATGCTACGGTCAGGTGTTTGAGTGGATGCTACGGTCAGGTGCTTGAGTGGATGCTACGGTCAGGTGTTTGAGTGGATGCTACGGTCAGGTGTTTGAGTGGATGCTACGGTCAGTTGCTTGAGTGGATGCTACGGTCAGATGCTGGAGTGGATGCTACGGTCAGGTGTTTGAGTGGATGCTACGGTCAGATGCTTGAGTGGATGCTACGGTCAGGTGTTTGAGTGGATGCTACGGTCAGGTGTTTGAGTGGATTCTACGGTCAGGTGCTTGACTGTATGCTACGGTCAGGTGTTTGAGTGGATGCTACGGTCAGGTGCTTGAGTGGATGCTACGGTCAGGTGCTTGAGTGAATGCTACGGTCAGGTGTTTGAGTGGATGCTACAGTCAGACGTTTGAGTGGATGCTACGGTCAGATGTTTGAGTGGATGCTACGGTCAGATGCTAAAGTGGATGCTACGGTCAGGTGTTTGAGTGGATGCTACGGTCAGGTGCTAGAGTGTATGCGTCGGTCAGATGCTTGAGTGGATGCTACGGTCAGGTGCTTGAGTGGATGCTACGGTCAGATGCTAGAGTGGATGCTACGGTCAGGTGCTTGAGTGGATGCTACGGTCAGGTGCTTGAGTGGATGCTACGGTCAGGTGTTTGAGTGGATGCTACGGTCAGGTGCTTGAGTGGATGCTACGGTCAGGTTTTTGAGTGGATGCTACGGTCAGGTGCTTGAGTGGATGCTACGGTCAGATGCTAGAGTGGATGCTACGGTCAGGTGTTTGAGTGGATGCTACGGTCAGGTGCTTGAGTGGATGCTACGGTCAGGTGTTTGAGTGGATGCTACGGTCAGGTGCTTGAGTGGATGCTACAGTCAGGTGTTTGAGTGGATGCTACGGTCAGGTGCTTGAGTGGATGCTAAGGTTAGGTGTTTGAGTGGATGCTACGGTCAGGTGCTAGAGTGGATGCTACGGTCAGGTGCTAGAGTGGATGCTAAGGTGAGGTGTTTGAGTGGATGCTACGGTCAGGTGTTTGAGTGGATGCTACGGTCAGGTGCTAGAGTGGATGCTAAGGTGAGGTGTTTGAGTGGATGCTACGGTCAGGTGCTTGAGTGGATGCTAAGGTCAGGTGTTTGTGTGGATGCTACGGTCAGGTGTTTGAGTGGATGCTACGGTCAGGTGCTTGAGTGGATGCTACGGTCAGGTGTTTGAGTGGATGCTACGGTCAGGTGGTTGAGTGGATGCTACGGTCAGATGCTAGAGTGGATGCTACGGCCAGGTGTTTGAGTGGATGCTACGGTCAGGTGCTTGAGTGGATGCTACGGTCAGGTGCTTGACTGTATGCTACGGTCAGGTGTTTGAGTGGATGCTACGGTCAGATGCTAGAGTGGATGCTACGGCCAGGTGTTTGAGTGGATGCTACGGTCAGGTGCTTGAGTGGATGCTACGGTCAGGTGCTTGACTGTATGCTACGGTCAGGTGTTTGAGTGGATGCTACGGTCAGGTGCTAGAGTGGATGGTACGGTCAGACGTTTGAGTGGATGCTACAGTCAGACGTTTGAGTGGATGCTACGGTCAGGTGTTTGAGTGGAAGCTACGGTCAGGTGTTTGAGTGGATGCTATGGTCAGGTGCTTGAGTGGATGCTACGGTCAGGTGTTTGAGTGGATGCTACGGTCAGGTGCTATAGTGGATGCTACGATCAGGTGTTTGAGTGGATGCTACGGTCAGGTGTTTGAGTGGATGCTACGGTCAGATGCTAGAGTAGATGCTACGGTCAGGTGTTTGAGTGGATGCTACGGTCAGGTGTTTGAGTTGTATGCTACGGTCAGGTGTTTGAGTGGATGCTACGGTCAGGTGTTTGAGTGTATGCTAAGGTGAGGTTTTTGAGTGGATGCTATGGTGAGGTGTTTGAGTGGATGCTACGGTCAGGTGTTTGAGTGGATGCTACGGTCAGGTGCTTGAGTGGATGCTAAGGTGAGGTGTTTGAGTGGATGCTACGGTCAGGTGTTTGAGTGGATGCTACGGTCAGGTGTTTGAGTGGATGCTACGGTCAGGTGCTTGACTGTATGCTACGGTCAGGTGTTTGAGTGGATGCTACGGTCAGGTGCTAGAGTGGATGCTACGGACAGGTGCTAGAGTGGATGCTAAGGTGAGGTGTTTGAGTGGATGCTACGGTCAGGTGCTTGAGTGGATGCTACAGTCAGGTGTTTGAGTGGATGCTACGGTCAGGTGCTTGAGTGGATGCTAAGGTTAGGTGTTTGAGTGGATGCTACGGTCAGGTGCTTGAGTGTATGCTACGGTCAGGTGCTTGAGTGGATGCTACGGTCAGGTGTTTGAGTGGATGCTACGGTCAGGTGCTTGAGTGGATGCTACAGTCAGGTGTTTGAGTGGATGCTACGGTCAGGTGCTTGAGTGGATGCTAAGGTTAGGTGTTTGAGTGGATGCTACGGTCAGGTGCTTGAGTGGATGCTAAGGTTAGGTGTTTGAGTGGATGCTACGGTCAGGTGCTAGAGTGGATGCTACGGTCAGGTGCTAGAGTGGATGCTACGGTCAGGTTTTTGAGTGGATCCTAAGGTGAGGTGTTTGAGTGGATGCTACGGTCAGGTGCTAGAGTGGATGCTACGGTCAGGTGCTAGAGTGGATGCTACGGTCAGGTGCTAGAGTGGATGCTACGGTCAGGTGTTTGAGTGGATGCTACGGTCAGGTGCTAGAGTGGATGCTAAGGTGAGGTGTTTGAGTGGATGCTACGGTCAGGTGCTTGAGTGGATGCTAAGGTCAGGTGTTTGTGTGGATGCTACGGTCAGTTGTTTGAGTGGATGCTACGGTCAGGTGCTTGAGTGGATGCTACGGTCAGGTGTTTGAGTGGATGCTACGGTCAGGTGCTTGAGTGGATGCTACGGTCAGATGCTAGAGTGGATGCTATGGCCAGGTGTTTGAGTGGATGCTACGGTCAGGTGCTTGAGTGGATGCTACGGTCAGGTGCTTGACTGTATGCTACGGTCAGGTGTTTGAGTGGATGCTACAGTCAGGTGCTAGAGTGGATGCTACGGACAGGTGCTAGAGTGGATGCTAAGGTGAGGTGTTTGAGTGGATGCTACGGTCAGGTGTTTGAGTGGATGCTACGGTCAGGTGTTTGAGTGGATGCTACGGTCAGGTGTTTGAGTGGATGCTACGGTCAGACGTTTGAGTGGATGCTACAGTCAGACGTTTGAGTGGATGCTACGGTCAGGTGTTTGAGTGGAAGCTACGGTCAGGTGTTTGAGTGGATGCTATGGTCAGGTGCTTGAGTGGATGCTACGGTCAGGTGTTTGAGTGGATGCTACGGTCAGGTGCTATAGTGGATGCTACGATCAGGTGTTTGAGTGGATGCTACGGTCAGGTGTTTGAGTGGATGCTACGGTCAGGTGTTTGAGTTGTATGCTACGGTCAGGTGTTTGAGTGGATGCTACGGTCAGGTGTTTGAGTTGTATGCTACGGTCAGGTGTTTGAGTGGATGCTACGGTCAGGTGTTTGAGTGTATGCTAAGGTGAGGTTTTTGAGTGGATGCTATGGTGAGGTGTTTGAGTGGATGCTACGGTCAGGTGTTTGAGTGGATGCTACTGTCAGGTGCTTGAGTGGATGCTAAGGTGAGGTGTTTGAGTGGATGCTCCGGTCAGGTGTTTGAGTGGATGCTACGGTCAGGTGTTTGAGTGGATGCTACGGTCAGGTGCTTGACTGTATGCTACGGTCAGGTGTTTGAGTGGATGCTACGGTCAGGTGCTAGAGTGGATGCTACGGACAGGTGCTAGAGTGGATGCTAAGGTGAGGTGTTTGAGTGGATGCTACGGTCAGGTGTTTGAGTGGATGCTACGGTCAGATGCTAGAGTAGATGCTACGGTCAGGTGTTTGAGTGGATGCTACGGTCAGGTGTTTGAGTTGTATGCTACGGTCAGGTGCTAGAGTGGATGCTACGGTCAGGTGCTAGAGTGGATGCTACGGTCAGGTGCTAGAGTGGATGCTACGGTCAGGTGTTTGAGTGGATGCTACGGTCAGGTGCTAGAGTGGATGCTAAGGTGAGGTGTTTGAGTGGATGCTACGGTCAGGTGCTTGAGTGGATGCTAAGGTCAGGTGTTTGAGTGGATGCTACGGTCAGGTGTTTGAGTGGATGCTACGGTCAGGTGCTTGAGTGGATGCTACGGTCAGGTGTTTGAGTGGATGCTACGGTCAGGTGCTTGAGTGGATGCTACGGTCAGATGCTAGAGTCGATGCTACGGCCAGGTGTTTGAGTGGATGCTACGGTCAGGTGCTTGAGTGGATGCTACGGTCAGGTGCTTGACTGTATGCTACGGTCAGGTGTTTGAGTGGATGCTACGGTCAGGTGCTAGAGTGGATGCTACGGACAGGTGCTAGAGTGGATGCTAAGGTGAGGTGTTTGAGTGGATGCTACGGTGAGGTGTTTGAGTGGATGCTACGGTGAGGTGTTTGAGTGGATGCTACGGTCAGGTGTTTGAGTGGATGCTACGGTCAGACGTTTGAGTGGATGCTACAGTCAGACGTTTGAGTGGATGCTACGGTCAGGTGTTTGAGTGGAAGCTACGGTCAGGTGTTTGAGTGGATGCTATGGTCAGGTGCTTGAGTGGATGCTACGGTCAGGTGTTTGAGTGGATGCTACGGTCAGGTGCTATAGTGGATGCTACGGTCAGGTGTTTGAGTGGATGCTACGGTCAGGTATTTGAGTGGATGCTACGGTCAGATGCTAGAGTAGATGCTACGGTCAGGTGTTTGAGTGGATGCTACGGTCAGGTGTTTGAGTTGTATGCTACGGTCAGGTGTTTGAGTGGATGCTACGGTCAGGTGTTTGAGTGTATGCTAAGGTGAGGTGTTTGAGTGGATGCTAAGGTGAGGTGTTTGAGTGGATGCTACGGTGAGGTGCTTGAGTGGATGCTACGGTCAGATGCTAGAGTGGATGCTACAGTCAGGTGCTTGAGTGGATGCTACGGTCAGGTGCTTGAGTGGATGCTACGGTCAGGTGTTTGAGTGGATGCTACGGTCAGGTGCTTGAGTGGATGCTACGGTCAGGTGTTTGAGTGGATGCTACGGTCAGGTGCTTGAGTGGATGCTACGGTCAGATGCTAGAGTGGATGCTACGGTCAGGTGTTTGAGTGGATGCTACGGTCAGGTGCTTGAGTGGATGCTACGGTCAGGTGTTTGAGTGGATGCTACGGTCAGGTGCTTGAGTGGATGCTACAGTCAGGTGTTTGAGTGGATGCTACGGTCAGCTGCTTGAGTGGATGCTAAGGTTAGGTGTTTGAGTGGATGCTACGGTCAGGTGCTTGAGTGTATGCTACGGTCAGGTGTTTGAGTGGATGCTACGGTCAGGTGTTTGAGTGGATGCTACGGTCAGGTGCTAGAGTGGATGCTACGGTCAGGTGCTAGAGTGGATGCTAAGGTCAGGTTTTTGAGTGGGTGCTAAGGTGAGGTGTTTGAGTGGATGCTACGGTCAGGTGCTAGAGTGGATGCTACGGTCAGGTGCTAGAGTGGATGCTATGGTCAGGTGCTAGAGTGGATGCTACGGTCAGGTGTTTGAGTGGATGCTACGGTCAGGTGCTAGAGTGGATGCTAAGGTGAGGTGTTTGAGTGGATGCTACGGTCAGGTGCTTGAGTGGATGCTAAGGTCAGGTGTTTGAGTGGATGCTACAGTCAGGTGCTTGAGTGGATGCTACGGTCAGGTGTTTGAGTTGTATGCTACGGTCAGGTGTTTGAGTGGATGCTACGGTCAGGTGTTTGAGTTGTATGCTACGGTCAGGTGTTTGAGTGGATGCTACGGTCAGGTGTTTGAGTGTATGCTAAGGTGAGGTTTTTGAGTGGATGCTATGGTGAGGTGTTTGAGTGGATGCTACGGTCAGGTGTTTGAGTGGATGCTACTGTCAGGTGCTTGAGTGGATGCTAAGGTGAGGTGTTTGAGTGGATGCTACGGTCAGGTGTTTGAGTGGATGCTACGGTCAGGTGTTTGAGTGGATGCTACGGTCAGGTGCTTGACTGTATGCTACGGTCAGGTGTTTGAGTGGATGCTACGGTCAGGTGCTAGAGTGGATGCTACGGACAGGTGCTAGAGTGGATGCTAAGGTGAGGTGTTTGAGTGGATGCTACGGTCAGGTGTTTGAGTGGATACTACGGTCAGATGCTAGAGTAGATGCTACGGTCAGGTGTTTGAGTGGATGCTACGGTCAGGTGTTTGAGTTGTATGCTACGGTCAGGTGCTAGAGTGGATGCTACGGTCAGGTGCTAGAGTGGATGCTACGGTCAGGTGCTAGAGTGGATGCTACGGTCAGGTGTTTGAGTGGATGCTACGGTCAGGTGCTAGAGTGGATGCTAAGGTGAGGTGTTTGAGTGGATGCTACGGTCAGGTGCTTGAGTGGATGCTAAGGTCAGGTGTTTGAGTGGATGCTACGGTCAGGTGTTTGAGTGGATGCTACGGTCAGGTGCTTGAGTGGATGCTACGGTCAGGTGTTTGAGTGGATGCTACGGTCAGGTGCTTGAGTGGATGCTACGGTCAGATGCTAGAGTCGATGCTACGGCCAGGTGTTTGAGTGGATGCTACGGTCAGGTGCTTGAGTGGATGCTACGGTCAGGTGCTTGACTGTATGCTACGGTCAGGTGTTTGAGTGGATGCTACGGTCAGGTGCTAGAGTGGATGCTACGGACAGGTGCTAGAGTGGATGCTAAGGTGAGGTGTTTGAGTGGATGCTACGGTGAGGTGTTTGAGTGGATGCTACGGTGAGGTGTTTGAGTGGATGCTACGGTCAGGTGTTTGAGTGGATGCTACGGTCAGACGTTTGAGTGGATGCTACAGTCAGACGTTTGAGTGGATGCTACGGTCAGGTGTTTGAGTGGATGCTACGGTCAGGTGTTTGAGTGGATGCTACGGTCAGGTGCTTGAGTGGATGCTACGGTCAGGTGTTTGAGTGGATGCTACGGTCAGGTGCTATAGTGGATGCTACGATCAGGTGTTTGAGTGGATGCTACGGTCAGGTATTTGAGTGGATGCTACGGTCAGATGCTAGAGTAGATGCTACGGTCAGGTGTTTGAGTGGATGCTACGGTCAGGTGTTTGAGTTGTATGCTACGGTCAGGTGTTTGAGTGGATGCTACGGTCAGGTGTTTGAGTGTATGCTAAGGTGAGGTGTTTGAGTGGATGCTAAGGTGAGGTGTTTGAGTGGATGCTACGGTCAGGTGCTTGAGTGGATGCTACGGTCAGATGCTAGAGTGGATGCTACAGTCAGGTGCTTGAGTGGATGCTACGGTCAGGTGCTTGAGTGGATGCTACGGTCAGGTGTTTGAGTGGATGCTACGGTCAGGTGCTTGAGTGGATGCTACGGTCAGGTGTTTGAGTGGATGCTACGGTCAGGTGCTTGAGTGGATGCTACGGTCAGATGCTAGAGTGGATGCTACGGTCAGGTGTTTGAGTGGATGCTACGGTCAGGTGCTTGAGTGGATGCTACGGTCAGGTGTTTGAGTGGATGCTACGGTCAGGTGCTTGAGTGGATGCTACAGTCAGGTGTTTGAGTGGATGCTACGGTCAGCTGCTTGAGTGGATGCTAAGGTTAGGTGTTTGAGTGGATGCTACGGTCAGGTGCTTGAGTGTATGCTACGGTCAGGTGTTTGAGTGGATGCTACGGTCAGGTGTTTGAGTGGATGCTACGGTCAGGTGCTAGAGTGGATGCTACGGTCAGGTGCTAGAGTGGATGCTAAGGTCAGGTTTTTGAGTGGGTGCTAAGGTGAGGTGTTTGAGTGGATGCTACGGTCAGGTGCTAGAGTGGATGCTACGGTCAGGTGCTAGAGTGGATGCTATGGTCAGGTGCTAGAGTGGATGCTACGGTCAGGTGCTTGAGTGGATGCTACGGTCAGGTGTTTGAGTGGATGCTACGGTCAGGTGCTAGAGTGGATGCTAAGGTGAGGTGTTTGAGTGGATGCTACGGTCAGGTGCTTGAGTGGATGCTAAGGTCAGGTGTTTGAGTGGATGCTACAGTCAGGTGTTTGAGTGGATGCTACGGTCAGGTGCTTGAGTGGATGCTACGGTCAGATGCTAGAGTGGATGCTACGGTCAGGTGTTTGAGTGGATGCTACGGTCAGGTGCTTGAGTGGATGCTACGGTCAGGTGTTTGAGTGGATGCTACGGTCAGGTGCTTGAGTGGATGCTACAGTCAGGTGTTTGAGTGGATGCTACGGTCAGGTGCTTGAGTGGATGCTAAGGTTAGGTGTTTGAGTGGATGCTACGGTCAGGTGCTTGAGTGTATGCTACGGTCAGGTGTTTGAGTGGATGCTACGGTCAGGTGCTAGAGTGGATGCTACGGTCAGGTTTTTGAGTGGATCCTAAGGTGAGGTGTTTGAGTGGATGCTACGGTCAGGTGCTAGAGTGGATGCTACGGTCAGGTGCTAGAGTTGATGCTACGGTCAGGTGCTAGAGTGGATGCTACGGTCAGGTGTTTGAGTGGATGCTACGGTCAGGTGCTAGAGTGGATGCTAAGGTGAGGTGTTTGAGTGGATGCTACGGTCAGGTGCTTGAGTGGATGCTAAGGTCAGGTGTTTGTGTGGATGCTACGGTCAGGTGTTTGAGTGGATGCTACGGTCAGGTGCTTGAGTGGATGCTACGGTCAGGTGTTTGAGTGGATGCTACGGTCAGGTGCTTGAGTGGATGCTACGGTCAGATGCTAGAGTGGATGCTACGGCCAGGTGTTTGAGTGGATGCTACGGTCAGGTGCTTGAGTGGATGCTACGGTCAGGTGCTTGAGTGGATGCTACGGTCAGGTGCTTGACTGTATGCTACGGTCAGGTGTTTGAGTGGATGCTACGGTCAGGTGCTAGAGTGGATGCTACGGACAGGTGCTAGAGTGGATGCTAAGGTGAGGTGTTTGAGTGGATGCTACGGTCAGGTGTTTGAGTGGATGCTACGGTCAGGTGTTTGAGTGGATGCTACGGTCAGGTGTTTGAGTGGATGCTACGGTCAGACGTTTGAGTGGATGCTACAGTCAGACGTTTGAGTGGATGCTACGGTCAGGTGTTTGAGTGGAAGCTACGGTCAGGTGTTTGAGTGGATGCTATGGTCAGGTGCTTGAGTGGATGCTACGGTCAGGTGTTTGAGTGGATGCTACGGTCAGGTGCTATAGTGGATGCTACGATCAGGTGTTTGAGTGGATGCTACGGTCAGGTGTTTGAGTGGATGCTACGGTCAGATGCTAGAGTAGATGCTACGGTCAGGTGTTTGAGTGGATGCTACGGTCAGGTGTTTGAGTTGTATGCTACGGTCAGGTGTTTGAGTGGATGCTACGGTCAGGTGTTTGAGTGTATGCTAAGGTGAGGTTTTTGAGTGGATGCTATGGTGAGGTGTTTGAGTGGATGCTACGGTCAGGTGTTTGAGTGGATGCTACGGTCAGGTGCTTGAGTGGATGCTAAGGTGAGGTGTTTGAGTGGATGCTACGGTCAGGTGTTTGAGTGGATGCTAAGGTGAGGTGTTTGAGTGGATGCTACGGTCAGGTGTTTGAGTGGATGCTACGGTCAGGTGCTTGAGTGGATGCTACGGTCAGGTGTTTGAGTGGATGCTACGGTCAGGTGCTTGAGTGGATGCTAAGGTTAGGTGTTTGAGTGGATGCTACGGTCAGGTGCTTGAGTGTATGCTACGGTCAGGTGTTTGAGTGGATGCTACGGTCAGGTGCTAGAGTGGATGCTACGGTCAGGTGCTAGAGTGGATGCTACGGTCAGGTTTTTGAGTGGATGCTAAGGTGAGGTGTTTGAGTGGATGCTACTGTCAGGTGCTAGAGTGGATGCTACGGTCAGGTGCTAGAGTGGATGCTACGGTCAGGTGCTAGAGTGGATGCTACGGTCAGGTGTTTGAGTGGATGCTACGGTCAGGTGCTAGAGTGGATGCTAAGGTGAGGTGTTTGAGTGGATGCTACGGTCAGGTGCTTGAGTGGATGCTAAGGTCAGGTGTTTGAGTGGATGCTACGGTCAGGTGTTTGAGTGGATGCTACGGTCAGGTGCTTGAGTGGATGCTACGGTCAGGTGTTTGAGTGGATGCTACGGTCAGGTGCTTGAGTGGATGCTACGGTCAGATGCTAGAGTCGATGCTACGGCCAGGTGTTTGAGTGGATGCTACGGTCAGGTGCTTGAGTGGATGCTACGGTCAGTTGCTTGACTGTATGCTACGGTCAGGTGTTTGAGTGGATGCTACGGTCAGGTGCTAGAGTGGATGCTACGGACAGGTGCTAGAGTGGATGCTAAGGTGAGGTGTTTGAGTGGATGCTACGGTCAGGTGTTTGAGTGGATGCTACGGTCAGGTGTTTGAGTGGATGCTACGGTCAGGTGTTTGAGTGGATGCTACGGTCAGACGTTTGAGTGGATGCTACAGTCAGACGTTTGAGTGGATGCTACGGTCAGGTGTTTGAGTGGAAGCTACGGTCAGGTGTTTGAGTGGATGCTATGGTCAGGTGCTTGAGTGGATGCTACGGTCAGGTGTTTGAGTGGATGCTACGGTCAGGTGCTATAGTGGATGCTACGATCAGGTGTTTGAGTGGATGCTACGGTCAGGTATTTGAGTGGATGCTACGGTCAGATGCTAGAGTAGATGCTACGGTCAGGTGTTTGAGTGGATGCTACGGTCAGGTGTTTGAGTTGTATGCTACGGTCAGGTGTTTGAGTGGATGCTACGGTCAGGTGTTTGAGTGTATGCTAAGGTGAGGTGTTTGAGTGGATGCTAAGGTGAGGTGTTTGAGTGGATGCTACGGTCAGGTGTTTGAGTGGATGCTACGGTCAGGTGCTTGAGTGGATGCTAAGGTGAGGTGTTTGAGTGGATGCTACGGTCAGGTGTTAGAGTGTATGTAACGGTCAGGTGTTTGAGTGGATGCTACGGTCAGGTGTTTGAGTGTATGTTTGGGTCAGGTGCTTGAGTGGATGCTACGGTCAGGTGCTTGAGTGGATGCTACGGTCAGGTGCTAGAGTGGATGCTACGGTCAGGTGCTTGAGTGGATGCTACGGTCAGGTGCTTGAGTGTATGCTACGGTCAGGTGTTTGAGTGTATGCTACGGTCAGGTGCTTGAGTGGATGCTACGGTCAGGTGCTAGAGTGGATGCTCCGGTCAGGTGTTTGAGTGTATGCTACGGTCAGGTGTTTGAGTGGATGCTACGGTCAGGTGCTAGACTGTATGCTACGGTCAGGTGTTTGAGTGGATGCTCCGGTCAGGTGCTTGAGTGTATGCTACAGTCAGATGCTAGACTGTATGCTACGGTCAGGTGTTTGAGTGTATGCTACGGTCAGGTGCTTGAGTGTATGCTACGGACAGGTGCTAGAGTGGATGCTCAGGTCAGGTGTTTGAGTGGATGCTACGGTCAGGTGTTTGAGTGGATGCTACGGTCAGGTGCTTGAGTGGATGCTACGGTCAGGTGCTAGAGTGGATGCTACGGTCAGGTGCTAGAGTGGATGCTCCGGTCAGGTGCTTGAGTGGATGCTACAGTCAGATGCTAGAGTGGATGCTACGGTCGGGTGTTTGAGTGGATGCTACGGTCAGGTGCTTGAGTGGATGCTACGGTCAGGTGCTTGAGTGGATGCTACGGTCAGGTGCTAGAGTGGATGCTACGGACAGGTGCTAGAGTGGATGCTAAGGTGAGGTGTTTGAGTGGATGCTACGGTCAGGTGCTAGAGTGGATGCTACGGTCAGGTGCTAGAGTGGGTGCTACGGTCAGGTGCTAGAGTGGATGCTTCGGTCAGGTGTTTGAGTGGATGCTACGGTCAGGTGCTAGAGTGGATGCTACGGTCAGGTGCTAGAGTGGATGCTAAGGTGAGGTGTTTGAGTGGATGCTACTGTCAGGTGCTTGAGTGGATGCTACGGTCAGGTGTTTGAGTGGATGCTACGGACAGGAGCTTGAGTGGATGCTACGGTCAGGTGTTTGAGTGGATGCTACGGTCAGGTGTTTGAGTGGATGCTACGGTCAGGTTTTTGAGTGGATGCTAAGGTGAGGTGTTTGAGTGGATGCTACGGTCAGGTGCTAGAGTGGATGCTACGGTCAGGTGCTAGAGTGGATGCTACGGTCAGGTTCTAGAGCGGATGCTACGGTCAGGTGTTTGAGTGGATGCTACGGTCAGGTGCTAGAGTGGATGCTACGGTCAGGTGCTAGAGTGGATGCAAAGGTGAGGTGTTTGAGTGGGTGCTACAGTCAGGTGCTTGAGTGGATGCTAAGGTCAGGTGTTTGAGTGGATGCTACGGTCAGGTGCTAGAGTGGATGCTAAGGTCAGATGCTTGAGTGGATGCTACGGTCAGGTGTTTGAGTGGATGCTATGGTCAGGTGCTAGAGTGGATGCTACGGTCAGACGTTTGAATGGATGCTACTGTCAGGTGCTTGAGTGGATGCTACGGTCAGGTGTTTGAGTGGATGCTACGGTCAGGTGCTTGAGTGGATGCTACGGTCAGGTGTTTGAGTGGATGCTACGGTCAGGTGCTTGAGTGGATGCTACGGTCAGGTGCTTGAGTGGATGCTACGGTCAGGTGCTTGACTGTATGCTACGGTCAGGTGTTTGAGTGGATGCTACGGTCAGGTGCTAGAGTGGATGCTACGGTCAGGTGCTAGAGTGGATGCTAAGGTGAGGTGTTTGAGTGGATGCTAAGGTGAGGTGTTTGAGTGGATGCTACGGTCAGGTGTTTGAGTGGATGCTACGGTCAGGTGCTTGAGTGGATGCTAAGGTGAGGTGTTTGAGTGGATGCTACGGTCAGGTGTTAGAGTGTATGTTACGGTCAGGTGCTAGAGTGGATGCTAAGGTCAGGTGTTTGAGTGGATGCTACGGTCAGGTGCTTGAGTGGATGCTAAGGTCAGGTGTTTGAGTGGATGCTACGGTCAGGTGCTTGACTGTATGTTACGGTCAGGTGTTTGAGTGTATGTTACGGTCAGGTGCTTGAGTGGATGCTAAGGTCAGGTGTTTGAGTGGATGCTACGGTCAGGTGTTAGAGTGTATGTTACGGTCAGGTGCTTGAGTGGATGCTAAGGTGAGGTGTTTGAGTGGATGCTACGGTCAGGTGTTAGAGTGTATGTTACGGTCAGGTGCTTGAGTGGATGCTAAGGTGAGGTGTTTGAGTGGATGCTACGGTCAGGTGTTAGAGTGTATGTTACGGTCAGGTGCTAGAGTGGATGCTAAGGTCAGGTGTTTGAGTGGATGCTACGGTCAGGTGCTTGAGTGGATGCTACGGTCAGGTGTTTGAGTGGATGCTACGGTCAGGTGCTAGAGTGGATGCTACGGACAGGTGCTAGAGTGGATGCTAAGGTGAGGTGTTTGAGTGGATGCTAAGGTGAGGTGTTTGAGTGGATGCTACGGTCAGGTGTTTGAGTGGATGCTACGGTCAGGTGCTTGAGTGGATGCTAAGGTGAGGTGTTTGAGTGGATGCTACGGTCAGGTGTTAGAGTGTATGTTACGGTCAGGTGCTTGAGTGGATGCTACGGTCAGGTGCTTGAGTGGATGCTACGGTCAGGTGCTAGAGTGGATGCTAAGGTGAGGTGTTTGAGTGTATGCTACGGTCAGGTGTTTGAGTGTATGTTACGGTCAGGTGTTTGAGTGGATGCTACGGTCAGGTGTTAGAGTGTATGTTACGGTCAGGTGTTTGAGTGGATGCTACGGTCAGGTGCTTGAGTGGATGCTACGGTCAGGTGTTTGAGTGGATGCTACGGTCAGGTGTTAGAGTGTATGTTACGGTCAGGTGTTTGAGTGGATGCTACGGTCAGGTGCTTGAGTGGATGCTACGGTCAGGTGCTAGAGTGGATGCTACGGTCAGGTGTTAGAGTGGATGCTACGGTCAGGTGCTTGAGTGGATGCTACGGTCAGATGCTAGAGTGGATGCTACGGTCAGGTGCTTGAGTGGATGCTAAGGTGAGGTGTTTGAGTGGATGCTACGGTCAGGTGTTAGAGTGTATGTTACGGTCAGGTGCTTGAGTGGATGCTAAGGTGAGGTGTTTGAGTGGATGCTACGGTCAGATGCTAGAGTGGATGCTACGGTCAGATGCTAGAGTGGATGCTACGGTCAGGTGCTAGAGTGGATGCAAAGGTGAGGTGTTTGAGTGGGTGCTACAGTCAGGTGCTTGAGTGGATGCTAAGGTCAGGTGTTTGAGTGGATGCTACGGTCAGGTGTTAGAGTGTATGTTACGGTCAGGTGCTTGAGTGGATGCTAAGGTGAGGTGTTTGAGTGGATGCTACGGTCAGGTGTTTGAGTGGATGCTACGGTCAGGTGTTTGAGTGGATGCTACGGTCAGGTGTTTGAGTGGATGCTAAGGTGAGGTGTTTGAGTGGATGCTACGGTCAGGTGTTAGAGTGTATGCTAAGGTGAGGTGTTTGAGTGGATGCTACGTTCAGGTGTTAGAGTGTATGTTACGGTCAGACGTTTGAGTGGATGCTAAGGTGAGGTGTTTGAGTGGATGCTACGGTCAGGTGTTTGAGTGGATGCTACGGTCAGGTGTTAGAGTGGATGCTACGGTCAGGTGTTTGAGTGGATGCTACGGTCAGGTGCTTGAGTGGATGCTACGGTCAGACGTTTGAGTGGATGCTACGGTCAGGTGCTAGAGTGGATGCTACGGTCAGGTGTTAGAGTGGATGCTACGGTCAGGTGTTAGAGTGTATGTTACGGTCAGGTGTTAGAGTGTATGTTACGGTCAGACGTTTGAGTGGATGCTACGGTCAGGTGTTTGAGTGGATGCTACAGTCAGGTGCTAGAGTGGATGCTACTGTCAGGTGTTTGAGTGGATGCTACAGTCAGGTGTTTGAGTGGATGCTACGGTCAGGTGCTTGAGTGGATGCTAAGGTGAGGTGTTTGAGTGGATGCTACGGTCAGGTGTTAGAGTGTATGTTACGGTCAGGTGCTTGAGTGGATGCTACGGTCAGGTGCTAGAGTGGATGCTACGGTCAGGTGTTAGAGTGGATGCTACGGTCAGGTTCTAGAGCGGATGCTACGGTCAGGTGTTTGAGTGGATGCTACGGTCAGGTGCTAGAGTGGATGCTACGGTCAGGTGCTAGAGTGGATGCAAAGGTGAGGTGTTTGAGTGGGTGCTACAGTCAGGTGCTTGAGTGGATGCTAAGGTCAGGTGTTTGAGTGGATGCTACGGTCAGGTGCTAGAGTGGATGCTACGGTCAGATGCTTGAGTGGATGCTACGGTCAGGTGTTTGAGTGGATGCTATGGTCAGGTGCTAGAGTGGATGCTACGGTCAGACGTTTGAATGGATGCTACTGTCAGGTGCTTGAGTGGATGCTACGGTCAGGTGTTTGAGTGGATGCTACGGTCAGGTGCTTGAGTGGATGCTACGGTCAGGTGTTTGAGTGGATGCTACGGTCAGGTGCTTGAGTGGATGCTACGGTCAGGTGCTTGAGTGGATGCTACGGTCAGGTGCTTGACTGTATGCTACGGTCAGGTGTTTGAGTGGATGCTACGGTCAGGTGCTAGAGTGGATGCTACGGACAGGTGCTAGAGTGGATGCTAAGGTGAGGTGTTTGAGTGGATGCTAAGGTGAGGTGTTTGAGTGGATGCTACGGTCAGGTGTTTGAGTGGATGCTACGGTCAGGTGCTTGAGTGGATGCTAAGGTGAGGTGTTTGAGTGGATGCTACGGTCAGGTGTTAGAGTGTATGTTACGGTCAGGTGCTAGAGTGGATGCTAAGGTCAGGTGTTTGAGTGGATGCTACGGTCAGGTGCTTGAGTGGATGCTAAGGTCGGGTGTTTGAGTGGATGCTACGGTCAGGTGCTTGACTGTATGTTACGGTCAGGTGTTTGAGTGTATGTTACGGTCAGGTGCTTGAGTGGATGCTAAGGTCAGGTGTTTGAGTGGATGCTACGGTCAGGTGTTAGAGTGTATGTTGCGGTCAGGTGCTTGAGTGGATGCTAAGGTGAGGTGTTTGAGTGGATGCTACGGTCAGGTGTTAGAGTGTATGTTACGGTCAGGTGCTTGAGTGGATGCTAAGGTGAGGTGTTTGAGTGGATGCTACGGTCAGGTGTTAGAGTGTATGTTACGGTCAGGTGCTAGAGTGGATGCTAAGGTCAGGTGTTTGAGTGGATGCTACGGTCAGGTGCTTGAGTGGATGCTACGGTCAGGTGTTTGAGTGGATGCTACGGTCAGGTGCTAGAGTGGATGCTACGGACAGGTGCTAGAGTGGATGCTAAGGTGAGGTGTTTGAGTGGATGCTAAGGTGAGGTGTTTGAGTGGATGCTACGGTCAGGTGTTTGAGTGGATGCTACGGTCAGGTGCTTGAGTGGATGCTAAGGTGAGGTGTTTGAGTGGATGCTACGGTCAGGTGTTAGAGTGTATGTTACGGTCAGGTGCTTGAGTGGATGCTACGGTCAGGTGCTTGAGTGGATGCTACGGTCAGGTGCTAGAGTGGATGCTAAGGTGAGGTGTTTGAGTGTATGCTACGGTCAGGTGTTTGAGTGTATGTTACGGTCAGGTGTTTGAGTGGATGCTACGGTCAGGTGTTAGAGTGTATGTTACGGTCAGGTGTTTGAGTGGATGCTACGGTCAGGTGCTTGAGTGGATGCTACGGTCAGGTGTTTGAGTGGATGCTACGGTCAGGTGTTAGAGTGTATGTTACGGTCAGGTGTTTGAGTGGATGCTACGGTCAGGTGCTTGAGTGGATGCTACGGTCAGATGCTAGAGTGGATGCTACGGTCAGGTGTTAGAGTGGATGCTACGGTCAGGTGCTTGAGTGGATGCTACGGTCAGATGCTAGAGTGGATGCTACGGTCAGGTGCTTGAGTGGATGCTAAGGTGAGGTGTTTGAGTGGATGCTACGGTCAGGTGTTAGAGTGTATGTTACGGTCAGGTGCTTGAGTGGATGCTAAGGTGAGGTGTTTGAGTGGATGCTACGGTCAGATGCTAGAGTGGATGCTACGGTCAGATGCTAGAGTGGATGCTACGGTCAGGTGCTAGAGTGGATGCAAAGGTGAGGTGTTTGAGTGGGTGCTACAGTCAGGTGCTTGAGTGGATGCTAAGGTCAGGTGTTTGAGTGGATGCTACGGTCAGGTGTTAGAGTGTATGTTACGGTCAGGTGCTTGAGTGGATGCTAAGGTGAGGTGTTTGAGTGGATGCTACGGTCAGGTGTTTGAGTGGATGCTACGGTCAGGTGTTTGAGTGGATGCTACGGTCAGGTGTTTGAGTGGATGCTAAGGTGAGGTGTTTGAGTGGATGCTACGGTCAGGTGTTAGAGTGTATGCTAAGGTGAGGTGTTTGAGTGGATGCTACGTTCAGGTGTTAGAGTGTATGTTACGGTCAGACGTTTGAGTGGATGCTAAGGTGAGGTGTTTGAGTGGATGCTACGGTCAGGTGTTTGAGTGGATGCTACGGTCAGGTGTTAGAGTGGATGCTACGGTCAGGTGTTTGAGTGGATGCTACGGTCAGGTGCTTGAGTGGATGCTACGGTCAGACGTTTGAGTGGATGCTACGGTCAGGTGCTAGAGTGGATGCTACGGTCAGGTGTTAGAGTGGATGCTACGGTCAGGTGTTAGAGTGTATGTTACGGTCAGGTGTTAGAGTGTATGTTACGGTCAGACGTTTGAGTGGATGCTACGGTCAGGTGTTTGAGTGGATGCTACAGTCAGGTGCTAGAGTGGATGCTACTGTCAGGTGTTTGAGTGGATGCTACAGTCAGGTGTTTGAGTGGATGCTACGGTCAGGTGCTTGAGTGGATGCTAAGGTGAGGTGTTTGAGTGGATGCTACGGTCAGGTGTTAGAGTGTATGTTACGGTCAGGTGCTTGAGTGGATGCTACGGTCAGGTGCTAGAGTGGATGCTACGGTCAGGTGTTAGAGTGGATGCTACGGTCAGGTGCTTGAGTGGATGCTAAGGTCAGGTGCTTGAGTGGATGCTAAGGTCAGGTGTTTGAGTGGATGCTACGGTCAGGTGTTTGAGTGGATGCTACGGTCAGGTGCTAGAGTGGATGCTACGGTCAGGTGCTAGAGTGGATGCTACGGTCAGGTGTTAGAGTGGATGCTACGGTCAGGTGCTTGAGTGGATGCTACGGTCAGGTGTTTGAGTGGATGCTACGGTCAGGTGTTTGAGTGGATGCTACGGTCAGGTGTTTGAGTGGATGCTACGGTCAGGTGTTAGAGTGTATGTTACGGTCAGGTGCTTGAGTGGATGCTAAGGTGAGGTGTTTGAGTGGATGCTACGGTCAGGTGTTAGAGTGTATGTTACGGTCAGGTGTTAGAGTGGATGCTATGGTCAGGTGTTTGAGTGGATGCTACGGTCAGGTGTTTGAGTGGATGCTACGGTCAGGTGCTTGAGTGGATGCTAAGGTCAGGTGTTTGAGTGGATGCTACGGTCAGGTGTTTGAGTGGATGCTACGGTCAGGTGCTTGAGTGGATGCTAAGGTCAGGTGTTTGAGTGGATGCTACGGTCAGGTGCTAGAGTGGATGCTAAGGTGAGGTGTTTGAGTGGATGCTACGGTCAGGTGTTTGAGTGGATGCTACGGTCAGGTGTTTGAGTGGATGCTACGGTCAGGTGCTTGAGTGGATGCTAAGGTGAGGTGTTTGAGTGGATGCTACGGTCAGGTGTTAGAGTGTATGTTACGGTCAGGTGCTTGAGTGGATGCTACGGTCAGGTGCTAGAGTGGATGCTACGGTCAGGTGTTAGAGTGGATGCTACGGTCAGGTGCTTGAGTGGATGCTAAGGTCAGGTGCTTGAGTGGATGCTAAGGTCAGGTGTTTGAGTGGATGCTACGGTCAGGTGTTTGAGTGGATGCTACGGTCAGGTGCTAGAGTGGATGCTACGGTCAGGTGCTAGAGTGGATGCTACGGTCAGGTGTTAGAGTGGATGCTACGGTCAGGTGCTTAAGTGGATGCTAAGGTCAGGTGCTTGAGTGGATGCTAAGGTCAGGTGTTTGAGTGGATGCTACGGTCAGGTGTTTGAGTGGATGCTACGGTCAGGTGTTAGAGTGTATGTTACGGTCAGGTGCTTGAGTGGATGCTAAGGTGAGGTGTTTGAGTGGATGCTACGGTCAGGTGTTAGAGTGTATGTTACGGTCAGGTGTTAGAGTGGATGCTACGGTCAGGTGTTTGAGTGGATGCTACGGTCAGGTGTTTGAGTGGATGCTACGGTCAGGTGCTTGAGTGGATGCTAAGGTCAGGTGTTTGAGTGGATGCTACGGTCAGGTGTTTGAGTGGATGCTACGGTCAGGTGCTTGAGTGGATGCTAAGGTCAGGTGTTTGAGTGGATGCTACGGTCAGGTGCTAGAGTGGATGCTAAGGTGAGGTGTTTGAGTGGATGCTACGGTCAGGTGTTTGAGTGGATGCTACGGTCAGGTGCTAGAGTGGATGCTACGGTCAGGTGCTAGAGTGGATGCTACGGTCAGGTGTTAGAGTGGATGCTACGGTCAGGTGCTTGAGTGGATGCTAAGGTCAGGTGCTTGAGTGGATGCTAAGGTCAGGTGTTTGAGTGGATGCTACGGTCAGGTGTTTGAGTGGATGCTACGGTCAGGTGTTAGAGTGTATGTTACGGTCAGGTGCTTGAGTGGATGCTACGGTCAGGTGTTTGAGTGGATGCTACGGTCAGGTGCTTGAGTGGATGCTTAGGTCAGGTGTTTGAGTGGATGCTACGGTCAGGTGCTAGAGTGGATGCTAAGGTGAGGTGTTTGAGTGGATGCTACGGTCAGGTGTTTGAGTGGATGCTACGGTCAGGTGCTAGAGTGGATGCTACGGTCAGGTGCTAGAGTGGATGCTACGGTCAGGTGTTAGAGTGGATGCTACGGTCAGGTGCTTGAGTGGATGCTAAGGTCAGGTGCTTGAGTGGATGCTAAGGTCAGGTGTTTGAGTGGATGCTACGGTCAGGTGTTTGAGTGGATGCTACGGTCAGGTGTTAGAGTGTATGTTACGGTCAGGTGCTTGAGTGGATGCTACGGTCAGGTGTTTGAGTGGATGCTACGGTCAGGTGATTGAGTGGATGCTACGGACAGGTGCTAGAGTGTATGCTACGGTCAGGTGTTTGAGTGTATGCTACGGTCAGGTGCTAGAGTGTATGTTACGGTCAGGTGTTTGAGTGGATGCTACGGTCAGGTGCTTGAGTGGATGCTACGGTCAGGTGTTTGAGTGGATGCTACGGTCAGGTGATTGAGTGGATGCTACGGACAGGTGCTAGAGTGTATGCTACGGTCAGGTGTTTGAGTGTATGCTACGGTCAGGTGCTAGAGTGTATGTTACGGTCAGGTGTTTGAGTGTATGTTACGGTCAGGTGCTTGAGTGGATGCTACGGTCAGGTGTTTGAGTGGATGCTACGGTCAGGTGCTTGAGTGGATGCTACGGTCAGGTGTTTGAGTGGATGCTACGGTCAGGTGCTAGAGTGTATGTTACGGTCAGGTGCTTGAGTGGATGCTACGGTCAGGTGTTTGAGTGGATGCTACGGTCAGGTGTTTGAGTGTATGCTACGGTCAGGTGCTAGAGTGTATGCTACGGTCAGGTGCTTGAGTGGATGCTACGGTCAGGTGTTAGAGTGTATGTTACGGTCAGATGCTTGAGTGGATGCTACGGTCAGGTGTTTGAGTGGATGCTACGGTCAGGTGCTTGAGTGGATGCTACGGTCAGGTGCTTGAGTGGATGCTACGGTCAGATGCTTGAGTGGATGCTAAGGTGAGGTGTTTGAGTTGTATGCTACGGTCAGGTGCTAGAGTGTATGTTACGGTCAGGTGTTTGAGTGGATGCTACGGTCAGGTGCTTGAGTGGATGCTACGGTCAGATGCTAGAGTGGATGCTACGGTCAGGTGTTAGAGTGTATGTTACGGTCAGGTGTTTGAGTGGATGCTACGGTCAGGTGTTAGAGTGTATGTTACGGTCAGGTGCTAGAGTGGATGCTACGGTCAGGTGTTAGAGTGGATGCTACGGTCAGGTGCTTGAGTGGATGCTAAGGTCAGGTGTTAGAGTGGATGCTACGGTCAGGTGTTTGAGTGGATGTTACGGTCAGGTGCTTGAGTGGATGCTACGGTCAGGTGCTAGAGTGGATGCTACGGTCAGGTGCTTGAGTGGATGCTAAGGTCAGGTGTTAGAGTGTATGTTACGGTCAGATGCTAGAGTGGATGCTACGGTCAGGTGCTTGAGTGGATGCTACGGTCAGATGCTAGAGTGGATGCTAAGGTCAGGTGCTAGAGTGGATGCTACGGTCAGGTGCTAGAGTGTATGTTACGGTCAGATGCTAGAGTGGATGCTACGGTCAGGTGTTAGAGTGTATGTTACGGTCAGGTGTTTGAGTGGATGCTACGGTCAGGTGTTAGAGTGTATGTTACGGTCAGGTGTTTGAGTGGATGCTACAGTCAGATGCTAGAGTGGATGCTACGGTCAGGTGTTTGAGTGGATGCTACGGTCAGATGCTAGAGTGGATGCTACGGTCAGGTGTTTGAGTGGATGCTACGGTCAGGTGTTTGAGTGGATGCTACGGTCAGATGCTAGAGTGGATGCTACGGTCAGGTGTTAGAGTGTATGTTACGGTCAGGTGTTTGAGTGGATGCTACGGTCAGGTGTTTGAGTGGATGCTACGGTCAGATGCTAGAGTGGATGCTACGGTCAGGTGTTTGAGTGGATGCTACGGTAAGGTGTTTGAGTGGATGCTACGGTCAGATGCTAGAGTGGATGCTACGGTCAGGTGTTAGAGTGTATGTTACGGTCAGGTGCTTGAGTGGATGCTACGGTCAGGTGTTTGAGTGGATGCTACGGTCAGGTGCTAGAGTGGATGCTACGGTCAGGTGTTTGAGTGGATGCTACGGTCAGGTGTTTGAGTGGATGCTACGGTCAGATGCTAGAGTGGATGCTACGGTCAGGTGTTAGAGTGTATGTTACGGTCAGGTGTTTGAGTGGATGCTACGGTCAGGTGTTAGAGTGTATGTTACGGTCAGGTGTTTGAGTGGATGCTACGGTCAGGTGTTAGAGTGTATGTTACGGTCAGACGTTTGAGTGGATGCTAAGGTGAGGTGTTTGAGTGGATGCTACGGTCAGGTGTTTGAGTGGATGCTACGGTCAGGTGTTAGAGTGGATGCTACGGTCAGGTGTTTGAGTGGATGCTACGGTCAGGTGCTTGAGTGGATGCTACGGTCAGACGTTTGAGTGGATGCTACGGTCAGGTGCTAGAGTGGATGCTACGGTCAGGTGTTAGAGTGGATGCTACGGTCAGGTGTTAGAGTGTATGTTACGGTCAGGTGTTAGAGTGTATGTTACGGTCAGACGTTTGAGTGGATGCTACGGTCAGGTGTTTGAGTGGATGCTACAGTCAGGTGCTAGAGTGGATGCTACGGTCAGGTGTTTGAGTGGATGCTACAGTCAGGTGTTTGAGTGGATGCTACGGTCAGGTGCTTGAGTGGATGCTAAGGTGAGGTGTTTGAGTGGATGCTACGGTCAGGTGTTAGAGTGTATGTTACGGTCAGGTGCTTGAGTGGATGCTACGGTCAGGTGCTAGAGTGGATGCTACGGTCAGGTGTTAGAGTGGATGCTACGGTCAGGTTCTAGAGCGGATGCTACGGTCAGGTGTTTGAGTGGATGCTACGGTCAGGTGCTAGAGTGGATGCTACGGTCAGGTGCTAGAGTGGATGCAAAGGTGAGGTGTTTGAGTGGGTGCTACAGTCAGGTGCTTGAGTGGATGCTAAGGTCAGGTGTTTGAGTGGATGCTACGGTCAGGTGCTAGAGTGGATGCTAAGGTCAGATGCTTGAGTGGATGCTACGGTCAGGTGTTTGAGTGGATGCTATGGTCAGGTGCTAGAGTGGATGCTACGGTCAGACGTTTGAATGGATGCTACTGTCAGGTGCTTGAGTGGATGCTACGGTCAGGTGTTTGAGTGGATGCTACGGTCAGGTGCTTGAGTGGAAGCTACGGTCAGGTGTTTGAGTGGATGCTACGGTCAGGTGCTTGAGTGGATGCTACGGTCAGGTGCTTGAGTGGATGCTACGGTCAGGTGCTTGACTGTATGCTACGGTCAGGTGTTTGAGTGGATGCTACGGTCAGGTGCTAGAGTGGATGCTACGGACAGGTGCTAGAGTGGATGCTAAGGTGAGGTGTTTGAGTGGATGCTAAGGTGAGGTGTTTGAGTGGATGCTACGGTCAGGTGTTTGAGTGGATGCTACGGTCAGGTGCTTGAGTGGATGCTAAGGTGAGGTGTTTGAGTGGATGCTACGGTCAGGTGTTAGAGTGTATGTTACGGTCAGGTGCTAGAGTGGATGCTAAGGTCAGGTGTTTGAGTGGATGCTACGGTCAGGTGCTTGAGTGGATGCTAAGGTCAGGTGTTTGAGTGGATGCTACGGTCAGGTGCTTGACTGTATGTTACGGTCAGGTGTTTGAGTGTATGTTACGGTCAGGTGCTTGAGTGGATGCTAAGGTCAGGTGTTTGAGTGGATGCTACGGTCAGGTGTTAGAGTGTATGTTGCGGTCAGGTGCTTGAGTGGATGCTAAGGTGAGGTGTTTGAGTGGATGCTACGGTCAGGTGTTAGAGTGTATGTTACGGTCAGGTGCTTGAGTGGATGCTAAGGTGAGGTGTTTGAGTGGATGCTACGGTCAGGTGTTAGAGTGTATGTTACGGTCAGGTGCTAGAGTGGATGCTAAGGTCAGGTGTTTGAGTGGATGCTACGGTCAGGTGCTTGAGTGGATGCTACGGTCAGGTGTTTGAGTGGATGCTACGGTCAGGTGCTAGAGTGGATGCTACGGACAGGTGCTAGAGTGGATGCTAAGGTGAGGTGTTTGAGTGGATGCTAAGGTGAGGTGTTTGAGTGGATGCTACGGTCAGGTGTTTGAGTGGATGCTACGGTCAGGTGCTTGAGTGGATGCTAAGGTGAGGTGTTTGAGTGGATGCTACGGTCAGGTGTTAGAGTGTATGTTACGGTCAGGTGCTTGAGTGGATGCTACGGTCAGGTGCTTGAGTGGATGCTACGGTCAGGTGCTAGAGTGGATGCTAAGGTGAGGTGTTTGAGTGTATGCTACGGTCAGGTGTTTGAGTGTATGTTACGGTCAGGTGTTTGAGTGGATGCTACGGTCAGGTGTTAGAGTGTATGTTACGGTCAGGTGTTTGAGTGGATGCTACGGTCAGGTGCTTGAGTGGATGCTACGGTCAGGTGTTTGAGTGGATGCTACGGTCAGGTGTTAGAGTGTATGTTACGGTCAGGTGTTTGAGTGGATGCTACGGTCAGGTGCTTGAGTGGATGCTACGGTCAGATGCTAGAGTGGATGCTACGGTCAGGTGCTAGAGTGGATGCTACGGTCAGGTGCTTGAGTGGATGCTACGGTCAGGTGCTAGAGTGGATGCTACGGTCAGGTGCTTGAGTGGATGCTAAGGTGAGGTGTTTGAGTGGATGCTACGGTCAGGTGTTAGAGTGTATGTTACGGTCAGGTGCTTGAGTGGATGCTAAGGTGAGGTGTTTGAGTGGATGCTACGGTCAGATGCTAGAGTGGATGCTACGGTCAGATGCTAGAGTGGATGCTACGGTCAGGTGCTAGAGTGGATGCAAAGGTGAGGTGTTTGAGTGGGTGCTACAGTCAGGTGCTTGAGTGGATGCTAAGGTCAGGTGTTTGAGTGGATGCTACGGTCAGGTGTTAGAGTGTATGTTACGGTCAGGTGCTTGAGTGGATGCTAAGGTGAGGTGTTTGAGTGGATGCTACGGTCAGGTGTTTGAGTGGATGCTACGGTCAGGTGTTTGAGTGGATGCTACGGTCAGGTGTTTGAGTGGATGCTAAGGTGAGGTGTTTGAGTGGATGCTACGGTCAGGTGTTAGAGTGTATGCTAAGGTGAGGTGTTTGAGTGGATGCTACGTTCAGGTGTTAGAGTGTATGTTACGGTCAGACGTTTGAGTGGATGCTAAGGTGAGGTGTTTGAGTGGATGCTACGGTCAGGTGTTTGAGTGGATGCTACGGTCAGGTGTTAGAGTGGATGCTACGGTCAGGTGTTTGAGTGGATGCTACGGTCAGGTGCTTGAGTGGATGCTACGGTCAGACGTTTGAGTGGATGCTACGGTCAGGTGCTAGAGTGGATGCTACGGTCAGGTGTTAGAGTGGATGCTACGGTCAGGTGTTAGAGTGTATGTTACGGTCAGGTGTTAGAGTGTATGTTACGGTCAGACGTTTGAGTGGATGCTACGGTCAGGTGTTTGAGTGGATGCTACAGTCAGGTGCTAGAGTGGATGCTACTGTCAGGTGTTTGAGTGGATGCTACAGTCAGGTGTTTGAGTGGATGCTACGGTCAGGTGCTTGAGTGGATGCTAAGGTGAGGTGTTTGAGTGGATGCTACGGTCAGGTGTTAGAGTGTATGTTACGGTCAGGTGCTTGAGTGGATGCTACGGTCAGGTGCTAGAGTGGATGCTACGGTCAGGTGTTAGAGTGGATGCTACGGTCAGGTGCTTGAGTGGATGCTAAGGTCAGGTGCTTGAGTGGATGCTACGGTCAGGTGTTTGAGTGGATGCTACGGTCAGGTGTTTGAGTGGATGCTACGGTCAGGTGCTAGAGTGGATGCTACGGTCAGGTGCTAGAGTGGATGCTACGGTCAGGTGTTAGAGTGGATGCTACGGTCAGGTGCTTGAGTGGATGCTAAGGTCAGGTGCTTGAGTGGATGCTAAGGTCAGGTGTTTGAGTGGATGCTACGGTCAGGTGTTTGAGTGGATGCTACGGTCAGGTGTTAGAGTGTATGTTACGGTCAGGTGCTTGAGTGGATGCTAAGGTGAGGTGTTTGAGTGGATGCTACGGTCAGGTGTTAGAGTGTATGTTACGGTCAGGTGTTAGAGTGGATGCTATGGTCAGGTGTTTGAGTGGATGCTACGGTCAGGTGTTTGAGTGGATGCTACGGTCAGGTGCTTGAGTGGATGCTAAGGTCAGGTGTTTGAGTGGATGCTACGGTCAGGTGTTTGAGTGGATGCTACGGTCAGGTGCTTGAGTGGATGCTAAGGTCAGGTGTTTGAGTGGATGCTACGGTCAGGTGCTAGAGTGGATGCTAAGGTGAGGTGTTTGAGTGGATGCTACGGTCAGGTGTTTGAGTGGATGCTACGGTCAGGTGTTTGAGTGGATGCTACGGTCAGGTGCTTGAGTGGATGCTAAGGTGAGGTGTTTGAGTGGATGCTACGGTCAGGTGTTAGAGTGTATGTTACGGTCAGGTGCTTGAGTGGATGCTACGGTCAGGTGCTAGAGTGGATGCTACGGTCAGGTGTTAGAGTGGATGCTACGGTCAGGTGCTTGAGTGGATGCTAAGGTCAGGTGCTTGAGTGGATGCTAAGGTCAGGTGTTTGAGTGGATGCTACGGTCAGGTGTTTGAGTGGATGCTACGGTCAGGTGCTAGAGTGGATGCTACGGTCAGGTGCTAGAGTGGATGCTACGGTCAGGTGTTAGAGTGGATGCTACGGTCAGGTGCTTAAGTGGATGCTAAGGTCAGGTGCTTGAGTGGATGCTAAGGTCAGGTGTTTGAGTGGATGCTACGGTCAGGTGTTTGAGTGGATGCTACGGTCAGGTGTTAGAGTGTATGTTACGGTCAGGTGCTTGAGTGGATGCTAAGGTGAGGTGTTTGAGTGGATGCTACGGTCAGGTGTTAGAGTGTATGTTACGGTCAGGTGTTAGAGTGGATGCTACGGTCAGGTGTTTGAGTGGATGCTACGGTCAGGTGTTTGAGTGGATGCTACGGTCAGGTGCTTGAGTGGATGCTAAGGTCAGGTGTTTGAGTGGATGCTACGGTCAGGTGTTTGAGTGGATGCTACGGTCAGGTGCTTGAGTGGATGCTAAGGTCAGGTGTTTGAGTGGATGCTACGGTCAGGTGCTAGAGTGGATGCTAAGGTGAGGTGTTTGAGTGGATGCTACGGTCAGGTGTTTGAGTGGATGCTACGGTCAGGTGCTAGAGTGGATGCTACGGTCAGGTGCTAGAGTGGATGCTACGGTCAGGTGTTAGAGTGGATGCTACGGTCAGGTGCTTGAGTGGATGCTACGGTCAGGTGCTTGAGTGGATGCTAAGGTCAGGTGTTTGAGTGGATGCTACGGTCAGGTGTTTGAGTGGATGCTACGGTCAGGTGTTAGAGTGTATGTTACGGTCAGGTGCTTGAGTGGATGCTACGGTCAGGTGTTTGAGTGGATGCTACGGTCAGGTGCTTGAGTGGATGCTTAGGTCAGGTGTTTGAGTGGATGCTACGGTCAGGTGCTAGAGTGGATGCTAAGGTGAGGTGTTTGAGTGGATGCTACGGTCAGGTGTTTGAGTGGATGCTACGGTCAGGTGCTAGAGTGGATGCTACGGTCAGGTGCTAGAGTGGATGCTACGGTCAGGTGTTAGAGTGGATGCTACGGTCAGGTGCTTGAGTGGATGCTAAGGTCAGGTGCTTGAGTGGATGCTACGGTCAGGTGTTTGAGTGGATGCTACGGTCAGGTGTTTGAGTGGATGCTACGGTCAGGTGTTAGAGTGTATGTTACGGTCAGGTGCTTGAGTGGATGCTACGGTCAGGTGTTTGAGTGGATGCTACGGTCAGGTGATTGAGTGGATGCTACGGACAGGTGCTAGAGTGTATGCTACGGTCAGGTGTTTGAGTGTATGCTACGGTCAGGTGCTAGAGTGTATGTTACGGTCAGGTGTTTGAGTGGATGCTACGGTCAGGTGCTTGAGTGGATGCTACGGTCAGGTGTTTGAGTGGATGCTACGGTCAGGTGATTGAGTGGATGCTACGGACAGGTGCTAGAGTGTATGCTACGGTCAGGTGTTTGAGTGTATGCTACGGTCAGGTGCTAGAGTGTATGTTACGGTCAGGTGTTTGAGTGTATGTTACGGTCAGGTGCTTGAGTGGATGCTACGGTCAGGTGTTTGAGTGGATGCTACGGTCAGGTGCATGAGTGGATGCTACGGTCAGGTGTTTGAGTGGATGCTACGGTCAGGTGCTAGAGTGTATGTTACGGTCAGGTGCTTGAGTGGATGCTACGGTCAGGTGTTTGAGTGGATGCTACGGTCAGGTGTTTGAGTGTATGCTACGGTCAGGTGCTAGAGTGTATGCTACGGTCAGGTGCTTGAGTGGATGCTACGGTCAGGTGTTAGAGTGTATGTTACGGTCAGATGCTTGAGTGGATGCTACGGTCAGGTGTTTGAGTGGATGCTACGGTCAGGTGCTTGAGTGGATGCTACGGTCAGGTGCTTGAGTGGATGCTACGGTCAGATGCTTGAGTGGATGCTAAGGTGAGGTGTTTGAGTTGTATGCTACGGTCAGGTGCTAGAGTGTATGTTACGGTCAGGTGTTTGAGTGGATGCTACGGTCAGGTGCTTGAGTGGATGCTACGGTCAGATGCTAGAGTGGATGCTACGGTCAGGTGTTAGAGTGTATGTTACGGTCAGGTGTTTGAGTGGATGCTACGGTCAGGTGTTAGAGTGTATGTTACGGTCAGGTGCTAGAGTGGATGCTACGGTCAGGTGTTAGAGTGGATGCTACGGTCAGGTGCTTGAGTGGATGCTAAGGTCAGGTGTTAGAGTGGATGCTACGGTCAGGTGTTTGAGTGGATGTTACGGTCAGGTGCTTGAGTGGATGCTACGGTCAGGTGCTAGAGTGGATGCTACGGTCAGGTGCTTGAGTGGATGCTAAGGTCAGGTGTTAGAGTGTATGTTACGGTCAGATGCTAGAGTGGATGCTACGGTCAGGTGCTTGAGTGGATGCTACGGTCAGATGCTAGAGTGGATGCTAAGGTCAGGTGCTAGAGTGGATGCTACGGTCAGGTGCTAGAGTGTATGTTACGGTCAGATGCTAGAGTGGATGCTACGGTCAGGTGTTAGAGTGTATGTTACGGTCAGGTGTTTGAGTGGATGCTACGGTCAGGTGTTAGAGTGTATGTTACGGTCAGGTGTTTGAGTGGATGCTACAGTCAGATGCTAGAGTGGATGCTACGGTCAGGTGTTTGAGTGGATGCTACGGTCAGATGCTAGAGTGGATGCTACGGTCAGGTGTTTGAGTGGATGCTACGGTCAGGTGTTTGAGTGGATGCTACGGTCAGATGCTAGAGTGGATGCTACGGTCAGGTGTTAGAGTGTATGTTACGGTCAGGTGTTTGAGTGGATGCTACGGTCAGGTGTTTGAGTGGATGCTACGGTCAGATGCTAGAGTGGATGCTACGGTCAGGTGTTTGAGTGGATGCTACGGTAAGGTGTTTGAGTGGATGCTACGGTCAGATGCTAGAGTGGATGCTACGGTCAGGTGTTAGAGTGTATGTTACGGTCAGGTGCTGGAGTGGATGCTACGGTCAGGTGTTTGAGTGGATGCTACGGTCAGGTGCTAGAGTGGATGCTACGGTCAGGTGTTTGAGTGGATGCTACGGTCAGGTGTTTGAGTGGATGCTACGGTCAGATGCTAGAGTGGATGCTACGGTCAGGTGTTAGAGTGTATGTTACGGTCAGGTGTTTGAGTGGATGCTACGGTCAGGTGTTAGAGTGTATGTTACGGTCAGGTGTTTGAGTGGATGCTACGGTCAGGTGCTAGAGTGGATGCTACGGTCAGGTGTTTGAGTGGATGCTACGGTCAGGTGCTTGAGTGGATGCTACGGTCAGGTGCTAGAGTGGATGCTACGGTCAGGTGTTAGAGTGGATGCTAAGGTGAGGTGTTTGAGTGTATGCTACGGTCAGGTGCTAGAGTGTATGTTACGGTCAGGTGTTTGAGTGGATGCTACGGTCAGGTGCTAGAGTGGATGCTACGGTCAGGTGTTTGAGTGGATGCTACGGTCAGGTGCTTGAGTGGATGCTACGGTCAGGTGCTAGAGTGGATGCTACGGTCAGGTGTTAGAGTGGATGCTAAGGTGAGGTGTTTGAGTGGATGCTACGGTCAGGTGCTTGAGTGGATGCTACGGTCAGGTGCTAGAGTGGATGCTACGGTCAGGTGCTTGAGTGGATGCTACGGTCAGGTGCTTGAGTGGATGCTACGGTCAGGTGTTAGAGTGGATGCTACGGTCAGGTGTTTGAGTGGATGCTACGGTCAGATGCTAGAGTGGATGCTACGGTCAGGTGTTAGAGTGTATGTTACGGTCAGGTGTTTGAGTGGATGCTACGGTCAGGTGTTAGAGTGTATGTTACGGTCAGGTGTTTGAGTGGATGCTACGGTCAGGTGTTAGAGTGTATGTTACGGTCAGGTGCTTGAGTGGATTCTACAGTCAGGTGTTTGAGTGGATGCTACGGTCAGGTGATTGAGTGGATGCTACGGTCAGGTGTTTGAGTGGATGCTACGGTCAGGTGCTAGAGTGGATGCTACGGACAGGTGCTAGAGTGGATGCTAAGGTGAGGTGTTTGATTGGATGCTAAGGTGAGGTGTTTGAGTGGATGCTACGGTCAGGTGTTTGAGTGGATGCTACGGTCAGGTGCTTGAGTGGATGCTAAGGTGAGGTGTTTGAGTGGATGCTACGGTCAGGTGTTAGAGTGTATGTTACGGTCAGGTGCTTGAGTGGATGCTAAGGTCAGGTGTTTGAGTGGATGCTACGGTCAGATGCTAGAGTGGATGCTACGGTCAGGTGCTTGAGTGGATGCTAAGGTGAGGTGTTTGAGTGGATGCTACGGTCAGGTGTTAGAGTGTATGTTACGGTCAGGTGCTTGAGTGTATGCTACGGTCAGATGCTAGAGTGGATGCTACGGTCAGGTGTTTGAGTGGATGCTACGGTCAGGTGTTTGAGTGGATGCTACGGTCAGGTGTTTAAGTGGATGCTAAGGTCAGGTGTTTGAGTGGATGCTAAGGTGAGGTGTTTGAGTGGATGCTAAGGTGAGGTGTTTGAGTGGATGCTACGGTCAGGTGTTAGAGTGGATGCTACGGTCAGGTGTTTGAGTGGATGCTACGGTCAGGTGCTTGAGTGGATGCTAAGGTGAGGTGTTTGAGTGGATGCTACGGTCAGTTGTTAGAGTGTATGTTACGGTCAGGTGCTTGAGTGGATGCTACGGTCAGATGCTAGAGTGGATGCTACGGTCAGGTGCTTGAGTGGATGCTAAGGTGAGGTGTTTGAGTGGATGCTACGGTCAGGTGTTAGAGTGTATGCTACGGTCAGGTGCTTGAGTGGATGCTACGGTCAGGTGCTAGAGTGGATGCTACGGTCAGGTGCTTGAGTGGATGCTAAGGTGAGGTGTTTGAGTGGATGCTACGGTCAGGTGTTAGAGTGTATGCTACGGTCAGGTGTTTGAGTGGATGCTACGGTCAGGTGCTTGAGTGTATGCTACGGTCAGGTGTTTGAGTGTATGTTACGGTCAGGTGCTTGAGTGGATGCTAAGGTAAGGTGTTTGAGTGGATGCTACGGTCAGGTGTTAGAGTGTATGCTACGGTCAGGTGTTTGAGTGGATGCTACGGTCAGGTGCTTGAGTGTATGCTACGGTCAGGTGTTTGAGTGTATGCTACGGTCAGGTGTTAGAGTGTATGCTACGGTCAGGTGCTTGAGTGGATGCTACGGTCAGATGCTAGAGTGGATGCTACGGTCAGGTGCTTGAGTGTATGCTAAGGTGAGGTGTTTGAGTGGATGCTAAGGTGAGGTGTTTGAATGGATGCTACGGTCAGGTGTTTGAGTGTATGCTACTGTCAGGTGTTTGAGTGGATGCTACGGTCAGATGCTAGAGTGGATGCTACGGTCAGGTGTTAGAGTGTATGTTACGGTCAGGTGTTTGAGTGGATGCTACGGTCAGGTGTTAGAGTGTATGTTACGGTCAGGTGTTTGAGTGGATGCTACGGTCAGGTGCTTGAGTGGATGCTACGGTCAGGTGCTAGAGTGGATGCTACGGTCAGGTGTTAGAGTGGATGCTAAGGTGAGGTGTTTGAGTGTATGCTACGGTCAGGTGCTAGAGTGTATGTTACGGTCAGGTGTTTGAGTGGATGCTACGGTCAGGTGTTTGAGTGGATGCTACGGTCAGATGCTAGAGTGGATGCTACGGTCAGGTGTTAGAGTGTATGTTACGGTCAGGTGTTTGAGTGGATGCTACGGTCAGGTGTTAGAGTGTATGTTACGGTCAGGTGTTTGAGTGGATGCTACGGTCAGGTGTTAGAGTGTATGTTACGGTCAGGTGCTTGAGTGGATGCTACGGTCAGGTGTTTGAGTGGATGCTACGGTCAGGTGATTGAGTGGATGCTACGGTCAGGTGCTTGAGTGGATGCTAAGGTCAGGTGTTTGAGTGGATGCTACGGTCAGGTGCTAGAGTGGATGCTAAGGTGAGGTGTTTGAGTGGATGCTACGGTCAGGTGTTTGAGTGTATGTTACGGTCAGGTGCTTGAGTGGATGCTAAGGTCAGGTGTTTGAGTGGATGCTACGGTCAGGTGCTAGAGTGGATGCTAAGGTGAGGTGTTTGAGTTGTATGCTACGGTCAGGTGCTTGAGTGGATGCTACGGTCAGGTGTTTGAGTGGATGCTACGGTCAGGTGCTAGAGTGGATGCTACGGACAGGTGCTAGAGTGGATGCTAAGGTGAGGTGTTTGATTGGATGCTAAGGTGAGGTGTTTGAGTGGATGCTACGGTCAGGTGTTTGAGTGGATGCTACGGTCAGGTGCTTGAGTGGATGCTAAGGTGAGGTGTTTGAGTGGATGCTACGGTCAGGTGTTAGAGTGTATGTTACGGTCAGGTGCTTGAGTGGATGCTAAGGTCAGGTGTTTGAGTGGATGCTACGGTCAGATGCTAGAGTGGATGCTACGGTCAGGTGCTTGAGTGGATGCTAAGGTGAGGTGTTTGAGTGGATGCTACGGTCAGGTGTTAGAGTGTATGTTACGGTCAGGTGCTTGAGTGTATGCTACGGTCAGATGCTAGAGTGGATGCTACGGTCAGGTGTTTGAGTGGATGCTACGGTCAGGTGTTTGAGTGGATGCTACGGTCAGGTGTTTAAGTGGATGCTAAGGTCAGGTGTTTGAGTGGATGCTAAGGTGAGGTGTTTGAGTGGATGCTAAGGTGAGGTGTTTGAGTGGATGCTACGGTCAGGTGTTAGAGTGGATGCTACGGTCAGGTGTTTGAGTGGATGCTACGGTCAGGTGCTTGAGTGGATGCTAAGGTGAGGTGTTTGAGTGGATGCTACGGTCAGTTGTTAGAGTGTATGTTACGGTCAGGTGCTTGAGTGGATGCTACGGTCAGATGCTAGAGTGGATGCTACGGTCAGGTGCTTGAGTGGATGCTAAGGTGAGGTGTTTGAGTGGATGCTATGGTCAGGTGTTAGAGTGTATGCTACGGTCAGGTGTTTGAGTGGATGCTACGGTCAGGTGCTTGAGTGTATGCTACGGTCAGGTGTTTGAGTGTATGTTACGGTCAGGTGCTTGAGTGGATGCTAAGGTAAGGTGTTTGAGTGGATGCTACGGTCAGGTGTTAGAGTGTATGCTACGGTCAGGTGTTTGAGTGGATGCTACGGTCAGGTGCTTGAGTGTATGCTACGGTCAGGTGTTTGAGTGTATGCTACGGTCAGGTGTTAGAGTGTATGCTACGGTCAGGTGCTTGAGTGGATGCTACGGTCAGATGCTAGAGTGGATGCTACGGTCAGGTGCTTGAGTGTATGCTAAGGTGAGGTGTTTGAGTGGATGCTAAGGTGAGGTGTTTGAATGGATGCTACGGTCAGGTGTTTGAGTGTATGCTACTGTCAGGTGTTTGAGTGGATGCTACGGTCAGGTGTTTGAGTGGATGCTACGGTCAGGTGTTTGAGTGTATGCTACGGTCAGATGCTAGAGTGGATGCTACGGTCAGGTGCTTGAGTGGATGCTAAGGTGAGGTGTTTGAGTGGATGCTACGGTCAGGTGTTTGAGTGTATGTTACGGTCAGGTGCTTGAGTGGATGCTACGGTCAGGTGCTAGAGTGGATGCTACGGACAGGTGCTAGAGTGGATGCTAAGGTGAGGTGTTTGAGTGGATGCTACGGTCAGGTGTTTGAGTGGATGCTACGGTCAGGTGTTTGAGTGGATGCTACGGTCAGGTGCTTGACTGTATGCTACGGTCAGGTGTTTGAGTGGATGCTACGGTCAGGTGCTAGAGTGGATGCTACGGACAGGTGCTAGAGTGGATGCTAAGCTGAGGTGTTTGAGTGGATGCTACGGTCAGGTGCTAGAGTGGATGCTACGGTCAGGTGCTAGAGAGGATGTTAGGGTCAGGAGTTAGAGTGGATGCTAAGGTGAGGTGTTTGAGTGGATGCTACGGTCAGGTGTTTGAGTGTATGTTAGGGTCAGGTGTTAGAGTGGATGCTAAGGTGAGGTGTTTGAGTGGATGCTACGGTCAGGTGTTTGAGTGTATGTTAGGGTCAGGTGTTTGAGTGGATGCTACGGTCAGGTGCTAGAGTGGATGCTACGGTCAGGTGTTTGAGTGGATGCTACGGTCAGGTGTTTGAGTGGATGCTACGGTCAGGTGTTTAAGTGGATGCTAAGGTCAGGTGTTTGAGTGGATGCTAAGGTGAGGTGTTTGAGTGGATGCTAAGGTGAGGTGTTTGAGTGGATGCTACGGTCAGGTGTTAGAGTGGATGCTACGGTCAGGTGTTTGAGTGGATGCTACGGTCAGGTGCTTGAGTGGATGCTAAGGTGAGGTGTTTGAGTGGATGCTACGGTCAGTTGTTAGAGTGTATGTTACGGTCAGGTGCTTGAGTGGATGCTACGGTCAGATGCTAGAGTGGATGCTACGGTCAGGTGCTTGAGTGGATGCTAAGGTGAGGTGTTTGAGTGGATGCTACGGTCAGGTGTTAGAGTGTATGCTACGGTCAGGTGCTTGAGTGGATGCTACGGTCAGATGCTAGAGTGGATGCTACGGTCAGGTGCTTGAGTGGATGCTAAGGTGAGGTGTTTGAGTGGATGCTACGGTCAGGTGTTAGAGTGTATGCTACGGTCAGGTGTTTGAGTGGATGCTACGGTCAGGTGCTTGAGTGTATGCTACGGTCAGGTGTTTGAGTGTATGTTACGGTCAGGTGCTTGAGTGGATGCTAAGGTAAGGTGTTTGAGTGGATGCTACGGTCAGGTGTTAGAGTGTATGCTACGGTCAGGTGTTTGAGTGGATGCTACGGTCAGGTGCTTGAGTGTATGCTACGGTCAGGTGTTTGAGTGTATGCTACGGTCAGGTGTTAGAGTGTATGCTACGGTCAGGTGCTTGAGTGGATGCTACGGTCAGATGCTAGAGTGGATGCTACGGTCAGGTGCTTGAGTGTATGCTAAGGTGAGGTGTTTGAGTGGATGCTAAGGTGAGGTGTTTGAATGGATGCTACGGTCAGGTGTTTGAGTGTATGCTACTGTCAGGTGTTTGAGTGGATGCTACGGTCAGGTGTTTGAGTGGATGCTACGGTCAGGTGTTTGAGTGTATGCTACGGTCAGATGCTAGAGTGGATGCTACGGTCAGGTGCTTGAGTGGATGCTAAGGTGAGGTGTTTGAGTGGATGCTACGGTCAGGTGTTTGAGTGTATGTTACGGTCAGGTGCTTGAGTGGATGCTACGGTCAGGTGCTAGAGTGGATGCTACGGACAGGTGCTAGAGTGGATGCTAAGGTGAGGTGTTTGAGTGGATGCTACGGTCAGGTGTTTGAGTGGATGCTACGGTCAGGTGTTTGAGTGGATGCTACGGTCAGGTGCTTGACTGTATGCTACGGTCAGGTGTTTGAGTGGATGCTACGGTCAGGTGCTAGAGTGGATGCTACGGTCAGGTGCTAGAGTGGATGCTAAGGTGAGGTGTTTGAGTGGATGCTACGGTCAGGTGCTAGAGTGGATGCTACGGTCAGGTGCTAGAGAGGATGTTAGGGTCAGGAGTTAGAGTGGATGCTAAGGTGAGGTGTTTGAGTGGATGCTACGGTCAGGTGTTTGAGTGTATGTTAGGGTCAGGTGTTAGAGTGGATGCTAAGGTGAGGTGTTTGAGTGGATGCTACGGTCAGGTGTTTGAGTGTATGTTAGGGTCAGGTGCTTGAGTGGATGCTACGGTCAGGTGCTTGAGTGGATGCTACGGTCAGGTGCTTGAGTGGATGCTACGGTCAGGTGCTTGAGTGGATGCTACGGTCAGGTGTTTGAGTGGATGCTACGGACAGGTGCTTGACTGTATGCTACGGTCAGGTGTTTGAGTGGATGCTACGGTCAGGTGTTTGAGTGGATGCTACGGTCAGGTGCTTGACTGTATGCTACGGTCAGGTGTTTGAGTGGATGCTACGGTCAGGTGCTTGAGTGTATGTTAGGGTCAGGTGTTAGAGTGGATGCTAAGGTGAGGTGTTTGAGTGGATGCTACGGTCAGGTGTTTGAGTGTATGTTAGGGTCAGGTGTTTGAGTGGATGCTACGGTCAGGTGCTTGAGTGGATGTTACGGTCAGGTGCTTGAGTGGATGCTCCGGTCAGGTGCTTGAGTGGATGCTACGGTCAGGTGTTTGAGTGGATGCTACGGACAGGTGCTTGACTGTATGCTACGGTCAGGTGTTTGAGTGGATGCTACGGTCAGGTGTTTGAGTGGATGCTACGGTCAGGTGCTTGACTGTATGCTACGGTCAGGTGCTTGAGTGGATGCTACGGTCAGGTGTTTGAGTGGATGCTACGGTCAGGTGCTTGACTGTATGCTACGGTCAGGTGTTTGAGTGGATGCTATGGTCAGGTGCTTGAGTGGATGCTACGGTCAGGTGTTTGAGTGGATGCTACGGTCAGGTGCTTGACTGTATGCTACGGTCAGGTGTTTGAGTGGATGCTACGGTCAGGTGCTAGAGTGGATGCTACGGACAGGTGCTAGAGTGGATGCTAAGGTGAGGTGTTTGAGTGGATGCTACGGTCAGGTGCTAGAGTGGATGCTACGGTCAGGTGCTAGAGAGGATGTTAGGGTCAGGAGTTAGAGTGGATGCTAAGGTGAGGTGTTTGAGTGGATGCTACGGTCAGGTGTTTGAGTGTATGTTAGGGTCAGGTGTTAGAGTGGATGCTAAGGTGAGGTGTTTGAGTGGATGCTACGGTCAGGTGTTTGAGTGTATGTTAGGGTCAGGTGTTTGAGTGGATGCTACGGTCAGGTGCTTGAGTGGATGTTACGGTCAGGTGCTTGAGTGGATGCTCCGGTCAGGTGCTTGAGTGGATGCTACGGTCAGGTGTTTGAGTGGATGCTACGGACAGGTGCTTGACTGTATGCTACGGTCAGGTGTTTGAGTGGATGCTACGGTCAGGTGTTTGAGTGGATGCTACGGTCAGGTGCTTGACTGTATGCTACGGTCAGGTGTTTGAGTGGATGCTACGGTCAGGTGCTTGAGTGTATGTTAGGGTCAGGTGTTAGAGTGGATGCTAAGGTGAGGTGTTTGAGTGGATGCTACGGTCAGGTGTTTGAGTGTATGTTAGGGTCAGGTGTTTGATTGGATGCTACGGTCAGGTGCTTGAGTGGATGTTACGGTCAGGTGCTTGAGTGGATGCTACGGTCAGGTGTTTGAGTGGATGCTACGGTCAGGTGTTTGAGTGGATGCTACGGTCAGGTGTTTAAGTGGATGCTAAGGTCAGGTGTTTGAGTGGATGCTAAGGTGAGGTGTTTGAGTGGATGCTAAGGTGAGGTGTTTGAGTGGATGCTACGGTCAGGTGTTAGAGTGGATGCTACGGTCAGGTGTTTGAGTGGATGCTACGGTCAGGTGCTTGAGTGGATGCTAAGGTGAGGTGTTTGAGTGGATGCTACGGTCAGTTGTTAGAGTGTATGTTACGGTCAGGTGCTTGAGTGGATGCTACGGTCAGATGCTAGAGTGGATGCTACGGTCAGGTGCTTGAGTGGATGCTAAGGTGAGGTGTTTGAGTGGATGCTACGGTCAGGTGTTAGAGTGTATGCTACGGTCAGGTGCTTGAGTGGATGCTACGGTCAGATGCTAGAGTGGATGCTACGGTCAGGTGCTTGAGTGGATGCTAAGGTGAGGTGTTTGAGTGGATGCTACGGTCAGGTGTTAGAGTGTATGCTACGGTCAGGTGTTTGAGTGGATGCTACGGTCAGGTGCTTGAGTGTATGCTACGGTCAGGTGTTTGAGTGTATGTTACGGTCAGGTGCTTGAGTGGATGCTAAGGTAAGGTGTTTGAGTGGATGCTACGGTCAGGTGTTAGAGTGTATGCTACGGTCAGGTGTTTGAGTGGATGCTACGGTCAGGTGCTTGAGTGGATGCTACGGTCAGGTGTTTGAGTGGATGCTACGGTCAGGTGTTAGAGTGTATGCTACGGTCAGGTGCTTGAGTGGATGCTACGGTCAGATGCTAGAGTGGATGCTACGGTCAGGTGCTTGAGTGTATGCTAAGGTGAGGTGTTTGAGTGGATGCTAAGGTGAGGTGTTTGAATGGATGCTACGGTCAGGTGTTTGAGTGTATGCTACTGTCAGGTGTTTGAGTGGATGCTACGGTCAGGTGTTTGAGTGGATGCTACGGTCAGGTGTTTGAGTGTATGCTACGGTCAGATGCTAGAGTGGATGCTACGGTCAGGTGCTTGAGTGGATGCTAAGGTGAGGTGTTTGAGTGGATGCTACGGTCAGGTGTTTGAGTGGATGCTACGGTCAGGTGCTTGAGTGGATGCTACGGTCAGGTGCTAGAGTGGATGCTACGGACAGGTGCTAGAGTGGATGCTAAGGTGAGGTGTTTGAGTGGATGCTACGGTCAGGTGTTTGAGTGGATGCTACGGTCAGGTGTTTGAGTGGATGCTACGGTCAGGTGCTTGACTGTATGCTACGGTCAGGTGTTTGAGTGGATGCTACGGTCAGGTGCTAGAGTGGATGCTACGGACAGGTGCTAGAGTGGATGCTAAGGTGAGGTGTTTGAGTGGATGCTACGGTCAGGTGCTAGAGTGGATGCTACGGTCAGGTGCTAGAGAGGATGTTAGGGTCAGGAGTTAGAGTGGATGCTAAGGTGAGGTGTTTGAGTGGATGCTACGGTCAGGTGTTTGAGTGTATGCTACGGTCAGGTGTTAGAGTGGATGCTAAGGTGAGGTGTTTGAGTGGATGCTACGGTCAGGTGTTTGAGTGTATGTTAGGGTCAGGTGTTTGATTGGATGCTACGGTCAGGTGCTTGAGTGGATGTTACGGTCAGGTGCTTGAGTGGATGCTCCGGTCAGGTGCTTGAGTGGATGCTACGGTCAGGTGCTTGAGTGGATGCTACGGACAGGTGCTTGAGTGTATGCTACGGTCAGGTGTTTGAGTGGATGCTACGGTCAGGTGTTTGAGTGGATGCTACGGTCAGGTGCTTGACTGTATGCTACGGTCAGGTGTTTGAGTGGATGCTACGGTCAGGTGCTTGAGTGTATGTTAGGGTCAGGTGTTAGAGTGGATGCTAAGGTGAGGTGTTTGAGTGGATGCTACGGTCAGGTGTTTGAGTGTATGTTAGGGTCAGGTGTTTGATTGGATGCTACGGTCAGGTGCTTGAGTGGATGTTACGGTCAGGTGCTTGAGTGGATGCTCCGGTCAGGTGCTTGAGTGGATGCTACGGTCAGGTGTTTGAGTGGATGCTACGGACAGGTGCTTGACTGTATGCTACGGTCAGGTGTTTGAGTGGATGCTACGGTCAGGTGTTTGAGTGGATGCTACGGTCAGGTGCTTGACTGTATGCTACGGTCAGGTGCTTGAGTGGATGCTACGGTCAGGTGTTTGAGTGGATGCTACGGTCAGGTGCTTGACTGTATGCTACGGTCAGGTGTTTGAGTGGATGCTATGGTCAGGTGCTTGAGTGGATGCTACGGTCAGGTGTTTGAGTGGATGCTACGGTCAGGTGCTTGACTGTATGCTACGGTCAGGTGTTTGAGTGGATGCTACGGTCAGGTGCTAGAGTGGATGCTACGGACAGGTGCTAGAGTGGATGCTAAGGTGAGGTGTTTGAGTGGATGCTACGGTCAGGTGCTAGAGTGGATGCTACGGTCAGGTGCTAGAGAGGATGTTAGGGTCAGGTGTTAGAGTGGATGCTAAGGTGAGGTGTTTGAGTGGATGCTACGGTCAGGTGTTTGAGTGTATGTTAGGGTCAGGTGTTAGAGTGGATGCTAAGGTGAGGTGTTTGAGTGGATGCTACGGTCAGGTGTTTGAGTGTATGTTAGGGTCAGGTGTTTGAGTGGATGCTACGGTCAGGTGCTTGAGTGGATGTTACGGTCAGGTGCTTGAGTGGATGCTCCGGTCAGGTGCTTGAGTGGATGCTACGGTCAGGTGCTTGACTGTATGCTACGGTCAGGTGTTTGAGTGGATGCTACGGTCAGGTGTTTGAGTGGATGCTACGGTCAGGTGCTTGACTGTATGCTACGGTCAGGTGTTTGAGTGGATGCTACGGTCAGGTGCTTGAGTGTATGTTAGGGTCAGGTGTTAGAGTGGATGCTAAGGTGAGGTGTTTGAGTGGATGCTACGGTCAGGTGTTTGAGTGTATGTTAGGGTCAGGTGTTTGATTGGATGCTACGGTCAGGTGCTTGAGTGGATGTTACGGTCAGGTGCTTGAGTGGATGCTCCGGTCAGGTGCTTGAGTGGATGCTACGGTCAGGTGTTTGAGTGGATGCTACGGACAGGTGCTTGACTGTATGCTACGGTCAGGTGTTTGAGTGGATGCTACGGTCAGGTGTTTGAGTGGATGCTACGGTCAGGTGCTTGACTGTATGCTACGGTCAGGTGCTTGAGTGGATGCTACGGTCAGGTGTTTGAGTGGATGCTACGGTCAGGTGCTTGACTGTATGCTACGGTCAGGTGTTTGAGTGGATGCTATGGTCAGGTGCTAGAGTGGATGCTACGGATACGTGCTAGAGTGGATGGTAAGGTGAGGTGTTTGAGTGGATGCTAAGGTGAGGTGTTTGAGTGGATGCTACGGTCAGGTGTTTGAGTGGATGCTACGGTCAGGTGCTTGAGTGGATGCTAAGGTGAGGTGTTTGAGTGGATGCTACGGTCAGGTGTTAGAGTGTATGTTACGGTCAGGTGCTAGAGTGGATGCTAAGGTGAGGTGTTTGAGTGGATGCTACGGTCAGGTGTTAGAGTGTATGCTACGGTCAGGTGCTTGAGTGGATGCTACGGTCAGGTGTTTGAGTGGATGCTACGGTCAGGTGTTTGAGTGTATGTTACGGTCAGGTGTTTGAGTGGATGCTAAGGTGAGGTGTTTGAGTGGATGCTACGGTCAGGTGTTTGAGTGTATGCTACGGTCAGGTGCTTGAGTGGATGCTACGGTCAGGTGCTTGAGTGGATGCTACGGTCAGGTGCTAGAGTGGATGCTACGGTCAGGTGCTTGAGTGGATGCTACGGTCAGGTGTTTGAGTGTATGTTACGGTCAGGTGTTTGAGTGGATGCTAAGGTGAGGTGTTTGAGTGGATGCTGCGGTCAGGTGTTTGAGTGTATGTTAGGGTCAGGTGTTAGAGTGGATGCTAAGGTGAGGTGTTTGAGTGGATGCTACGGTCAGGTGTTTGAGTGTATGTTAGGGTCAGGTGTTTGAGTGGATGCTACGGTCAGGTGCTTGAGTGGATGTTACGGTCAGGTGCTTGAGTGGATGCTCCGGTCAGGTGCTTGAGTGGATGCTACGGTCAGGTGTTTGAGTGGATGCTACGGACAGGTGCTTGACTGTATGCTACGGTCAGGTGTTTGAGTGGATGCTACGGTCAGGTGTTTGAGTGGATGCTACGGTCAGGTGCTTGACTGTATGCTACGGTCAGGTGCTTGAGTGGATGCTACGGTCAGGTGTTTGAGTGGATGCTACGGTCAGGTGCTTGAGTGGATGCTACGGTCAGGTGTTTGAGTGGATGCTACGGACAGGTGCTTGACTGTATGCTACGGTCAGGTGTTTGAGTGGATGCTACGGTCAGGTGTTTGAGTGGATGCTACGGTCAGGTGCTTGACTGTATGCTACGGTCAGGTGTTTGAGTGGATGCTACGGTCAGGTGCTTGAGTGTATGTTAGGGTCAGGTGTTAGAGTGGATGCTAAGGTGAGGTGTTTGAGTGGATGCTACGGTCAGGTGCTTGAGTGTATGTTAGGGTCAGGTGTTAGAGTGGATGCTAAGGTGAGGTGTTTGAGTGGATGCTACGGTCAGGTGTTTGAGTGTATGTTAGGGTCAGGTGTTTGATTGGATGCTACGGTCAGGTGCTTGAGTGGATGTTACGGTCAGGTGCTTGAGTGGATGCTCCGGTCAGGTGCTTGAGTGGATGCTACGGTCAGGTGTTTGAGTGGATGCTACGGACAGGTGCTTGACTGTATGCTACGGTCAGGTGTTTGAGTGGATGCTACGGTCAGGTGTTTGAGTGGATGCTACGGTCAGGTGCTTGACTGTATGCTACGGTCAGGTGCTTGAGTGGATGCTACGGTCAGGTGTTTGAGTGGATGCTACGGTCAGGTGCTTGACTGTATGCTACGGTCAGGTGTTTGAGTGGATGCTATGGTCAGGTGCTAGAGTGGATGCTACGGATACGTGCTAGAGTGGATGGTAAGGTGAGGTGTTTGAGTGGATGCTAAGGTGAGGTGTTTGAGTGGATGCTACGGTCAGGTGTTTGAGTGGATGCTACGGTCAGGTGCTTGAGTGGATGCTAAGGTGAGGTGTTTGAGTGGATGCTACGGTCAGGTGTTAGAGTGTATGTTACGGTCAGGTGCTAGAGTGGATGCTAAGGTGAGGTGTTTGAGTGGATGCTACGGTCAGGTGTTAGAGTGTATGCTACGGTCAGGTGCTTGAGTGGATGCTACGGTCAGGTGTTTGAGTGGATGCTACGGTCAGGTGTTTGAGTGGATGTTACGGTCAGGTGTTTGAGTGGATGCTAAGGTGAGGTGTTTGAGTGGATGCTACGGTCAGGTGTTTGAGTGTATGCTACGGTCAGGTGCTTGAGTGGATGCTAAGGTCAGGTGTTTGAGTGGATGCTACGGTCAGGTGCTAGAGTGGATGCTACGGTCAGGTGCTAGAGTGGATGCTAAGGTCAGGTGTTTGAGTGGATGCTACGGTCAGGTGCTAGAGTGGATGCTACGGTCAGGTGCTTGAGTGGATGCTACGGTCAGGTGTTTGAGTGTATGTTACGGTCAGGTGTTTGAGTGGATGCTAAGGTGAGGTGTTTGAGTGGATGCTACGGTCAGGTGTTTGAGTGTATGTTAGGGTCAGGTGTTAGAGTGGATGCTAAGGTGAGGTGTTTGAGTGGATGCTACGGTCAGGTGTTTGAGTGTATGTTAGGGTCAGGTGTTTGAGTGGATGCTACGGTCAGGTGCTTGAGTGGATGTTACGGTCAGGTGCTTGAGTGGATGCTCCGGTCAGGTGCTTGAGTGGATGCTACGGTCAGGTGTTTGAGTGGATGCTACGGACAGGTGCTTGACTGTATGCTACGGTCAGGTGTTTGAGTGGATGCTACGGTCAGGTGTTTGAGTGGATGCTACGGTCAGGTGCTTGACTGTATACTACGGTCAGGTGCTTGAGTGGATGCTACGGTCAGGTGTTTGAGTGGATGCTACGGTCAGGTGCTTGACTGTATGCTACGGTCAGGTGTTTGAGTGGATGCTACGGTCAGGTGCTAGAGTGGATGCTACGGACACGTGCTAGAGTGGATGCTAAGGTGAGGTGTTTGAGTGGATGCTAAGGTGAGGTGTTTGAGTGGATGCTACGGTCAGGTGTTTGAGTGGATGCTACGGTCAGGTGCTTGAGTGGATGCTACGGTCAGGTGCTAGAGTGGATGCTACGGACACGTGCTAGAGTGGATTCTAAGGTGAGGTGTTTGAGTGGATGCTACGGTCAGGTGTTTGAGTGGATGCTACGGTCAGGTGCTTGAGTGGATGCTACGGTCAGGTGCTTGAGTGGATGCTAAGGTGAGGTGTTTGAGTGGATGCTAAGGTGAGGTGTTTGAGTGGATGCTACGGTCAGGTGTTTGAGTGGATGCTACGGTCAGGTGTTTGAGTGGATGCTACGGTCAGACGTTTGAGTGGATGCTACAGTCAGACGTTTGAGTGGATGCTACGGTCAGGTGTTTGAGTGGATGCTACGGTCAGGTGTTTGAGTGGATGCTACGGTCAGGTGCTTGAGTGGATGCTACGGTCAGGTGTTTGAGTGGATGCTACGGTCAGGTTCTAGAGTGGATGCTACGGTCAGGTGTTTGAGTGGATGCTACGGTCAGGTTCTAGAGTAGATGCTACGGTCAGGTGTTTGAGTTGTATGCTACGGTCAGGTGCTTGAGTGGATGCTACGGTCAGGTGTTTGAGTGGATGCTACGGTCAGGTGTTTGAGTGGATGCTACGGTCAGGTGTTTGAGTGTATGCTAAGGTGAGGTGCTTGATTGGATGCTACGGTCAGGTGTTTGAGTGGATGCTACGGTCAGGTGCTTGAGTGGATGCTAAGGTTAGGTGCTTGAGTGGATGCTAAGGTCAGGTGCTTGAGTGGATGCTAAGGTTAGGTGTTTGAGTGTATGCTACGGTCAGGGGTTTGAGTCGATGCTACGGTCAGGTGTTTGAGTGGATGCTACGGTCAGGTGCTTGAGTGGATGCTACGGTCAGGTGCTTGAGTGTATGCTACGGTCAGGTGCTTGAGTGGATGCTACGGTCAGGTGCTTGAGTGGATGCTACGGTCAGGTGTTTGAGTGGATGCTACGGTCAGGTTCTAGAGTGGATGCTACGGTCAGGTGTTTGAGTGGATGCTAAGGTGAGGTGTTTGAGTGGATGCTACGGTCAGGTGTTTGAGTGGATGCTACGGTCAGATGCTAGAGTGGATGCTACGGTCAGGTGTTTGAGTGGATGCTACGGTCAGGTGTTTGAGTGTATGCTACGGTCAGGTGCTTGAGTGGATGCTACGGTCAGGTGTTTGAGTGGATGCTAAGGTGAGGTGTTTGAGTGGATGCTACGGTCAGGTGTTTGAGTGTATGTTAGGGTCAGGTGTTAGAGTGGATGCTAAGGTGAGGTGTTTGAGTGGATGCTACGGTCAGGTGTTTGAGTGTATGTTAGGGTCAGGTGTTTGAGTGGATGCTACGGTCAGGTGCTTGAGTGGATGTTACGGTCAGGTGCTTGAGTGGATGCTCCGGTCAGGTGCTTGAGTGGATGCTACGGTCAGGTGTTTGAGTGGATGCTACGGACAGGTGCTTGACTGTATGCTACGGTCAGGTGTTTGAGTGGATGCTACGGTCAGGTGTTTGAGTGGATGCTACGGTCAGGTGCTTGACTGTATGCTACGGTCAGGTGCTTGAGTGGATGCTACGGTCAGGTGTTTGAGTGGATGCTACGGTCAGGTGCTTGACTGTATGCTACGGTCAGGTGTTTGAGTGGATGCTACGGTCAGGTGCTAGAGTGGATGCTACGGACACGTGCTAGAGTGGATGCTAAGGTGAGGTGTTTGAGTGTATGCTACGGTCAGGTGCTTGAGTGGATGCTAAGGTCAGGTGTTTGAGTGGATGCTACGGTCAGGTGCTAGAGTGGATGCTACGGTCAGGTGCTATAGTGGATGCTAAGGTCAGGTGTTTGAGTGGATGCTACGGTCAGGTGCTAGAGTGGATGCTACGGTCAGGTGCTTGAGTGGATGCTACGGTCAGGTGTTTGAGTGTATGTTACGGTCAGGTGTTTGAGTGGATGCTAAGGTGAGGTGTTTGAGTGGATGCTAAGGTGAGGTGTTTGAGTGGATGCTACGGTCAGGTGTTTGAGTGTATGTTAGGGTCAGGTGTTAGAGTGGATGCTAAGGTGAGGTGTTTGAGTGGATGCTACGGTCAGGTGTTTGAGTGTATGTTAGGGTCAGGTGTTTGAGTGGATGCTACGGTCAGGTGCTTGAGTGGATGTTACGGTCAGGTGCTTGAGTGGATGCTCCGGTCAGGTGCTTGAGTGGATGCTACGGTCAGGTGTTTGAGTGGATGCTACGGACAGGTGCTTGACTGTATGCTACGGTCAGGTGTTTGAGTGGATGCTACGGTCAGGTGTTTGAGTGGATGCTACGGTCAGGTGCTTGACTGTATGCTACGGTCAGGTGCTTGAGTGGATGCTACGGTCAGGTGTTTGAGTGGATGCTACGGTCAGGTGCTTGACTGTATGCTACGGTCAGGTGTTTGAGTGGATGCTACGGTCAGGTGCTAGAGTGGATGCTACGGATACGTGCTAGAGTGGATGGTAAGGTGAGGTGTTTGAGTGGATGCTAAGGTGAGGTGTTTGAGTGGATGCTACGGTCAGGTGTTTGAGTGGATGCTACGGTCAGGTGCTTGAGTGGATGCTAAGGTGAGGTGCTAGAGTGGATGCTACGGACACGTGCAAGAGTGGATGCTAAGGTGAGGTGTTTGAGTGGATGCTACGGTCAGGTGCTAGAGTGGATGCTACGGTCAGGTGTTTGAGTGGATGCTACGGTCAGGTGCTTGAGTGGATGCTAAGGTGAGGTGTTTGAGTGGATGCTACGGTCAGGTGTTAGAGTGTATGTTACGGTCAGGTGCTAGAGTGGATGCTAAGGTGAGGTGTTTGAGTGGATGCTACGGTCAGGTGTTAGAGTGTATGTTACGGTCAGGTGCTAGAGTGGATGCTAAGGTGAGGTGTTTGAGTGTATGCTACGGTCAGACGTTTGAGTGGATGCTCCTGTCAGGTGCTTGAGTGGATGCTACGGTCAGGTGTTTTAGTGGATGATACGGTCAGGTGCTTGAGTGGATGCTACGGTCAGGTGTTTGAGTGGATGCTACGGTCAGGTGTTTGAGTGGATGCTACGGTCAGGTGTTTGAGTGTATGCTACGGTCAGGTGCTTGAGTGGATGCTACGGTCAGGTGCTTGAGTGGATGCTACGGTCAGGTGTTTGAGTGGATGCTACGGTCAGCTGCTTGAGTGGATGCTACGGTCAGGTGTTTGAGTGGATGCTACGGTCAGGTGCTTGAGTGGATGCTACGGTCAGGTGTTTGAGTGGATGCTAAGGTGAGGTGTTTGAGTGTATGTTAGGGTCAGGTGTTTGAGTGTATGTTAGGGTCAGGTGTTTGAGTGTATGTTACGGTCAGGTGTTTGAGTTGATGCTCCGGTCAGGTGCTAGAGTGGATGCTACGGACAGGTGCTAGAGTGGATGATAAGGTGAGGTGTTTGAGTGGATGCTACGGTCAGGTGTTTGAGTGGATGCTACAGTCAGGTGTTTGAGTGGATGCTACGGTCAGACGTTTGAGTGGATGCTACGGTCAGACGTTTGAGTGGATGCTACGGTCAGGTGCTAGAGTGGATGCTAAGGTGAGGTGTTTGAGTGGATGCTACGGTCAGGTGTTAGAGTGTATGCTACGGTCAGGTGCTTGAGTGGATGCTACGGTCAGGTGTTTGAGTGGATGCTACGGTCAGGTGTTTGAGTGTATGTTACGGTCAGGTGTTTGAGTGGATGCTAAGGTGAGGTGTTTGAGTGGATGCTACGGTCAGATGCTAGAGTGGATGCTACGGTCAGGTGTTTGAGTGAATGCTACGGTCAGGTGTTTGAGTTGTATGCTACGGTCAGGTGCTTGAGTGGATGCTACGGTCAGGTGTTTGAGTGGATGCTACAGTCAGGTGTTTGAGTGGATGCTACGGTCAGGTGTTTGAGTGTATGCTAAGGTGAGGTGTTTGAGTGGATGCTACGGTCAGGTGTTTGAGTGGATGCTACGGTCAGGTGTTTGAGTTGTATGCTACGGTCAGGTGCTTGAGTGGATGCTACGGTCAGGTGCTTGAGTGGATGCTACAGTCAGGTGTTTGAGTTGTATGCTACGGTCAGGTGCTTGAGTGTATGCTACGGTCAGGTGCTTGAGTGGATGCTACGGTCAGGTGCTTGAGTGGATGCTACGGTCAGGTGTTTGAGTGGATGCTACGGTCAGGTGTTTGCGTTGTATGCTACGGTCAGGTGCTTGAGTGGATGCTACGGTCAGGTGCTTGAGTGTATGTTACGGTCAGGTGTTTGAGTGTATGTTACGGTCAGGTGCTTGAGTGGATGCTACGGTCAGGTGCTTGATTGGATGCTACGGTCAGGTGTTTGAGTGGATGCTCCGGTCAGGTGTTTGAGTGGATGCTACGGTCAGGTGTTTGAGTGGATGCTACGGTCAGGTGCTTGAGTGGATGCTAAGGTTAGGTGCTTGAGTGGATGCTAAGGTTAGGTGTTTGAGTGTATGCTACGGTCAGGGGTTTGAGTGGATGCTACGGTCAGGTGTTTGAGTGGATGCTACGGTCAGGTGCTTGAGTGGATGCTACGGTCAGGTGCTTGAGTGAATGCTACGGTCAGGTGCTTGAGTGGATGCTACGGTCAGGTGTTTGAGTGGATGCCACGGTCAGGTGCTAGAGTGGATGCTACGGTCAGGTGCTAGAGTGGATGCTACGGTCAGGTGTTTGAGTGTATGCTACGGTCAGGGGTTTGAGTGGATGCTACGGTCAGGTGTTTGAGTGGATGCTACGGTCAGGTGCTTGAGTGGATGCTACGGTCAGGTGCTTGAGTGAATGCTACGGTCAGGTGCTTGAGTGGATGCTACGGTCAGGTGTTTGAGTGGATGCCACGGTCAGGTGCTAGAGTGGATGCTACGGTCAGGTGCTAGAGAGGATGCTACGGTCAGGTGCTAGAGTGGATGCTAAGGTGAGGTGTTTGAGTGGATGCTGCGGTCAGGTGCTAGAGTGGATGCTACGGTCAGGTGCTAGAGTGGATGCTACGGACAGGTGCTAAAGTGGATGCTACGGTCAGGTGCTAGAGTGGATGCTACGGTCAGGTGTTTGAGTGGATGCTAAGGTGAGGTGTTTGAGTGGATGCTACAGTCACGTGCTAGAGTGGATGCTACGGTCAGGTGCTAGAGCGGGTGCTACGGTCAGGTGCTAGAGTGGATGCTACGGTCAGGTGCTAGAGTGGGTGCTACGGTCAGGTGCTAGAGTGGATGCTTCGGTCAGGTGTTTGAGTGGATGCTACGGTCAGGTGCTAGAGTGGATGCTACGGTCAGGTGCTAGAGTGGATGCTAAGGTGAGGTGTTTTAGTGGATGCTACGGTCAGGTGCTAGAGTGGATGCTACGGTCAGGTGCTAGAGTGGATGCTAAGGTGAGGTGTTTTAGTGTATGCTTGAGTGGATGCTCCGGTCAGGTGTTTGAGTGGATGCTACGGTCAGGTGCTAGAGTGGATGCTACGGTCAGATGCTTGAGTGGATGCTACGGTCAGGTGTTTGAGTGGATGCTACGGACAGGTGCTTGAGTGGATGCTACGGTCAGGTGTTTGAGTGGATGCTACGGTCAGGTTTTTGAGTGGATGCTAAGGTGAGGTGTTTGAGTGGATGCTACGGTCAGGTGCTAGAGTGGATGCTACGGTCAGGTGTTTGAGTGGATGCTCCGGTCAGGTGTTTGAGTGGATGCTAAGGTGAGGTGTTTGAGTGGATGCTACAGTCAGGTGCTTGAGTGGATGCTAAGGTTAGGTGCTTGAGTGGATGCTAAGGTCAGGTGCTTGAGTGGATGCTAAGGTTAGGTGTTTGAGTGTATGCTACGGTCAGGGGTTTGAGTGGATGCTACGGTCAGGTGTTTGAGTGGATGCTACGGTCAGGTGCTTGAGTGGATGCTACGGTCAGGTGCTTGAGTGAATGCTACGGTCAGGTGCTTGAGTGGATGCTACGGTCAGGTGTTTGAGTGGATGCCACGGTCAGGTGCTAGAGTGGATGCTACGGTCAGGTGCTAGAGTGGATGCTACGGTCAGGTGCTAGAGTGGATGCTAAGGTGAGGTGTTTGAGTGGATGCTGCGGTCAGGTGCTAGAGTGGATGCTACGGTCAGGTGCTAAAGTGGATGCTACGGTCAGGTGCTAGAGTGGATGCTACGGTCAGGTGTTTGAGTGGATGCTAAGGTGAGGTGTTTGAGTGGATGCTACAGTCACGTGCTAGAGTGGATGCTACGGTCAGGTGCTAGAGCGGGTGCTACGGTCAGGTGCTAGAGTGGATGCTACGGTCAGGTGCTAGAGTGGGTGCTACGGTCAGGTGCTAGAGTGGATGCTTCGGTCAGGTGTTTGAGTGGATGCTACGGTCAGGTGCTAGAGTGGATGCTACGGTCAGGTGCTAGAGTGGATGCTAAGGTGAGGTGTTTTAGTGGATGCTACGGTCAGGTGCTAGAGTGGATGCTACGGTCAGGTGCTAGAGTGGATGCTAAGGTGAGGTGTTTTAGTGTATGCTTGAGTGGATGCTCCGGTCAGGTGTTTGAGTGGATGCTACGGTCAGGTGCTAGAGTGGATGCTACGGTCAGATGCTTGAGTGGATGCTACGGTCAGGTGTTTGAGTGGATGCTACGGACAGGTGCTTGAGTGGATGCTACGGTCAGGTGTTTGAGTGGATGCTACGGTCAGGTTTTTGAGTGGATGCTAAGGTGAGGTGTTTGAGTGGATGCTACGGTCAGGTGCTAGAGTGGATGCTACGGTCAGGTGCTAGAGCGGATGCTACGGTCAGGTGCTAGAGCGGATGCTACAGTCAGGTGTTTGAGTGGATGCTACGGTCAGATGCTAGAGTGGATGCTACGGTCAGGTGCTAGAGTGGATGCTAAGGTGAGGTGTTTGAGTGGATGCTACAGTCAGGTGCTTGAGTGGATGCTAACGTCAGGTGTTTGAGTGGATGCTACGGTCAGGTGCTAGAGTGGATGCTAAGGTCAGATGCTTGAGTGGATGCTACGGTCAGGTGTTTGAGTGGATGCTATGGTCAGGTGCTAGAGTGGATGCCACGGTCAGATGCTTGAGTGGATGCTACGGTCAGGTGTTTGAGTGGATGCTACGGACAGGTGCTTGAGTGGATGCTACGGTCAGGTGTTTGAGTGGATGCTACGGTCAGGTGCTAGAGTGGATGCTAAGGTCAGATGCTTGAGTGGATGCTACGGTCAGGTGCTAGAGTGGATGCTACGGTCAGGTGTTTGAGTGGATGCTCCGGTCAGGTGTTTGAGTGGATGCTAAGGTGAGGTGTTTGAGTGGATGCTACGGTCAGGTGCTTGAGTGGATGCTAAGGTTAGGTGCTAGAGTGGATGCTACGGACAGGTGCTAAAGTGGATGCTACGGTCAGGTGCTAGAGTGGATGCTACGGTCAGGTGTTTGAGTGGATGCTAAGGTGAGGTGTTTGAGTGGATGCTACGGTCAGGTGCTAGAGTGGATGCTACGGTCAGGTGCTAGAGCGGGTGCTACGGTCAGGTGCTAGAGTGGATGCTACGGTCAGGTGCTAGAGTGGGTGCTACGGTCAGGTGCTAGAGTGGATGCTTCGTTCAGGTGTTTGAGTGGATGCTACGGTCAGGTGCTAGAGTGGATGCTACGGTCAGGTGCAAGAGTGGATGCTAAGGTGAGGTGTTTTAGTGGATGCTACGGTCAGGTGCTAGAGTGGATGCTACGGTCAGGTGCTAGAGTGGATGCTAAGGTGAGGTGTTTTAGTGTATGCTTGAGTGGATGCTCCGGTCAGGTGTTTGAGTGGATGCTACGGTCAGGTGCTAGAGTGGATGCTACGGTCAGATGCTTGAGTGGATGCTACGGTCAGGTGTTTGAGTGGATGCTACGGACAGGTGCTTGAGTGGATGCTACGGTCAGGTGTTTGAGTGGATGCTACGGTCAGGTTTTTGAGTGGATGCTAAGGTGAGGTGTTTGAGTGGATGCTACGGTCAGGTGCTAGAGTGGATGCTACGGTCAGGTGCTAGAGCGGATGCTACGGTCAGGTGCTAGAGCGGATGCTACAGTCAGGTGTTTGAGTGGATGCTACGGTCAGGTGCTAGAGTGGATGCTACGGTCAGGTGCTAGAGTGGCTGCTAAGGTGAGGTGTTTGAGTGGATGCTACAGTCAGGTGCTTGAGTGGATGCTAAGGTCAGGTGTTTGAGTGGATGCTACGGTCAGGTGCTAGAGTGGATGCTAAGGTCAGATGCTTGAGTGGATGCTACGGTCAGGTGTTTGAGTGGATGCTATGGTCAGGTGCTAGAGTGGATGCTACGGTCAGACGTTTGAGTGGATGCTACTGTCAGGTGCTTGAGTGGATGCTACGGTCAGGTGTTTGAGTGGATGCTACGGTCAGGTGCTTGAGTGGATGCTACGGTCAGGTGTTTGAGTGGATGCTACGGTCAGGTGCTTGAGTGGATGCTACGGTCAGATGCTAGAGTGGATGCTACGGTCAGGTGTTTGAGTGGATGCTACGGTCAGGTGTTTGAGTGGATGCTACGGTCAGGTGCTAGAGTGGATGCTACGGACAGGTGCTAGAGTGGATGCTAAGGTGAGGTGTTTGAGTGGATGCTACGGTCAGGTGTTTGAGTGGATGCTACGGTCAGGTGTTTGAGTGGATGCTACAGTCAGGTGTTTGAGTGGATGCTACGGTCAGACGTTTGAGTGGATGCTACAGTCAGACGTTTGAGTGGATGCTACGGTGAGGTGTTTGAGTGGATGCTACGGTCAGGTGTTTGAGTGGATGCTACGGTCAGGTGCTTGAGTGGATGCTACGGTCAGGTGTTTGAGTGGATGCTACGGTCAGGTGCTAGAGTGGATGCTACGGTCAGGTGTTTGAGTGGATGCTACGGTCAGGTGTTTGAGTGGATGCTACGGTCAGATGCTAGAGTGGATGCTACGGTCAGGTGTTTGAGTGGATGGTACGGTCAGGTGTTTGAGTTGTATGCTACGGTCAGGTGCTTGAATGGATGCTACGGTCAGGTGTTTGAGTGGATGCTACGGTCAGGTGTTTGAGTGGATGCTACGGTCAGGTGTTTGAGTGTATGCTAAGGTGAGGTGTTTGAGTGGATGCTACGTCAGACGTTTGAGTGGATGCTACGGTCAGGTGTTTGAGTGGATGTTACGGTCAGGTGTTTGAGTGGATGCTAAGGTGAGGTGTTTGAGTGGATGCTACGGTCAGGTGTTAGAGTGTATCTTACGGTCAGGTGCTTGAGTGGATGCTACGGTCAGGTGCTTGAGTGTATGCTACGGTCAGGTGCTTGAGTGGATGCTACGGTCAGGTGTTTGAGTGGATGCCACGGTCAGGTGCTAGAGTGGATGCTACAGTCAGGTGCTAGAGTGGATGCTACGGTCAGGTACTAGAGTGGATGCTAAGGTGAGGTGTTTGAGTGGATGCTGCGGTCAGGTGCTAGAGTGGATGCTACGGTCAGGTGCTAGAGTGGATGCTACGGACAGGTGCTAGAGTGGATGCTACGGTCAGGTGCTAGAGTGGATGCTACGGTCAGGTGTTTGAGTGGATGCTAAGGTGAGGTGTTTGAGTGGATGCTACAGTCACGTGCTAGAGTGGATGCTACGGTCAGGTGCTAGAGTGGATGCTACTGTCAGGTGTTTGAGTGGATGCTACGGTCAGGTGCTAGAGTGGATGCTACGGTCAGGTGCTAGAGTGCATCCTTAGGTGAGGTATTTGAGTGGATGCTACGGTCAGGTGCTTGAGCGGATGCTCCGGTCAGGTGTTTGAGTGGATGCTACGGTCAGGTGCTAGAGTGGATGCTACGGTCAGATGCTTGAGTGGATGCTACGGTCAGGTGCTTGAGCGGATGCTCCGGTCAGGTGTTTGAGTGGATGCTACGGTCAGGTGCTAGAGTGGATGCTACGGTCAGATGCTTGAGTGGATGCTACGGTCAGGTGTTTGAGTGGATGCTACGGTCAGGTGCTAGAGTAGATGTTACGGTCAGACGTTTGAGTGGATGCTACTGTCAGGTGCTTGAGTGGATGCTACGGTCAGGTGTTTGAGTGGATGCTACGGTCAGGTGCTTGAGTGGATGCTACGGTCAGGTGTTTGAGTGGATGCTACGGTCAGGTGCTTGAGTGGATGCTACGGTCAGATGCTAGAGTGGATGCTACGGTCAGGTGTTTGAGTGGATGCTACGGTCAGGTGCTAGAGTGGATGCTACGGACAGGTGCTAGAGTGGATGCTAAGGTGAGGTGTTTGAGTGGATGCTACGGTCAGGTGCTAGAGTGGATGCTACGGTCAGGTGCTAGAGTGGGTGCTACGGTCAGGTGCTAGAGTGGATGCTACGGTCAGGTGTTTGAGTGGATGCTACGATCAGGTGCTAGAGTGGATGCTACGGTCAGGTGCTAGAGTTGATGCTAAGGTGAGGTGTTTGAGTGGATGCTACGGTCAGGTGCTTGAGTGGATGCTCCGGTCAGGTGTTTGAGTGGATGCTACGGTCAGGTGCTTGAGTGGATGCTACGGTCAGTTTTTTGAGTGGATGCTACGGTCAGGTGCTTGAGCGGATGCTAAGGTCAGGTGTTTGAGCGGATGCTACGGTCAGGTGCTAGAGTGGATGCTACGGTCAGGTGTTTGAGTGGATGCTACGGTCAGGTGTTTGAGTGGATGCTACGGTCAGATGCTAGAGTGGATGCTATGGTCAGGTGTTTGAGTGGATGCTACGGTCAGGTGCTAGAGTGGATGCTACGGTCAGATGCTAGAGTGGATGCTACGGTCAGGTGCTAGAGTGGATGCTACGGTCAGGTGTTTGAGTGGATGCTACGGTCAGGTGCTTGAGTGGATGCTACGGTCAGGTGCTAGAGTGGATGCTACGGTCAGATGCTTGAGTGGATGCTACGGTCAGGTGTTTGAGTGGATGCTACGGTCAGGTGCTAGAGTAGATGTTACGGTCAGACGTTTGAGTGGATGCTACTGTCAGTTGCTTGAGTGGATGCTACTGTCAGGTGTTTGAGTGGATGCTACGGTCAGGTGCTTGAGTGGATGCTATGGTCAGGTGTTTGAGTGGATGCTACGGTCAGGTGCTTGAGTGGATGCTACGTTCGGATGCTAGAGTGGATGCTATGGTCAGGTGTTTGAGTGGATGCTACGGTCAGGTGTTTGAGTGGATGCTACGGTCAGGTGCTAGAGTTGATGCTACGGACAGGTGCTAGAGTGGATGCTAAGGTGAGGTGTTTGAGTGGATGCTACGGTCAGGTGTTTGAGTGGATGCTACGGTCAGACGTTTGAGTGGATGCTACGGTCAGACGTTTGAGTGGATGCTACGGTCAGGTGTTTGAGTGGATGCTACGGTCAGGTGTTTGAGTGGATGCTACGGTCAGGTGCTTGAGCGGATGCTAAGGTCAGGTGTTTGAGCGGATGCTACGGTCAGGTGCTAGAGTGGATGCTACGGTCAGGTGTTTGAGTGGATGCTACGGTCAGGTGCTAGAGTGGATGCTAAGGTTAGGTGTTTGAGTGTATGCTACGGTCAGGGGTTTGAGTGGATGCTACGGTCAGGTGTTTGAGTGGATGCTACGGTCAGGTGCTTGAGTGGATGCTACGGTCAGGTGCTTGAGTGAATGCTACGGTCAGGTGCTTGAGTGGATGCTACGGTCAGGTGTTTGAGTGGATGCCACGGTCAGGTGCTAGAGTGGATGCTACGGTCAGGTGCTAGAGTGGATGCTACGGTCAGGTGCTAGAGTGGATGCCAAGGTGAGGTGTTTGAGTGGATGCTGCGGTCAGGTGCTAGAGTGGATGCTACGGTCAGGTGCTAAAGTGGATGCTACGGTCAGGTGCTAGAGTGGATGCTACGGTCAGGTGTTTGAGTGGATGCTAAGGTGAGGTGTTTGAGTGGATGCTACAGTCACGTGCTAGAGTGGATGCTACGGTCAGGTGCTAGAGCGGGTGCTACGGTCAGGTGCTAGAGTGGATGCTACGGTCAGGTGCTAGAGTGGGTGCTACGGTCAGGTGCTAGAGTGGATGCTTCGGTCAGGTGTTTGAGTGGATGCTACGGTCAGGTGCTAGAGTGGATGCTACGGTCAGGTGCTAGAGTGGATGCTAAGGTGAGGTGTTTTAGTGGATGCTACGGTCAGGTGCTAGAGTGGATGCTACGGTCAGGTGCTAGAGTGGATGCTAAGGTGAGGTGTTTTAGTGTATGCTTGAGTGGATGCTCCGGTCAGGTGTTTGAGTGGATGCTACGGTCAGGTGCTAGAGTGGATGCTACGGTCAGATGCTTGAGTGGATGCTACGGTCAGGTGTTTGAGTGGATGCTACGGTCAGGTGCTTGAGTGGATGCTACGGTCAGGTGTTTGAGTGGATGCTACGGTCAGGTTTTTGAGTGGATGCTAAGGTGAGGTGTTTGAGTGGATGCTACGGTCAGGTGCTAGAGTGGATGCTACGGTCAGGTGCTAGAGCGGATGCTACGGTCAGGTGCTAGAGCGGATGCTACAGTCAGGTGTTTGAGTGGATGCTACGGTCAGATGCTAGAGTGGATGCTACGGTCAGGTGCTAGAGTGGATGCTAAGGTGAGGTGTTTGAGTGGATGCTACAGTCAGGTGCTTGAGTGGATGCTAAGGTCAGGTGTTTGAGTGGATGCTACGGTCAGGTGCTAGAGTGGATGCTAAGGTCAGATGCTTGAGTGGATGCTACGGTCAGGTGTTTGAGTGGATGCTATGGTCAGGTGCTAGAGTGGATGCTACGGTCAGATGCTTGAGTGGATGCTACGGTCAGGTGTTTGAGTGGATGCTACGGACAGGTGCTTGAGTGGATGCTACGGTCAGGTGTTTGAGTGGATGCTACGGTCAGGTTTTTGAGTGGATGCTAAGGTGAGGTGTTTGAGTGGATGCTACGGTCAGGTGCTAGAGTGGATGCTACGGTCAGGTGTTTGAGTGGATGCTCCGGTCAGGTGTTTGAGTGGATGCTAAGGTGAGGTGTTTGAGTGGATGCTACGGTCAGGTGCTTGAGTGGATGCTAAGGTTAGGTGCTAGAGTGGATGCTACGGACAGGTGCTAAAGTGGATGCTACGGTCAGGTGCTAGAGTGGATGCTACGGTCAGGTGTTTGAGTGGATGCTAAGGTGAGGTGTTTGAGTGGATGCTACGGTCAGGTGCTAGAGTGGATGCTACGGTCAGGTGCTAGAGCGGGTGCTACGGTCAGGTGCTAGAGTGGATGCTACGGTCAGGTGCTAGAGTGGGTGCTACGGTCAGGTGCTAGAGTGGATGCTTCGTTCAGGTGTTTGAGTGGATGCTACGGTCAGGTGCTAGAGTGGATGCTACGGTCAGGTGCAAGAGTGGATGCTAAGGTGAGGTGTTTTAGTGGATGCTACGGTCAGGTGCTAGAGTGGATGCTACGGTCAGGTGCTAGAGTGGATGCTAAGGTGAGGTGTTTTAGTGTATGCTTGAGTGGATGCTCCGGTCAGGTGTTTGAGTGGATGCTACGGTCAGGTGCTAGAGTGGATGCTACGGTCAGATGCTTGAGTGGATGCTACGGTCAGGTGTTTGAGTGGATGCTACGGACAGGTGCTTGAGTGGATGCTACGGTCAGGTGTTTGAGTGGATGCTACGGTCAGGTTTTTGAGTGGATGCTAAGGTGAGGTGTTTGAGTGGATGCTACGGTCAGGTGCTAGAGTGGATGCTACGGTCAGGTGCTAGAGCGGATGCTACGGTCAGGTGCTAGAGCGGATGCTACAGTCAGGTGTTTGAGTGGATGCTACGGTCAGGTGCTAGAGTGGATGCTACGGTCAGGTGCTAGAGTGGCTGCTAAGGTGAGGTGTTTGAGTGGATGCTACAGTCAGGTGCTTGAGTGGATGCTAAGGTCAGGTGTTTGAGTGGATGCTACGGTCAGGTGCTAGAGTGGATGCTAAGGTCAGATGCTTGAGTGGATGCTACGGTCAGGTGTTTGAGTGGATGCTATGGTCAGGTGCTAGAGTGGATGCTACGGTCAGACGTTTGAGTGGATGCTACTGTCAGGTGCTTGAGTGGATGCTACGGTCAGGTGTTTGAGTGGATGCTACGGTCAGGTGCTTGAGTGGATGCTACGGTCAGGTGTTTGAGTGGATGCTACGGTCAGGTGCTTGAGTGGATGCTACGGTCAGATGCTAGAGTGGATGCTACGGTCAGGTGTTTGAGTGGATGCTACGGTCAGGTGTTTGAGTGGATGCTACGGTCAGGTGCTAGAGTGGATGCTACGGACTGGTGCTAGAGTGGATGCTAAGGTGAGGTGTTTGAGTGGATGCTACGGTCAGGTGTTTGAGTGGATGCTACGGTCAGGTGTTTGAGTGGATGCTACAGTCAGGTGTTTGAGTGGATGCTACGGTCAGACGTTTGAGTGGATGCTACAGTCAGACGTTTGAGTGGATGCTACGGTGAGGTGTTTGAGTGGATGCTACGGTCAGGTGTTTGAGTGGATGCTACGGTCAGGTGCTTGAGTGGATGCTACGGTCAGGTGTTTGAGTGGATGCTACGGTCAGGTGCTAGAGTGGATGCTACGGTCAGGTGTTTGAGTGGATGCTACGGTCAGGTGTTTGAGTGGATGCTACGTTTAGATGCTAGAGTGGATGCTACGGTCAGGTGTTTGAGTGGATGGTACGGTCAGGTGTTTGAGTTGTATGCTACGGTCAGGTGCTTGAATGGATGCTACGGTCAGGTGTTTGAGTGGATGCTACGGTCAGGTGTTTGAGTGGATGCTACGGTCAGGTGTTTGAGTGTATGCTAAGGTGAGGTGTTTGAGTGGATGCTACGTCAGACGTTTGAGTGGATGCTACGGTCAGGTGTTTGAGTGGATGTTACGGTCAGGTGTTTGAGTGGATGCTAAGGTGAGGTGTTTGAGTGGATGCTACGGTCAGGTGTTAGAGTGTATCTTACGGTCAGGTGCTTGAGTGGATGCTACGGTCAGGTGCTTGAGTGTATGCTACGGTCAGGTGCTTGAGTGGATGCTACGGTCAGGTGTTTGAGTGGATGCCACGGTCAGGTGCTAGAGTGGATGCTACAGTCAGGTGCTAGAGTGGATGCTACGGTCAGGTACTAGAGTGGATGCTAAGGTGAGGTGTTTGAGTGGATGCTGCGGTCAGGTGCTAGAGTGGATGCTACGGACAGGTGCTAGAGTGGATGCTACGGTCAGGTGCTAGAGTGGATGCTACGGTCAGGTGTTTGAGTGGATGCTAAGGTGAGGTGTTTGAGTGGATGCTACAGTCACGTGCTAGAGTGGATGCTACGGTCAGGTGCTAGAGTGGATGCTACTGTCAGGTGTTTGAGTGGATGCTACGCTCAGGTGCTAGAGTGGATGCTACGGTCAGGTGCTAGAGTGCATCCTTAGGTGAGGTATTTGAGTGGATGCAACGGTCAGGTGCTTGAGCGGATGCTCCGGTCAGGTGTTTGAGTGGATGCTACGGTCAGGTGCTAGAGTGGATGCTACGGTCAGATGCTTGAGTGGATGCTACGGTCAGGTGCTTGAGCGGATGCTCCGGTCAGGTGTTTGAGTGGATGCTACGGTCAGGTGCTAGAGTGGATGCTACGGTCAGATGCTTGAGTGGATGCTACGGTCAGGTGTTTGAGTGGATGCTACAGTCAGGTGCTAGAGTAGATGTTACGGTCAGACGTTTGAGTGGATGCTACTGTCAGGTGCTTGAGTGGATGCTACGGTCAGGTGTTTGAGTGGATGCTACGGTCAGGTGCTTGAGTGGATGCTACGGTCAGGTGTTTGAGTGGATGCTACGGTCAGGTGCTTGAGTGGATGCTACGGTCAGATGCTAGAGTGGATGCTACGGTCAGGTGTTTGAGTGGATGCTACGGTCAGGTGCTAGAGTGGATGCTACGGACAGGTGCTAGAGTGGATGCTAAGGTGAGGTGTTTGAGTGGATGCTACGGTCAGGTGCTAGAGTGGATGCTACGGTCAGGTGCTAGAGTGGGTGCTACGGTCAGGTGCTAGAGTGGATGCTACGGTCAGGTGTTTGAGTGGATGCTACGATCAGGTGCTAGAGTGGATGCTACGGTCAGGTGCTAGAGTTGATGCTAAGGTGAGGTGTTTGAGTGGATGCTACGGTCAGGTGCTTGAGTGGATGCTCCGGTCAGGTGTTTGAGTGGATGCTACGGTCAGGTGCTTGAGTGGATGCTACGGTCAGTTTTTTGAGTGGATGCTACGGTCAGGTGCTTGAGCGGATGCTAAGGTCAGGTGTTTGAGCGGATGCTACGGTCAGGTGCTAGAGTGGATGCTACGGTCAGGTGTTTGAGTGGATGCTACGGTCAGGTGTTTGAGTGGATGCTACGGTCAGATGCTAGAGTGGATGCTACGGTCAGGTGTTTGAGTGGATGCTACGGTCAGGTGCTAGAGTGGATGCTACGGTCAGATGCTAGAGTGGATGCTACGGTCAGGTGCTAGAGTGGATGCTACGGTCAGGTGTTTGAGTGGATGCTACGGTCAGGTGCTTGAGTGGATGCTACGGTCAGGTGCTAGAGTGGATGCTACGGTCAGATGCTTGAGTGGATGCTACGGTCAGGTGTTTGAGTGGATGCTACGGTCAGGTGCTAGAGTAGATGTTACGGTCAGACGTTTGAGTGGATGCTACTGTCAGTTGCTTGAGTGGATGCTACTGTCAGGTGTTTGAGTGGATGCTACGGTCAGGTGCTTGAGTGGATGCTATGGTCAGGTGTTTGAGTGGATGCTACGGTCATGTGCTTGAGTGGATGCTACGTTCGGATGCTAGAGTGGATGCTATGGTCAGGTGTTTGAGTGGATGCTACGGTCAGGTGTTTGAGTGGATGCTACGGTCAGGTGCTAGAGTTGATGCTACGGACAGGTGCTAGAGTGGATGCTAAGGTGAGGTGTTTGAGTGGATGCTACGGTCAGGTGTTTGAGTGGATGCTACGGTCAGACGTTTGAGTGGATGCTACGGTCAGACGTTTGAGTGGATGCTACGGTCAGGTGTTTGAGTGGATGCTACGGTCAGGTGTTTGAGTGGATGCTACGGTCAGGTGCTTGAGCGGATGCTAAGGTCAGGTGTTTGAGCGGATGCTACGGTCAGGTGCTAGAGTGGATGCTACGGTCAGGTGTTTGAGTGGATGCTACGGTCAGGTGTTTGAGTGGATGCTACGGTCAGATGCTAGAGTGGATGCTACGGTCAGGTGTTTGAGTGGATGCTACAGTCAGGTGTTTGAGTGTATGCTACGGTCAGGTGCTTGAGTGGATGCTACAGTCAGGTGCTAGAGTGGATGCTACGGTCAGGTGCTTGAATGGATGCTACGGTCAGGTGCTTGAGTGGATGCTACGGTCAGGTGCTTGAGTGGATGCTTAGGTAAGGTGCTAGTGTGTTTGCTACGATCTGGTGCTGGAGTGTATGCTACGGTCAGGTGCTTGAATGGATGCTATGGTCAGGTGTTTGAGCGGATGCTACGGTCAGGTGCTAGAGTGGATGCTACGGTCAGGTGTTTGAGTGGATGCTACGGTCAGGTGTTTGAGTGGATGCTACGGTCAGATGCTAGAGTGGATGCTACGGTCAGGTGTTTGAGTGGATGCTACGGTCAGGTGTTTGAGTGTATGCTACGGTCAGGTGCTTGAGTGGATGATACGGTCAGGTGTTTGAGTGGATGCTACGGTCAGGTGTTTGAGTGGATGCTATGGTCAGGTGTTTGAGTGGACGCTACAGTCAGGTGCTTGAGTGGATGCTACGGTCAGGTGTTTGAGTGTATGCTAAAATGAGGTGTTTGAGTGGATGCTACGGTCAGGTGTTTGAGTGGATGCTACGGTCAGGTGCTTGAGTGGATGCTAAGGTGAGGTGTTTGAGTGGATGCTACGGACAGGTGCTTGAGTGGATGCTAAGGTGAGGTGCTTGAGTGGATGCTACGGTCAGGTGCTTGAGTGGATGCTACGGTCAGGTGTTTGAGTGGATGCTACGGTCAGGTGTTTGAGTGTATGTTACGGTCAGGTGCTTGAGTGGATGCTACGGTCAGGTGTTTGAGTGGATGCTATGGTCAGGTGTTTGAGTGGATGCTATGGTCAGGTGCTTGAGTGGATGCTACGGTCAGGTGCTAGAGTGGATGCTACGGTCAGGTGCTTGAATGGATGCTACGGTCAGGTGCTTGAGTGGATGCTACGGTCAGGTGCTTGAGTGGATGCTTAGGTAAGGTGCTAGTGTGTATGCTACGGTCAGGTGCTTGTGTGGATGCTACGGACAGGTGCTAGAGTGGACGCTAAGGTGAGGTGTTTTTATGAGGTGCTTGACTCTACGCTACGGTGAGGTGCTTGACTCTGTGCTCAGATTATCAAAGGTAATTTCAGCATCAAAATGTTTGATTTTAAGATATTATAAATGTAAATTATCTCATGGTGATCTCAATTACTAATCTGTCAGATGTAGATATAAAAGTGAAATAAACTGAAAAAATATTTACAATCTAATCAGTTGCGTAGCATCGCCTTTTTCGTTTTTAGTATAATAAATGCTGTAAATGCCAGATTCCCTTACAAAGTGACTTTTTAAAACTAAAACATTTCAAAGTCTTCTTAATTTCAAGAACATTGTTTTCTTTAGGCAAACAAACCTAAGGATATTCTCTTGAAGATCAAAGCAGGGGAACTACGAAGAGACGACTTTCAGTCTGTGAGTACATCCATTGTTCCATGTTTTCGGTGTTATGTTTCATTTTTTAAATGATAAATCAAGAATATTATATATCTGAAAAAATGAATAGATTCTGATGTCCAGAACCTTCTATCACATACGGGTTCATTTAACACGGAGTGTATTCTTGCTGGTCATGACCGACGAGGGCAGTCATATGGGGGTTAATATTTTTCAAACGATGACCTAGGACAAATAACACTTTGGCATTGTGACATCATGTTATAAACAATGCTTTGAGGTCCTGGTACTCCTATGAGGTTGTATTCTATACGTAGTCTATTTCGCGACTACTGTAATAAACAGAATAATATATTGTTCATGGCATACTTGTTTACGACACTCATGCCTAAGTATCAGTTTATACCTCGCCCGCTTGGGAAATACTGATATTTAGGCCCTCGTGTTGTAAACAAGTATGTCATGGACACTCGTATAATATCCTCCATATCTAGTTCATGTATAATTGTCATCCCACTGTGTACCCCTTATTGTAAACCACGCTGTATAGTAAGCTGGATCATATATAGCATATGATAAGTTATCTTCTACTGTTACTCAGTCACATGTTAGATTACGTTGTATCCTGTATCATCTCTCTCATTGCTACAATATACCGTATTTCCTCGAATAGACGCCAGGCCTCGAACACACGCCGGGCCTCGAATAGACGCCGGGTCTCGAATAGAGGCCGGGGGTATGACTGTTTTAAGTAAATACACGCCGGGTCTCGAATAGAGGCCGGGTCTCGAATAAACGCCGGGTGATGAGTTGAATAATTAATGCTCCCATTGTTGAATTGAAATAAAGTTTTCTCCCTTTACACCATCTACACACAGATATTTACTACTACAAAATAAATAGAAGCCGGCCTCGAATAGACGCTGGGTCTTGAATACACGTCGGGGGTAAAGGGTCTGAAAAAATAGACGTCAGGGGCGTCTATTCGAGGAAATACGGTATGTTCCAAACCCAGATGACTTCTACTATGTTGTATCTTGTATCATGTATCTTGTATCGGCTGAGTCTGTTCCTTACCAAGCTAAATTTTGTTGTGCTGTATCGTGTATCGTGTATCTTGTTCCATTTTGTATATTCCAAGGTGTCTGTTACCATGGTGTATCTTGTACAATGTATCTTGTATCAAGTATTTTGTATCTAGTTTCTTTTTCAATTATCTTTTTGTTATGCATCTATCTGGTCAAGAGTGTGCCGCCGACCTAGATGCATTCTACTGTGTTGTATCTTGAACCAAGTACCTTGTTGCAGCTGTATCATGTACCGTGTATCTTGTTGCAGCTGAGTGTGTTCCTAAGCTAGGGTATTTCTACTGTTTTGTATCTTGTACCATGTACCTTGTTGCAACTGAATGTGTTCCTTAGCTAGAATACTTCCACTGTGTTGTATCTTGTACCTTGTATCTTGTACCGTGTATCTTGTACCGTGTATCTTGTTGCAACTGGATAATAAATTATGTTCCTAAGCTAGGGTATTTCTACTGTTTTGTATCTTGAATTATGTGTCTTGTACCGTGTATCTTGTTGCAACTGGATATGTTCCTAAGCTAGGGTACCTCTACTGTTTTGTATCTTGTACCATGTATCATGTACCGTGTATCGTGTTGCAACTGAGTGTGTTTCTAAGCTAGGATACTTCTACTGTTTTGTATCTTGTACCATGTATCTTGTACCATGTACCATGTTGCAGCTGAGTGTGTTTCTAAGCCAGATATCAAGCCAGGAGATCGGTATCACAGCCCTTGGTCTCTTCACAGTCAACAAGTCTGCCTTTCTTACTGTGCGTATCTTGTATAAGTATGTAATAGGAAGGTATGAAAAACATCAAAGTATGATAGTTATAATTGTATGACAGTTCAAATACAAGCGGGGTCCCAAAACAGCGTTTACAATGTTATTTTTGGTCATAATCTTTGGAATTGGAATGCAAAAATTAAGAAATTTATGATTTTTATTAGTTAAAGATGTTATCAATATACAAAAAAAACTTAATAGAAATTACCTTGTTCATGCATTTTGTCTGTAAGTTGGTTTAAAAAACACTATCCTATATCTCGTCTAGGTGATTTTTACACGACGTGTTTTGAAAGGCGTGTTTTGAAAGTGTTAACTGAACTATGTTTTATATATATATCTGTTTTCTCTTGAAGACATGAAATAACCCTATTTTAGTCGTAACTATCACTCGAAGCTTAACCAAGCATGAATGTTGTATGGTAGCGTTTCTTTTGCCCCTGAGTGTATGTAATGTTGATTGTTTCACACGTGTGAGTTTAGTTTTACTTATATTGCAGATAGCCGGGACTATCTTTACGTACGCTGTTGTGGTTCAACAACTCAACTATGGAATTGAAGTAGTGGATCAGACAGGGAGAAGCAATGGGACCGGTCTTATTCTGTGAACAAAACACATATAAATTGACAATTCTTTCTGGAGTACGACCACTGTTCTTTGAACAATGAATTAAACAAATTTATTTCCCAAAAAGAAGGAACCGGATTGGTAAACAAGCAAATGCTAATATCCATACCGCTTCTTATTTGAACAATTGTTTCGAAATCATCCTTAAGTAACAAGTCTTTTATTGTGTACAAAACGATTTATGAAATTTGAAGATAAAAGTTAAAATTTATCCTGAGTATATATCAAGAAAAAAAAGAAATATCCTGAATGACAAAGTACAGGCAAAGGTAAAATCCGGTTATAAATTGTTGCGACCACAAACTCTGCTATAACTATATTTCGACATCCCTCTCTATAAGATATTATATGAAAAATGACAAGATTGATGTACGGTATTGATTTACTCTTGTACCACATCAACTTGAACTAATATAAACTTAGTGTAGAAAATCTTTCATATATATTTTTCTGAAACTCACATTTGGATGGTTGATTTCATTAATAAAACTCTCAAAATGTTCACATGCTTTGACATGATTGTTCAGAACACCTGATAGTTGTGTTGTTTACAGCAGTGTATAGAGAAGTCTACCATTTCACAAAGTTTCCACGCCGAAACTTCCACTTAAGATTTATTGAACATTTCACAAAGTTTCCACACCGAAACTTCCACTTAAGATTTATTGAACACTTCACAAAGTTTCACGCCGAAACTTCCACTTAAGATTTATTGAACATTTCACAAAGTTTCCACGCCGAAACATCCACTTAAGATTTATTGAACAAAATTAAAAAGCAAATAATTGACGTAAAACAGACTTGCAACAAAACCTCATAGAAGGCTACCAAAATGAATTCGTCTGTAAATTCATTACACATCACGTAAGATTATTGGCGTTACACAAATTCATAGGGCTAACGGACTATACTTGAATAAGTTTCAACAGTTTTATAAAGGTGTCGTATCTTATAAGTAAGAAGGACGGGTCATTTAGGTTTCCGTGTCAACCCTACAGTATATATTTCATTCCCTTGTATTTTTTATTAAGCAGATCGGGAGGAAGACGTTAGGAGAGAGGAAGAAATGGTTTGGCATTGATATCTTAGAAGTCAAACATTTCGAAAAGGGTTTAGCAGGGTTAGTTTTGATTTAAAGAGACACAGAGTATGTTGATAGGATCCCAAATGTCAAATTTTGAAATCGATGTTATTACATCGGGAACTACTAATTGTTACTGAAAATAACAAGTTAAAGGTCAATCAGTACATTAGAGCGAAAATACGGCCATTCAAAGTCGGGATTTTGATCGAAAACCGGACAATGTGGCTCGAGTGGCGCGCGCAAATTCGCCAAAAGTAATTTTGAAACCTTGTCATAAGCTGACAGGAAGATATATTCGATTCGATAGTGTTTATTAGGTATTGTAACTAATAGGTACATTTATTGGATGCATAATTTCGAATATTAACCGTATTAGAGTTGTTTTCTTGATTTTTCCATAAAATAAAGCATTTTAGAGATATTATGCATAAATGGATATATTTGCAAGTTCAGTGATGAGATATGAACTTCAATCAGCATATTATATATTTTGTAGCTTATCAAAACCAAATAAAATTTTAAGAAAGATACTCTGTGTCACTTTAAACTTCTTCTTCAAATGGGTAAAAATTTGCATGAGTGTATAGTACATAGTTATTCTATAAACATCATAAAGATAGATCATAAAGACCATATTTTAATTCGAATTTTAGTTCGAAGGTAGCGTGCTTATGATGTCATAGGCTGCGTGCGCATCTCACGTGAGCTATAAGCTCCCGTCATACAACAGGACAGAATTACGTAATTATCAACAAGGAGATTTTGTTTAACCTGTAACAATCACACCAACTAGGAGTGTCTACTGTATGGTTATATTATTGTTGTACCAAAACGTATAAGATGCTACAACTAATGGCCCGAGATTATGTATGCTTAAAACAGGATGACAGTTGTAACTGGAAGATAGCATAATGTTGAACATGTAGGTTGATCTTGTCACTTTTATGGTGTTTCGTATGCTATTGGTGAGAAATACCATTATAATGTTCATTTTGAAAGTATTGAAAAATGTACACCCCAGATTATTTTCATTCTCTATACAAAACAGCTGTATTATTTAAAAGCCATGGAATTTGTGAAAAATAATATAAATTGTATATTGTGTTGCATACTTACTTTTTGTCTTAAATAAAATACCAATTATCCTGTCAATTCAAATGCTTATCCGCCGTTGTCCAAAAAAGATTCCTGTTTAACCTCACTATGCCATCAACATATCCTTGACTTTGTTCTGTTCCGTCAAATGCGTCTCAACTTTATTAGTGAGAGAAAACGGATCATGCAAGGTGAGGTCATAGAATTATCAGATAGACCCTGAATTGGGTCAAGTATATCGGAATAGAATATTGTGACACTTAACCTTTGAGTAACGGGTATGAACAGAACCCAATCATTGTTATATTTGAGAACATTGTCCAGTTCTAATTTGACAATGAAAATAATGTCATTATCCTGGGTATAGTAGAACTTCGAGCAGAAGGACAATTTCAGCGTGACCTTCCAAGTTAACCAACATGTTATTACTTGCATATCATCTATCTAATCATAATTCGTGCTATTCGTATTTTTATAATGATTTATTTTTAAAAAATAAATTATCTTGCAATGTAAATATCTTAATGAAAGTGAACTCTTCAACAATTTTAACATTACTTGATGTTCGATAAATAGAAGTGAAAGTGAACTGCATATCTTTGACAATGGATGAAGGTTAATGTTGCGTCTTTTCCAACACATGGTAACATTGAATGTTGCACATGTGCAAACAGAAACATTCTCGACGACCGTCGTTACTAAGGATATGATACTCTCTGTCAACCAATGTATACATTGTCTGTTAACTTATTTACTTTCGTCTTGTTATATATATTCATCAATAGTACCAGAACCATTGGTGAGATGGTAGTTTTATTAATCACATAGACATCGTTATATAACCATATGATTACATCAGTCGATCAACGTATGCTAATTATTGAAAGGGAAGAATGCAATCGATCCTAGTTTATAGTTTATGTGTGTGAGTGTTATGATGAAAATACTAGAAGACCTTGATTGATTATCATTGATTATCAGATAACCGAACGACTCGACACTATCCGGACGATTTTCAAATTGTAACCAAAACGTGCCTATACACCACGTGGTGTGGTTATCAGGTCCATATCAAGAGGTTTACTATTTCGTATAACCAGGCGTGCGATGGTTATATTGTATAACCTTACCTCTTCACATCCAAGGTGCGTTTGGTCGATGTCTTCTCGGTTCTTGAAACATAGTGAAATTTGACACAAGCACTAAGTTCCATTCACCATTCAATAAAAATGAATCAATTAAAAACAATATTAGTAAACTCTGTGATCACTATTAAATGTAGCTTCCTCTGTAGGATGGCAGTACTCAGTAGTTGCACCATATACCATACCATATGCAATGTATGATACATTAAAATACGAGTGATAGTTACGACTGAAACAGGGTTATTTCATGTCCTCAAGAGTCAACTAAAAATAGGTTTTAAATTTAAGAGCTATATCTGTTAACGCTTTTGCAAAACGCGCCTTCCAGAAAACACCGTTTAAAAATCTCCTTAACTAGACGAGATATGATAGTGAAATGGCCCTTTTGTTTGTTTTTAAACCAACTCATAGAGAAAAAGCATTAACAAATCAATTCTTACCAAGGTGTTATAAATATTGATAGCATCTTTAATTTATCAAATTTATAAATTCAATAATCATTTCATTCCAATTCCAAAAGATTATGATCACAAATAACATTGAAAAAGCTGTTTTATGACCACTCGTGTACTTGAACAGTCATACACTCAAAAGTATCATACTCTGGTGTTGGAAATTGTTAGTACTTCTTTACAATGTATTGGCTTATCAATAGGATTCGTAGTCTTATTTCATTTAAGACAGGATTTTGTGTTGTACTCTTTTGAAAAGTTGGTATCGTTTCTTTTGCCCCTGAGTGGATAATATCATTACTGACTAGATGTTCTAACCTGTCAAACCCTAATTACAAGTCTCAGTCGAAGTTTTAAGGTTGGACTGTGTATGTTTGTATTTCATAAAAAGCAATGTACACATAAAGCACATAATTTGAATTGCAGATTAAACATAAGTAGTCAGCAATGTATTATAACAGGAACTTCAATTCATTGATTTTACCACTGATGATTCGACGGGATGTTTTCACTTTAGCGCCTTATTGGATCAGTACTGATTGGCGATGCTTTTTAACTAAAGTCCTTGAGCTTATAAAAAGACAATACGATCAGTTTATGTCAGCATTAAAGTGACATTTCATTTGGAAATCAACATCACAAAGCAGTTATTGATTATATACTGAAAATGAGTTAGCTATAATTAATATTTCATCAAGTGGTCAAATAAGATATATGTAAAGTTTATATTATAAAATGTTCAACTATCCCTTATTATTTCCGTCCAGTATATGAAGACAGTGAACGTTTAACAAGGGAAACGATACTCTTTGTAATCAGTAACATTAGAACGACAACAATGTCACACACAAGAGTAAACTTTCACTAATTGAATCGCAGTGTTTGACGATACACGATTATAATTGTTGTCCTTGAGAACAGAATCAGTATTGGCAATTTCGAGGACATTACATTAATGCAGTATTCTCGAAGCTGTTTGCCTAGCAGAAACAAAGGGGTAGTGTGGAGAGGTATACTTCAATTATATGATTTCAGACTCTATATTTTAGGATAAACCATTTTCGCTATTGGTCTCATACCAAGTGCTGATATCATGGCGTCTATCTCAACGCTTGGTGGGAAGGATGAGCACATCGACAACGATGAGGACAGGCGGAATACAGTTGTCAAAGATGTGTTCCAGAAACTGCGGATCCATCTACGAGTTGTGGGGATATATTTCGACCTGTGTGGCTCACACACTTCGTCAAAGCCAAGGAAGTTGTCTCTAGGTCTGTCTAGTGTGATGAGTATCCTGTATCTGGCGTCCGTGTGTTTTTTCCAGCTTAGACTAGTCCCCGTGATTATCAGAGAGGAACTATTTTCAACACGATTCCTCCAAGTGTCCCTCCTCTTCTTCATGTACTTGTCAGCTCTCTGGAACTTCTCCTGCTCCATATATCTCGTCAGGAATCACTGGAGAGGAATTGTCCATGGGTTTGTCTCAGAATGTACCCTCAGGGAACATCAGCATCCTTATGTTCTTCGACATTTTGGAAAGTTCCTATTCACGTTTTTCATCCTTGGTTGTTCGGTTCCTTTGTTCTCCGTCATCGAACTCTTCAAAGCTGAAGGTTCCTCACCTCCTAGTGAAATGACTCTGTTCAGACTCTACCCAGCCACACCAAGCACAACCTCCTGGTTCACCATGAAGTGCTTCTACACATACTTCGCCTTCACCACCTACCAGCAAGCCTTCGCCTACTGTCTGGTCATCACCACCTTCTGCTACATCCTGAAACGTGAGTTCCAGCAGGTGACAGATACATTGGAGAAGGAACACAAGGACCTTCATGACACGATGTCGAGAGTCCTGGAAGACCAGAGACAGAAGCACGAAAGATTGTGTACCCTGACCAGGACTGTGGACTCTGTTCTGAGTAGCCTTGTGTTCGGGAGCTACTTCACTGGCATTCTCAACACCTGTTTCTGTGTGTCCTGCTTCAGTGCCGAAAAGTTCCCCAAGTCCCAGATACCAACTCTTGTCTCCGTGATGGTGGGTGCAGCTACTCAGATGATAGTGTGTACGGTGGTCGGAGTGATGCTCAATCTCGAGGTAGGTGTGTGGAAGCATAAAGATGCATCACGAAGCATTCTTCATATGCTTGCTTATCTTAATTAAAATGTTTCATGCATTCCCCCAAGTGCACTCTCCGCTTCACCAGTCAAATGAATAACACATGATTCTTACTGACTCACAGACTTTCTGTATTTGTGTGCCTTCCATAGCCTAGTGAGTAAAGACGCTGAGTTGATTTTCAACATTAAGAGGTTTTAGATTTGTCGTTCATGAAGCGCTGAAATATTCACTATATTACAAAAAAAGAATAATAACTCTCAAAGCACGAATACTAAAAGAGCAGTGGATCCTTAAAAAACATCAAATGTTAGCACAATCATATGAGGTCAGGTGTGTGAGTGGATGCTACGGTCAGGCGTTTGAGTGTATGCTACGGTCAGGTGGTAGAGTGGATGCTACGGTCAGATGCTAGAGTGGATGCTACGGTCAGGTGCTAGAGTGGATGCTACGGTCAGGTGCTTGAGTGTATGCTACGGTCAGGTGCTTGAGTGGATGCTACGGTCAGATGCTTGTCTGTATGCTACGGTCAGGTGTTTGAGTGGATGCTACGGTCAGGTGTTTGAGTGTATGCTACGGTCAGGTGCTTGTCTGTATGCTACGGTCAGGTGCTTGAGTGTATGCTACGGTCAGGTGCTTGAGTGGATGCTACGGTCAGGTGGTAGAGTGGATGCTACGGTCAGATGTATGAGTGGATGCTACGGTCAGGTGTTTGAGTGGATGCTACGGTCAGGCGTTTGAGTGGATGCTACGGTCAGGTGTTTGAGTGTATGCTACGGTCAGGTGCTTGAGTGTATGCTACGGTCAGATGCTAGTCTGTATGCTACGGTCAGGTGTTTGAGTGGATGCTACGGTCAGGTGTTTGAGTGTATGCTACGGTCAGGTGCTTGAGTGTATGCTACGGTCAGATGCTAGTCTGTATGCTACGGTCAGGTGCTTGAGTGTTTGCTCCGGTCAGGTGCTAGAGTGGATGCTACGGTCAGGTGCTTGAGTGGATGTTACGGTCAGGTGGTAGAGTGGATGCTACGGTCAGGTGGTAGAGTGGATGCTACAGTCAGGTGTTAGAGTGGATGCTACGGTCAGGTGGTAGAGTGGATGCTACGGTCAGGTGGTAGAGTGGATGCTACAGTCAGGTGTTAGAGTGGATGCTACGGTCAGGTGCTAGAGTGGATGCTACGGTCAGGTGTTTGAGTGGATGCTACGGTCAGGTGTTTGAGTGGATGCTACGGTCAGGTGTTTGAGTGGATGCTACGGTCAGGTGCTAGTCTGTATGCCACGGTCAGGTGTTTGAGTGGATGCTACGGTCAGGTGTTTGAGTGGATGCTACGGTCAGGTGTTTGAGTGGATGCTACGGTCAGGTGCTTGAGTGGATGCTACGGTCAGGTGCTAGTCTGTATGCTACGGTCAGGTGTTTGAGTGGATGCTACGGTCAGGTGTTTGAGTGGATGCTACGGTCAGGTGTTTGAGTGGATGCTACGGTCAGGTGTTTGAGTGGATGCTACGGTCAGGTGTTTGAGTGTATGCTACGGTCAGGTGTTTGAGTGTATGCTACGGTCAGGTGCTTGAGTGGATGCTACGGTCAGGTGCTAGTCTGTATGCTACGGTCAGGTGCTAGTCTGTATGCTACGGTCAGGTGCTTGAGTCGATGCTACGGTCAGGTGTTTGAGTGGATGCTACGGTCAGGCGTTTGAGTGGATGCTACGGTCAGGTGTTTGAGTGTATGCTACGGTCAGGTGCTTGAGTGTATGCTACGGTCAGATGCTAGTCTGTATGCTACGGTCAGGTGTTTGAGTGGATGCTACGGTCAGGTGTTTGAGTGGATGCTACGGTCAGGTGCTAGAGTGGATGCTACGGTCAGATGCTAGTCTGTATGCTACGGTCAGGTGCTTGAGTGGATGCTACGGTCAGGTGCTTGAGAGGATGCTACGGTCAGGTGCTAGAGTGGATGCTACGGTCAGGTGCTAGAGTGGATGCTACGGTAAGGTGCTTGAGTGGATGCTACGGTCAGGTGTTTGAGTCGATGCTACTGTCAGGTGCTTGAGTGGATGCTACGTTCAGGTGTTTGAGTGGATGCTACGATCAGATGCTTGAGTGTATGCTACGTTCAGGTGTTTGAGTGTTTGCTACGGTCAAGTGCTTGAGTGTATGCTACGGTCAGGTGCTTGAGTGGATGCTACGTTCAGGTGTTTGAGTGTATGCTAAGGTCAAGTGCTTAAGTGTATGCTACGGGCAGATGCTTGAGTGTATGCTACGGTCAGATGCTTGTCTGTATGCTACGGTCAGGTGCTTGAGTGGATGCTACGGTCAGATGCTTGAGTGTATGCTAAGGTCAGGTGCTTGAGTGGATGCTACGGTCAGGTGCTTGAGTCGATGCTACGGTCAGGTGCTTGTCTGTATGCTACGGTCAGGTGCTTGAGTGTTTGCTAAGGTCAGGTGCTTGAGTGGATGCTACGGTCAGGTGTTTGAGTGTATGCTAAGGTCAAGTGCTTAAGTGTATGCTACGGTCAGATGCTTGTCTGTATGCTACGGTCAGGTGCTAGAATGGATACTACGGTCAGGTGCTTGAGTGTTTGCTAAGGTCAGGTGCTTGAGTGGATGCTACGGTCAGGTGCTTGAGTCGATGCTACGGTCAGGTGCTTGAGTGGATGCTACGGTCAGATGCTTGAGTGGATGCTACGTTCAGGTGTTTGAGTGTATGCTAAGGTCAAGTGCTTAAGTGGATGTTACGGTCAGATGCTTGTCTGTATGCTACGGTCAGGTGCTTGAGTGTATGCTAGGTTCAGGTGTTTGAGTGTATGCTAAGGTCAAGTGCTTAAGTGGATGCTACGGGCAGATGCTTGAGTGTATGCTACGGTCAGATGCTTGTCTGTATGCTACGGTCAGGTGCTTGAGTGTATGCTAAGGTCAGGTGCTTGAGTGGATGCTACGGTCAGGTGCTTGAGTCGATGCTACGGTCAGGTGCTTGAGTGGATGCTACGGTCAGATGCTTGAGTGTATGCTACGGTCAGGTGCTTGAGTCGATGCTACGGTCAGGTGTTAGAGTGGATGCTACGGACAGATGCTTGAGTGTATGCTAGGTTCAGGTGTTTGAGTGTATGCTACCGTCAAGTGCTTGAGTGTATGCTACGGTCAGATGCTAGTCTGTATGCTACGGTCAGGTGCTTGAGTGGATGCTACGGTCAGGTGCTTGAGTGGATGCTACGGTCAGGTGCTTGAGTGTATGCTACGGTCAGATGCTAGTCTGTATGCTACGGTCAGGTGTTTGAGTGGATGCTACGGTCAGGTGTTTGAGTGGATGCTACGGTCAGGTGCTAGAGTGGATGCTACGGTCAGATGCTAGTCTGTATGCTACGGTCAGGTGCTTGAGTGGATGCTACGGTCAGGTGCTTGAGAGGATGCTACGGTCAGGTGCTAGAGTGGATGCTACGGTCAGGTGCTAGAGTGGATGCTACGGTAAGGTGCTTGAGTGGATGCTACGGTCAGGTGTTTGAGTCGATGCTACTGTCAGGTGCTTGAGTGGATGCTACGTTCAGGTGTTTGAGTGGATGCTACGATCAGATGCTTGAGTGTATGCTACGTTCAGGTGTTTGAGTGTTTGCTACGGTCAAGTGCTTGAGTGTATGCTACGGTCAGGTGCTTGAGTGGATGCTACGTTCAGGTGTTTGAGTGTATGCTAAGGTCAAGTGCTTAAGTGTATGCTACGGGCAGATGCTTGAGTGTATGCTACGGTCAGATGCTTGTCTGTATGCTACGGTCAGGTGCTTGAGTGGATGCTAAGGTCAGATGCTTGAGTGTATGCTAAGGTCAGGTGCTTGAGTGGATGCTACGGTCAGGTGCTTGAGTCGATGCTACGGTCAGGTGCTTGTCTGTATGCTACGGTCAGGTGCTTGAGTGTTTGCTAAGGTCAGGTGCTTGAGTGGATGCTACGGTCAGGTGCCTGAGTCGATGCTACGGTCAGATGCTTGTCTGTATGCTACGGTCAGGTGCTTGAGTGTTTGCTAAGGTCAGGTGCTTGAGTGGATGCTACGGTCAGGTGTTTGAGTGTATGCTAAGGTCAAGTGCTTAAGTGTATGCTACGGTCAGATGCTTGTCTGTATGCTACGGTCAGGTGCTAGAATGGATGCTACGGTCAGGTGCTTGAGTGTTTGCTAAGGTCAGGTGCTTGAGTGGATGCTACGGTCAGGTGCTTGAGTCGATGCTACGGTCAGGTGCTTGAGTGGATGCTACGGTCAGATGCTTGAGTGTATGCTAAGGTCAAGTGCTTAAGTGGATGCTACGGGCAGATGCTTGAGTGTATGCTACGGTCAGATGCTTGTCTGTATGCTACGGTCAGGTGCTTGAGTGTATGCTAAGGTCAGGTGCTTGAGTGGATGCTACGGTCAGGTGCTTGAGTCGATGCTACGGTCAGGTGCTTGAGTGTATGCTACGGTCAGATGCTAGTCTGTATGCTACGGTCAGGTGTTTGAGTGGATGCTACGGTCAGGTGTTTGAGTGGATGCTACGGTCAGGTGCTAGAGTGGATGCTACGGTCAGATGCTAGTCTGTATGCTACGGTCAGGTGCTTGAGTGGATGCTACGGTCAGGTGCTTGAGTGGATGCTACGGTCAGGTGCTTTAGTGTATGCTACGGTCAGATGCTAGTCTGTATGCTACGGTCAGGTGCTTGAGTGGATGCTACGGTCAGATGCTTGAGTGTATGCTACGGTCAGATGCTTGTCTGTATGCTACGGTCAGGTGCTTGAGTGGATGCTACGGTCAGGTGCTTGAGTGTATGCTACGGTCAGGTGCTTGAGTGGATGCTACGGTCAGGTGCTTGAGTGGATGCTACGGTCAGGTGCTTGAGTGGATGCTACGGTCAGGTGCTTGAGTGTATGCTACGGTCAGGTGTTTGAGTGTTTGCTACGGTCAAGTGCTTGAGTTTATGCTACGGTCTGGTGCTAGAGTGGATGCTACGGTCAGGTGCTTGAGTGGATGCTACGGTCAGGTGCTTGAGTGGATGCTACGGTCAGATGCTTGTCTGTATGCTACGGTCAGGTGCTAGAATGGATGCTACGGTCAGATGCTTGAGTGTTTGCTACGGTCAAGTGCTTGAGTGTATGCTACGGTCAGGTGCTAGAGTGGATGCTACGGTCAGGTGCTTGAGAGTATGCTACGGTCGGATGCTAGGGTGGATGCTACGGTCAGGTGCTAGAGTGGATGCTACGGTCAGGTGCTTGAGTGTATGCTACGGTCAGATGCTAGAGTGTATGCTACGGTCAGGTGCTAGAGTGGATGCTACGGTCAGGTGTTAGAGTGGATGCTACGGTCAGGTGCTAGAGTGTATGCTACGGTCAGATGCTAGAGTGTATGCTACGGTCAGGTGCTTGAGTGGATGCTACGGTCAGGTGTTTGAGTGTATGCTACGGACAGATGCTTGAGTGTATGCTACTGTCAGGTGCTATAGTGCATGCTAAGATCAGTGTTTGACTGTATGCTAAGGTAAGGTACTTCGGCAAATATGCTACTGTTAGGTCTTAAGTGCATGCTAAGATCAGCTTCTTTACTCAGGTTATGGTGGTATGCTAAGGTCAGGTGCTTGACTCTGTGCTCAGGTTAATAAAGGCAATTCGTTTTTAGTATAATAAATGCCGTAAATGCCAAATTCCCTTACAAAGTGACTATTTAAAACTAAAACATTTCAAAGTTTTCTTAATTTCAAGAAAATTGTTTTCTTTAGGCAAACAAACCTAAGGATATTCTCTTGAAGATCAAAGCAGGGGAACTACGAAGAGACGACTTTCAGTCTGTGAGTACATCCATTGTTCCAGGTATCTTGTACCTTGTTTTTGGTGTTATGTTTCATTTTTTAAATGATAAATCAAGAATATTATATATCTGAAAATAAAACGATTCTGATATCCAGAACCTTCTATCACATACGGGTTCATTTAACACGGGATGTATTCTTGCTGGTCATGACCGACGAGGGCAGTCATATCGGGGTTAATATATTTCAAACGATGACCTAGGACAAATAGCAGTTTGGCATTGTGACGTCACGTTATAAACAATGCTTGGAGGTCCTGGTACTCCTATGACGTTGTATTCTATACGTAGTCTATTTCGCGACTACTGTAATAAAAAGAATAATATATTGTTCATGTCATACTATGTTTACGACACTCATGCCTAAGTATCAGTTAATACCTCACCCACTCGGGAAATACTAATATTTAGACTCTCGTGTTGTAAACAAGTATGCCATGGACACTCGTATAATATCCTCCATATCTAGTTCATGTATAATTGTCATCCCACTGTGTACCCCTTATCGTAAAGCACGCTGTATAGTAAGCTGGATCATATATGGCATATGATAAGTTATCTTCTACTGTTACTTCAGTCACGTGTTAGATTACGTTGTATCCTGTATCCTGTATCATCTCTCTCATTGCAACAATATACCGTATTTCCTCGAAAACACGACGGGCCTCAAATACACGCCGGGTCTGGAATACACGCCGGGTCTCGAATACACGCCTGGCCTCGAATAGACGCCGGACCTCGAATACACGCCGGGCCTCGAATACACGCCGGACCTCGAATACACGCCGGGCCTCGAATACACGCCGGGCCTCGAATAGACGCCGGGTCTCGAATACACGCCGGGTGATGAGTTGAATAATTAATGCTCCCATTGTTGAATTGAAATAAAGTTTTCTCCCTTTACACCATCTACACACATATATTTACTACTACAAAATAAATAGAAGCCGGCCTCGAATAGACGCTGGGTCTTGAATACACGCCGGGGGTAAAGGGCGTCTGAAAAAATAGACGCCAGGGGCGTCTATTCGAGGAAATACGGTCTGTTCCAAACCGAGATGATTTCTTCAATGTTGTATCTTGTATCATGTATCTTGTATCAGCTGAGTCTGTTCCTTACCAAGCTAAATTCTATTGTGTTGTATCGTGTATCGTGTATCTTGTTCCATTGTGTATATTCCAAGGTGTCTTTTACCGTGGTGTATCTTGTACAATGTATCTTGTATCAAGTATTTTGTATCTAGTTTCTTGTTCAATTATCTTTTTGTTATGCATCTATCTGGTCAAGAGTGTGCCGCCGACCTAGGTGCATTCTACTGTATCTTGTAAACAAGATTCTTCTTCTGTTTTGTATCTTGTATCATGTATCTTGTACCGTGTATCTTGTTGAAACTGGATATGTTCCTAAGCTGGGTTACTTCTACTGTTTTGTATCTTGTACCATGTATCTTGTACCGTGTATCTTGTTGAAACTGGATATGTTCCTAAGCTAGGATACTTCTACTGTTCTGTATCTTGTATCATGTATCATGTACCGTGTATCTTGTTGCAGCTGAGTGTGTTCCTTAGCTAGAATACTTTCACTGTTTTGTATCATGTATCATGTATCTTGTTGCAACTGATTTTTTTCCTTAACTACATGTAGGATACTTCTACTGTTTTGTATCATGTACCTTGTACTTGTTGCAGCTGAATCTCTTCCTTACCTAGAATACTTCAACTGTTATGTATCATGTACCTTGTACCTTGTTGCAACTGAATGGTAGCCTAAACTAGGATACTTCTACTGTTTTGTATCGTGTATCATGTACCTTGTTGCAACTGAATGGTAGCCTAAACTAGGATACTTCTACTGTTTTGTATCTTGTTCCATGTATCTTGTACCGTGTATCTTGTACCGTGTATCTTGTACCGTGTACCATGTTGCAGCTGAGTGTGTTCCTAAGCCAGATATCAAGCCAGGAGATCGGTATCACGGCCCTTGGTCTCTTCACAGTCAACAAGTCTGCCTTTCTTACTGTGCGTATCTTGTATATGTATATGATAGGAAGGTATGAAAAATAGTGGAATCGAACTATCCTTTGAAGGTTTTCATACATTTCATGCATGAAAATTGACTTATATAATTTTCATTAATAAGTAAAATGTACATGGATTTTGTGGCTATTTAAGATAAATTAATCCCCTAATTGCCATAACATTGAAAACAATTACATCATCTTTCTGTATGCATGACTTCAATTTGAGTATGTTTCATCAATATATATAATTTGTCATTAAAAAGGTGTTTTCAAACGATCGTGTTTTATCTATAGTCAAGACTACGTTTTGTGAATGAACAGAAGCCAAATCCGTTTATGCAAATCAGTAACTGTGAAAATGTTATTAAGTTTAATACATGACAAATTCCTTTGGTATGTCATATCATTTTTATACACTCAAGGGGCAAAAGAAACGATACCAGTTTTTTAAAAGAGTACAGAATAAAATCAAACATCAAAGTATGATAGTTATAATTGTATGACAGTTCAAATACACGAGGGGTCCCAAAACAGCGTTTACAATGTTCTTTTTGGTCATAATCTTTGGAATCGGAATGCAAAAATTATGAAATTTATGAATTTAGTTAGTTAAAGATGTTATTAATATAAAAAAACATTGATAGAAATTACCATGTTCATGTATTTTGTCTGTAAGTTGGTTTAACAAACAAAGGACTATTTCCACTATCCTATCTCGTCTAGGGGATTTTTACACGACATGTTTTGAAAGGCTTGTTTTCAAAGTGTTAACTGAACTATGTTTTATATATAATTGTTTTCTCTTGAAGACATGATATAACCCTATTTCAGTCGTAACTATCACTCGTAGCTTAACCAAGCATGAGTAATATGGTAGCGCATATTATGCCCCTGAGTGTATGTTATGTTGATTGTTTCACACGTGTGAGTTTAGTTTTACTTATATTACAGATTGCCGGCACTATCTTGACGTACGCTGTTGTGGTTCAACAACTCAACTATGGAATTGAAGTAGTGGATCAGACAGGGAGAAGCAATGGGACCGGTCTTATTCTGTGAACAAAACACATATAAATTGACAATTCTTTCTGGAGTACGAACACTGTTCTTTGAACAATGAATTAAACAAATTAATTTCCCAAAAAGAAGGAACCGGATTGGTAAACAAGCAAATGCTTATATCCATACCGCTTATTTGAACAATTGTTTCGAAATCATCATTAAGTAACAAGTCTTTTATTGTGTAAGAAACGATTTATGAAATTTGAAGATGAAAGTTAATATTGATCATGTGTATTTATCAAGAAAAAAAAGAAATATCGTGAATGACAAAGTACAGGTTAAGGTAAAATCCGGTTATAAATCGTTACTGACACAAACTCTACTATAACTATATTTCGACATCCCTCTCTATAAGATATTATATGAAAAATGACAAGATTGATGTACGGTATTGATTTACTCTTGTACCACATCAACTTGAACTAATATAAACTTAGTGTAGAAAATCTTTCATATATATTTTTCTGAAACTCACATTTGGATGGTTGATTTCATTATCAAAACTCTCAAAATGTTCACATGCTTTGACATGATTGTTCAGAACACCTGATAGTTGTGTTGTTTACAGCAATGTATAGAGAAGTCTACCATTTCACAAAGTTTCCACGCCGAAACTTCCACTTAAGATTTATTGAACATTTCACAAAGTTTCCACGCCGAAACTTCCACTTAAAATTTATTGAACATTTCACAAAGTTTCCACGCCGAAACTTCCACTTAAGATTTATTGAACATTTCACAAAGTTTCCACGCCGAAACTTCCACTTAAGATTTACTGAACACTTCACAAAGTTTCCACGCCGAAACTTCCACTTAAGATTTATTGAACATTTCACAAAGTTTCCACGCCGAAACTTCCACTTAAAATTTAGAACATTTCACAAAGTTTCCACGCCGAAACTTCCACTTAAAATTTATTGAACATTTCACAAAGTTTCCACGCCGAAACTTACACTTAAGATTTACTGAACACTTCACAAAGTTTCCACACCGAAACTTCCACTTAAGATTTACTGAACACTTCACAAAGTTTCACGCCGAAACTTCCACTTAAAATTTATTGAACACTTTACAAAGTTTCCACGCCGAAACATCCACTTAAGATTTATTGAACAAAATTAAAAAGCAAATAATTTACGTAAAACAGACTTGAAGTTCTCTGCAACAAAACCTCATAGAAGGCTACCAAAAAGGATTCGTCTGTAAAATCATTACACATCACGTAAGATTCTTGGCATTCCACAAATTCATAGGGCTAACAGACTGTGCTTGAATAATTATCAACAGTTTGATAAAGGTATCGTATCTTACAAGTTAGAAGAACAAGTAATTAAGGTTTCCGTGTCTTCCCTAAATTATCTATTTGATTCCCTTGTCTTTTTTATTGAGTAGATCGGGAGGAAGATGTTTGGAAATGGTTTGGCATTGATATCTTAGAAGTCAAACATTTCGAAAAGGGTTTAGCAGGGTTAGTTTTGGTTTAAACTTCTTCAAATGGGTAAAAATTTGCATGAGTGTACAGTACATAGTTATTCTATAAACATCATATAGAAAGATTATAAAGACCATATTTTATTTTAATTATACTTGGTCGTCTAGGGTGCGTTTTCATAGGGAGAACATGGGTATCTAAAAGTAAACAAAATCAAGGCAATCATTAATAAACAGTAAGGAAGGTTCTTACGAAATTACGAAATGGACTTAAGCTACGCGAACTATTTCCATTTTCAATAATTCAAATTATCTAAATGTGGAAGATGAAGGCAATATTATGGATATACAACTTCTTAACTCAAGTTTGCGACGTTTCGACATAGATACTAATGTCGTTCTCAAGCAAGTGATGCAGGTGATGAAGTAAATTAAAGAAGATATTTTTATTAGAAGTTATTTAAATGTTCATTTCAGATCGATTATATCTATGCCTTACTATTACTGGACGCTTTCGTTAAGTTCATTCTTATTGAATCCAATTAAAAAAGTATGTAAATGTTAAATGGCTAGCGTGAATTCAGGGGGGAACCAGATTTTTCGTTAGGGTAGGGCACGCCTTGTGGGTGGCCGCAGTAGTATAAAATGATCGATTTGGATGTTGGAAAAGGATAGAACAATTAGTTTATTGGACTGAATCAGAATGAGATGTATAATAACGTTATTCCATGTAAAATATCTTACCATTACTATATATGGAGGTCGATTGCGCCCCCCCCCCCTGAATCCGCCAATGAAATTACAAACCGGAATCAATGAACAAGATAAAACGATATACGTGTGTCTTCCGGATATTGTACTGACCCGGAAGTGCTCTGACTGAGAGGTCACTACAGATCACGAGACTGCTGTAGAAGGTATGTATTGTCAAGAGATATAACAACAGACGTTCTAGTTTCTCCATCCTTGAATTGTTATGTACTTGTTGTGACTACTAGGTCATATTTATGTATCATATCGGTCGTATAGTTTTAGTACTGCATAGTTTGATGTTATTTGCACACTTTATTGCCCAAGTCAAGTGGAGGTGGGTCTACTGTCGGTTACAAACTAGGTCAACACCAACTGCATCTGTCGCCGGTTCAGCCTACTTATCACTGCACATATTGACGGTTATGATTCATGTACAATGTTTCATAGAATGAATGTACTGAAATCATTTCGTCAAGGAGTCAATTTCATAAGGCCAAGCTCACATAATTCATTAGAATTATTACCATTGTATTACTACTACAGGACAATATATAGGAATGAATCGACGTGGTGTTAATTTTTAGCTCATCAGGTCTGAAAAACCTTAAAAACCTATTTTCATCTTCTTCTCCAGTTCCAAAAGGTCTGGAGAGCTGAAAAGTTGCGTGAAGACTCCTTGGCCAATGGGGATTCTAAACTGAAGATTTCATGACCTCATGACCCCAAATGGGGTCACAGGGGTCAAAACCTTAAAAACCTATTTTCATCTTCTTCTCCAGTTCCAAAAGGTCTAGAGAGCTGAAAAGTTGTGTGTCTACTCCTTGGCCAATGAAGATTCTAAATTGTAGATGTCATGACCTCATGACCCCAAATGGGGTCACAGGGGTCAAAACCTTAAAAACCTAATTTCATCTTCTTCTCCAGTTCCAAAAGGTCCAGAGAGCTGAAAAGTTGTGTGTAGACTCCTTGGCCAATGAGGATTCTAAATTGTAGATGTCATGACCTCATGACTCCAAATGGGGTCACAGGGGTTAAAACCTTAAAAACCTAATTTCATCTTCTTCTCCAGTTCCAAAAGGTCTAGAGAGCTGAAAAGTTGTGTGTAGACTCCTTTGCCAATGAGGATTCTAAATTGTAGATTTCATGACCTCATGACCCCAAATGGGGTCACAGGGGTCAAAACCTTAAAAACCTAATTTCATCTTCTTCTCCAGTTCCAAAAGGTCTAGAGAGCTGAAAAGTTGCGTGAAGACTCCTTGGCCAATGGGGATTCTAAACTGAAGATTTCATGACCTCATGACCCCAAATGGGGTCACAGGGGTCAAAACCTTAAAAACCTATTTTCATCTTCTTCTCCAGTTCCAAAAGGTCTAGAGAGCTGAAAAGTTGTGTGTCTACTCCTTGGCCAATGAAGATTCTAAATTGTAGATGTCATGACCTCATGACCCCAAATGGGGTCACAGGGGTCAAAACCTTAAAAACCTATTTTCATCTTCTTCTCCAGTTCCAAAAGGTCTAGAGAGCTGAAAAGTTGTGTGTCTACTCCTTGGCCAATGAAGATTCTAAATTGTAGATTTCATGACCTCATGACCCCAAATGGGGTCACAGGGGGTCAAAACCTTAAAAACCTAATTTCATCTTCTTCTCCAGTTCCAAAAGGTCTAGAGAGCTGAAAAGTTGTGTGTAGACTCCTTGGCCAATGAGGATTCTAAACTGTAGATTTCATGACCTCATGACCCCAAATGGGGTCACAGGGGTCAAAACCTTAAAAACCTAATTTCATCTTCTTCTCCAGTTCCAAAAGGTCCAGAGAGCTGAAAAGTTGTGTGTAGACTCCTTGGCCAATGAGGATTCTAAATTGTAGATGTCATGACCTCATGACTCCAAATGGGGTCACAGGGGTTAAAACCTTAAAAACCTAATTTCATCTTCTTCTCCAGTTCCAAAAGGTCTAGAGAGCTGAAAAGTTGTGTGTAGACTCCTTTGCCAATGAGGATTCTAAATTGTAGATTTCATGACCTCATGACCCCAAATGGGGTCACAGGGGGTCAAAACCTTAAAAACCTAATTTCATCTTCTTCTCCAGTTCCAAAAGGTCTAGAGAGCTGAAAAGTTGTGTGTATACTCCTTGGCCAATGAAGATTCTAAATTGTAGATTTCATGACCTCATGACCCCAAATGGGGTCACAGGGGTCAAAACCTTAAAAACCTAATTTCATCTTCTTCTCCAGTTCCAAAAGGTCTAGAGAGCTGAAAAGTTGTGTGTAGACTCCTTGGCCAATGAGGATTCTAAATTGTAGATGTCATGACCTCATGACTCCAAATGGGGTCACAGGGGTTAAAACCTTAAAAACCTAATTTCATCTTCTTCTCAAGTTCCAAAAGGTCTAGAGAGCTGAAAAGTTGTGTGTAGACTCCTTTGCCAATGAGGATTCTAAATTGTAGATTTCATGACCTCATGACCCCAAATGGGGTCACAGGGATCAAAGCCTTTTTCCATCAAAAGTCTGATGAGCTACAGAGCCCATGGCTCTATTTTTGGTATATAAGGTTGTGAAGGTCAACTTAACAAAATTTATTTTGGCTTCTTCTTTATAGAAGGTACATATAGCAAGCTATATTAGATCAGATAGATAGTTGGAATTTTGTCTATACTGAAGGTTCGACTTTTGTCCGAGATTTTTACTTTTCGCGTGCAAATAACGAAACTCAATCACCTCTGGTGTGGACAAGTTCATGTGATTGTGCAGTGTGTGTATCCATATTGTTGCTGATTTCTTGATTTCGGGGGGGGGGGGGGGGGGGCATGTTGATGACAATACATATATATATATATTTGGTGACCCTGCGACCCTATGATAAAGGAAACAATGACTCAACTCTGAAAATCTAATGTCTTCTTATTCAGTAGAAGCAAAAGGGATGAAAAAGCTAAAAGCTAGTGAATGACTCCTGAGCTAATTGGGATTCTGATGTATAGAATTTGTGATCTGTAATGAAGACTACCGGGACTACACCCTGCCAATCTATTTTCATCTTCTACTCTAGTAAAATGCCTAGAAAGCTGCAACCTTGTGTACAGATTCCTTACTTGATGTATGCTATTGTTTATAGATTTGATGATCATTTGTCCAGGTTTTGACCATTTTGTAATGGAAGCATATATATAGAGATATAGATCGCTTAATGAGCATCAGAGCCAATGGTTCTTTATGTACCTTTCGTAAGCGAGGTTGGGCATGTATTCTGATTGGCTTAGTGGTTGAATGTTGACGGCCGACCTTTCTGGTCGTTGTTAGATCAACAGTAGGATCAAATAGAAAATCTTTTGATATGAATATATCGTTGTACGTTTGGCGAAGTTGTTTAACAATAAGTGAGATCGTTGCCTTTCAATTGGAGACACTTGATGTTCTTAAGATCTGACTAAGACAAATCCATTTTTCACAGGTTACAATGTCCAATTTCCCAACCTGCCAAGTCTGCCATCAGTCTTTTTTTCTGAAAGGCCCCGCCCCGTTGCTTCTCCCCTGTCTCCACAATATCTGTGAGACGTGTGTGACAGCTGCAGGAGAAGGTGTTTTATCATGCAGCACGTGTCAGAGAGACGTCAACCTGACAGAGACACGTCTACAGAAGGACGTCATCACAGAGAAGGAACTCCTGCACCTGACGGTGAAGCACAACCCAGAACTGGTCCTGTGTACACATGAGGAGGACGGCAACCAGGCGGTTTGTTGGTGCAAGGAGTGTGAGGATTTTTTCTGCGAAAACTGTCAGATGGTTCACAATAGCTTCAGAGGTACTAGGATGCATTCTCTTCAGGATATGGGGGAACTTGAGGTTGACACGTGTGGAGAGCTGAAATACTGCACAGTCCATCCTAACTTCCCTGCAGACACGCTGGATGAAGATTGTAAAATGTTCACGTGTTTGAAATGCAGACGAGGCGACCATTCTGAACACAGGGTTGTTTTTGTTGAAGAAATTGCTGACATTGCAAGGAAACAGCTTACCACGATGCAGAAAGATGTCAACAGCACTATTGACAAACATGGGGCCCATCTGGCAGCAGCTAAGGAAAGTCTTCGAACCTCGGAGCAGACCTACAGGATGCTTCCGGACAAAATCAGCCATACGTTTCATTCCCTCACCACTGTGCTTGATCAAAGAGGCAAAGAGCTTCAGATTGAGCTCCAGCAACAAAAAGAGAAGTCTGGAGAGGAAGAGATAAAGATGAAGAGATCAGAGACTTGTCTCAAGAGATGCAAGGTGCTCTCTGAGTACATCACTAAGACTCTGCAGTATTGCTCCATGCACGATCTCCTGGATCTCAGTCCACTGCTGGAGACGATCGCCCTGGACAACATCAGCTCGGATCCGTCTGGAGACTATCAGCCATGTCCTCTACCTGTGTTCAACATCCAGGGACTGGAGATGCTCAAATCCACTCTGGCAAATTTTGGCTGCATAGCAACAGAGGATGACCTCTTCATCAGTCAGACCAAAGGTGATCAAGTTATGTCATATCAATGATCTACATAATGAACAAGTAACTGATAATGAGTAAGCATTAAGACGCTTTAAAGGGCTTGAGGCCCTCATTGTAACTGCCTCAATGAGTTGTACGATATGCTGAGGTTGTAACAGGGATACCTTTATTAGTAAACATTTTACGACAATATGATGAACTTGAGATCAATATATTAAGTTGTTTCAATTCACATTTTATTTGATAATTTACCAATGATTAAGGCAGCATTTCCATTTCAGACACGGGTACACAGACAGAGGAAGATTCGAGGCTTGAGCGGGCTGCTGAGGTAAATATGTAAATTAGTTTGTTTATTTTAACATTTAATGAGCTCACAAATGAGTGTTGCATTTCCATGTTTGATCAACAGACTGTTAAAGGTTATTAAAACACGAGTTTTTAAAAATTAAAATTGAATTAAATTATAAAGTAAATATATTAAAATATATAATAATGTGTTTAAGGAAATAAAACAGCTGAAATCTGCTCATGAAAAACTAACAAGAGAGAAAGGAAACAGCGAAGGTAAGTGCACGAAACAGGGATCTATACATGCTGTTCTCGGAAATTGTAAATCTTAAAAAAGTCTACATGTGTGATTATGATTATATATATGAGTTATTAAACAGTTCAAACAATTAAAAATATTATACATTTAACGTATAGTGATACATTATATGTTTGCAGTATAAAACGATTCTTTTTTAGTTTTATAATTCAGTGGAGTCTAACAAGCTTTGTTTCTATATATCTAAACTTCATTTGGTAATTGTTCATGTCATCATAGCTCGTAGATACATAATATAGCATAAAAATTACAATAACCATCGTAAATATGCCTTGAATCATGCAGATGCCGTTGCAAACGTACTAGGAAGATCATCGACAATGTCAAAATCAGAAATTGACCGTGACCAATCAGCAGGCATCATGGGGTATCCCAGCAACCACCTCCAGTGAGTGATCTGGTTCAAGGAGTATTAACCATCCATACGGTCTCCCTTTACTGTATATGTAGTAGATAATAAGCTTGGCTGTTTACAATCATAAATGCAGTTTAGCAAACAAGAGGGTGCCCCATTCCTCTCCATCATAATTTGTCACCTATTAACCGAGTCTGATAAGGTTTGACCATAGCCGACCCCGAATGTACTGCTCTTCAAGAAGATAGACTATATTCAAAATGCATGTGCCCTTTAATCTAAAAATACAGACTTCTTTCCCAAAACCAAACAGTATAGGTAGCTGAAATTTCTAGATTGATAGATGTGCCACAGTACAATTATTTAATTGCATATAAACTTTCAGAAATATTATTGGTGTTAGTAACAATTTTGATGTGTAATTTTTATTGTCACAAACCTTACTTATAGTGAGTGACAAGGCAGCAATAACAGGGGGATTATCTAAAATTAAAACTTAATTGAACATGAAGTTAAAATTTTCTGATTAGCATCATTCGTAAGTAAACTGAACAACAATATGTGTACATTTGTTAGTTACCCTCTTTAAAAATAGGCGTGGCAGGTTGTCTGTAGAAGTCAATACCAACCTCAGTCTGTTGGCGTCAAACAAAATTAAACCAGATAAGCTACATAGCCCAAGGCTATTACACCTGAAATACAGTTTCATACATCATCCATCTTGTCATTTTCTTAGTTTCGTGCCGGTAAAAACCAAATTATACAAATTTGAATGACAAAGCAACCAAACAAAGTCATATAGCGATAGGTCAACAAATGGCATATGTCTGTTTTTCTGTTGCAATGCGTTCGTACAATTTTCATGGTAAATGAATTGATTGTTGATGAATGGATGTGGAATTATTGATGAGCTTGAATACCAAATGGTGAAGTTGTTTTAAAATGACGGTCTATGACATCAATCACATGAACCAGAAATTGAAAAGACACCTTTTACATAATTATGTTTAATATATATGAGGTTTGCACTTGGAGATTGTAATTTGAACAGTAATTGCCGATAAAATATTCTCATTTGTCTCACCTAAAGACATCGGTTTAATTCTTTGCCTTTTCAATCTCTCAATCTCAACTCGCTGCCTGAAGGATTCCTTCTTGAGCTCCTCGTGTCTCTTCATCCTTCCGTTCCTCCAACAGTCTCTCTATCAGTCCGCGTGTCGAGAAGAGATCATCCCAAATCTTGTCCACATTAATCGAGTAGGGGTGTCCCGTCACCCTTTATTTATGTTCAGTCCGTATCCGTAGTTGCTTCATTATAGTCCTCGGAACACGGGCGATTTAAGTTCAACTTAATAAAAATCGCTTTCCATCAACACGTAATTGCGGTTGAGTTTGTATCGCTTTGGCATTATTCCAGCAACAAGCTACAGTGGCGACATTAAAGAGACACAGAGTATGGTGATCATAGGATCACATATGTCAAATTTAGAAATCGATGTTATTACATCGGGAACCACTAACTGTTACTGAAAATAACAAGTTAAAGGTCAATCAGTACATTAGAGCGAACATACGGCCATTCAAAGTCGGGATTTTGATCGAAAACCGGACAATGTGGCTCGAGTGGTGCGCGCAAATTCGCCAAACGTAATTTTGAAACCTTGTCATAAACTGACAGGAAGATATATTCGATTCGATGGTGTTTATTAGGTATTGTAACTAATAGGTAGATTATTTGGATGCATAATTTCGAATATTAAACGTATTTGAGATGTTTTCTTGATTTTTCCTTAAAATCATGCATTTTAGAGATATTATGCATAAATGGATATATTTGCAAGTCCAGTGATGAGATATGAACTTCAATCAGCATATTAGATATGTTGTAGCTTATCAAAACCAAATAAAATTTTAAGAAAGATACTGTGTGAAATATGCTCTTATGTACAATGTTTGATTGTTATGACTTGTTCGATGTTCAGAAACGTTCAGCTATTTTAAATGACGACCAGGCATCACGTTGTTTCTATCCTGTCATCTTCTGTTTGTGCAACCACCAATCATAGGCAAAATAAGATGATATCCGTTATCTGAAAATTTATTCTACGAGATAAATATCTTATTTATGATAAAAAAAGGCCTCAAACGAATTGTTATTTAGTTAACTTCAATACAAGAGTTAACAATACAAGAATACATTATCCGTCAGCAATTACCATGTCAAAATTCGTTTGAAAATCTGATTCCAAATGGTATGTTCTCCTTACAGAATGGATAAAAGGAACTTTCCAAAGTGCTCTTTCTGTCAGAGCGAGTTCTGGATCGGTGGCCCCGTCCCTTTTCTGCTCCGATGTCAACATGACCTTTGTGGGGAATGTTTGGACTCACTTGGATCGGACAACTCAAGGTCAGAGCTCAAATGCCTTATATGTGACACCATCCAGAATCCGAATCAGCTTCAACAGAACTTATCCCGACAAAGAGACATCCTCGACCTGACAGCTAGGTATAGAAGATCTGAGCTAGTTTGTAAACACCAATATGAAGACGAAGAGGCGGTTAGTTGGTGTCCACAGTGTGACAGGTTGCTCTGTATAACATGTCGTTGGTCACACGAGAATGAACTAAGACATACAATCTTCAACATACCCAAATACCCGGTGGAAGCAGAGGAAAGTTCCGATTCTGCAAGTCGACCTCAAGAAAACCCCGTTGTGACTAGAACAGGTAATTATCTATATCAAACGTGACGTATCCGAAACAATGAACATGTTAAAGTCGACATGTCCTCAAGTGAGACTGATAACGTCCATATAAGAACGCTACCATGGGTAAACATTTAATCTTGATTTGTTGGAGAACTATTTGGTTTGAAGTATCGTGTCACATTATTAACCATTTTACATTCATCAGTTGCGAAGAGGTTTTCAGTTGGCTAAAGCGTTTAATCAAACTGTCAACTTGTTACAACACTAAAACCCTAAAACACGAGTGTCGTATCCTCTCAACCAAATTCACAAAAACCTATCAGAAAACATAAATCTCTAGCACAGAATCTTATACATATTTATATATATTTATAAATATATATATTAAATAAGGAGAGTTGGTTTCTCACGTGAAGAAAGGTTGTATATGGGAAAGAGTAAACATCAGATGGTTTAGACTGGATCAATCTTCTTTAATACGATGAATTCATTTCGACCATTATGTGGGTCTTGTCAAGTATGATTACAAATGGAAGGTTATTCATTTCGACCATTATGTGGGTCTTGTCAAGTATGATTACAAATGGAAGGTTATATACCTTCCATTTGTAATCATACTTGACAAGACCCACATAATGGTCGAAATGAATTCATCGTATTAAAGAAGATTGATCCAGATAGATTGAATAGAACATACTTCACATAGTCGTTTGTAGAATCATTTTAATCTGATACTAGTATTTCGTCAATAGTATTGACTCATCAGGGATGAAACGATATGATCGATGATTCAGGGATGAATGCGATGTCTCGATCATATCGTTTCATCCCTGATGAGTCAATACTATTGACGAAATACTAGTATCGGATTAAAATGATTCTACAAACGACTATGTGAAGTATGTTCTATTTATTCTATCTATATATATATATATATATGTCTTATACAGATGCACTCGGCAGATTTTGTTACTCTGTGGACACAAATTAGGGCCACAGGGGTCATGCCCTCAAACCTATTTTCGTATTTAATTCAAAACCAAAACCCCTTCGAAAAGTTAAGTCTTGTAGACAGGATCGTTCAAGTGACTGCACAGCGGTTAAATAATGATATATTGTATATTTATGTCCTGGAATACCTACAACGCAAAAGTTAAAATGAGTGTGTATAATATAGTTAGTGATATATAAATAACAATGCACGTCTACTTCAACCGTAGGACAAGCTGCAATATTGCCAACCAATGAGAGACCCGGAACACATATGACCGTAACCTCCTCTAAACCAATGGAAGGTTCAGTCGAGGTTGCCATGGAAACAGACACTCCCAAGAATTCTGGATCTGTGGTTGACCCCCCTGAACACCCAACCCAACAAGGTGGGTCTTTTCTGTTTTCTGTTTTATTCTCTTTATTTAAGCCTTAACTATAAGAAAATCGCCCACTATGTTGGAGTTCTATGTATTCTTCCACCACTTTATCTAAGTTTATACTACTCGTCAAAACGTATTACAAAATAACTCCGGTGTATATACATGGTAATTGACAAACTCCATCAATAGAGAGTGATTTTTGATATGTTGAGTTTGTTCATTTCAGTCTATTAGCAAAACTGAATTCCTCTTATTTAAAGAAAAGTATAATACACTGCACCATATAGGCCTACAATACCCTATATATGGGCTGGGAACTGAATTTTACCGAATAGCAATTTCGTTCATTTATTCCAAATGTTACTCAATCTTTCTTCTCATCTGTATATCAATAGACTTGATTTTCCTTTACTTCAGAATCTCCTTCAAAGGACCTTGATGAGGATATCAAATGGTGGAAACAGGTAAAGTTGTGTTGATAAGGAACAAGGATCTGACGATTTTGTGTCAACCTGGTTAAGAATATACCGCAATAGCCTTTTTGATCGTACATGTATTATGTGAAACATATGCAAACAATAGCTATACTAACAAGTGAAACAGTTGATAACTGTATCACTCCAAGGCTTATATACAAATGTTCTGTATAGAATATCATTTCAATACTGTATATGTGGTACTAAAGATCAACTGTGTTTCTCACTCGTTTGTGTGAAAAAACACGCCCTGCCATTGCTAAGAAAGCCCGAGAAACGGTTCATGCCTTCTGCAGCAAAATTGGTCACAGTGACTGTTAATAATTCCTGGGTGACTGGTCAAAATGGCTTGGATTGTTTGATTGCAGATCATAGCTTGGTATGAAAGGACCGTACGAACTTCCAATAAAAGATTTTGACCGGAATATATACTAAAACCTCTTCTCAATGCATGTAAAACTAGCACCTAAGCAAAGCAAGATTCTAAAAACTTGTTTGACTTCTTTAAATCATATTTCATGTTTCCAAACGTTTAACTACTTCTTCGACTTTTGATCAGAATTAACTCTTTTAATCTTTGTCTTGCAAAATTGACACTATGATTTTTTTAACAAATGACACATATCCTGTTTCTTCCAGCATCATCAGGATAAAGAGATAACGAAGGAGAATGTTGACAATGTTTGGGATGATCTCTTCACGACACGCAGATTGACAGAGAGGCTTTTGGAGGAACGGAAGGGGGGCTTTCTGATGAAGAGACACGAGGAGCTAAAGAAGGAATCCTACAGACAGCAAGCTGAGATTGAGAAGCTGAAGAAATCAAAAATTAAGCCAAAGCCTTTAGGTAAGACATATAAAGTAAACGTTTTGTATCTGAATAGTTTAACGTGTATCTGGAGATCAATTGAGTGTTTCTTGTAAAACTTACTCATTGTATATTGATCTGTAATTGTACAAACTAATTTTATGAAACCGGAGATGAGTAAGATCAGTGTCTATTCCTGTTAATCTGATGTCCCGAGAGTTTACATTACCCATTGCATGTTGAGCTTTGATTGTAAAACTTTGGTAATGTGACCGAGGCGAAGAAAGCAATTGTAATTTGACCGAGTGTGACAAAAGATATGTTATCTTAATACAAAGGATCTAAACAGTAATGTTCAATCTGTAATATCACCCATCTTATAATAAACGACCTTGACTAGGCAACAGCAACTAACGTCACTGACAAATGAAAGTCTCACTGCATTGCGCCAAAGTTTGTTGTTATAGTGCAGAGCAGAATCAGCGATTCGTACTTTTTCATTTTGTTTAATTTACCAGTATATTATTTGCAATGTAATGAGAAGTTAAAGTGGGAAAAGTGAAAACAGTTCAGGGTTTACATAACCAGTTGTTTGAATGGTGCGAATTATGCTGTGTAGGTAACTTGACTTTCCTGGGCTGATACGAATAAGGCGTTTAGATAAACACAGTGCAAAATATTCACTTTGCCACCATTTCAGTTTCCCTGCACATTCTGAGTGCCTGGCAGAGTCTACCAGTGGAAGAAATAGCTCGTCGAATCTCAGTAGTGTTAGAGAGACAGAAGATAGACATGAGGTTTAACGTGGTCACAGATCCTGCTGAGGTTACCATCAACTCTCGTCCACTTCTCGTGCTGTGTATCAACAACTCGAGACTTCAAACTGACGTGTCAAATGCGCTCAAGGACATCCAAGGTACTGTTTGAAAAGCTTTCTAGAAAGTTCCCATGTTACACTGAAGGAATAGGATCACCTGTTAAGTTGAATGTTCCCATGTTACACTGAAGGAATAGGATCACCTGTTTAGTTGAATGGGATAGGTATATAGTAGCAAGAACATACAATTATCCTTAAATAATTAGATAATTTGTAAATATTGGAGCCCAACATGTCTGACCCAGAGCGAGAGATATGGGTAAGCGAGGATCATTCAGATGATTCCCAACTCGACAGTTTCATTCTCGTATAATCTCCTGTCTGCTTATCTTAATTGTTCTGTCTCAAAACAACTTCAATTGTGGATGCTTCGTACATTTGTTTGAAAATGATGTTTGAACGAAACTACTCATCACATGTTAGAATCGTGTCCGTCCATATTGACCCCACCCTAAAGCTTGTTCCATGTATCGCTACCTGTTGGGTAATTTCAAACTTTCTAACTCGGGTTACTCATGTTTATATTTCGGATGCTATCACTCCCATCCAATGGGTATACATAGATAAGACATAATCTTTATTCAGGCATGTATCATGGCTTGAATTTGCTCTCAATAGTCTGGGAGGATTCTGCTTAAGATCCACTTTCCCCTACTCATTCAGTTACATTGAGATATCAATTATCAATCTCTCCTCTACAGTTGACGACGATGTATGTCTCGTGGATCATCCGTTAAGTTACAAAGAGTGTCCAGGAACTTCTATTTTAGACCTACCATCCAAAACTGTCTTCCACAGGAGATATCGCTTGATCTATCTCCTTGGTATACCTTCGAACAATTTTTCATTAAAAAAAACCGGTTCCATTATGTTACTATGGATGAAAGCTCCCCCATTCAATAGGTTTAAATAGTTAAGATATCAAGTTTTATTCTGGCATGTAACCTGGCTTGACCTTTCTCTCGATAGTCTTGGAGGACTTGTCTTAAGATCGCCCGAATGGTCCCAATTTCCCCTACTCATGATCATCCAGTTACAGGACATTGAGATATCAATTATCAATCCTTCCTCAACAGTTGACGACGGTGTATGTCTGGTAGTTCTTCACCACAAGGACCAGATATCCAAACCAGTTCGGGGCAGTCAGAAGCTTCTCTCTACTACAGAGTTCCGCTCCCTTGGTGCTGTTGCTGACATGCAGTTCTGGAGGAAGAAGGGGGTTTACAGTTGTGGACAGAATGGAGGGGCCGCTGAAAAGATAGCAGACTATTTAGTTAGATATGCAAGGCCTGGCTTTCAATGATAACTTATGGCCTTTAACATGTTTGGGTTGATGAGTTTTGGTAATATATTGCCAAAGAATGTTTTAGACAGTTTGTTATAATTGCAAGGAGAGCATTCTTGGACAATAGGAGACTTGGACGCTTAGAACTGGTTAATGTTTAGTTAGATATGCAATGGATACTTGATGATTTTAGAATAAACTAGGACTGCCGCGGCAGTACTTAGGTCTTCAAGATTCCTGTTTGACCTTCACATACTGTTTGACCTTCACATGAATGTTTGACCTTCACATGCATGTTTGTTTAAGATGTTTAAACCATACCAACCAAAACATGACTTTCTAAAATGCAAAGTTTGACCCTTCCTCCTGACCGGAAGTGACTGTTCGCGAGCGATTTTATTCTTTTATCTTGAAGACCTTGCTCATGTCTAAGTCTCATGCAAAAATCATTAAATTCTATGGTCTGGTTTTCGAGTTATGTGCCCTTGAAGTTTGCGATTTTTAGATTTTGGTGAACTTTCAAAGGTCATAACACAAAAAGTATTAATGTTAGCACCATTAAATGACATCGCTTTTATGTACAATACTTCAGCTACATTCAGTATAAATTTATATATAATTCAGCTCTCTAGTGCAAGTATCTTTAGAGGAGTAGACTTTTAAAGGCGGGTGGGGTCGGAAACGGTCGAAAATACACTGAAAGCAAGATGGCGGCCAAACCACGTGACCTACGAATTCATCCTGATTTCCTTTTTTTCATTATTTTTCATTGCGCTTCTTTTTAAAAAAAATTCAAGTCTCTAAGTGCATTTTAAAAAAAAAATCAATGTTAAATTTTCGATTTTGGATTCGAACTTGACCCTTGATGAATGAACCGATTTTGCCCAAAAGCTTCGCACGTCGATTCCAGGGTAAGGACTATCTGCATGCCAAGTTTTGTCAAATTTGGAGCAGCCGTTTGAGCTGTAGCTTTCTCACAAAAAAAGTACAAATAATGATAATAAACTTGAAGAAATCGGATAAAAACAATAGGTCTTCCAGACTTTGTCTTGAAGACCTAATTAAGCATCTCATGGAGTTGTCAAAATAGATCTTAACTTACGTCTGAATCACTTTATTCACATGAACATGCATATCTTGCCTTTTTAATGTTCTATTTCGCAGGTATCAGATGTTGTCGCCGTACCTTTGACGTTTATCATTATATTATATGGATGGATATTTATATAGCGCACATATCCAACCACTCGTGGTTGCTCAAGGCGCTTACATTTTTTGTATCCCCCCTTCGAACTTTTTCAAATTAGCCATTATTCTTAAAGGTTAATCAATTACATTACAATTGCTTCACTTTCATCTTATGTTAAAGATGTTATCTTACAAATTGCATATTAGATCTTTGTATTGTATTGAATAGGAAATGTATTTTTCTGCTTAAAAACAAATGTCCTTTGGTATGTTTTGACAATGTTTGAATGAATTTTCGTAGTATTTTGATATGCCACTATCATTAACCAGTTAAGTTTATTAAGGATATATTCTATTGTGCAAACTACATGTTTTTGAAAGAGAATTTGAACATCTAAGTTTTAAAAGAAGGATCGTTATTTGTCTGCTTTGTTTGTATTAACGTAATATATACTTGACAAGATGTGATAAAAGCAAATATAATGGTCATATCTTTACAGTTTTCATACGAATAATGACAAAATGTCTCCTCTATGTACCCAACTAATTTAATCTCAAGAACAACAGTGACAGCACAACACGAAAGTCAGTATCTGATGGGCACCATTGGCTTGGATCGCAGATCGGCATCGTCCTGGCATGGACGCTATCAATGTCCTGATTTTGCGCTGGGGAATTTTTCTTCACTCTTCTTGAGAGACCTGATACAGTTGTTTGTGAATCTGCGGTTGCGGTTATCCCAAAGACAGCACATTGTCGTTGTTGTTCGCTAGGACTTCATGAGCTGTGTGTGTTCTAGCGTTGTCATGCTGGAAGATTTGTCTCTGAACGTTGATGTTGGGAGGAAGGTGACGTTGAAGACTTTCATCTCTATAACGCACTGCAGTCAGATAGCCTGGTACGTGCACAACATCATGACACCCCCTCCACCAAATATATCCACCTTAACGCCACAGTTATATCTGAAACGTTCCCCTCGACTTCTGTAAACACGAGCTCTACTATCACTATGGTATAAGAAGAAACGGGATTCGTTACTGAACCATATTCTTCTCCAGTTGATATGGTTCAATATCTAAAAACATGGTCTCCATCGGAGACGTTCCCGGCGAAGATGGCGTCTCAAAACTTGGCCTAAATAGGGTCTGATGGGTAGCAATCCCTGCTTCCGTATACGATTTCTGCGATAAGCGGCGCGGGTTGTTTTGTGCCTTAGATGGGTATCCTGGGTGTAGCGGTCTTGTGCGGGAGATGTCGCCCTTGGCGGCCACTTCTTGGTCGATCTCTTCTTGAGTTGAATGTCTCGAAACGATGCCACATTGTTGGATATCATACTCTGATGAACATACAGGTGTCAGGTAACCGCTGACTGGGCGTCCGATGGCTATGTTCATGGCTTAAGGAATGTCTCGAAACGATGCCACATGAGGGATATCATACTCCGGCCTCTAGACGTCCGATGGCTATGTTCATGGCTTAAGGATCTAAACTCGGCATTTTGACGTTTAGTTTCCGCGGTTAACTGCAAGTGTTTGAATGTTGGACTGCCTCCGTCTTATAACCACCACTAGCAGTTGTAATTTCCCATGTGATGCACGTGGACCATGCTGACTAATTTTCCAGCACGCATTTGTCATGGTCTTGTATAGAAAGAATTGTATTTTTTCTATCTTTCACCAACTATTGCGTTAAGTTTTTCGAATTTGAGGTTGACGACATAAATATATATTCCCTAGACGTTCAGTCATGATCATAACATTAATCAATTAAAAATATGTGAATATAAATAAGTTTCCCCTATGTGTTCCTTTTTTTGCCTAGTATATAAAGAAACATCTGCATGGATTTTCATATCATATGGAACTAAGCAGTATTATGCTACACAAATATCACACATTTGTCTTTGTGAAGTAATATCAATTCATTGCTTTTATGTAACTGCAATTAGTACTATGTGAAATATCGTTCTTTGTAAATTTAATATTTTAAATATTATATAAGATAATATTCTTGTGGTCGTTTCCGAAATAAAACGTTTATCTTTATTTTTAATTTAATTCAATTATTCAATTTCATTTCCATAAACAATGCGATTCGAGGAAAGTTGTCGTTTTGTCTTTCTTTCTTTTTCCTACAACAATATAGTACCGTCGGCTATAGCCATTGCCCTGTCCGTCCATCCGTCCGCCCGTCAACTTTGTGGAATATCGACTTCTTCTCCAGAACTATAAGGCCTAGAAAGCTGAAACTTGGTGTACAGACTCCTTGACTAGTGAGGATAATAAATTGTAGCTTTGGTGGCCATTTTCATCTTCTTCTCCAGAAGCTAAAGGCCCAGAAAGCTAACACCTTGTGAATATATTCTTTGACTAGTGAGGATTATAAACTGTAGCTTTTGTGGCCCTGTGGCCCCTAATAAGGGCCTCACCTTTTAACTTATTTCATCTTTTTCTCAAGAAACATCAGGCCTAGAAAGCTGAAACTTTGTGAGCATTCTCCTAAGTTAGACAAGGAGGATTCCAAATTGTACATTTGGTGACCTTGTGGTCCATAGTAAGGGAGGAACCCTAAAGCAACATTGATATGGAGCCCGATGAGCTACAGAGCCCCTGGCTCTATTTTTTAAACTTTGTTAAGTTGTCGACGTTTATGAAATAAGTGTTTAAACAGAAATGGCCGTTTTCTGAAAGAAAAGTTGCTTAAGTTATATTTTTAAGTTATATAACCTCCTGTTTGAATCGTGGGTGTCCGAGGCGTAGCGTAGCGGAGCCGAGGAACCACGATTCAAACAGGAGGTTATTGAGCGATACACCGAGGGAAGTGTGGGTATATCTGACTTATACCCCACTCCGGTCGAGTCATATTTGTAGAAAAAGAGCATTCCATCATTTTTTAAATATACAGCTCTTGACCTTACTAGATCAATAGAATATTAACAATACTCATCTAATTGCGGTTTAAAACCATAAACTAACTTCATTACATTAAAATTGGTACTATAACTTATATACATAGGCTTATATATATAGAAAATATATACACATAAAACAACAGAAAATACCTCTGCTTGTATCAATCCTCATTAGCTCAGTCGATAGAGTCGCTGCTCAACAACATAAAGGTCCCTGGTTCGATTCCCACCATCTTTGATTATAATTCTCAAAAACTTATAATTCTAAATTTTACAAGTCCGTTTATTTGCCAACGTTGAAATTCTCTTCTACTGTCTTAAGTGTGGATTAACAATAAAGAGTAGGTGTATTAGAAAAGTAGAGGTGTACCAGTGGATAACCTACAGTTACAACAGAGAAAGGAGAGGTGTTATCGTCAATACGCCTACAGTTTGAACAAAGGAAACCATAGCAACGAGACCGGAAGTGGGGTATAAAGACAGTAACATCGGAAAGTTATTGAACAAGACCGGTCCCATTGTCACAGTGGCATAGGTGAATAGTCAAAGGACCACAGCGTACTTGCTTACAGTACCAGTTATTGGTAACAAGGGACATATATAACAAAGTAAAGAGCTATGCCATCATTTTATTGATGCTTAACATTTCCACATATCGTTGAGCGACATTTTATTTCTGGTTGGCTCTGAACTTGTTCAACCATGTGCTGACAAAACAGATCTTTTACAGAAATTAAACTGATGTTACAGATGTCACAGGAGATAATGTAATACCGTGGAAACTTCTATTGATCCTTTACGTCCTAAGACATGTTGAAAGCCCTACCTACATCATACGCCTGAAGAATTGTCCTTTCACAGCTGCTTTTAAGCGCTAATCGCGACCCCATAGGTCAGTGCATCCTGTTTTCATGTACCCATTTTGACAATTGGTTGGACAGGATGCAATGTGGATAAAGTGCCTTGCCAAAAGAAAGAACACAGGGTGAGACCCAGATCACAGAGTTTTGGTGATCACTATTACAAAGAACGTCAAAAATCACCAGATTTCAAGTACATATCAGTTTAGGTTCTCCTCACCTATATCCATGACTAATGTCGTAAGGTTACATTCATAAAATAACATTACGTCAGTCAACACACAGCAAGATGTAAAGTATAATCCATCTTATCATAATGATGTCATCAAGTGTCATCGACGTCAATGGAAAAGCAACAAATTACAAAGTGCAAATTTACAATAATATCAAAAATGTTCGCATTTCATACCCATGTTTAATGTTCCATGTCAATTTCGAAGTTAAATCGCTGATCCATGATGTATTATTGTTGTTTTTGTCTGTACACAAGCATACGCGAGAGTGTGTGAGGCTTCTTGAGGCAACATCAAAATAGGTTTTATGGCGTGGTCCTGGTGACCCTTATTACGGGCACCAGGGCAACCAAAGCTATAAATTATAATCCTCACTAGTCAAGGAATCACTAGTCAATTTTCAGCTTACTAGGCCTTGTACTTCTGGAGAAGAAGCATCTTCCTATGCAAAGCCTAAAACGCCATTTTCCGAACTGTCAGTTTTATGCCTTGCTGCAGACCCTTGAATTTCTGTGCTGATATCAGCGCCCCTACGGGCGATTGTACGCAACCTCCAGTTCTTTGTTTTATCTCGTACACTAACCTAGAGAGCAAGCACAGAAAATGCAAGGGTCTGCGGCAAAGTATAAAATTGACAGTTTGAAAACTGGCGTTTTAGGCTTTGCGCAGGAAGATGGAGAAGAAGATGCAAATAGGTTTTAAGGGCGTTGCCCCTAAGGACCTTATTAGGGGACGCAGGGCCACCAAATCATAAATCATAAATTATATAAATCATAATCCTCACTAGTCAAGAGGTCTGTTGTACACAAAGTTTCAGTTTTCTAGGCCTTGAGTCATAAGTCCATCGGGCCTTACAGGCCTAATGAGCTAAAAATGTAAGGTCACCAAAATCGAATTAGCCCACCATCTTCGAAACAGGCAGCTTAAAAAGACAATCTAATTATTGGTTCTTCAGATTTGGTTCTGACAAGGGTAAAATATCAAAGTCTCGCTGAGACCCTGAGATCAAGGTCATATACCTCTATCGGAATTTTACTGTCATGGTGATGAACTTCTTGTATCAAATATATCAAATATAACACAAGTTGATAAAAGTAGCAAATACCCGAGGCATGCAAAATCATTTTTATTATGTTAGCATGAAAAATATACATCTCTGGACAATGCACTACCTTAAGCGTTGATGTCAGAACATTGTGACGTCGCTGTGTGTATTACCTCATTGCATGGTAAAGTCATTACTGATGATGCAAAACGGTTGTCTTTTCTGATTGGAGGGAATTGTCAAAATAAACCTGTGGCGCAAAACATGACTCGAGATTTCTAGTGACAGGGATTTAAGTCTTCTTCTATGATTTGAATTATATGAACACCGTGACATATTCAGTTCCATGAAAACAAAACAAAGAATTGTTGTGAATATGATAAAATCTTAAAGTTATAAACAACAACGTATGATAGATGATATTGACGATTGGTGGCATTGGTTTTCTGTATGGATTTGAATACACAACATACACAAGAAGCTAAAGTCAAAATTTACGCGACGATTATTATATTAAATGCCTCCATCCCATATACACATATACATCTATGTATTCAATGGTAAGCATTGATTTGTATTTAAACTAAATGAAGCACAATAAATCAATATATATATGAACATATGTATATTATATATATATAAATTTCATTATGTAAAATTCAGCCATGCGATTCCTTTTTCTCACACAAAATGAATTAAAGGTGTTCACATAAATATGGCCGCCAATGGATGTGATGTGAATCTTTATAATTTGTTCTAACTATGAATGATTGGTTTGTGTAATGGGTTTTGTGACACAATCAAAATAATACATTTAGCATTAACATACACTAATCAGTGAAAAATTTAAAATGTCAAATTTTCAACAAAAAACATGTGCTACTGCCCCATAAAGGAACAATTTTTTTCGCAAGTTCATTCTTGTAATATTTATACATGATATGAGTACTTAGATACACTAGCACTAAATGCGCAGTTGTATACAAATATTTCCATATCACATCAGCCAGGACATTGCCCTTAACATCACAAAGGGGGTATTATCTTTAAGAGCAAAACAAACTTATTGTATTTAGCAAGACAATACAGATAAACCTATGGTAGGATTACAGCATATGGCGAAGTAAATAAATCAAGTTAAATCTTATGTACATTTACATACAAGAACAACGCCTACCTGGAAGGTAGAGAAGGTGAGAAAGATGTCACAAGACTTGCTATCTTACACAGAGAAATTAAGGCTATCAATGAGCAGGTACATAAACCGATAACTATTGCAAGAAGTTAAAATGGGATGTATTTTACAAATCAGTCAAATTATTCATTTATTCTAAACTCAATCAAAATTCAGCTTTTGCATGTCAAGCTAAATGATGAAATGAAGCATATACGAAACTCTATTCGTGATATACAAATATTCCCAACACTTACCGACCCCCAGATTGCAGAGCAATTGAGTTATCATTGAAAGCCAGGTCTTGCATATCTAACTAAATAGTCTGCTATCTTTTCAGCGGCCCCTCCATTCTGTCCACAACTGTAAACCCCCTTCTTCCTCCAGAACTGCATGTCAGCAACAGCACCAAGGGAGCGGAACTCTGTAGTAGAGAGAAGCTTCTGACTGCTCCGAACTGGTTTGGATATCTGGTCCTTGTGGTGAAGAACTACCAGACATACACCGTCGTCAACTGTTGAGAAGAGATTGATAATTGATATCTCAATGTCCTGTAACTGGATGAGTTGGGGAAACTGGTTCGTAAGCGGAATCCCCCCAGACTATTGAGAGCAAGTTCAAGCAACGATACATGCCTAAGTGAGTGAGTGAGTAATTGTTTTATTCCGCTTGGGCAAAATATTTCAGCCAGTAGCGTCGTGATAAATGCCTGAATAAAGATAAATGTCTTATCAATTGTTTACCCATTGGACGGGATTGATAGCCTCCGTAGTAAAACATGTGTAACCGGATTTAGAAAAGAACAAACAAATTCGAAAATTACCCAAAGTTACCCAACAGGTAGAGATACATGGAACAAGCTTTAGGATTGGGTCAATATGGACAAATGGATGAAGCATCCACACTTGAAGTTGTTGAGACAGAACAATTATGATAAGCAGACAGGAGAGGTTATACCAGAAAGAAACCGTCAATTTGAAAATCATCTGAATGATCTTCGCTCTTCCCAGAAGTTGTCCCTCTGGGTCAAACATGTTGGGTTACAATATTTTTACATTATATAATTATTTAAAGATAATTGTATGTTCTTGCTACTATATCCCTTCCCCATTAAAAACTTAACAGGTGATCCTATTCCTTCAGTGTTATATGGGAACATTCTAATAAGATTTTCAAACAGTACCTTTGATGTCCTTGAGCGAATTTGACACGTCAGTTTGAAGTCTCGAGTTGTTGATACACAGCACTAGAAGTGGACGAGAGTTGGTGGTAACCTCAGCAGGATCTGTGAGCACGTTAAACCTCATGTCTATCTTCTGTCTCTCCAACACTACTGAGATTCGACGAGCTATTTCTTCCACTGGTAGACTCTGCCAGGCACTCAGAATGTGCAGGGAAACTGAAATGGGGGCAAAGTGAATATTTTGCAATCACTGTGGTTATCTTAACGCGTATCAGCTCAGGAAATTCAAGTAACTTACACAGCGTAATTTTGGTCATTCAAACCTTTTGTAAACCCTGAACTGTTTTTCACATCCCCGTTTTAACTTCTCATTAATATAAGTAATATACTGGTGAATTAAACAAAATGAAAAAGTGCAAATCGCTGATTCTGCTCTGCACTATAACAACAAACTTTGGCGCAATGCAGTGAGACTTTCATTTGTCAGTGACGTTAGTTGCTGTTGCCTAGTCAAGGTAGTTTAAAAGATAGGTGATATCAAAGATTGAAATTACTCTTTAGATCCTTTGTATTAACATAACATACCTCTTATCACACTAGGTCAAATTGCAATTGCTTACTTCGCCTCGGTCACATTAACAAAATTTTATAATCAAAGCTCAACATGCAATGGGTAATGTAAACTCTCGGGACATCAGATTAACAGGAATAAACACTGATCTTATTCATCTCCGGTTTCATAAAATTAGTTTGTACAATTACAGATCAATATACAATGAGTAAATTTTACAAGAAACACTCAATTGATCTCCAGATACACGTTAAACTATTCAGATACAAAACGTTTACTTTATATGTCTTACCTAAAGGCTTTGGCTTAATTTTTGATTTCTTCAGCTTCTCAATCTCAGCTTGCTGTCTGTAGGATTCCTTCTTCAGCTCCTCGTGTCTCTTCATCAGAAAGTCCCCCTCCAACAGTCTATCTATCAGTCGGCGTGTCGAGAAAAGATCATCCCAAACCTTGTCAACACTCTCCTTCTTTACCCCCTTATCCTGATGATGCTGAAAGAAACATGACATGTGCCATTTGTTGAACTACTTTTCAAAACAGTCCCAATTGTTCAAGACAAAACTTAATCAGATAATTCTGATCAAACCCTAAAACACGAGTGTCGTATCCTCTCAACCAAATTCACCAAAACCTATAAGAAAACATAAATCTCTAGCATATCCTGATGATGCTGCAACAAACACTACCTGTTTCAACTGCTAGTTTTGCTATGGTCAAAGTCTCAGTTTTGCAAGGCAAAGTTTGAACATATTATTCTGATCAAAAGTATCACTGCAGAAGTTTAAAAATTACCTGTTTCCACCATTTGATATCTACTTCAAGTTCTTTTTCCGGAGGTTCTGGAAGAATACGAAAATTCATTTTTTTTTTTTAAACTTTTTTTTTACACTCCATACAAAACATGTCAACATCCACATCATAACAAAAATAGATGGTTTAATTAATACATGTCGTTCATTTTCAAAATTAATTTTATTGATACAGAGATAAACTGACTGCTTTGTGGAGATGGAACAGGTAAAGAAGCGAGCAAAGCTCACATACACCCGCTCCCCACTTTGTTAAATAGATTCAAATAGTGAAACTGATTAATATTGGTTAAAGTTGTCTGATAGTTGAGTATACAGTAACTCATTGTGTAAGTCTGCTTTTCACTGAAACTCAATTACCAAATTCATTAATTGGTTTTACAATTAAAGGGTACATCTAGGGATAATGGTTGATCTTTGTTTCAAATTTGAGGTAGTTATCATGAATATTCTACGAGATGTACTGAGGACAAAATTATTTTTGTCAAGTCACTTTGTAAGTCATGTTTTCCAAAGAAACCGCAGAAAAGAAAATCCATATATCGTTTAACTCTAACGAGGGATATCCAGCAACCATGATTGACATATGTAGCAAATTTGGTGAAGCTAAGATGTATATTTCAGGAAATATGTTTGGGACAAAGTAATTTATCATAGAATCACTTTTTAGTCATTTATCCATGAAAACTGCAAACAATAAATAATAAAAACAATAAGGCACATCTACGGATCATGGTTGATAAGTGTATGAAGTTTAGTGAAGCTAGCATGAATAGTTTAGAAGAAATGCTCCGGCTTATGGAATTAGTTATAAAGTTACTGTTTTAGTCATGTTTCCATGGAAACCGCAAAAATTAAAAATAATTTGTTGATCCAACCCTCCAAAGGCACATCTAGGGATCATGGTTGATAAGTGAATGAAGTCTGGTGAAGCTGGCATAAATAGTTTGGGAGATATGCTCCGGGCAAACTTTTGTGACGGACGGACGGACAGACGGACGGACAGAATGAGCGCTATATACCCCCGCTTACGCTGTAAGGCGGGGGTATAATAACTGATGGAATAGATGAACTACATTTCTATCTGGTAAAACCAGTTCCAAGCGGAATAACTCTCAAAGGTAGAGTTACGGAATTATGATGTGTTGAAAGTAAGACAATTTTACAACTAATTGTCTGAAATTAATATACTAATAACATACAAACAGCATAACAGATGGAGTTACCCAAATTTCATCGAGTGTCATATGTTGAAATGATATTTCAAATTACATATAGGTAAATTTGCAGGGGGAAAACAGAAGAATCATAGAGAGTTCATGAGTGATTCTCTAAAAGTTAATCCATATGAAGGCAAAAGAAAGAACAACCTTGTTGGGTTGGCCTGTGTTCAGGGGGGTCAACCACAGATCCAGAATTCTTGGGAGTGTCTATTTCCATGGCAACCTCGACTGAACCGTCCATTGCTTTAGACGAGGGTTCCATTGCTTTAGACGAGGGTTCGGTCATGTGTGTTCCGGGTCTCTCATTGGTCGGCAATACTGCAGTTTGTTCTGTGTTTGAAGTGGACGTGCATTGTTATTTATATATTATATATACATGCTCATTTCGACTTTGCCTAGTAGGTGTTCTACTCCATAAATATACATCATATTATTATTTAAACGCTGTTCAGTCATTTGAACGATCCCGTTTACAAGACTTAACTTTTCGAAGGGGTTTTGGTTTTGAATTAAATAAGAAAAAAGGTTTGAGGGCATGACCCCTGTGGCCCTAATTTGTGTCCACAGAGTAACAAAATCTGCCGAGTGCATCTGTATAAGATTCTGTGCTAGAGATTTATGTTTTCTTATAGATTTTTGTGACTTTGGTTGAGAGGATACGACACTCGTGTTTTAGTGTTGTAACAAGTTGATAGTTTGATTAAACACTTTAGCCAACTGAAAGTCTCTTCGCAACTGATGAATGTAAAATGGTTAATAATTTGACACGATACTTCGAAACAAATAGTTCTCCAACATATCAAGATTAAATGTTTAGCCATGGTAGCGTTCTTATATGGACGTTATCAGTCTCACATGTCGCCCTGTCGACATAAACATGTTCATTGTTCCGGATACGTCACGTTTGATTTATATAATTACCTGTTCTAGTCACAGCGGGGTTTTCTGGAGGTCGACTTGCAGAATCGGAACTTCCAGTTTCCTCTGCTTCCACCGGGTATTTGGGTATGTTGAAGATTGTATGTCTTTGTTCATTCTCGTGTGACCTCCGACATGTTATACAGAGCAACCTGTCACACTGTGGACACCAACTAACCGCCTCTTCGTCTTCATGTTGGTGTTTACAAACTAGCTCAGATCTTCTATACCTAGCTGTCAGGTCGAGGATGTCCCTTTGTCGGGATAAGTTCTGTTGAAGCCTATTCGGACTATGGATGGTGTCACAAGTATGACACTGGAAATTCTGCCTTGAGTTGTCCGGGCCTAGTTGTGCCAAACAGTCCTCACAAAGGTCATGGTAACATCGCAGCTGAAAAGGGGCGGGGCCACCAATCCGGAACTCGCTCTGACAGAAAGAGCACTTTGGAAAGTTCCTTTTATCCATTCTGTAAGGAGAACATACCATTATCAGTTTTTCAAACGAATGTTGACATGGTATGTATTGATAAATATTGTATTCTTGTATTGTGGGGTTATTTCTGTAAAACTGGGATCAAAACCTTCAATGATTCACCCATGGGTTTCCATCTTTCCATTACACCATAAATGTAGTAAGTCGTTAATATAACCTCACAAAAAAGTGTAGATCTGAGGTTAAGTAAATAACAATTCGTTTTAGGTCTTTTTATCATAAAAAATATTTATCTCGTAGAATAAAGTTTCAGATAACGGATATCATCTTATATTGCCTGTGATTGGTGGGTTGCAGAAACAAAAGATGACAGGATAGAAACACGAGGAATGACATGCACAGAATGCAACCTGCACCATATCTCTACTACTTACAAGAAAGACTGTCACATGGCACATGCTGTTTATCCTACCATTAGTTCATAAGGATATATTAACGTAAATGTATTGTGACAAAAGGGGCGCACTTTGCCTTGTAGTTACGGACAAAGTGCCCATGTGAAAAGACACAGAATGAAAAACATATCACACGCGTATAATCAGCCAATACCAATCAAAAGCTACCATCTTGATAATGAAAGGCAATGAAGGATAGAAATAAGAAAATTCTAGTCAATACATGCAAGGATGTACAACTATTCTTTAAAACGTCATGGACCTGGACTTTCGTCTCACTCAAAGACGCAATATCATTATGCTTAGTACGACGCATTTCTTTAAAACTACGAAGGTGTTGACCATGTAGGTCATTGACTATCAAAACAGTAATATGAAAGAACAGAAGAATTAGATTGGCTAAAAAGAGGAATTTAACATTTAAAACATTTTACTCTGCCGAACGGCACGCATAATTTATCCTTTAGGGTTGAAAGTGATAAATCTGTTATCCTAAAACAGCATAAATCACTGTGTATAACCGTACACCGGAACTAGCGAGGTGTACGGCGGGGAAATGTTGCTAACGAGGAACGTGATCGCCAATGGGATCACTTAAAAAGCAATCATCGCCGTTTCATCATTTTTTTCTATGTTATTATCATGTCAATAGCTTTCCGAGACATAACTATTTAATGTCATATCCTGTTCATAGTCAGAGATAGCAAATATGTTACTAACAACAGCATTACTCGCAACTGTCATTGTTACTGTCCCTTGGATACAGAATGACAAGCACATACATTTTACTTAGTATGTTTGCTAAAATTACCACATGATGTTGATTATTTGAATTACCTAACTTTCGATTTCGGCTCCTCGCTAGCAACATTTCTCCGCCGTACACCTCGCTAGTTCCGGTGTACGGTTATACACAGTGGTAATATTAGTCTTCTTCAGTGTAGAAAATAATGGCAAGTCTAGTATTATTCCTGGCTTCTTTTATTTTATTTAACGTCAAAACTTAAAATAACGTTTACAACAAAAAAGAGAAAAATATGTTTTTGAAACTGTTAACTGTTGGTAATATATCGTTACCGGAAATGCCTTTAATAGCCCGTATTGTATGTTTTCAATCAAATAATATTCAAAATTCTATTGGATAGGCAGCGAATATTTGCAAGAAAAATTAAAAATCCTTCTTCACTTTTAACTCTGAATAACGGGCCACACCGTTTTACTATTATACGAATGTGAATGTCATAATTAATAATGTAAATTAAAAATATATCACACATTCATCGTAAAATGGCAATTATACGATAAATACTTGATTTTGATAAAATAAATGTTGCCGGAAGGCCCACTCACACATCCAATATACATCCATATATACTCGTAAATAAAGTCATCTAACCGCATCAACACGTAACTGTCATTATGAATGACATGTGATATGTTTCCAAAATGTCATTTGACTAGACAATGTTCGTCATTGTCCGGTTTTCGATCACCATCACGACTTCAAACCTTCCTATTGGAAATATTCATTAGATATAAAATGATACTTTCTTGAAACAGTCGATACTTCTGGTTTAAATGCGATGATTATATTTGTTTTATGTGACCCCCAAACAACTCACTCTTTAAGCATATATTATACAGTTAAAAAAAACTTTGTCAGGAACCGAATCATTGTCAAAAACCCAACGAACAGTTCATGTCTAAAGCCTACCAAAACCTACACCTTACCTTACAAGTAAGATCGATATGTTCTATATTTAGCTGACACCAAGCCACCAGGTACATACGAGTCAATACACAAAGCTACCATTGAAAACACAAATAGAAGGTGGGTATCCCCAATTGACTAATCAATGTTCATATCTTAGTAGGCCTATCTAATCCAACCATTCAAAACTGGAATTAAATCTTACACACTCATGCTAAAAGAAGAAACGGGTGAAAGGCGGACAGCTTTACATAGAAGTTTATAACAAGCAGGTCGGGCTGTATTGACAACAGCTGCTACACCACATAACAAGCGGCGAGTGACCTACTTGGAAACCGAAAGTAGAAATACGCCTGTTGACTTGTGCATTTCTAATTAGGCATTCACATAAAAGTTAGCCGTAATACAAGACCTAGGACTGATACGAGGCATACACATGACTTATTGGAGGAAACAATGCAAATTATTCACGTAATAAGAGGGTGAAACATCTATTTTGGTAGATCACTCGACACAACATACCTTATCCGTCGTCTCGTGCAGCAGTAGTGACCTTCAATTGAACTTCCGGGTCAGTAGGCATCCGGGGCATACACAGATGCGCACGCACTTTTTGTTCGCTTGACTTATCATAGTTATGTTGACATTACGTTACCAAAAATCTTTTTATGTTGCTTTCATACGAGTTTTCGCAGACCATTACCATTGTTATAGCTCAGTTTATTATAAAGATTTTATCAAACAATAACATTTTGCTTTGATTGATAAATGGAGTCTAAATGCTGATGATGCTGATGAAAAAAGTAAAGTTTCAGGATCATAATTTTTAGAGCACTACAGTGGTTTTAAATCTGCTTTAAATGTTGAGAAATATGTTCTTGAATTATTCTCTGATAAAGATTTGCTGAGGTTGTTTTGTAAATTCCGTTGTGGTTCTCACAAATTAAGGATACAGTTACTTCGATATAAAAGTTATAATAACCCCAATGCATTGTTGTGTACGAAGTGCGTGCTTGGTTGTATTGAGGACGAATATCACTTTTTATTTATCTGTCCGTATTATGATGTAAGTAGAAAGCAGTTTTTACCTGTATACTACTATGAATATCCATCAAAGTTTAAAATGTATCAGTTGTTATCATCAACTAATATAGGGCTCATTAAGTCCTTATCTTTGTATTTGAAAAGAAACCTGCCTGTTTAAAATGATAATCATGCGCATTGTGTGCAGTCTTTTCTGTATTAGCAATATGGGTCACGTGGCCCCAAATGCAAATAAACTTGTCACTTGTCACTTGTCACTTGTCACTTGTCCCTTGATGCTGATGATATCATTGAAGTCATTATGAAGTTGTGTAATGATATTAACGGTCAATCGATACAAATAATTTCGCGTGAATGGTACTTAAAAGTAACATAATCCTAGATATTTTTGTATGACTCATATTGTTATACCGTTCTCATACGTATTGAAATATCAACTTTTCCTCACCCCAATTTGCAATGTAGAAAATATGTTTTTATCTTTTAATTTGGTATTTTGTTAGGTATCGTAGGGGTTGGAGACACATTGGAACCACAAATGTTAATCCACATAAGCCAGCGTACAGAGACACAATGTATCAGCTTTATTTCGAAATATACATAGTACGAAATATTTACGGACAGACAGACGGATTGACTTATAAACAACTGCAATTGCAAAGTGTTAAGCTTATCAAACGATTATATCAAATAGTGACAGAATACGTGTCTTCTTCTTAAAAAATACTAAGACTAAACAGAGAAAAAATCAGTCTAAGTAAACCTAACCTCAAAATTATCCGTTTCACTCCTATACTGAGTCTAAAAAGGTCTAGTAGAGGGTCACGTCAGCTGACCTTTCTGTGACCTATGACCTTCCAACGTTATACGTGCGAAGGCAGACTATTGTGGTTTGGTAAGCTGTGTTCTGATTGGTCAATTCGATACGTGGGCTGACGCGGCCCTCTACTAGGCCTTTATAGACTCAGTATGGGAGTGAAACGGATAATATCGAGGCTAGGTTTACTTAGACTGAGAAAAAATGATTTCCCAAAATACACCATGATATAAACACATTGGTTATGATGTAGCAATAACATTGCTAAATAAATAAAATCTCAATACGCCGTTTACCTTTTAAGATGCATTTTTTAAATGTTAATTTGCAATTTTATATGCAATCATTATCAATCAGTTTCGACTGTATTGTGTGCATGAATACTATACGTATTTTTCCGAAGCATCACAATATATGATACGATCTCTTCTTTCTGTTGAATAAATTCAAACTTGTATAACAAGACCATGGCAACATAGTCCGAGAGGGACCAAAATATACCAAATATAGGTGATACAACCTAATACGAATGTGATACAACATAATACGAATGTGATACAACCGTAAATGAAAGTGAAACAACGTTGTACGAAGGCGATACGATTTATTACGAAAATGATACTGCCTTATACGAACATGATACAGCTCAACACGAAAATGAAGCAAACTTATATACAAAGTGATGAAACCCAATCAATAACATATTTCAGTGATATGATAAATACAAATATGGTAAAATGAAATAAAATCATACTACAATTAACAAAGTTAAAACCGATATTTGAGCGGTATAAAACATATTATAAACATAAACATGATATCAAAATAAACAAAATTGAAACAAAACTATTCAATGTGAGATAACATCATACTCAAGTGATACAACAACATATTATCATAAAAAGACACGACATAACTACTTCTAAACTGCCACTCGGAAGGCTTATAGCATACAGACTAACTGAAGCTACCACTCGGAAGGCTTATAGCATACAGACTAACTGAAGCTACCACTCGGAAGGCTTATAGCATACAGACTAACTGAAGCTATTAGTCACACAGTAACAGCAGGTAAAAGTCAAACAGTCAGAAAGAGTAAAAACAGTCACAATTACATGAGTTGAACCACATTTCTGGTTTAACTTATCACAATACAGGTTATATCCTTTGTACCGTAGTGATTTCATCGCAATCAGACTCGACACAGCCGACCTTAACCTTCTTGGAGACGCCATATTGGAAAACGACTGTCCCTTCTACCGAGAGGGATGCAGAGAGACTTTCCATATCGAAAGTGAGATCCCCCAATTTGGGTAGTCCTTGAATCTGCAAGTCCTGCAGAACTGTGGCAATGTTGCCCTCAACAGTGTGAACAAGTTTGCCCCTTGAATTCAAAATGCTAGCTATGATCCTGCCTCTGACCTTGACTTTGAGGTCAAAGGTGTACTTATTGGTATACACCTCAACCTCGAGCCTCGCTTTGGTTGTTTTGTCGCTATTTGGGGTGATTTCGGTTTCCACTTCCCACTTGAGCGTCTTCTGCACGGTGTTACCTTCCTCTGTATCCAGGTGGACGCTGTTACCGAAACTTGCAGTCGCCATTTGCTTTCCTCTTGCGTTCTGCTCGGTTTGTCCGTTTTCCAGGAAATCCTCTGGAAGTGTCATCTTGAGCCCAACGTTGCAGCTTCTGCTGTAGCCTTTGGTTAGGGTGATCTTTGCCGTTGAAATGGTCTCACCTTGGTTCATAAATCGGTACTTACATTTGTTGTCCTCTATACTCCCGTTCTCTAACTCTGATACCATCACCACCTTGGTACAGGAGGCATTGTCTTTGTCCTTCACTTCTTTATAGTTTACCTTCTCTTCCGTTATTCTAACATGGTCATAATTGAGAGTTATGATGGCGTTGTTATAACTCAGCCTTCTATTCAATAGTTTCGTCAAAAAGCCTGTGTTGGTTTTCAGGTAATGCTCCCAGGCCCAAACCTTTAACACTTCGTCGAGGTCTATAACACCCATGACTGTCCGCCGATGTCTTAACTTAAAGAAATAGAATAGATGTCCCGTCGATTCGAAGTCCTTACTGACAGCGGCCTTCTCATACCATAGCCTATATAACTAGATATATTCCTAGCTCTGACGTTAAAAACTTTACTGACTTAGAGGCACTAAATTAATAATAGTCAGAATCTTTCCAGATCTATTTATGTTCATACCAGGGTATGAGAAATATTATCAACATCCCTTCAATGCTCGAAACTGCCCTTTAAGGTCTTTTTTTTATTACGATGCATAGTTAGGAAATAATTATCCCTGCTAATGATTTATGTTTCGGTTAATGTTGATAAGTGAAAAAAACGGCAATCTTATTACACAACTCAATGTAATTTACTTTCTGCGTGTGGGTGTATGGGGTTGAACATGTGTTGTATCTATTTATAGAACCACATTAGATATCGACACAAAAATCAATACATCGAGAAGGGATTCCCTGTGACGACATTATCGGGGGAGCCCGTTACTTGTAAAATTGTAGTCGTCGTTATGTCACCACCGCCACATATTGACATCTAATTATGAATCTTACCTGAAATCATGAGTATACATGTTATAAATAGAGTGTATATTAGCGGTTAATAGCATTTACATTGAAATGAGGGATTTATTTTTATTAATGTTATATTTCATTTTTCAAAAGCTAACCAAAAAAAACTCAAAAGAACTTAACAACACAGGAACTGTGAGAAGAATTATACATGTAGTTTTTTGGGTTTTTTTTATTCCACATTTTTTTTTGCACATATACATATACATATATTCATACACATAGTTCATTCAAAGATACATATTGGATGGTGGATAAAGGGTACAATTGGTCCTGAGCCTCGTCTTTTTAAATCTTTTCTTTCAATGGACAAAAGGCGAAACGATTGATTATGTAAACAAGTGGTGACAACTTGACCAAAATTTAACAAACTTGTCGTACTGACATGAGGAGTAGGCTATGGCTTTTGTTATATCATAGTAGTGTGACAACTCTCTTTGAATCCTTCCAATAGTTATATTTGACTCTTTATTATAGCATTTCAGAATAATTTGCTTGATCAAAAAAGTAATAACATTTAATGGATCGTTGTTTTTGGATACATATCCAAGTATTATTTCTTTCTTTGTAAACACTATGTTTAGATGAGCATTAATATTGATCCATTGTTGGATATCTTTCCAAAGAGGGTTGATACATTCACAGTCCCAGAATAAAGAATTATAGAGAAGAATTATAGTTGTTATCATCGTTAGAATATTAAAAACGTTAATTCCTCCTCCACCCAAGATAGCGATAATCGACAAATTCAAAATTGAAAGATCATGTGTAATTCTTTCTTTAAAAAATGTACATGTCGACAACTTTAACATTAACAATATGCTTGAATTGAAGTTCAATCAAAACAACAACGATAATTCTATTTACTAAATCATTTTTTGCATAACTAAGCGACAACAAGTTGTTGAAAATTAACATTTATACACTTATAATGCTTTTTGAATTCGTTAGATGAGCGAATTGAACACTTCTCTTTGATTAATAGGGCTTACTATTGATCAAGTTTCGACATTCGTTAAATAATTAGTTATATTTTGATGATTCATACTGCTCTCACCTACGGCTTCGTTAAGGAAAGATCAAAACTAAAGGCATTATGGGTGTACATGAACGACTTTTTAAATGACGCATTTTTATTAAATGCAGCATGGGTACGTGAATTACTTTGGTAGTGACATATTTATCAAAATCATATCATTGTTACTCAGGTTGTCGCTAGGTTTGGAACCCAGCAGTTAATTGTCAATTTTAAAAAAAATCAGAGGGATTTAAAGGGGCAGTAGCACGTTTTTTGATAATTTTATATTTTAAAAATTTCACTTATAATTGTAAGTAAATGCCTAATGTATTATACTGACAGTGTCAACAATCACATTACACAAGCCAATCACCCATAGTCAGAGGACAAAGTATGAGGATTCGCATAAAATCCATTGGCGGCCATTTTCTTGTGAACACCTTTAATTCATTTTTGCAAGAAAAGGGAATCGTATGGCTGAACCTTACGTTATATATTTGAGTTATTACTGCTCCATTTAGTTTAAATACATTGTCTTTCATTTGAAACCATTTATTTTCATTTTCCTGACATCACTGCTACTGCCCCTTTAATGGGTTATAAAGCAGTTACACAGGCGAAAGAGAGTCATTTACCTAACAGATAAGTCATGCAAACCTGTGTACAATACAACTGTCGCTATTGATATATGATTAAAACGTTAAACCCATTCTGAGATATTCATGACAGAATTATCCTAAACTGGATCTATTAATGCAATTGGGTATTTCCTGTGAGTTTGTCGCCAGTGATAATAAGTGCTGTTATTCTGAAGGTATCTGTAACCTGCTGGCACGATAGGATGTTGTAAACCATCATGGGTTGTCGTTATCGTGTAAGATCGGACCGATAAGTACGGAATAGATACCTAAAATAGGAAAATTTATTCATTTGAAATGATAATGTCATGTGACAAAAGGTCAACTATATTGGACCAAAGAACAATGTTGATTTACAAACCACTTGAATATCGGTTCATTCGGTTGTTGAAGTTCAGTTAAATTGTCTCTTCATACACGCTGAAGACCGTATATAGCCAGTGAGTATGTTATGTTTCTTATTTTTCTGGATACAGTATTTCTTGAGTTCTTAATGTATTCTCAAACTGATAAGAACAAGAGCTAAATCGTCGTTCAAAGAATAATTTTAAGTGTTTTTTATTTGTTTTCAAATGAATTTTTTTGTAGATACATTGTTCCAAAATTGATTTTGATATAACACGAACATTCATCAACAACGAAGACATATTCTATGTGAAAATCAATAAACGTGTCTATTTTTCACACATTGACAACGTTTTAAACATAATAGGGGTCATTAGGGCCTACATTTAACAAAGATATCTAACAAAAACATTACCAGACACCAATCAATATTCAAATACCGCAAATATGTAATATTGTTAACGTGTCTTAACTTGATAACCACGTGTCTCCAAGATATCAAGTACAATGTACATTTAATCAAAATGGGGTATGTAGTTTCTTTTACCTGGCGGTTGATACAACAATCAATGAAGACCGATGTCATATATCACAAATCGTAAGTTCTAACAGAACAGAACAGAAGGTTTTTCCACATAATTCACATAAGTGACAAAGAGATCAAGTTGAATAATTTATAAATTGTACAATAAGTTACATGTTATCAAAGAATAATTATGTATACATGATACAGTACATCAAATGATATGATATATATACATGGATATTCAAGATATTTTTGTAACAGGCAATGATTGGGATTTTTAATAACACTACACTGTTGCAAGGCTACAAGCAGAATTCACCCATGAACATGTTGGCAGTAAGCTTACTACCTGGATTTATTTGAAGAATAAGTTACTGCCAAGGTAGTAGCTTGTTGCTTAGGAAGTAACGTTAGTGTCCATCTCTCTATATATAAGATGAACCATGTACGTTTGCCCTGTTGGTTTTTATCAACACCTTTTTGCATTTTATGTTAAGTTTCTCTCTGTCTAATTGTAGAATTTACTATAAGCCTTATTTATTCATCCTTCTTCCAAGTAACATCAATTACCATTGCTGCGTGTACTGTACGTTTCTCACTCGATCGCACACCTCTATTTCAAGCGATGTTTTTATATGAGACAAACTACACAATTGTTCGATCGCGCACCTCTATTTCAAGCGATGTTTTTATATGAGACAAACTACACAATTGTTTGATCGCACACCTCTATTTCAAGCGATGTTTTCATAAGAGACAAACTACACAATTGTTTGTAGGCAAGAGCAGGCTTCATTAGCATCTGACCATTTATGTATCTCCAATAACAAGTGCTCGCCCTAACAATCGTAGAATCTGGCCCCGTGAAATCTATTAACTATACTGCGTGTTAATACGTGGAACAACAATTATATCGGGACTGAACTATTCTCTGGCTTTCACCAAGAGGTATATTATTAGAGTTGAATGCAAGATCATAAGGGCTAATCCACACTCATGATAGAAAATTTGTTTTCTCCAAAAAATAAGGGAAACTGGTTATTTTCATTCGGTTGCTCTTCGCTCATCTGGGTTCTGATTCGGCGTTACCGGTTAGTTCGAACATATGCTAATGTTCTTATTTTTCCTTTACAAATTATATATATACTATCTGAGATTTGTGATATTTCAGAAGATGAAATCACCATTTATTTCAGGACTATCAACATGAATGTGCGCCTGATCGCCCTGTTACTGGTTATGTCGATCATCGGCTGCTATGGCAACGAAGAATGTCGAAGAGTGTGTGAAGAACGTATCGAATATTGCATCGAGGTCAACAGTTGCGGGTCACGTGGTCCAGACATTGAGAAGGAATGTTTGAGGCGATGCTGGCAGGATTCCAACAAATGCTACCGGAACTGTGAAATGACCTTGAGCTTGAAAGTTCAACCATAAACTGATCTTTCATGTCTTTTATAGCTTCCGGTTTCGATTTAATTGTGTAAGCTGCGAGTTATCCTTTGACACCCTTACGATGCCATGTTTGCTACAGTTCGAGAAACGTTCCAGAAACATATATGATTTTACAGTGTATTGTATAAGCCGGGGAGTTTGATTTAGTCTAGACAGGTGATACCATGGAAACACTGGAGATCTCGGATATGTTACTCTACACTATATAGGGTCTACTTGCTTCACTTGAGATCTATTCTTTCTCTATGGTTGTTCTGTCTCCAATGTTAGTAATCAAATAGCATGCAAACTAGAACTTCAATACGAATGTTGAACAAGAGGAGTAACAGTGTAACATGGTCCCAAAGAAAACAGACGGATATCGATGGTGTTTCAGTAGATCAAACCATCAATAAAATGGATTCCAATTGTTCTACAAAGAGTTTGGTTGTTTTTGAAAGGAGTAGTACATGAGTGGTAATTGTGAACATGAAACGGAGGACTCGCCAGACTGTGCATAAATGCATTCCTTCTCATAACATAAGCCAACAACCATCACACAGATAGCGTTTTAGTAAATTTCATGTACTTATGAATACACATTAAGCGTCCCCTACATTCACAACCTGAAAGGCCACACAATGGGAAATTTACGATGCTTTGAATGCTTTTTTCACTCTAAACATGAATAAAAGTACCGAGGGTTCAGAAGCTCACCTTAAAATGAATGATGTGGTAATATGGTTTAATTGTGTAACCATCTTTTATATGATAATTGATTATGGTTGCCATCATGATTTTTTTATCTTTTAAATGCTATTCTTCTGTTGGAAACCACTAGAGCTTGAACAAACATTAATACAAGAATGATATAATCATGATTTGTTAACAAGCAGTAAGTTTTTGTATAACTTTTTTGTATATCTATGGCTAAATTGGTGACCATCTTGGACTTTTTAATCTTCAAAATGCTACTTTTATGTGGGCATCTGTATTAATTTCATTATGATATCTTGATTGGTTTAGGAGTATTCATTTAGTCACACTCTCAACTTCCAAAGAACTAAAAAGATGATGCACATAAACATTAGGAATATATCCCTCTGACACAAATCACAAATTCAGCTAGTGATAGGTCCAATTGCCAAAGTAAACTGTCCAGGTCAATGTCTCATGTAATTCTAACTGAAGATTTCTGAATATCTTAAATCTTGACATATGTTAGTGCAATCTGATTGGTCAGAATAGGCTAGCAACATGGGGGTTTATGCTAATTACTAGATATGATGACCTATGATGACCTCTTGCACCTGCATGTAGCTTATGTAACTTATCCTCTTATGTAAGTTACTGTTATTTGATAAAGTGAGTGTCCTCCCCTCATTACATGCAATACAGATACTCTTTAGAGGAGAGTTGCAGGAGAGGGGCTGGAAGGATAGATGGGGAAAGGGGGTGGGGGGGGGGGGGGGATAGAAGGAATGTGGGATAGAAGAGAGGTTTGCAATGGTAGGTCAGGAGAAAAAAGGGGAGGAGGGAAAGGGGTGATAGAAGGGGTGGGGATAGAAGAGAGGTTTGCAATGGAAATAATCTGGAGGTCAACTCAGTAACATGTTATTGAAGTATCTTAACTATTAACAGAGAGAATTGGTGAGAAAGACTTTGTAAAAAAAGAATTGTTCAGACAGCTGTTCAATTAGTTTTGAAGATGAATATTAAATGATATCTTTTATTAGCATGACAAACAAAATAAAATATAATTTGTTATAACCAAAATTTTCAATTTGGAATAAATTAATTGCATGGGAACAAAGGACTAGAAAACCTAACAGTTAGTGTTGGGAGTGAACAAATTTAATCATTTTAAATGCTTTTGAAAAGGATTTGTTTGAATTGAATGATCATTATAATTATCTAGATAATCATTGTTCAGACCGTAATCAGATATAGATGATTATAAAATGTATATTTATCCCTCACTGGCTATGTTATTTGCCATATATATATATGAAGTGTCAGGAATTATGTAAAACGGAAAGGATTTATTAAAACAGTCATGCTTCAGGCTGTTCGCAGATAAAGATGATTCATACAGTTTTTTGTAACTGTATTTATAGTGTTGATAAATATTACAACAAGCGTATCAATACAAATATAATGACATTGATTTGATTGATCAGGAAATGTATTCTTTTCTATGAATTTCATGAAATCTAATTGAAAATTCAATATAATTGACATATTGACCATCTTGGATTCTTGATAATAAAATAAATGCGTCTTTGTCAGGAATCACTATATAAAAAAATACTCACTTTTCAGAATGATATCTTAATTGATTTAGTAGGAGTAGTACTTGGCCTGAAATCTAATTGAAAAATAATGACTTCTATGATGACATGTTGTTCCCAGAACCCCTTCAGCATGATACAATTATCATTTAGTTTTACAGGTATTTATAAAACACATGGTATTGGAACTGGAACCTGATACAAAATATCTCTATTATTAACTTATAATGTAGATTACTGAACATAAAAGCAGATTCTTGACTTGTTAATATTAACTCATCGTGCAGATTGTTGTACACAAAAGCTGATTCTTGACTTGTTTAAATTGTTATTTGTAAAAAGTATAACTATTAATAGAATACAAGTATACTTTTCATAAAGACAATTTATATACTTTCCATAAAGTCCATTATGTTCTATTTATCAATTAGGTCAGGATTACTATGCAATATACAAGCAGGCAGGGCTGCTAGCCCCAGATCCTTAAGGAGAGTGTAGCAATTTGTGTATTTGGCTTTGTGTACGTATATTTGGAGAAGCATCCTAGTGTGCTGAGCATGTAAACCTGAACTCTGGCTAAGCCCTTATGTGTGGTATTAAAAGACTTGACGGGGGAGAACATGAATTGTTGTGAAAAATATATATAATTTCACAAAATATAGTTAGCTTATGTCCTAAATTGATTTTTTGTCAAGAAGAACTTCTGTTAGATATAGAAATGGTACAAATATGAGTAAAATACAGGATTTGGAACCTGATGCAAAATAACTCTTTCCACATCAACTTATCATGTAGATTGCTAAACACAAAACAAGTGACAAGTTTTGTGTAAGTTGTTATTCTTAGAAAGAACATATCACTGTCATGAGAATACAAGTCTAATTTCCATAACTCTTATTGCATACACATGGCCATGTAACATAATGCTCTACCATATCAATTGGGTCAGGTTGATTATGCAACAGACTAGCAGCTGACACTATGATGCTAGCAGCCTGTATTGGGATGTGTATTAGACAGCATAGTGGACTCAACAGAAATATCTGAAAGGAATATAAGGGAGATACCATTGTTCAAAATCTTACATGATGTTTAATGTCATTGGGTTTTTGCAGCTAGTTGCCATAAATATTTTAAACAAATTAATTAATTATGTTTGTCTTTCATCTTAATGTTTTAGAAACACTTAAAATATAGAACAACTTGCATGACAATCTTAAATATTCTATATTCAAGATAATATTATGATTAGTAAGTTCAAATTAGAGAATTTATATAGTGCGAGTGATCACTTGATGAAAGCTTTAAATTTAGTAATAATGATGTGTCATCTGCAGCTGAAAAGTCAATATGGATGCTATCGCGGCCATCTTGGATTCTCAAAACTGAAACGTCTACCTTTGTGGGAGGAATCACTATAGGTATAACATACTACAATATGAAAATGATATCTAGATTGGTTTAGGAGAAGTAGTCATTTTAATGAAATCTCATTGAAAATTCAATATGGCTGCTATCGCGGCCATCTTGGATTCTCAAAACTGAAACGTCTACCTTTCTGTGCGGAATCACCATAGTTATAACATACTACAATTTCAGAATGATATCTAGATTGGTTTAGAAGGGGAAGTCTTTTCATGAAATCTAATTGAAAATTCAATATGGCTGCCATAGCGGCCATCTTTGATTCTCAAAACTGAAATGTCTACCTTTCCGAGAGGAATCACCATGGGTATAACATACTACAATTTCAGAATGATATCTTCATTCGTTAAGGAGGAGTAGTCTTTTTCCTGACATCTAATTGAAAATTCAATATGGCTGCCATGGCGGCCATCTTGGATTCTCAAAACTGAAACGTCTACCTTTCTGTGAGGAATCACCATGGGTATAACATACTACAATTTCAGAATGATATCTGCATTCGTTAAGGAGGAGTAGTCTTTTTCCTGAAAGTTTACGGACGGACGGACAGACGGACAGACAGACAGACGGACGACGGACGAAGCGCCATGACATAAGCTCACATTTACTTTGTAAAGGTGAGCTAAAAATGGAGACTTTATGAATAATTTTTTCAAAAAGTTATCGTCTTTGTTGACATTAAGGGAAATAAAATGTACTGAATTTTCAACCAAAGTACGTATGGCTGTAGTGCTGTGCGTATGGCTGTTTTTCAGATTTCAGATATCAAGGATGTATCATATATAAGGAATGAATTAAAGATTATTTTAAGTTCGATGAAATTGTCATCTACAAGCTGTTACATTTCGACATCTTTGAGAGGCATTTTAGAAGTTGGAATGACAACAATGCAGAGGAATATATGGATGACAACGTCTTTGTTTATTGTATTTTAGGGTCTATACATCTGAATACTTAACACCCATATCATCTACACTTGTCATAGTTGTGTAAAAATGGAGGAAAATGCAGTAATATCAAGGTCAATCTAAAGAAATTTAGATCAACAGGTTTATGATTGTATCAACGCATCCTTCATTTGATGTATCTATCAACCAATGGCGTTGTTTTCTCAAAAGGTAATTTTTGTTTATAACTTGATTAGCGTTTGCGGGATACCGCAAAAGCAGAGCAGCCCCGAAACTTGGGGTTTCGCCTTACCCTGTTCCGCCTTATACAGGCCTCACCAAATTGGGCATTTTCTCATGACCTTGACCATTGACACTCAAGGTCACACAATTAATGAACACATTTCATTAAATATAACATTAATGTAATGAAATAAGGTGTTTTAAAGTTATTTTTATCCATTTTCTCCATATATTGCCATGACCTTGACCTTCAACAGTTCGTACCCAAAACTTTTTGAAAAATTTGTACTTCTCAAGAGATAACATATACAAAATGTAAACTTCATAGCACAAAAACTTTTCAAGTCATCATGTTTACAAGGAATTGCAATAACTCATTGACCTTGACCTTTGACCTTCAAGGTCACACAATCACTTAACACTCTTTATTGAGTATAACAATCATGTATTGATTAAAAGTGATCACAGTTAAAATTAAGCATGACCTTGCTGTGACCTTGACCTTTGACAGATTGTAGCCGAAACGTTTTCAAATTTTTTTTATTTTTCAAGGATGATATATACCAAGATAGAGCTTCAAAGCACAAAAACTTTTCAAGTTACTGTGTTTACAAGGAATTTTGTAGGGACTTTATAACTCGTGACCTTGACCTTTGACCTTGAAAGTGAACATGTCATAATGATTCCCTGAAAGTGTTCACATTTAGACATGTTCATGAGTTCTGAAAAGCTAAATGGGATAAAGTTGTAACAAAAATTTTTGCACATTGCAATAACTCATATCTCATGACCTTGACCTTTGACCTTCAAGGTCACACAATCATTGAACACTTTTTATTGAGTATAACAATCATGTATTGATTAAAAGTGTTCATAGTTAAAATTAAGCATTTTCGCTAAACCATGCTAAGTCATGACCTTGCTGTGACCTTGACCTTTGAAGGATTGTAGCCGAAAACTTCTAATTTTTTTTTTACTTTTCCGATATACAAAGTTAGAGCTTCATAGCACAAAAACTTTTCAAGTTATCACGTTTACGAGGAATTCTTAGTGGTTACATAGCTCGTGACCTTGACCTTTGACCTTGAAAGTGAACATGTCCAAATTTTTCCCTCGAGGTATGAGTAGTAAGTTATTAATAAGAGTTCTGGAAAGCTTAGTAGATATAGCTTGTAATACGAGTGCGGTGGCGGCGGCGGTGGAAACTTCACAATAAACTGATACGGGGCTGCTGAATATCATCAACTCTCAAAATAACAACTTATCATTTCCTCAGACATTTCCTCAGACATCTTAAGTCTTCCTAATAATCCTTGATAACATCACATACATGTAGCATAGATGTATACCAATGCTAGATGCAAGTTATGTATGGTTGCATAAAGAAGTATAGTCAAACCTTTCCTGGAATTTTGCAGGAACATGGAAACTGTCAGACGTTCATGCTGCTCTTTGAGCTATTCATCAGAAGAACATCATCTGATATATGAAGGTAATCATTGTCATGGAACCCCAAATCCATTCATTTGTTGAATACTACTGTCCATACATACTTAGTTGATATTACTTGATACTAGCAAAACGTTGAAGATGACATCACAAACAAAGGCACAGGAACACAAAAGTTCTTTTGCATGAAAACTTTGCTTTAATCTAAAACTACAACATACATTTTCAGATTAAAAATAATATAACAACAATAAAAGTTCACTTGATACACATTCATCTAACTATAGTTCAAACAATACCACACTCATTTTCTCCCGACAGAAGTTTCTTAACTCCATTTGTCCAAAATTATCTGTTACACTTTGGCCATAATATTCCAGATCCAAATATTTCAAATTCTCCTAGCAGTAAAGATTTGCAAGAGGAAGTGTATAAAATGTATACTTTCTTCCCTTTTGTAAGAAATAGGTGTGCGTTTGACAGGTGAAGATCATCTATTCTTTTTGATGTTGACAAGATACCATTTGTTTGGGTTGAAAAGATTCAGTGATTGGGAAAGGCAGGGGCCATGGGCCATTTTGCACATGGATGAAAAAATGGCCCATTAAAATTTTAAAGTTTACTATTGATATAATGGGCAATGTCCCATTTAAAAATCAGAAAATTACAACAAAAACATGAAAATGGCCCATTGACCAAGATGTCTTTCCCAATCCGTGATATTATATGCAGTTATAAAAGAGTTCAGGACTCATTATTGCCGCTACAAGAAGAGTGACCAACTGTCACAGAGGCCATGCGGGCAGAATGAGTGAAGTAACCACTGTTTGGAGAAAATGTATCACACTTGACTAAGAACAACTAGCAAACATTTTCAACATTCTTAAAATTGCACATGTTAATTTGTTAAATAAATATCACAGTGTCTCACATGTAGAAACATTTGGTAGTGCCTTGTAAATAGATGATAAACAAAAAACATACCCGGTACTAATATGAAGATTCTAACCTAAAAGCAAAAGTACTGTCAATGTTTGGTGGAAATGAAATTAACTAAGTGTTTATTAATGAAACATCGCCTAAACAAATATCAATTGACTTATGAAGATTGATGTTTTGCAACAATTTCTCTTAAAAGGAAAAGAATACATAATATCATAACAACGTAAAATGTAAAAATTCTCCTAGTTTCTTAATGAATGGTTTTTGAACAGCCAAATATACTGTGACATGCAAGTTAAAACACGAGGCCAGCCTCAAAATAAAATATCCTTAATAATATGATAAAATCTGGTTAATAAACATAATGCTGAAATATTGAAAGCTAAGATAAAAACAAATAATTGTTAATGAACTTTCCTTATTCAAACATCCTACAGCACCAATAACAATTTTTTAAATATAAGTTTGACAAGAATATTTATGATTTTCTAAGCTCATTTTGACAGTACAATGCAGTAATGCTTAACACTGCATCATCTTTATTTTCTGTAATCACATTGCATATAAAATATAACCAAAACAAATTGTAAATAAAAGTACCGAGGGTACAGAAGCTCACCTTAAAATGAATGATGTGGTAAAATTATTTAATTATACATGTAACCATCTTTTATATAATTGATTATGGCTGCCATCATGATTTTTTTATCTTTTAAAATACTAGTCTTCTTTTGGAAACGACTAGAGCTTGAACAAACATTAATACACGAATGATATAATCATGATAAGTTAACAAGCAGTAGGTTTTTGTATAACTTTTTTGTATATCTATGGCTGAATTGGTGACCATCTTGTACTTTTTAATCTTCAAAATGCTACTTTTATGTGGGCATCCGTATTAATTTCATTATGATATCTTGATTGGTTTAGGTGTATCCATTTAAAATAATTTAAATGTCATTCATTACTTACAGGATGGTGGCCACTTACATTTGTTTTGTAGTGAATCATTAATATGATTTCAAGATTATTTCACTGATGGTTATGCTGCATGGGATATTGAGAATCCCAAAAGTACAGATTTTTCAAGGAAAATGAATGACTGATTGAGAGGAAAGTCATAAACACAGCAATGCATAAGACACGTTTATTTTGTTCACATAATATTTACATGTCAAGTGACCATGAGATGTCTTTCATTAAAGTATCAATTTATTTAACACTCATACAGTACTATAATGGTAAACATTTTTGCATTGTCAAATCAACAGAGAGATATGACAAATCAAATTTCCTTACTTTTCTTACTAAACCCTTTTCGATTTTTTTCATATTTATTCCACATCAACTTATCATGTAGATTGCTAAACACAAGGCTTATTGTAGACAAGTTTTGTGTAAGTTGTTATTCTTAGAAAGAACATATCACTGTCATGAGAATACAAGTCCATAACTTTTATTGCATACACATGGGCCATGGCCATATAGCATAATGCTCTGCCATATCAATTGGGTCAAGTTGATTATGCAACAGACTAGCAGCTGACACTCAGCCTCAGCCAGTGATGCTAGCAGCCTGCCTTGGGATGTGTATTAGTGGATAGTGGAATATCTGAACTCTGGTTGACCCCTTATGTGTGGTATTTAAAGGAATATAAGGGAGATACCATTGTTTAAATTTTAACATGTTTAATGTGATTTGGTTTTTGCAGCTAGTTGCCATAAAGATTTTAAACAAATTAATCAATTATGTTTTGTCTTTCATCTTAATTTTTTTTAGAAACACTTAAAAATATAGAACAACTTGCACGACAATCTTAAATATTCCATATTTAAGATAATATTATGATTAGTAAGTTCAAATTAGAGAATTTATATGGTGCCAGTGATCACTTGATGAAAGCTTAAAATTTAATAATAATGATGTGTCATCTGCAGCTGAAAAGTCAATATGGCTGCTATTGGGGCCATCTTGGATTCTCAAAACTGAAACGTCTACCTTTCTGTGGGGAATCACTATAGGTATAACATACTACAATATAAAAATGATATCTAGATTGGTTTAGAAGAAATAGTCTTTGTCATGAAATCTAATTGAAAATTCAATATGGCTGCCATGGCGGCCATATTGGATTCTCAAAACTTAAACGTCTACCTTTCTGTGCGGAATCACCATAGGTATAACATACTACAATTTCAGAATGATATCTGGATTCGTTTAGAAGGAGTAGTCTTTTTCATGAAATCTAATTGAAAATTCAATATGGCTGTCATGGCGGCCATCTTGGATTCGCAAAACTGAAACGTCTACCTTTCTGTGAGGAATCACCATGGGTATAACATAATACAATTTCAAAATGATATCTGTATTCGTTTAGAAGGAGTAGTCTTTTTCATGAAATCTAATTGAAAATTCAATATGGCTGTCATGGCGGCCATCTTGGATGCTCAAAACTGAAACGTCTACCTTTCTGTGAGGAATCACCATGGGTATAACATACTACAATTTCAGAATGATATCTGTATTCGTTTAGAAGGAGTAGTCTTTTTCATGAAATCTAATTGAAAATTCAATATGGCTGTCATGGCGGCCATCTTGGATTCTCAAAACTGAAACATCTACCTTTCTGTGAGGAATCACCATTGGTATAACATACTACAATTTCAGAATGATATCTGAATTCGTTTAGGAGGAGTAGTCTTTTTCGTGAAAGTTTACGGACGGACAGACGGACGGACGGACAGACGGACAGACGGACAGACAGACGGACGACGGACGAAGCGCCATGACATAAGCTCACATTTACTTTGTAAAGGTGAGCTAAAAATAGAGCCATTGGCTCTGTAGCTCATCAGGCTTCATCATCAATTATGCTGTAGAGTGTGGCCAATGTGATTCCCCCTTTGTAGAGGCCACATGGGCACCAATCATAAAATTAAGTATATAGACGACAAGTTTCAGTTTTCTAGGCCCTATACTTCAGGAGAAGAAGATGAAAATAGATTTGAAGGACGTTCCTGTTGCCTTTTTTAGGGGTCACAGGGCAACTAAAGCTACAATTTATAATCCTCACTAGTCAAGGAGTCTGTACACAAAATTTCAGCTTTCTAGGCCTTATGGTTCTGGAGGAGAAGATGAAAATAGGTTTTTAGGGTGTGGCCCTATGGCCCTTATTAGGGGTCACAGGGCCACCAAAGCTACAATTTATAATCCTCACTCTTCAAAGAGGCTATACACAAAGTGTCAGCTTTCTAGGCCTCATGGTTCTGGAGAAGAAGATGAAAATAGGCTTTTAGGGCGTGGCCCCTGTGGCCCTTATAAGGGGTCACAGGGCCACTAAAGCTACAATTTAAAATCCTCACTCTTCAAAGAGGCTATACACAAAGTGTCAGCTTTCTAGGCCTCATGGTTCTGGAGAAGAAGATGAAAATAGGCTTTTAGGGCGTGGCCCCTGTGGCCCTTATAAGGGGTCACAGGGCCACTAAAGCTACAATTTAAAATCCTCACTAGCCAAGGAGTCTGTACACAAAGTTTCAGCTTTCTAGGCCTTAAGGTTCTGGATAAGAAGATGAAAATAGGTTTTTAGGGCGTGGCCCCTGTGGCCCTTATTAGGGGTCACAGGGCCACTAAAGCTACAATTTAAAATCCTCACTAGCCAAGGAGTCTGTACACAAAGTTTCAGCTTTCTAGGCCTTATGGTTCTGGAGGAGAAGATGAAAATAGGTTTTTAGGGTGTGGCCCTATGGCCCTTATTAGGGGTCACAGGGCCACCAAAGCAACAATTTATAATCCTCACTCTTCAAAAAGGCTATACACAAAGTGTCAGCTTTCTAGGCCTCATGGTTCTGGAGAAGAAGATGAAAATAGGCTTTTAGGGCGTGGCCCCTGTGGCCCTTATAAGGGGTCACAGGGCCACTAAAGCTACAATTTAAAATCCTCACTAGCCAAGGAGTCTGTACACAAAGTTTCAGCTTTCTAGGCCTTAAGGTTCTGGATAAGAAGATGAAAATAGGTTTTTAGGGCGTGGCCCCTGTGGCCCTTATTAGGGGTCACAGGGCCACTAAAGCTACAATTTAAAATCCTCACTAGCCAAGGAGTCTGTACACAAAGTTTCAGCTTTCTAGGCCTTATGGTTCTGTAATGCTGAGGAATATATGGATGACAACTTCTTTGTTCATTGTATGCGACGTTTCGACACAGATTCTTGTGTCGTTCTCAAGCAGAGGAAGAGTAATGAGCTAGGGGCATATATATTAGTAAATAATACAATGCATACAATGAACAAAGAAGTTGTCATCCATATATTCCTCAGCATTATTTTCATCCCAACTTCTAAAATGCCTCTCAAAGAACTTATGGTTCTGGAGAAGAAGATGAAAATAGGTTTTTAGGGTGTGGCCCCTGTGGCCCTTATTAGGGGTCACAGGGCCACTAAAGCTACAATTTAAAATCCTCATTAGCCAAGGAGTCTGTACACAAAGTTTCAGCTTTCTAGGCCTTATGGTTCTGGATAAGAAGATGAAAATAGGTTTTTAGGGTGTGGCCCTATGGCCCTTATTAGGGGTCACAGGGCCACCAAAGCTACAATTTATAATCCTCACTCTTCAAAGAGGCTATACACAAAGTGTCAGCTTTCTAGGCCTCATGGTTCTGGAGAAGAAGATGAAAATAGGCTTTTAGGGCGTGGCCCCTGTGGCCCTTATAAGGGGTCACAGGGCCACTAAAGCTACAATTTAAAATCCTCACTAGCCAAGGAGTCTGTACACAAAGTTTCAGCTTTCTAGGCCTTAAGGTTCTGGATAAGAAGATGAAAATAGGTTTTTAGGGCGTGGCCCCTGTGGCCCTTATTAGGGGTCACAGGGCCACTAAAGCTACAATTTAAAATCCTCACTAGCCAAGGAGTCTGTACACAAAGTTTCAGCTTTCTAGGCCTCATGGTTCTGGATAAGAAGATGAAAATAGGTTTTTAGGGCGTGGCCCCTGTGGCCCTTATTAGGGGCCACAGGGCCACCAAAGCTACAATTTTTAATCCTCACTAGTCAAGGAGTCTGTACATCAAGTTTAAGCTTTCTAGGCCTTATGCTTCTGGAGAAGAAGTCGAAATTCCACAAAGTTTACGGACGGACGCCGGACACCATGCCATGCCATAAGCCCATCGGGCCTTACAGGCCAGATGAGCTAAAAATTCTGCAGCCTGCAAAAGATTTTCATAAATGGGTTTCCATTAAGACTAAAATAATTAGACTTTCCTACTACCCTATGGGTGTCAACCAAATAATCCAGAATAATGGTTTTTAATACTTCATCTTCATCAGTTGATATGTACAGTATGAATAAAGCTGTAGGTAATGACTGCTAAAGGATCTCATGTTATGATGTATGAATAAATGTCATTTTAAATACACATTTAAATTTCTTAGTTAAAAATTATAAAAAACTGATCATGATAATCAATATTGATTATTTTTATTACTGTTGGTTGGTCCTCTACATTTGTTACTGAATATGAATAATTCAAATCAGACCTTGATATCCTTTTCTAGTATTGTTCCCCTTAAGATAAAAGGCGCCGCCAACCCTATATTCCGCAATAAAGTATACCCTTTTGAGTGAAGTCAGGAAACAATGGCCAATAATGTCAAAAACAATCGACTATGACGTCACTAGGTATGTCCCTGATCGAAGATTTTCAATTCCCGGCTGAACTTGATTTTCAAAATATATGTTTATATTGAGTAGAAATAACATAAACAAGTAAACATAGACATACTAGAAAAGTATAGAGTAACCCTAACCATCATGTGTTTTGCAATAAAGTATAGTTTTGTCCTGAACTATTATAGCGTCAAACCTTTTGGCCTTCGGCCTCATGCTTTAAATATAATAGTTCAGGGCAAAACTATACTTTATTGCAAAACACATGATGGTTAGGGCCGGGCTACTTTATTTCCTAAATAAATTCATACCAAAAACAAAACAGACTTAAAACTAAACATGTATATATTTCTGAGATTCATTGATTGCTTATGTCAATGGCAGTGAGTCTGGAATATTCTAAACATTGTCAAAACCATCACAAACGTTTCATTGTTACCCTCTACAGCACCCTGTGTTTAGATAAACTTGTGGGATTTGAACCAAGAACCAGCAGGCTGTCATGTCAATCACCCACTGTGCTACTAGATCATATAGAGATTTTCTGTAATCTCACATAATTCATAAACAAACTATACATGACATCTATAAATTATCATTGAAAAGAAATATCTATGCTTTATGTAAATTTTCAATTAATGAGTTGACAACTTTTTTTAATCCCTCCTAAACAAAAGGAAATAACTAAAGACAATTATGCTGGATTAAATCTGGACTTGATCATGGGTATATTTTCATTATAGATAATGCTACTAAAACTGGATCTTTTCATTTCTAAAATATCTCCCCATTTGTGGCCATCTTAATAAGCTGAATGAAGATATAAAATGAGATTCTAAAATGCTGCAATGGATAATGCTGTGGCAAAAGGACCAAAATAAAGGAAAAATATAAAAAACAAAACAGTCTAGTTTTGAAACTATCACTGAAACACTGAAACTATAATCAACAAGCATTGAGAGCTATGTTACGAGTCGTCAATGTCAAACTACCAGTATTTCATATGAAAACTTTTAAAGATTGACAAGCCTCAGCAAAGTTTTGTTAGAGTAAAGTTATAAAAGCAAAGTCTTTAACTATTATCAAGTTTTGAGCGGTTTAGAATCTTTTGTTTGAACCAAATAATTCACTTAAAAATACTTTCTTTTAAAATAATAATTCTCAAATTAAAATTTATCTAATTCATCTTGAGCCTCGGTCAGATGTATTCAAAGTATTGTAATCTCAATATCTAATTCAAATTAAAAAGATACTCATTGAAATATCTTTTTAATCAAAGTAGATTTGATTTTGGACCTTTAAAAAGGTTAAAACCACAAAAATAGAATAAAGAGGACTTTTGTAGAATCAACCCATTAAGCCCAGAAAGCTAACTACATAAAATAATGCTGTAAGTAAAACACACCAGTACCTACTTGCTTTCATTTCCCAGAAAAGGAGAAAATAATAAACAATTTTTCATCAAAAATAGTTTTCGCAGGATTTCACAAAAGGGATGAGACATTCATGAGAAATACAGAGCGGTATGTAAATGGCAAAGATATCAAATTCCAACATGATGTGATGTTATTTTTCTCAGCCTTGTTGTGATGTACATAGTAAAATATGGCATCTCTACCTTAGTTACAGTGACTTTCTACTTTTAAAGTGATACTGTGTATGTTTTGTAACATTTTATGTAGATGTTTTACATACAGAACACGATACATACTGAATCTGTTTCTCAAATAACATAAATCACTGCCAATGCCATGTGACAATGTGACCCCAACAACAATACTGATTGGTGTGCCTGGTGATGTACACTGTCCTACTCCCTTTCTGAAATAACAACATTAACCTTTACATTGTAACTACTGAACTGAAGTACATTGTCATTAATAGCAGCTCTAAAATGAATCTTCTATGTTTGGTCAGGCAATGCTAATTCATTTCCCTACCGCATATGATTAATGCGTGTTAACAAAAAAATGGCTGTCAGTAGTTTTTGCTTGTTTCTTTATAATATCTGTTACAACTACTCATTATCAAGTTGTATAAGATAAATAGATGTTTATCCCTATGTAGATAATATATGTCACACTAATGTAAAATTGAATAACATTGAAAGAATAATATATCCAAAAACATGGCCGCTGCCCCTTTAAGATTGTCATTTAACAAAATCTTGAAATGTTCAAGAAGGGAGCCCTATCAAGGGTTAATGTTTGGAGAAGGGGCTGGGTTCGTGGGGCAGCAGGACTCTGTGAGGGTAGAAGAAGTGGTCGTCGCTGTAGTGGAGCAGGTTGGTCAGACTGGACATGTAGATGTCAGCGAAGCGGGCCAGTCTCCGAGTGAAGTATGTCGGGTTGTGGTATGTGCGGAACAAACTCCCGAACCTCGGGTTGAACACGGACTTGGTGTAGCTCCTGGAGAAGAAGATAAACTACATGTTATAAAATTGAGATTGATTTATTTCATGGATTATCAAATTTTTGGATTTGAACTTCATCGTTGTAATGTGGAGTACGCCAGGTTGTGAAATGTTGGGAACAAGCTCCTAGACTTTTGGTTGAACACACTGACATAGACTGGGCGTATAGTTTCGGTAGAAAGAGATGAAATATTCTAAAAGATAAACTGGTGAATCAATTAAATTTTTAGTTTACAATTTCTCTTATTAGGGGCCACAGGGTCAAGAAAGCTGTAAAACATAATCCCCACAAGTCAAGGAGTCTGTAAACAAAGTTTCAGTTTTGCAGGCCTTATGCTTAAGAAATAAAGTTTGCTCTACCCCAATGTGTTTTGTAATAAAGTATAGTTTTGCCCTGAACTATTATAGTTAAAGCACGAGGACGGTAGTCCGAGTGCTTTAACGTTGTAATAGTTCAGGGCAAAACTATACTTTATTACAAAACACATTGGGGTAGAGCAAACTTTATTTCTTTTCTAAGATACCAAACTTATTTGCAGGGAAGTATAAACATTCTTATAATTTCAAATTAAAATATTGTTAAAATAACTTAGATTATATATCCATGAACAGGGCTAACTGCTGGCTGTTCCATGTTTAGAACTCACCCCCTAATTCAAAAATATTGTTTATTGGTGAAACAGTTGATTATGTTAATGTAGCACTTTTATTTTCTCATTTATAAAGTTTAAAATTTTATTCTCTTGTTGTTTTTTCATTGTTCAAACAAAACAGAAATATCAGACTTCTCATTTTTAATAAAACGTTACTTTTGAACAGCCAGGTTGTGCGATCATGCAGTTCGGGCCAAACTTCCCATATAAGGCTTATCACGTGATTGACATTCCACAAAGAATTATGGGTATTGTTTGCAAGGAAGCGTGTCAGATGTAGATCTATCATTCTTTGCTGTTGTCATAAAAGTTGAAGTTAATGGTACCACCGCTAATATCAGCTGACTGGAGGAGCTGTACACCATGAAAAGGAGTATGTACAAACTGTATTGGTTGAGCTATATGGCACGTTGCTTGGCAGAGACGGTTGACGTGTGTCAACGTCACAAATGCTACGGGGCCCCGTGACCTGACGTGGAATGTCAACGTGGTCACTCGACAAGCATGTCGGAGGCAGAGCATTGGTCGCAGCGTTGTTCCTCTGTAAGATCGAGTTGTTATGTAGCTTTTCAACGACATGCTCATTTCTGTGACCAGTGACGGACATGAAAGTTTGGCAATCAGTTGATAGGGATGCGCCATGTTGATTGATAGAACCGAGATCAAAGGTTACCATGGGCACGCGTGATAACGAGGGGGCAGCGGGGAAGAGCGGATAGCGTCATTCAATTGTTACGTCATGTAAAAACTATACCTTTATTGTCTGATAAAGTACTTTTTTTTCGATTGTTCTAACCGCTAGGCATCTTAGAATTCTGGAGAAGAAGTCGAAAATGTGCAAAGTTAATGGACGGACGGACAGACGCCGGACACCCTGCCATGCCATAAGCCCATCGGGCCTTACAGGCCAGATGAGGTAAAAAGTGTTTGGTGCAATTTTGATTACAATGTACCGGTAGTTTAAATAAATCTTAATGACTAAGTATATCTAACCTTATCTCATCTCTCTCATGCAGCCAGGCTTGGATCACTTGTTTAGCATCAGGGCTCTCCTGTATCTGTCAGACAATGATACGAAATCTTTACTTTCAAATTCACTCTTAAACTCACATGACACATTTGTTCGAGTAATAAAACAAAAATAAATCCGTATATTTAATATTGATCGATAAATGATGTATTATAAGTTTTGCTTCTGACAAGGGTATTACAGTCTGATGTTGGCTACCATCTTTGAAGGGTTTGGTTCTAACTAAAATGATGTTAAAACAAGATTGTATTCATAATTAACAGAAACAACTAATGGAACTAACAAAAGATCATTTTGTAACATCATCTTATCGTTATGCGACACCTCTTCTCGGCAAGAAGCTGTTACTATGGTAGCAACCTACTTGAAATTTGGACACTGTTAAAAGTGGGATAAAGAAAATAAATATATCAATTATCCACCAATCAAACAAGAGTCATCAGAAGATGACATATCCCACCGGTTCCACATGATCGTAAGATGCAAACCTTGAAAGATAATTGTAAATTTTCCAAGCAAGGTTCATAATAGTATAAGCTAATATATATGAAATGAAACCTTTCATGAACAGAGTCCAAATAAGAGCCGTTTCCATGGAAATAATAAAAAATAAAATTTTCAGAAATGGGAAAATATGAAAAGGCACTACTTCAGTAGGTGGCCAATACACATGTAAAGTTTAAGAAAGATATGTGGACCGGTTTTATATATATGAAACGAAACCTTTCATGAACAGTCCAAATAAGAGTCGTTTCCATGGAAATAATAAATAAAAGTACCGAGGGTACAGAAGCTCACCTTAAAATGAATGATGTGGTAATATGGTTGAATTGTGTAATCATCTTTTATATGATAATTGATTATGGCTGCCATCATGATTTTTTTATCTTTTAAAATGCTATTCTTCTGTTGGAAACCACTAGAGTTTGAACAAACATTAATACAAGAATGATATAATCATGATTTGTTAACAAGCAGTAGGTTTTTGTATAACATTTTTGTATATCTATGGCTAAATTGTTGACCATCTTGGACTTTTTATTCTTCAAAATGCTACTTTTATGTGGGCATCTGTATTAATTTCATTATGATATCTTGATTGGTTTAGGAGTATTCATTTAGTCACACTCTCAACTTCCAAAGAACTAAAATAAAAGTACCGAGGGTACAGAAGCTCACCTTAAAATGAATGATGTGGTAATATGGTTGAATTGTGTAATCATCTTTTATATGATAATTGATTATGGCTGCCATCATGATTTTTTTATCTTTTAAAATGCTATTCTTCTGTTGGAAACCACTAGAGTTTGAACAAACATTAATACAAGAATGATATAATCATGATTTGTTAACAAGCAGTAGGTTTTTGTATAACATTTTTGTATATCTATGGCTAAATTGGTGACCATCTTGGACTTTTTAATCTTCAAAATACTACTCTTATGTGGGCATCTGTATTAATTTCATTATTATATCTTGATTGGTTTAGGAGTATTCATTTAGTCACACTCTCAACTTCCAAAGAACTAAAAAAATGATGCACATAAACATTTGGAATATATCCCTCTGACACAAATCACAAATTCAGCTAGTGATAGGTCCAATTGCCAAAGTAAACTGTCCAGGTCAATGTCTCATGTAATTCTAACTGAAGATTTCTGAATATCTCAAATCTTGACCTATGTTAGTGCAATCTGATTGGTCAGAATAGGCTAGCAACATGGGGGTTTATGCTAATTACTAGATATGATGACCTATGATGACCTCTTGCACCTGCATGTAGCTTATGTAACTTATCCTCTTATGTAAGTTACTGTTATTCCATATAGTGAGTGTCCTCCCCTCATTTCAATATGCAAAACAGATACTCTTTAGAGGAGAGTTGCAGGAGAGGGGCTGGAAGGATAGATGGAGGGGTTTGGGGGGGAGGGGGATAGAAGGAATGTGGGATAGGTTTGCAATGGAAGGACAGGAGAAAAAAGGGGAGGAGGGAAAGGGGGGGTAGAAGGGGTTGGGGTAGAAGAGAGGTTTGCAATGGAAATAATCTGGAGGTCAACTCAGTAATATGTTTATTGAAGTATCTTAACAAACAGAGAGAATTGGTGAGAAAGACTTTGTAAAAAAAGAATTGTTCAGACAGCTGTTCAATTAGTTATGAAGATGAATATTAAATGATATCTTTTATTAGCATGACAAACAAAATAAAAGATAATTTGTTATTCATTAACCAAAATTTTCAATTTGGAATAAATTAATTGCATGGGAACAATGGACTAAAAAACCTAACAGTTAGTGTTGGGAGTGAACAAATTTAATCATTTTAAATGCTTTTGAAAAGGATTTGTTTGAATTGAATGATCATTATAATTATCTAGATAATCATTGTTCAGACCGTAATCAGATATAGATGATTATAAAATGTATATTTATCCCTCACTGGCTATGTTATTTGCCATATATATGAAGTGTCAGGAATTATGTAAAACGGAAAGGATTTATTAAAACAGTCATGCTTCAGGCTGTTCGCAGATAAAGATGATTCATACAGTTTTTTGTAACTGTATTTATAGTGTTGATAAATATTACAACAAGCGTATCAATACAAATATAATGACATTGATTTGATTGATCAGGAAATGTATTCTTTTCAATGAATTTCATGAAATCTAATTGAAAATTCAATATAATTGACATACTGACCATCTTGGATTCTTGATAATAAAATAAATGCGTCTTTGTCAGGAATCACTATATAAAAAAATACTCACTTTTCAGAATGATATCTTAATTGATTTAGTAGGAGTAGTACTTGGCCTGAAATCTAATTGAAAATAAAAAAATACTCACTTTTCAGAATGATATCTTAATTGATTTAGTAGGAGAAGTACTTGGCCTGAAATCTAATTGAAAAATAATGACTTCTATGTTGACATGTTGTTCCCAGAGCCCCTTCAGCATGATACAATTATCATTTAGTTTTACAGGTTTTCATAAAACATATGGTATTGGAACTGGAACCTGATACAAATTACCTCTTTCTACAATAACTTATGTAGATTACTGTACATAAAAGCAGATTCTTGACTTATTAATATTAACTCATCTTGCAGATTGTTGTACACAAAAGATGATTCTTGACTTGTTTAAATTGTTATTTGTAAAAAGTATTATTATTAATAGAATACAAGTATACTTTTCATAAAGTCAATTTATATACTTTCCATAAAGTCCATTGCTTAGACATGATAATTGCCATACATCATTATGTTGTATTATCAATTAAGTAAAGATAACTAAGCAACATACAAGCAGGCAGGGCTGCTAGCCCCAGATCCTTAAGGCGAGTGTAGCAATTTGTGGATTTGGCTTTGTGTATTCGGAGGAGAATAGTGTGCTGAGCATGTAAACCTGAACTCTGGCTAAGCCCTTATGTGTGGTATTTAAAAACTTGACGGGAGAGAACATGCATTGTTGTGAAAAATATATATAATTTCACAAAACATAGTTAGCTAATGTCCTAAATTGATTTTGTGTCAAGAAGAACTTCTGTTAGATATAGAAATGGTACAAATATGAGTAAACACAGGAAATGGAACCTGATGCAAAATAACTCTTTCCAGATCAACTTATCATGAAGATTGCTAAACACAAAACTTATTGATGACAACTTTTGTGTAAGTTGTTATTCTTAGAAAGAACATATCACTGTCATGAGATTACAAGTCTAATTTCCATAACTCTTATTGCACACACATGGCCATATAGCATATTGCTCTGCAATATCAATTGGGTCAGGTTGATTATGCAACAGACTAGCAGCTGACACTGTGATGCTATCAGCCTGTATCAGGATGTGTATTAGAATAGCACTGTGGACTCTACAGGCATATCTGAACTCTGGTTGACCCCTTATGTGTGGTATTTAAAGGAATATATTAAGGGAGATACCATTGTTTAAAATTTAACATGATGTTTAATGTGATTGGGTTTTTGCAGCTAGTTGCCATGAAGATTTTAAGCAAATTAATTAATTATATTTGTCTTATATCTTAATTTTTTTTAAAAAACACTTGAAAATATAGAACAACTTGCATGACAATCTTAAATATTCCATATTCAAAATAATATTATGATTAGTAAGTTCAAATTAGAGAATTTATTTGATGCAAGTGATCACTTGATGAAAGCTTAAAATTTAATAATAATGATGTCTCATTGCAGCTGAAAAGTCAATATGGCTGCTTTTGCGGCCATCTTGGATTCTCAAAACTGAAACGTCTACCTTTCTGTGCGGAATCACTATAGGTATAACATACTACAATTTAAAAAGTATATCTAGATTGGTTTAGGAGGAGTAGTCTTTTTTGTGAAATCTAATTGAAAATTCAATATGGCTGCCATGGCGGCCATCTTGAATTTTCAAAACTGAAACATCTACCTTTCTGTGAGGAATCACCATGGGTATAACATACTACAATTTCAGAATGATATCTGGATTCGTATAGGAGGAGTAGTCTTTTTCATGAAATCTAATTGAAAATTCAATATGGCTGCCATGACGGCCATCTTGGATTCTCAAAACCGAAACATCTACCTTTCTGTGAGGAATCACCATGGGTATAACATACTTCAATTTCAGAATGGTATCTGGATTGGTAAAGGAGGAGTAGTCTTTTTCATGAAATCTAATTGAAAATTCAATATGGCTGCCATGACGGCCATCTTGGATTCTCAAAACCGAAACGTCTACCTTTCTGTGAGGAATCACCATGGGTATAACATACTTCAATTTCAGAATGGTATCTGGATTGGTAAAGGAGGAGTAGTCTTTTTCATGAAATCTAATTGAAAATTCAATATGGCTGCCATGACGGCCATCTTGGATTCTCAAAACCGAAACGTCTACCTTTCTGTGAGGAATCACCATGGGTATAACATACTTCAATTTCAGAATGGTATCTGGATTGGTAAAGGAGGAGTAGTCTTTTTCATGAAATCTAATTGAAAATTCAATATGGCTGCCATGACGGCCATCTTGGATTCTCAAAACCGAAACGTCTACCTTTCTGTGAGGAATCACCATGGGTATAACATACTACAATTTCAGAATGGTATCTGGATTGGTAAAGGAGGAGTAGTCTTTTTCATGAAATCTAATTGAAAATTCAATATGGCTGCCATGACGGCCATCTTGGATTCTCAAAACCGAAACGTCTACCTTTCTGTGAGGAATCACCATGGGTATAACATACTACAATTTCAGAATGGTATCTGGATTGGTAAAGGAGGAGTAGTCTTTTTCATGAAATCTAATTGAAAATTCAATATGGCTGCCATGGCGGCCATCTTGGATTCTCAAAACTGAAACATCTACCTTTCTGTGAGGAATCACCATGGGTATAACATACTACAATTTCAGAATGATATCTGGATTCGTTTAGGAGGAGTAGTCTTTTTCCTGAAAGTTTACGGACGGACAGACGGACGGACGGACAGACGGACAGACGGACAGACAGACGGACGACGGACGAAGCGCCATGACATAAGCTCACATTTACTTTGTAAAGGTGAGCTAAAAATGATGCACATAAACATTTGGAATATATCCCTCTGACACAAATCACAAATTCAGCTAGTGATAGGTCCAATTGCCAAAGTAAACTGTCCAGGTCAATGTCTCATGTAATTCTAACTGCAGATTTCTGAATATCTTAAATCTTGACCTATGTTAGTGCAATCTGATTGGTCAGAATAGGCTAGCAACATGGGGGTTTATGCTAATTACTAGATATGATGACCTATGATGACCTCTTGCACCTGCATGTAGCTTATGTAACTTATCCTCTTATGTAAGTTACTGTTATTCCATATAGTGAGTGTCCTCCCCTCATTTCAATATGCAAAACAGATACTCTTTAGAGGAGAGTTGCAGGAGAGGGGCTGGAAGGATAGATGGGGGGGTTGGAGGGGTTGGGGGGGAGGGGGATAGAAGGAATGTGGGATAGGTTTGCAATGGAAGGACAGGAGAAAAAAGGGGAGGAGGGAAAGGGGGGGATAGAAGGGGTGGGGGTAGAAGAGAGGTTTGCAATGGAAGGACAGGAGAAAAAAGGGGAGGAGGGAAAGGGGGGATAGAAGGGGTGGGGGTAGAAGAGAGGTTTGCAATGGAAATAATCTGGAGGTCAACTCAGTAATATGTTTATTGAAGTATCTTAACAAACAGAGAGAATTGGTTAGAAAGACTTTGTAAAAAAAGAATTGTTCAGACAGCTGTTCAATTAGTTTTGAAGATGAATATTAACCCTTACGATGCGGGGCGCGTGATATTTACGGGCCAAATATAAAATGGCACGTAAGCCCTCTTGGCGAAATCCGTAACTTTCAGGATAAGGCTATATATTGACTGCAAGCAGTCTTGGCTGCTCCCGGATATAAAATATCAAACCTTTTCTCAAAAATGATTGAGGGTACCCACCTTGCGGCATTCATATCTCACAAACCAATAGAGATAATTCTATAATTTTTACATCATCGTGTAGAAGAGAGAATTGTCTTCATTTCCATGTATCATATGTATATCCGCGCACAAAAATAAAGAAGCGGCAAAGCGTTGCGACAAGTGCCGCACAAAATTTGTTTACCTCAAAATGATTGAGGGTACCCACCTTGCGGCATTTATATCTCACGAACCATTAGAGATAATTTTATAATTTTTACATCATCGTATAGAAGAGAGAATTGTCTTTATTTCCATGTATCATATGTATATCCGCGCACAAAAATAAAGAAGCGGTTAATCAGGATATAACGGTGGCTGGCACCGGACAAAACAATTCCGCCACGTGGGCTTGTAGAGCAAAAATATATAGCCGCATCGTAAGGGTTAAATGATATCTTTTATTAGCATGACAAACAAAATAAAAGATAATTTGTTATTCATTAACCAAAATTTTCAATTTGGAATAAATTAATTGCATGGGAACAATGGACTAAAAAACCTAACAGTTAGTGTTGGGAGTGAACAAATTTAATCATTTTAAATGCTTTTGAAAAGGATTTGTTTGAATTGAATGATCATTATAATTATCTAGATAATCATTGTTCAGACCGTAACCAGATATAGATGATTATAAAATGTATATTTATCCCTCACTGGCTATGTTATTTGCCATATATATGAAGTGTCAGGAATTATGTAAAACCGAAAAAATTTATTAAAACAGTCATGTTTCAGGCTGTTCGCAGATAAAGATGATTCATACAGTTTTTTGTAACTGTATTTATAGTGTTGATGAATATTACAACAAGCGTATCAATACAAATATAATGACATTGATTTGATTGATCAGGAAATGTATTCTTTTCAATGAATTTCATGAAATCTAATTGAAAATTCAATATAATTGACATATTGACCATCTTGGATTCTTGATAATAAAATAAATGCGTCTTTGTCAGGAATCACTATATAAAAAAATACTCACTTTTCAGAATAATATCTTAATTGATTTAGTAGGAGTAGTACTTGGCCTGAAATCTAATTGAAAAATAATGACTTCTATGACGACATGTTGTTCCCAGAACCCCTTCAGCATGATACAATTATCATTTATTTTTACAGGTATTTATAAAACACATGGTATTGGAACTGGAACCTGATACAAAATACCTCTATTATTAACTTATCATGTAGATAACTGAACATAAAAGCAGATTCTTGACTTGTTAATATTAACTCATCGTGCAGATTGTTGTACACAAAAGCTGATTCTTGACTTGTTTAAATTGTTATTTGTAAAAAGTATTACTATTGATAGAATACAAGTATACTTTTCATAAAGACAATTTATATACTTTCCATAAAGTCCATTATGTTCTATTAATCAATTAGGTCAGGATTACTATGCAATATACAAGCAGGCAGGGCTGCTAGCCCCAGATCCTTAAGGAGAGTGTAGCAATTTGTGTATTGGGCTTTGTGTACGTATATTTGGAGAAGCATCCTAGTGTGCTGAGCATGTAAACCTGAACTCTGGCTAAGCCCTTATGTGTGGTATTAATAGACTTGACGGGAGAGAACATGAATTGTTGTGAAAAATATATATAATTTAACAAAATATAGTGAGCTTATGTCATAAATTGATTTTGTGTCAAGAAGAACTGCTGTTAAATATAGAAATGGTACAAATATGAGTAAAACACAGGAACTGGAACCTGATGCAAAATAACTCTTTCCACATCAACTTATCATGTAGATTGCTAAACACAAAACAAGTGACAAGTTTTGTGTAAGTTGTTATTCTTAGAAAGAACATATCACTGTCATGAGAATACAAGTCTAATTTCCATAACTCTTATTGCATACACATGGCCATATAGCATAATGCTCTACCATATCAATTGGGTCAGGTTGATTATGCAACAGACTAGCAGCTGACTCAACAGAAATATCTGAACTCTGGTTGACCCCTTATGTGTGGTATTTAAAGGAATATAAGGGAGATACCATTGTTCAAAATCTAACATGATGTTTAATGTCATTGGGTTTTTGCAGCTAGTTGCCATAAATATTTTAAACAAATTAATTAATTATGTTTGTCTTTCATCTTAATGTTTTAGAAACACTTAAAATATAGAACAACTTGCATGACAATCTTAAATATTCTATATTCAAGATAAAATTATGATTAGTAAGTTCAAATTAGAGAATTTATATAGTGCGAGTGATCACTTGATGAAAGCTTAAAATTTAGTTATAATGATGTGTTATCTGCAGCTGAAAAGTCAATATGGATGCTATCGCGGCCATCTTGGATTCTCAAAACTGAAACGTCTACCTTTGTGGGAGGAATCACCATGGGTATAACATAATACAATATGAAAATGATATCTAGATTGGTTTAGGAGTAGTAGTCATTTTCATGAAATCTCATTGAAAATTCAATATGGCTGTCATGGCGGCCATCTTGGATTCTCAAAACTGAAACGTCTACCTTTCTGTGAGGAATCACCATGGGTATAACATAATACAATTTCAGAATGATATCTAGATTGGTTAGGAAAGAGTAGTCTTTTCATGAAATCTAATTGAAAATTCAATATGGCTGCCATAGCGGCCATCTTGGATTCTCAAAACTGAAACGTCTACCGTTCCGAGGGGAATCACCATGGGTATAACATACTACAATTTCAGAATGATATCTGCATTCGTTTAGGAGGAGTAGTCTTTTTCCTGAAATCTAATTGAAAATTCAATATGGCTGCCATGGCGGCCATCTTGGATTCTCAAAATTGAAACGTCTACATTTCTGTGAGGAATCACAATGGGTATAGCATACTACAATTTCAGAATGATATCTGGATTCGTTTAGGAGGAGTAGTCTTTTTCCTGAAATCTAATTGAAAATTCAATATGGCTGCCTTAGCGGCCATCTTGGATTCTCAAAACTGAAACGTCTACCTTTCTGTGAGGAATCACCATGGGTATAACAAACTACAATTTCAGAATGATATCTGCCTTTTTTTTGGAGGAGTAGTCTTTTTCGTGAAATCTAATTGAAAATTCAATATGGCTGCCATGGCGGCCATCTTGGATTCTCAAAACTGAAACGTCTACCTTTCTGTGAGGAATCACCATGGGTATAACATACTACAATTTCAGAATGATATCTGGATTTGTTTAGGAGGAGTAGTCTTTTTCCTGAAATCTAATTGAAAATTCAATATGGCTGCCATGGCGGCCATCTTGGATTCTCAAAACTGAAACGTCTACCTTTCTGTGAGGAATCACCATGGGTATAACATACTACAATTTCAGAATGATATCTGGATTCGTTTAGGAGGAGTAGTCTTTTTCCTGAAAGTTTACGGACGGACGGACGGACGGACGGACGGACGGACAGACGGACGGACGGACGGACGGACAGACAGACGGACGACGGACGAAGCGCCATGACATAAGCTCACATTTACTTTGTAAAGGTGAGCTAAAAATAAAATTTTCAGAAATGTGAAAATATCTAAAGGCACCACTGCAGTAGGTGGACGGACGGACGGACATACAGACGGACAGGGCGATGACTATATCCCACGGTATTACATACCGGTGGGATAAAAAGAGTATTTCACTGTTCAGTAAGATACAGTAGAACACAAACTCCAAGGGACCAAAGAATTTCGTTCGCTATATCTGGTGTTCGCTATACGCGTTTGGATAACCATACAAAGAGTTTTTGATGGGACATAAAAATTGTTCGCTATATCCGCATGTTCACTATTTCTGAGTTCCCTATATTGGTGTTCTATTGTATAAGAAGCTGCGCCCCACCTGGTGTTGTTCTATGAGGTGCTGTAGAGATCCCAGCCAGCGCACGGCGGCCTTGTACTCCTTGTTGTTCTGCTGCTCTATCTCGCTCTGCAGGGAATAAATCAGTTGGTGTAATACCATTCTGTGTGGCCATTAAAATGGAATCAGAACCAAAAGAAGGTACTAATCATTGATTGATTAAAAGAAATATGAACAAGAGTTCATAAAAGTATGCTGTAAATTATTTCTACCCTCTTTGGTTGATGCTAACTCAAGTTGAAGTTACCCAAAACATGAACCCTAAATTAATAGCAAAGCCCATGGAACATTACCCTGCAATACATCACAGACTAAAATTCATAAAGCCATGTGATCTTGTTCATGTTTCAGAACTTACCTAATTTAATGAACAATTACGGTAACCAAACATGCACTTGACAAACAGATGCCTTACACCATTATCCCTTTAATTCCTAAAAGCATATTATTTTATCATTTTTTAAACAAGTGCTCTGGGCACTTATTATCAGTATCATAAGGATTGAACTTTCTCTCGGACATAATGTTCTTTTTCAAGTGCAGATACAGGATTTTATCTTTGGAGATCTGGGCCATATGGGTACAAGTACAACTATCAAAATGATAACTTAATAATCGAAGAAAAGCTTAACTACTCAGTACTAGATAACAAAGGTTTAAACTTGTAACTTATATCTGGATAACAAACTATGACCTTTGATATTTCCTATATTTGGAACTCTTTTTCTGTGGGGTGCACATCCCCCTGTGGATCTGCCAATGTTTCATGAGTTTTGCTAGGCTATGGGGAGTCATTCAGTAAACAGTTCCTAACACAAACCTCCAGCTCTGGAATGATGGCCCCTGTTCTCCACCCGTGTCGGAGTGACGGATCCTGGATAGCAAAGACAATTTTTATATGATAAAAATAGAGATGATCTTATTATTGTATGTTTTATTCATAGTTTCTTCAAAGCCATTGAACACTTGTCACCAAAGCAACAGCATTGAGTAATGAGCATGTAAAACACCAGAGTCTCTTTGGAGGAGATATCAGAACTTGTTCTATTTTGCCACAGCAGTGTTGTTATCAGTAACTGTTTACAAATTCAAATGCAATAACTTGTGACAGATATATATCAATTTATATTTCTCAGGATATTTTATATTCATCAAATAATTGGAGTATATTTGTAAAGAAGAGACATATTTAAAGTATATTAAACGCAAGTGAAGCGCATTTAACAAAATGTGGCATGACATAAGAGCTTTGTTTAATCAGGTCAAATAATTTTGTTATAATTCCTTGTTATTTTTATTTATACATGACAGAAAGCACAGCATATCTTCATTTATAGATACCAGTCCTCCACCAGCACTCATACAATAAACTGTTTCAACTCACAGCCAGATCACTGTAGACATGATCCCCAAAGTAGAGAACCCTGGAGCCGTACCAGCCCGTCATCTGGGTCAGCAGATAGAAGTTACCCTAGAGGTTACAACAATAGTCAGTACAATAATCATCATATTGACACAATAATACCAACACTCTCATCACATGCAGCTACCCAGGTCTCTATGGAGATTTTACTAGTGCTTCTATCATGAAAAGGGAGTTATGGTCATCTTCGAACCAAACATGCAGGGTGCACACATAGGTTCTATTTGCCCTAAACATCAGCCTAAATCAGACACTAAACTTAAGTTTGAAATGTTCTTTAAAAAATGATGTTTACTTTAATATTTTCAACAAAAGAAATCTTGAAATTTGCCTATTACAAGTTTATCTTCGCAGACTTCTTTTTTTAAAGCATATAATAAAAACACATAACATCAAGGACATAATTTTGTCTATGAAGAAAGTAAATCTTAAACTAACAACTTTTTTTATTGTGAAGATCCATTTATAAAAAGGTGGGAGTTATTCTTTATTATGTGAATATTACTCCATCTGCAAAAATTGTGAATTCTTGAAAGAGGATCTTCCTTCAGATATGGTGACTAACCTCTCCTTATCTGTCTTTAGTATAACCAGTAGCTATCTGAAATCTTATTTATATTTATCTGAATCGGCCTACCATAGAAATCTAAAGAGAACTGAAATCTACACAAGGTGTTCACATAAGTACATGAATGTTTTAAAAAAAAGATTTGTGTAAGTGTTTTGATAAATAAAGGTAACAAATGTCAGACAATGGTTTTTCAATTCAAGTTTATATCTTAGCTTTTATCAATTTTTATTTGGGAGGATTTTGAGAAGCATCTTTTTTCAGATTAGTCAAAGACATAAAAGAAAATTTCATACATCAACTATTTAATGTTTTTTGGCCTGGTAGTCAAAACAAACAGCATATGATATTATGTCTGACCTGTTGGTAAACCTTGCCCTTCTGCAGGTTGTTGACTCGGTCCCAGGACTGACTGAAGAGAGCCGGGTCGTACGTCCGGAATGGTCTGGAGGAACAAGCAATGGTCACATCAGTAAACAAAGATAAAAGATCACTGCAAAAACAACTGTGAAATTCATCATGTTAGAGTGAGAGATTAAAATTGGTTCTCAAAAACCTCCTGTGTCAAGTTGAAAATTGTAAAGGCAAAATGTTCTGCGTAACGGGTGAAGTTTTCATAAATAATAATAGAGGATTGCTAACAGTATCACAGAGCTTGGAAACCAACATGCAATGCAAAATAAAACAGTTATCATAAACTCCTCTGGAGAATAAATATCTTTCTTTCATGTATTCTAAAATAAAACAATTCTATTGTAATTCCAATTTGGTATTTTAAAAATTTTGGGAAAATAAATTATGATCAACATTTGAACAAACCTTGATGCTTCATTAAAGAATTTTGGTTTCCTAGCGTTACAGATGATGATGTCGAACAAATCCTGCCAGTCGGAACCCACCATGTAGGACATCCCGGCATTACTGTCAGACAGAAGAGATAGTTTTAAATTGGCACCAGGTTACAGACAAGCCAACACGCTGATATGAATGGGTGAGTGCACAAGTGGCTGCAAAAGTTTCACACTCAAAAAGGGGTGGTAATGGACAAAAGTTGACATCCAGCTCAATATTGGCGTTATAGAATGAATGAATGAATGAATGAATGAATGGCAGTTCTTGAGGTGAAGGTGAAAAGATAAAAACAACTTAGTTTGCAGATGGCTTGCAAGTCAAGTTAAAGACCATCTGGACTTCCTTGACAAATATGCTAAATAGCAAAAAGCACAACAAATTTAATATATCTGTGCAAAAACAAGAAGAATCGGTACGTAGATGATTCTTCTTACGGCTGGACTGACACAGCAATAGCTATCAATACAGAAACCATTGCCATTTGTTTGGGGAAAGGCGTCACACTTTTCCTGAATTTATCAAGAACTTACAAGTTTTTCTTCATTTGTGTTACTTACATGAAAGGAAAGCCACTGTTGGTAATGAGGAAGAGTTTTTTCCCAGCACTTGACAATCTCTCCAGAAGTAACTTGGTTTCATTGCCCTTCTGTAGCGTCTTCTCTGTGGAACAAAAAAATATAGTGTGTGGAAATGTAAAAGAGCAACAAGTTGTCAAAACCATTTACAAGTCCTTTAAAATCTGGGCTTACATTTTCAAAGCTCTCTTAGCTCTAAGATACTTGTATGGACCTGTGGATAATACGGGTTTACAACTATCTTATCACTAAGAGAGCTTTAGAAATCTAGGCTCTGGTTACTTACTCAAAGTAAATCATGGCTCCTCTTAAAATTCCAGGTTTTGGAATGCAACACTTACATGGAAGAAGTCAATACTGTAATAAATTTACACACTCTGCTCAATGTATTGCAAATCCCATAAACTAATGTTGAACTAAAAATACATTCCATTGACATAACTTTTACAATCAAGATTCTTGTCAAGGATAACTGCAAAAAGTTTCAGCATGCCGAATGATAGATGTCCAATGAGGTAAGTCTATTCAAGAGAACGGGGCTGATGACCTGAAGGTTACACTCCAGTGACTACCGGTATGTTCAAGGTGAAAGTTAACCTCTCAAAGATTAGTAATGATATCGGTTAGTATGAGGATTCACATTAAGATACAGATCGAACCAACAGAAGTTTGTTTCTATGTTCCTACATTCTATTGACATTTTTTATCAGAAAAAGAAGTCTTAGTAAAATGTCGTTTTTGAAAGTGATCAAGTCTTACCCAGGTTGTCCATGATCTTCTGGTGGAGCAAGCCAGATGAGTGAACACCTTGTACAGCGTTCTGTAACAGAAGTATAAGGAATATCTGACAGAGAGAAGATTAGAGACATCCAGGTGGTGCTTGTAACAGAAGTATAAGGAATATCTGACAGAGAGAAGAGTAGAGACATCCAGGTGGTGCTTGTAACAGAAGTATAAGGAATATCTGACAGAGAGAAGATTAGAGACATCCAGGTGGTGCTTGTAACAGAAGTATAAGGAATATCTGACAGAGAGAAGAGTAGAGACATCCAGGTGGTGCTTGTAACAGAAGTATAAGGAATATCTGACAGAGAGAAGAGTAGAGACATCCAGACTGGTGCTTGTAACAGAAGTATAAGGAATATCTGACAGAGAGAAGATTAGAGACATCCAGGTGGTGCTTGGGTCTTGTGGTTATTATTCTTGACTTAACAAACATAATGTTAGAGATACTCGGCGTGTAAATCAACACTTGTCTGATAAGCCTATTACCAATTTTCTTTGTTGCAATATGCTTTTATTTTCTGTCAATAAATCAATGATGTACGGAAATGTTGATGAGACAATATTAGTGAAAAATAAATAAATTTTTACTTACCCTGACATCATAGAAGACATACTCAGGGTCATAGGTGATGTTGTTCTCTATGAAATACTGGAATGAGAACAGGTTTGATATCAATTGTCATAGAAGTCATGTAACGTTATGTCAGGTTTATGAAAATGAATTATTGTACTGTTATTTAATAAGATTACATTTCTATCTTATAGAAAATGAAGATTATGTAGACCATTAGTATTAAAATGAGTGACACTAAATTGTAACCAAGCATAAGTTTTTATTTTCACAGTTTGATAAATCTACAAATATATTCATTGTGTTAATATTTGCCTCACATAAAAAAAAGGAAACTTGAAGATACACCTACCTCTGTTATGTTTGATATCAGCGTGACCTCGGGTAAAGCAAACAGGTCGACAAGTTGATGCATCGGGCCCTGAAACATACAAGTTATTTGAAATTATTTCAAATACGAAAATGTAATATTTGTATCTAAAAACACTATGTAAAAAAGTAAGATAGTAATTTATAAAGAATACAAAACCATATCACATAGCACTTACTTGATAATACATAAGTAGTTGTATGTATCAAAGATTGTCTTTTCTTTTGTATTAAACTTAAGTATTCACAGAAATAGAAATAAACTACTTTTTGACGATTATTTCTGAACATGGTTAAAAAGAAATGATGCAGTTGATCGTTCTTTTTTGGAAATGGAAGCATGTTTTCTGTTAAACTTTTTGCACAAAGTGTAACTGATAGATTGTGTTTTGCAAACAGCAAACTTTCAAATAATGAAATTTTCTGCATTTTTGGAAAGGATGTAAAAACTGACAGTAATATGCACTGCACACGGTCAGCACAAAGATCTTGGAAACTGTGCAAGAAGGGAATGGGGGACTGAAACTTGGTAGATGTCAAATATTTGGTGAAGTGAGATATCTTTCACAAAAGGTTTCACTTCTTTCAACTACGAAAAGAATTCACAAACCAACGTAACTCATTTCAATACTTAGCTTTCTATTGATTTGGATTTTGTGACAATCATACTGAAATTTGAATTTTCAAAACTGATTTTTATTTGTCTTTCATGCAAAGTAAACATCAACACTACCAGGCCATTTTACCACCTTCTTAATAAAAGATATTTTTTTAGGTCTAAAAATTTAGGAAAATGGATTGTTGTTGTAATAACAAGGCAGTTGAATGCAAAATTGAAAAAAAAATAGAATTGCAAATACAAAGAATTATCGGAAGAATTATGTAAAATAAATAATAACTTAACTGAACTGAAAGTAACCTCAAGGATGGAGTTTGTCTTGATACAATGTGCTTACAAATTTTGGGCTTTTTTTGTAAGATATACTTATACTTATCATTCTTGACATTGGGAATAGTTACATATTTCATCATATTGACTGAAGTTAAAAAATAGAACAAATAATAAAATCATAAAATGAACGCATTAACACAAGATTAAAAAACTTGCAACATTTGAAATCAACTTTTCAGAATTTAACATTATTTCAGCAACATGATGAGCTGACTGTCAAATCCAACAAAAATTTGAAATTGTAAAATCGAAATTCCAAAAACTTTCAACTCCAACTGTTTGAGTTTACCACTAGGACTTCAGTATTTTCCCTATTGCTGTCTGTCACTGTGAGAGAAGATCTAGATTTACATACTGTTCCGTAAAACGTGTTCATTTTCTCCAGTGACACGTGTGTTCCCTCGTAGATTGCCTTCACCTCAATATCAGACACAGGATGCATACCTCTAAAAAACATCAACATTTACAATCGGCAAGAATGACTGAGATGTATTTAAAACTAAGCTGCTACATAAATAAAACACAGTGAAGGTATAAATGAATTATATACATTCAACAAATATTGAGCCAAAAGCTCATTAACAATTCAAGAAAATCAAGCAGTTTGAAACAAAGGGTTATAACAGTCAAAACTTTATGAAATACATGAAACATTGTCACTGATATTTCTGACCTGAAAAGTTAGAAAAGTCGCTAGATAAAAAGAAATTTTCTCATAATAGGCAAACAAATATTTCTTACCTATATACTGTCCCAAGTTGTATGTTATGAAAGGAATCAATCTTCATGAGAAGACCCTGCAAAAACAATATTTCAATAAGTCAGAGGAAAAACAGATGCAAACCTCATTCTAGGGATGAAACTGTTCAAAACAATTGTATTTTGCTTTTGGTTGTGCTCAATCCATTAAAGGGTAATTCAAGTTTTTTCAACATGCCATATTTTTTGTTATTCATTTTTAATTTTTGACATTTGTTCTGTTTCTAAAGGTGTTATAATTTACTTGATTTACAATACTAGTAAATGTGTTAATAGTGTGCTTTTGGTTTGCTAATTCTTGCTTCTGTGCTTACTGTGTCTTTGTACAATGTAAATTGATTAATTGATTGGAACAGTGGACTGGTAAAAGATCATAAATGATGTTAATGAAATGGTCAACTTTTTAAAAAAAAAAAAAAATGATGTAAAAGAAATGGTCAACTATTTATCCTTAAATGGTACTTTACCTGTCGAACATCATAGTGAAGACCTCGAATCGCAAAATTTGGATCATATTTGAACTTGGCAATTTCATTCGGGTACTGAAACAAAACAATATATGAACATCATTCATAAAAGACACAACTGCAGATTCTTTGGAACAAAAGTTAAGCATACCTCGAAGCATGACTTCAAATACGCTTCAAAGACCAAGAGAAGTTTGTAAATATGCTTGTTTGAAGAACATTCATATATATCAGGGATTGGGAAAGACATCTTTGACAATGGACCATTTTCATGATTTCTGGTAATTTTCTGAATTTTAAATGGGCCATTGCCCATTACAACAATAATAAACTTCAAAATCTTAATGGGCCACTTTTTCATGCAGTGTGCAAAATGGCCCTGCCTTTCCCAATCATTGTATATATTTTTAACAATTGTTGAATTTTGGTAAAACTGAGGCCCAAGATTGGTAGCAGGACATTTATAATGTGTCTTGTCCAAGCCAAAGAAAGGTATAAGTCTTTTAAGCAGTTTAGTGACATTCCTTATTGCATTCTCTCCCTACAGAGGTAGCACATGTCGTAACATCTTGATCTGATCACATGAACCACCTCTTAGGGGAAAGAAGGAACTTGTTTATTAACATAATCTTGTCAAAGATAGATTGTAGTCTAAGAAGTTTGTGAAATTTATGAATATGGTGACATTCCTTTTTAATGTATGATTCAGAATGAAGAGAAATATTCACCTTATAGTTGTTAACGAGGGCGTGCTGTCCGAGCTTGTAGAGAAGGAAGTGGAGCTCGTTGGTGTAATGAGCCAATGTGTAATCATAGTCGAATCCATACACCTCAACATCGCCAAGATGGATTTCATTGTTCGCATATATTCCTTCAGGATTCACGTCAGGGGCAAATGCTTTTTCTGGAAATTGAAAATATATATAATTTTTTAAGATTAAAATCATCATAATCATCACCATCATCATCATTATCATCACTACTGCAATAGTAATAGTCTATTTCAACCTACTATTAGAATCCATATTGTGAAATATATAGTTTTGGATCAACTATTATAACTACGATAAATTGATATGTTTTTCAACTGTGATATTTAAAGATCTTAGTACAATCTTCTTATTTGTGAAAAAAGATTAAACTACTATTTTACACACTTGCAAACATGAAAGCACTGCACGTTGGATATAAGAATGTGCACTCATTGATAAACATCTTATTTTTTGTGATTGTATATTTAACAAACTGGAATGAATATTTAAATGTCAAAGTGAGACAATGAATCAATGATATAGGCTTCATATTCGAACATGAATGGACAAGCTGTTAGAAAGTATGACCAAATTTGAAATGCATTACTCAGGATAAATCTAACATTTTTAGAAATTTTACCTGAGAGTTTGAATTTTCCAAATGTTTATTGCCCTCCTATAGTATAGTCACTAACATTAAGATTCAAACTGTCAGTAGACACTTTTCAAGATTTGAAGATCTACCCAACATAGTAGAGTATGTCAGGCAGTTCCGGATCACTAAGGAATAATCGGCTGAATGCGCCTACCAAGAAAGATATCTTAATAGTCTTAAATTTCCTTTCCAAACCATGCAACACAACACGAAATAAGAATAAAATAAAATAAAATACAACAAAATTACCACCCTGATTAGATTTTTTAAAATTACCAAAAGAAACAAGTTCCGAATCAGTTGCAGGTATTCCGGATCACGTGATAATCTTTCTATGCATCATTTCAGTAACAAAGTGTATTTTCAAATAAAAAAGTATCTTAGTAAAAAATAGTTGTGACAGATGAGCCAAAAAAATTATCAATTAAGCCCAGCTAAAAAATTATAAACACATCAGTCTATAACAACAAGGATTGAAAATGGCATTTTATCACTTGATGGGAACTGTGCATATAATTTTTATACATCAAGGTACAAACAAGGCTTACATATTTTCTTTGTTATGCCAAAGGTTTGATAAGTTAAATATCGTTTATATGTATGATTTACTAAGTAATTGACAGTAATTTAGCAAGCTGGTTGTTTCGAGGTGGTCCTCATTTTCAGGTGATCCGGAACTACCTGAATGACATTGCTTGTTTCTGAAGTATTAATTAACTTCATTTTAGAATTGTTTCCCCTGATAATTATAGTATGAATGTTGTGGATTATCATTAATATGCATTTTGCTTCTACTGATATTTGAGACGCTCCGCCCAAGGTATGTTTTCTGAAGCGCCGGTGGCAGTTTATCACAATGATAGGTGTCCTCTTTATCGGGCGCTCAAGTTCATTTCAAAAAGAAAAAATAAATATCATAAAAGAACACTGTCACGGCTTTAAAATGATACATAAATGAAGGAAATCCATTGAGATCTGTGGATTCTTGCTGCAGATGTACATGCAAGTGATCCGGAATACCCTTACGCACTGTACCACTGCCAGGGCTTCTGTTGTAGTGGAAACGATAGAGAGAACGTAATCAAGCTAAGCTACCTCAGCTGGACATAAATCGTCTGCTAGATTTACCGTATTTCCTCTAATAAGCGCCCGGGCGCTTATTTTTTCAGCTCCCCTTTACCCCCCGGCGCTTATTAGAGGCCCGGCGCTTATTGGAGACCCGGCGCTTATTTCTTTCAAAGAGAATTGAACTTGTTTTAAGTCGTCTTTTACCATGAATACCTGTAAAATGTTTACTGAGGGAGCATTTATCTAATGATTAGGACCCGGCGGTTAATAGAGACCCGGGGCTTATAAGAGGCCCGGCGCTTATTTTCTCAACTACCTATGACCCCCCGGCGCTTATTAGAGGGCCGGCCCTTATTGGAGACCCGGCGCTTATTAGAGGAAATACGGTACATAATGATTTTATAAACTATCAGAAATTTCAAGTTCAAACATAAAACACGATCGGTTTAACACATCTAATCCAAAAGCAATATATTGGGAGGATGATCTCCATTATCATGCAGCAGTCGCGTGGAAACGAAGATGCTTCGGTATTTATTTCAAAGTGAAGGTTACGCATACTGTTTACCTTCCACGACTTTCTTTCGTCTTTGATAAATATCCCAAAGATCCCTCTCTTGCATATGATGGGCGGTGGTTGAATATGCATTTGTCTTGATTGTAGAACACCGAGAAACATGTTTACAAACAACGGTTGTGATTCTGTGGATACGGGACATGTTTATATTTTAAGGTCAAGGTCGTTAAGGAAAGGTAACTCGAATATAAATTTATCCTACCGCTAAAATATTAAGAAGTGTGATCGCAATGGGGTAGATCAAATTTTATTTGCACTAATACTAAAGGTCGGCAAAATGCATATGTAATAAACAGATGACAGGAAATAGTAATTTGTCTTTTGGATAATTGAATACAACTAACTCTTTTTATCGTATTTATTGGTTCTTGTATATTCTTGTTAAACTCACTGAAAGAAGACCGACACAGTTTTCACGACGAGGACCAGGGAAATGACTGCAAGTCACTAAGTGTAATTTTAATCTCATTAAAACCAGTTCCTTCATAACTTTATATCACTTATTTAAAACTTCTGAAATATTCTGACACTGGCATCAAATTCATATTTAGATAAACTCTGTATCTTTTAAAAAAAAAAACTTTCAAAGCCTAATTTAAAACCCGTTTACTAAGTAAAACAGGAGTCTTTCTTCCTTTTTCCAAGATAGTATTGTTTGGTACTTTTAACTGTTTTATGCCTGTCCTTGCAAATGTTCATTAAAACTGTTCAAACGTTGCTATTATTACCGATTTACATGTATTTCTCAGATTACTTGAGTTACATCCCATTATCGACTTTTGGTCTTAAAGCTACTGTGACCTTATGACATAATCTTGTCGTTTGACGAATGTCATGACCTCACAATAACTTGATATTGTATTCGAGACATGATATGTTGAGGCCGGGTTCTTATAGTTGGAAAGATAAACCGAAGTAGGCCTATACAATTAGGTAAAATTTGACACATGTTGTTAAAGCTACATAAGTATAAGATGAACCCAGATTTAAATTCTTGGTGTATCGTTGTCAGAATTCATGGGGCCTCTGAGTCTAAAAGGGTAAGTATAGGAATTACTATTCTTGACAACATCATGAACATGAGCAATACACCAAGAAGTCTGGGTATACTTACGCATACATAACCCAGGTCGATCTTACTTCGAAAAATAAATAAATCTGAAATGTACAACGACCATTTACTTTATTATCCATCATGTTTATTGATGCTCAGCGGTAGACGTCCTCAACTCCTCACAGTGTTTATCCTTGACAGATTGTCAATATCAATGTAACCTGCAGTGCATGAAAATCACGTGAACCCTATGAGGAGCTCAGAAAATGCACTCGCTTCATTAAAATACTTGAAGCAATATAGATATTGAGTTGCTATTAGGTAATTTTATATCTGTGACGAACCTTCTACTGAACAGACGAAAGCGAGACATTTTTTATGAAAAATATTCTATGACATTTTAATTCGCCCATTTTCTTTTTAATAAAGCTGGCTAAAATAGCAACCGCACCTTTAACAAATAAAAAGTTATCTTATCAACAGACGTTACACCTTGATACGCAAAAATGCCTTATGTCAAAGGTCCCATTGATTTCAATGACTCGAACTACTAACCTGATTTTTTTCCGTTTATTTAACTTCCTTGTTCTCACACTGTGTATAATAAACCTGTCTGTCCTGTCTTTGGAAACTTGGAAATAATAGTTACGTGTTGTACACGTACATATCAAGAACCCACTATCATATTTGAATATACATTTACAAAGAGAACTACATGCATGAACGAACGACTACTGCAAAGAACCCGTGCTTGTGACTCAGTGTTCTTATCGTATATTGTAAAAATGAAAAGTTTTTAAACCTTTGCTAGTTTCGTCTTTTACACATTGGGATATAGGCATTGTTGTTTATCAATGGACCACACATAATGTTTTTATCACTCTAACCAAATTCGCATTAAGTGTTAACGTTTTATTGGTAAGTTTAGAATATACCAGATAAAGTCTCAGTGTATAATTTTTTATTCCCTTTTTGTCCAAGCAGTGGCGTGTTATGATATCAGAACTATATTAAGTATTATGTGTATGTCAAGGTTGTTAACTAACCTCGGACCTCGGACCTCTAGATCTTGACCCGAAGCCGAACGCGCTGACCACTGCGCTATCCCGACCCCAAATAACGACCGTGCTCCGAGGAATAAATGGTCAAAATATTGTCTCTATCTCGGTTCTAACTGACGCTGTTTTTAAAGTTTAACGACCTCGCGACCTCAACGATACTTGTGTACATGTGTGACAAAAGGGTTTTTCTTCCTGGTTAGTCTAAGCTCGCTGTCAAACAGTCGGTTGATTATATATGATGTATATGTGCAACCTATAAGCAATAGTTAGTACTTCTCAATGATATGACACCAATCACAAAGTTTGATGTCACTACAACAGCTCACTGAGCCCTTCTTTTCAAGGTATATTAAAAGCGTTGTGGAATTCATATCATTCGTTAGTGTTAGTTAGGGTTATAAATAACAAATGGAGAATAGACATAGATTACTAAAATATGTTTAGCATTTTGTTAAACATTACTTGTGCATGTCCAATTCACCGTTTTAAGTAATATTAGCATTTCAACAACGTTTTTCTTGAATACCAAATTTTCTAAAATAAAGATTGATAATTCACGTGCCGCATAGGTATATTTCCGTGAGTAGTTCAATATGGAAATGGAGAATACCAATAAGGGGCCCAAAACAATAGACTAGACAACATTCTAAAGGCACAGTATTTGATTCATATAAAGGAAATAAACTCAACCCTGAAAATCAACAACAGCACACTGACCCCTGTCATCACGAGGTTGTCATCTCTCAGATTTCTACAGTTGCAGTAGTAAAGGGGTCAAGTTCTTGCCTGAATTTATCTAAATATAGTGCACAGGTGGCCCAATCAGAGTATCTTCCTGGTTTGGTTTAACGTAGTCTAACATAACATATACATGTATAAGGGTAAGCAGAACAACATTACCAAGACAGTAGACAGTAACGATCTGATTCCTCTGTGCTAGTTAAAGAGGAAGCTAATTGACAGAAACGACTTCGCCTGATATGGATACCATTTTATTGGCTGTGCTGGACTACGTTATGAAATGGATAAAACAAAGTATGTGATAATTTCATATGGAAAGTGACCCCAATGTCACATTTTTCTGAAAAGAACAGATAATTCGTTTGGATTAGTTTGTGCCTAGAAAGATGCTACATTAAAGACACTGTAACAGTTGTGTTGAGAGTGTGAGTTCACCCTAGTTACTTGATGAACATGACAAACATGAGTAGTGTTGGAATTCGTTAGGAAAGGGGCTGAACAACGTGTGTTTATTGTTTCATCCAATACCAAATACAAATTGTACTATTGTGCTGAAACAGAAGCACAATGCGACAATTCATTCTAGCAAATGGATTCCGTTCCTCAATTCTTACTGTAGTTCATATTTCTTGAAATATCGTGAAGACGATGGTGTGGTATATGTGCAGTTTTCAATAGGAGAGTTTGACACGAAACTTCATTCTTGTGATTACGATTTTGTCTGCCGTTATCATTCTTCATGGAAGAAAAGTAACAACCCTCTGTGAGGACTGTTCAGTGTGTGGTTCTTATGGAATTCACTGTCATGCAAGGGGCTCCTTTGGTTACAGTGCTGTACGGGCTAATGAACCATGGATAAGTTTGTTCTAATATTCTCTTTACATTCTTGTTGTTTGTGAACACCGATCGGTAGGTTGTATACGTTATAGACAGCTGGCCTTGAATACTGTATGATTTCATAATTGAAAATATATGTTATGCAAAATTTAAGTTGATGTCTTGAAAAGCAAGTAAGAAATGATAGACTATCTATGTCTTTGTGGTTTTTACTACGTTGTACATGCTATTCAGTAGCAATTCTAAGTGACAATAAATGTGAAAATCAATGACACGACAACTTAAATAGAACAACAAATAATCTCTTCACCATTTCGCTGGCGAAAGCAAGAGGGCGTTCATGAGTCATACAATCAATCAATTTATATGATATGGTTGATATGTCCTGGATTTAGCGGCAGAAACCGTGATTAACCAAACGTTTCTGAAATTGGCATTGTAGGTCTTGGTAAAATCAAAATACATGAAACATTGGATACATTTTTATCCTGATCCAACGTATTTATACCAGTGGTACTGACAGGTTGATTCCTCAAACCGTTGAATAGCGAAACTATGTTTGTATATTACAAAAACCCCAATGATAATAAAACAAGCATGACCATGTCATGCAAGCTATAGCTAACATCAAGGCTCCTTATGAGACCAATTGTTGGTTTAACATAAATATAGTACACAGAAGCATTTTCAATGGAAAAGTGAGTTAACAATCACAAATAGGTTCATAAGTGAAATCAAAATGGACCATAAAGCAATCATTCAAAGGAACTTTACATATCTGAAAGAGGACGTATACGTCAAATCGTGTCTTGACCATATGTGGGGAGCTTATGCTCTGACAAGGGAGGAGTATGAACTGTGTAAGACTGACAATGGTCAGTTTTTATTTGTCCTGATGCGCAAAGGGTCAAGAGGATACCGTGCATTCGTCGCCGCCTTGGATCAGACAGGACAGTGTCATGTAAAACAACGATTGGATGACACGTGCGAGGAAACTGGTCAGTAGTTTCATTAATGTGGAAGTTGTTTTGAGAATTCTTAAATTTTAAATTATAAATTTTAAATTAAATTTTAAATTATAAATTTTAAATTATAAATTTTGAATTTTGAATTTTGAATTTTGAATATTGAATTTTTGTTAAAAAGTGGCCTCTATAATTACTGTGTTTTACAAATGTACAATCTGCAAAGTCAGAGTCAACTATCTCCATACTAAATCTGTATCCTTAGAAAGAATTATAAAGTATCAGGCGAAAATTGCTGACGTCCAATTTAGTGTGAACACCTTTTAATCATTTGAACATGGGAAATGAATTGAGAAAGCTTACTGAAGTTTAATAAAATAATCATTGTCTTGTATTTGGTAACACTTGTTTAGGTGTTGTCAGATTCCTTTGTGTTATCGAGGTCATTATTAACAAAATCGATTCATATTTGAAAACTCTGCATGAAATGGGCGTGTTCCAAGCGTAAAAGTGTCCAATTCGATTAAAATGATTAAAGGGAATTTAATCTAGTACAATTTAGTACAATTTTGGTTTCTGATTAACAATTATTATTCATAAGCCAGCTTACAATGGGAATTTGAGATACTCCTTCTTGGATTTAAGCAAGTTTAGAGGTAGATAAATTCATTCAACAAAAACAGAAATAAATCAATTTCAAGACACTGCTGGTTAATCAAGAGCAGCAGTTCTTAAACGAACATACCATGTTTGTTAAAGATACAATAACTAATTTCCTATCTCAAATGATTAGTAGTTTTTATTAGGTAAATGTATTAACTTAACATATAATGATATGATAAGCATAGTATATTATTTGTCTGTTTCATACAAAAACAGTTTTTTCTGTGTAGATTGAGATATATATCATATTCAACATTTTATAAACACTTTTGTTAAATTAAGTTAACAATGGTGTGCTTATGTCTCGGCACTCTAAGTAGACATTAGACTATATTAGCACCATATTTGGTCATGATTAACATGAATAGCATTATTAAACTTCTACCAGGATGCAATGACAGCTAAACCTGGGGTTTTTGCGGCCAATCATGGTTGTACATATTACACAATGATAGTCATTATTGGCTTAAAATAGATAGTACACGAAGTATTAACTATTTCTTTCCGTAAAGATATATGATAAATACAATTAGATTAATTGAGAATTGGTATCATTGCAATTACTCTGTAGAAGTTTAGTTTTTTTTCTAGTTCATAAATATTTTTATCCAGATATCTCTCCCTTAAAGGGGCAGTAGCACGTTTCTGATAATTTTAGATTTTAAAATGTTCACTGATAATTGTACGTTAATGCTAAACGTGTTAATTTGACAGTGTCAATAGTCTCATTACAAAAACCAATCATCTATAGTCAGCTAACAAAGTATGAATATTCACCTAAAATCCATTGGCGGCCATTTTGTGTGAACACCTTTTATTCATTTTGTGTAAGAAAAAGGAATGGTATGGCTGAACTTTAAATATATTTTTTTGAATCATTACTGCTCCATTCAGTTTAAAACATTGTCTTTCAATTGGAACAATTAATTTTCATTTTCCTGATATCACCTTATATTCCCTCTAAAATCGTGCTACTGCCCCTTTAAGGGAAGATATTTTTGGTAATGATTATCACATGATAATCGTCCTCGACAACCTGAATACATAGATTTTTTCTATCATCATATTAAACTAAACTTTGTGCAGCGACAATCCGTTGTTACATCGCTGAGCAATTTGATTACTATCTCATGTAATTTGATATTCTGCCAGTTTTCATGTTTGCCTGTTTGCCTGTTCGCTAAGGACAAAACCGAAATCCGTTTGAGTTCATTAGTCAAATATGTCACAAATACTTGCACCTGGTTTCTTCCTTTGATTTTTTTGCCTATCCGATATACCATGTAAAGTTTCATATTTCAAATATCAATTTTTATATTTCTTAGAGTGCTTGTTTACAGGCTAAAGGGTTATTGGTTCGAATGCACTAGTGAAGTATGCAACTTGCAGATATTTTTCAATAGACTACGTTGTGGTTAATGGAACATAAACACCTTCCTCCTTCTCTTACGTTTCTAAGGGGTCATTGAGTACTGCACGGGAAAACAAAATACATTCAAGACAATAGATAAAATATCTTATAGGTTTATAGTTCAGATAAACCCCCATAAGTAAGCGTAGTAGTAGTAGTAGTAGGATATTTATAAAGCGCTAGCTCCACAACACACAGCCATGCTCAAAGCGCTCAAGCGTAGAGGAGAGTCTGATCGTCTGACATCTTGTACTTTCAGCATACATTGAAAGGAATACTAAGCCACGTCTCATTCAATGGTTTTTTATGAAACGAGTGACTTGCTTTTCTTAAGCAAGTTTCTGATCAAATTATTTAATTCAATTCAAGCGTAATTGCACAACAATCGCAGCTAACATATACAAACCGTTCCGCCCGCTACTCAACTCGATCCTGGGTACAGCCTGGGTATATTGGGTATATTTTCAGTTAAAACTGGTTGACCAACTTGTACAAACAATAATTTTATATTCATCTGAAGTGTGGGGATTTGAAAACATGTTTTGTCTTAAACGGCTCCATCTCAAATTTTGTAAATATATTCTAAAAGTATAAAATGTCTACTCCAGATTACATGGTCTGTGGTGAACTTGGCCGATATCCCCTCAGTATACGTATTGAAATTAACATTATTTCATTCTGGTGTAAATTGTTACTATCTCCTAACAAATGATCATATAAATTGTACCTCCTTATGTATACTTTACAAAATGTTAATTCTTAATTCAAATTCAAATTCAATCTAATAAATTCAATTGAAGGAGTAGTGAGGGAAACAGGTTTATTTTATGTATGGAGATTTTTAGATCCTCTATCGAACGGACCCTTATTGATAGGTTTTTCCAAACGATGATTGCTTGCCAAATTGATTCTTCGAAAGCAAAATACTACACAATTTATACCTTATCTTCTGGAACTTCCTATTAATCTCCGAATTTGGCTTAGCCGCTTCAAAACGTCAAACTATAGACTACCGATTGAAACTGGCCGATAAAGTAAAATAAAACCGAAATAATCTGTAAACTTTGTATTATCTCCATCGGAGACGAATTTCATTTCCTTTTGGCCTGCCCATCCCTTTCACAGCTGAGAAGTAAATACCTACCATCATATTATTGTAAATATCCTTCAGTTGAAAAATGTATCTCCCTTATGAAAACCACCTATAAACCTCTTTTACTAAAATTATCAAAATTCACAAAAGAAGGTATGTGTTGCTTCTGATACATAAAAAACACTTGAATATCCTTATATATCATATGATTTGATTTACAGTATCATATATATATAATTATTCTTTGAAAACATGTAACTTATTGTACAATTTATTTTACTTATGTGAATTATGAGAAATAAACTTCTGTTCTGTTCTGTTCTGTTCCTGGGTGGCATTAAATTACTTATTTCATTAAATCAGCGGTCGATTTTAGGGTTTTATATATGTGGTGAAATATTTTCAATATTAGCACATGAGAACATATCACTTATCACATATCACCGTGCAACGATTGTTGTAACGCGACTTTCCGTAATTTCCGTTTGTGACGTCATTAAACCATTGTTTGTGATACCACTGTAGAATGAGTAATAAAGAAATAATAACCATCGGATGTGTGACATATGACTTTGGCTAAACTCGTGAAGCTTTTTATTACTGTTTATACGTTAAAAATACTACATGTTAATGCTTAAAGTATGAACCCATATGGTCAAAATGTTCATCATCCTTGTCATATATACTATAAAGTTATCAACATTAACATTTTCATTTCAATTTGAAGGCTCTTTTTAAAAGAAATAAATTAGAATCCTTCTAAATCTACGAGAAATAAGAACCTAATTAAGTATTTCTGTTATTCAACAGGAAGGATAGATCTCTTGTATGTCAACAAAACAGAAAATGAAAGACATCATCAAGATAGAATAGCAGAGTATGAAAGACGAATCTCGGAATTAGAAAACGTGAGTACACATATCTAGCTGTATATATATAATCACAACTCAATCTAATTGTAGCCTACTGAGTGATCAGGATAACATTGTCTTTTCCTTATTCATTAAGGGAGATCCTCAACCAAGATTTCCTTATCAAAACGTGTATTTTCTTGACCAAATCAAGCACATGCATCATTATTACAATCAATTTTCTACAATCAGTTTATCAATAGTTAAACATTTTCGAGGCTGTCTGATTTGATAAAAAAACATGTTTTAGCTGCTGTTTATAGAGTGTGTTATAAAGATAAAACAGCTGAAAAGTAAAGGAATAATAGAATGTTACGTAATCGAGTGAAAATTGTTCATAAACTTAAGGCACTCGAATATAGAGTACATGCATAAGTAAATAGGCCTTCTCTCACTACGGCTTTCTAGACTTGACGTTAGGAATTTGAATATGATAACTGATACTACATGTCGCTGTGTAAGTATTCTTTCACTATCAAACCTGAATCTTGTACCCAATGTACTCTTGAATATGGTTATTTAAGAAACTAGATTTTAGAAAGGATCTTTTTATATATTAAATTTGATTTTTATAGACACCATACACATAAGGCAAAGCCAATTCTCCTTTCGGTCTCACAATTTATGGTTTACATGTAGGATGTTTATGAAACTTCATACGAACGTTTTGTGTTGAAGAGGGTCTTGAATTACCGCTTGATCAAACGTTTTGTATTTTTGGAGAATTTTATGAGCCCTTCACTTGAACATTTCCTGTGCGGAATGATTTTACGAGCGCTTCAAGTGTTCATTACAATGTTCTCATTATTTTGATTCAAATATATACAGGACAACGAAAAGAAAGCGGAAGATATAACTCATATCAGCCACGAGAAGCAGGGTGCAATACGGGAACTGAAGCTCACCCATGAAATGGAGATAACTGAACTTGATCTGCGGCTGAAACACAATGTCAACCAACTGGAACTCGAAATACAAAGTGTGTTGACAGAGAAATCAAATAGTAAGTCTACCCATATTGTAATGAATTTTCACAAGCTAGATATGATAGTGTATTGTAAATGTTTTTACATTTTTTGGTTCTCGTTACCCGAGGTTCTCTTTCACACGGTCTGAAAGCAGCCCAACTGGTCGCATGTTCTGTCACAAGTTGGCTAGCGTAGCTTTTATTCCTACGAACACGGTTGATATTTACTAGGCAAGAACTTTTCGAGAGTCAATTTACTAAGTAATAAGTGGTTCACCTTATATGCTATTAAGCATTATAACTTATATTCTATAACAACATAAACAAACTTATCGCACATCATAACAATGCCTTAAAACCTTTTTTGTTTAGAAACATATTGTTTTATTGGTAAAAATAGATAAAATCTTATTTATCTCATTCACTGTTCAGTTCAAAGACACCTCCAAGATACTGAAGATCAACGGGCAAAGCTTGACAAGGACCTTTGTGCTTTGGAGAAAGTAAGAAAAGCAATTCTTTTTAGTTAAGGAAAGTAAGACATGAATAGATAATATCAACCTCTTTGTTATAAAAAATACAAGCCGTTTATGCTTACTCGACTGCTTTAAAAGATGGAATAACAGTTTAAACAGTACGGTATACACACTGAAACAACGTGAGAAGAGGTTGTTATAAAAAATAAAACCACTTTAGATTAAATAGCATTGTCATACAATTTGGATATAAAATATTTTCGTTTTCGCAAGATAACCTTTGAACATACTAACTCCCTCTCATATTGCTCATATTATTTCATTTTGCCATCAGGCATTCAACGATCTTTCTGAAAGATATGTGGCGATAACTCCAACACTAGAGGAAGTGACGTCATTTAAAGGCGATGGGCTGAAATGTAAGTAATGATTGATTCCTAACAAACAAAGAGTTTTTTTTATAGTGATGATACTTGTTCTTATTCTTATTGTTACGTTTTACATATATCATGTCATGCTCTGTTGGATGTAAGAAGAATTCCATTTTGGGTAATAAAATTTTACCCTATCTTATCTTATCTTATCTTATATTAATAATGTTTTACAGCACCTACAGAGGTAACTAGCATAACTAAACAATACACAAAGCTGCTACCTCATAATTGTTTGAAATAACAATATTCAGATTATCAATATAGACCACTTCATTGCAACACTAGCCCTTTTATATCATTATGTACACATTAACGCGCCTTTAAACACAACGCATGACGTCTTTGAAATCCTTATCTATCTTATAAAACTCTTGACAGAAAAAACATTTCATTGAAACATTATTTGCATTTTTGTTTCACCCCTTTCCATTAAATATCAGTTGTACAAACATATATTCTTCAGAAGGTGAAACATGTCATTAATCATCCCGCGTGTTCATCGTCGTACAGTATTCATTTGAACCAGAAACCATTTTGTAGAGAACACTTTTATTGCGATTAAGGAGAAATGCTTTGTTGAGCTTTACCTAATTTAGAACTCCTTTTTGTGAATAAGAATAACTGTCATGCCGTTGGTAAATGTTGTCAATGTTGTAAAGCCAACTTGTTTACTGACAACAACATAAAGTATGTGTAACGAGTTCTTAACTTGTAATTTAACCAACTTGATGCGGTAATAAGGTGACCTCTTGCTACGCCAACATTTGGATTTTTTTTTTATTTTGCCAACGCCAACAAAATTTAGACAAAAGAATTTGCCAATCCAATCAAACCAATTAAGCAGAGCTTAAGCTTCACCCTTGAGTGACTGTGACCATGCTACACACCTGACGTTGACTGATAATTGGTGAACACTTCCCATAATGCTTGGTTTCTGATTTCTTAATGCATTCAGCTGGCAAGCTAAATATTTCTTAGCTCGAACAAGCGTACCTTTTGACTTGGTACTTCAAAAGAGGAGATTTACCAGTGAAGACATAATTTCACTATGGCAAATTTAATAAACGTGTTGCTAAAAATCCAAGTCTTGTTCATAATGGTTTTAGATTTAAAGTTAAGTTAAATCGTGGTAGTAGAACTTACTGGAATTGTATTGTGAGAGATTGTCCTGCCAGAATCAACACACTGGATAACCGACCTATCAAAGTCGTCGATAACCATAACCACGTTTCCGACCCAATTCAACTGGTTTAAACATATTTATTTTAGTAAAGAATTGGGAATTGGATTGGTAAACAAGCTAAAAGCTTATGTTAATACCGCTCCAAAATACAAGATGTAGAACATGTCATGGTGCATTTACAAAAAAAAATATATATATCATTCATACAAACGCCAACAAGATAAAGACCCGATTCAACTCAAATTAGACGAAGTATATATCATTATATCAAGAATGTATGTTATATACTTTAATCAAATCACATCATCTAAATTGTAAGCTGGATTTGAAAATGCTTTTCAATTATTAAGAAAAAACATTTATAAAGTTATTTTACCTTGTAAAAATTAGGACCTTTAAACAGTGTATGACATGTGCCATAAAACATGTGAATAAAACTAGTTGTACAGAAAATATGCTCACAGACTTTGTTATTGTTTTTTTTATAAGAGGGATTATGGACATCCTTATGTTGATAAGAATGCTATTATTTCTGATTATTTCCGGTATATCTGTCTTGGTACGCCAACAAAATATTTTGCCAAAATCAGCCATTTTTACCAAATGTTGGCGTAGCAAGATTGAACTGCTTTCGATAAATACGAGTAATTGAACGAGTTCTCTTTTTCTAACAAACTTGACTGCTTTACTCCTCCATTGCGTGGGATCTCTATCTTTTCACTCAACGTGCTACAGCAGAAAACAAATAAAGGCAACTAGGAAGTTATCACTTATCATACGTCCCTTGAAGCTGACACTAGATCCGGTGTAGGTCACCAACTATATTACACTTGTGACGTTAGAGAATACCAACCCAAGAATAAATCCACGTAATAAATTGTACACGCTATGGTGCACTGTAAAGTAGCTATTTTTGGTTTTGTTGCAAATGTGAACTTCAAGATTAGGATAAAGAACACACTCGATCATGACAATTACTTTTGAACCTTGTCTTGTATGTTAATATACACATGGAACGTAATCAAGCACCCCCTGTTTTGTAAAATGAGATTTGGTGCTGTTGGAATATTTTCATTAAATTGATGTAATTACCACTCCAGATGTAACAATTGCTTTTTTTTATTGAACTTCCCTCTTCTGCACAAATAATGAAACTATGAGTAAACATGTGCGACTTAATTTTTGCAAAATATAACTTTTGTCATAGGGGAGAAACTACACATTAAAGATATTATATTGAATTTTCAGTTCTTTTTTCATCAAAAATTAATAAACTGTCTACAATCACAAAATCTGTGAATCTGTGAAAATTGAGATTCTTTGATTTGAACTTGTTGATTAAACACTTCTTCTCTCTTTAATTAAGCCATTATCTTTGGCAATGGCTATTTTTTTCTTTGTGCAGTTTTGATAATTTTGTGATTTTGAAGTTTCATGCTGCTTTAACGACCTACTTTTGCTATGAGGTTATTTACTAAAACGTCATCACTTAGATAATTATCACATTGCAGCAAAAAGAAAAAAATGGACTTTCAATCTCAATGATAACACTAGGGTTGCCCAGGCAACTCTGACGGTCTTCAGACCGCTGTGCAATTCGTAAGGTGCATTTCAATGTATCACAATGCTGGAATGTCATTATGCATCGTCTGGAGCAATCTGCATGTCTCTGGGAGTCCATTTCCGTTCAAAATGTGGAAGGTCGTACAGTAAATTCTTTTTTGTTTTTGGTCAAATTTGAATGGTCACAGTGACCTAAGTATTAGGGTTAGGACTTTCTTTTGAGTATCCTGTAAAGAACTATCCTTCTGCTACATAATGTGTAAATTTCAGCTCTCTAGTGCAAGTATCATCAGAGGAGAAGAATTTCAAAGGCGGTAGGGGTCAGAAATGGTAAAAAATGCACTAAAAGCAAGATGGCGGCCAAGTCACGTGACCTAAATATTTTTCTTGATGGACTTTTTTCTTCAGCACGTCAAAGCGCATCTTCATGTGAAATTTCAAGTCTCTAAGTGCAATCTACATGTCTCTGGAAGTCCATTTCCGTTTAAAATGTGCAAGGTCGTACAGTAAATTCAAAATGGCGCCTAAACCACATGACCTACGAAGTCGTCATGATTGCCTTTTTTCTTCCTCTGGTCAATGCGCATCTTCATGTGAAATTTCAAGTCTCTAGGTGCATTTTGAAAATTTTGCCCATGTTAAAATTTTCCGAATCCGAAATTTCAATTTTTGAAGCCCTGTCAAAACCGGAAATGACTGTTCGCGACCTATTTTATTCTTGATTCTTGTAGACCTTATTCATGTCTAGCTCTCATGCAAAAATCATGAAATTCTATGGCCAGGTTTTTGAGCTATGAGCCCTTGAAGTTTGCGATTTTTCGTTTTTGGTCAACTTTGAGAGGTCACAGTTTGAAAAGTATTAAAGCTAGGACTTTGAAAATTGTCTAAATTTGAAGAACTATGCTTCAGCGACATATTGTGCAAAGTTCAGTTCTCTGGTGCAAGTATCTTCAGAGAAGAAGAGTTTCAAAGGTGGTAGGGGTCAGAAATGGTCAAAAATGCACTAAAAGCAAGATGGCGGCCAAGTCACGTGACTTAGAGATTTTTCATGATTGACTTTTTTCTTCCTCAGGTCAATGCGCATCTTCGATTGAAATTTCAAGTCTGTAAGTGCATTTTGAAAAAATTTCCCATGTTAAATTTTCAAATTAGTAATGGCTGAAGACCGGAAACGGAAGTAGATATCCGGAAACGGATTTCGATTGTACAGGGTTCAGCACAGAGGCTATCAGCGCTGAAAGTTTCATGCAACTGGCTTTAGTAGTATTTGCGCTAGAGCTTCCACAAAATTGTGTAAATAATAATAAAAATAACTAGGGTTGCCCAGGCAACTCTGACGGTCTTCAGACCGCTGTTTTATTCGTAAGGTTCATTTAAATGTATCATAATGCTGGACCGTCATTAAACATTGTCTGAAGCAATTTGCAAGGCTCTAGAAGCATTTTGGCTGTCCATTTCCGGTTAAAATGTGCAAGGTCGTACAGTAAATTCAAAATGGCGCCTAAACCATGTGACCTACGAAGTCGTCATGATTGCCTTTTTTCTTCCTCTGGTCAATGCGCATCTTCATGTGAAGTTTCAAGTCTCTAAGTGCATTTTGAAAAATTTCCCCATGTTAAAATTTTCCAAATCCGAAATTTCAATTTTTGAAGCCCTGTAAAAACCGGAAATGACTGTTCGCGATCGATTTTATTCTTGATTCTTCTAGACCTTATTCATGTCTAGGTCTCATGCAAAAATGATGAAATTCCACGGCTAGGTTTTTGAGCTATGAGCCCTTGAAGTTTGGGATTTTTCGTTTTCGGTCAACTTTGAAAGGTCACAGTGACCTAACTGATAATGCTAGGAGTCTGAAATGAGCAAATTGAAAACTACAATGCTTCATTTACATTATGTGTAAATTTCAGCTCTCTAGTGCAAGTATCTTCAGAGGAGAAGATTTTCAAAGGTGGTAGGGGTCCGAAATGGTCAAAAATGCACTAAAAACAAGATGGCCGCCAAGTCACGTGACTGAGAGATTTTTCATGATTGACTTTTTTGTTCAGCAGGTCAATGCGCATCTTCATGTGCAATTTCAAGTCTGTAAGTGCATTTTGAAAAAAATTCCCATGTTAAATTTTCAAATTTGTAATGGCTGTATACCGGAAACGGAAGTAGATATCCGGAAACGGATTTCGATTGTACAGGGTTCAGCACAGAGGCTATCAGTGCTGAAAGTTTCATGCAACTGGCTTTAGTAGTATTTGCGCTAGAGCTTCCACAAAATTGTGTAAATAATAATAAAAATAATAATCAGGGTAATAACAATAGGTCTTTGACTTTCGTCTGAAGACCTAACTAGGGTTGCCCAGGCAACTCTGACGGTCTTCAGACCGCTGTTCAATTCGTAAGGTGCATTTCAATGTATCACAATGCTGGAATGTCATTATGCATCGTCTGGAGCAATCTGCATGTCTCTGGAAGTCCATTTCCAGTCAAAATGTGCAAAATCGTACAGTAAATTCTTTTTCGTTTTAGTCAAATTTGAAAGGTCACAGTGACCTAAGTATTAGGGTTAGGACATTGTTTTGAGTATCCTGTAGAGAACTATCCTTCTGCTACATAATGTGTAAATTTCAGCTCTCTAGTGCAAGTATCATCAGAGGAGAAGATTTTCAAAGGCGGTAGGGGTCAGAAATGGTAAAAAATGCACTAAAAGCAAGATGGCGGCCAAGTCACGTGACCTAAATATTTTTCTTGATGGACTTTTTTCTTCAGCACGTCAAAGCGCATCTTCTTGTGAAATTTCAAGTCTCTAAGTGCAATCTACATGTCTCTGGAAGTCCATTTCCGTTCAAAATGAGCAATGTCGTACAGTAAATTCAAAATGGCGCCTAAACCACATGACCTACGAAGTCGTCATGATTGCCTTTTTTCTTCCTCTGGTCAATGCGCATCTTCATGTGAAATTTCAAGTCTCTAAGTGCATTTTGAAAATTTTGCCCATGTTAAAATTTTCCGAATCTGAAATTTCCATTTTTGAAGCCCTGTCAAAACCGGAAATGACTGTTCGCAAGCGATTTTATTCTTGATTCTTGTAGACCTTATTCATGTCTAGCTCTCATGCAAAAATCATGAAATTGCACGGCTAGGTTTTTGAGCTATGAGCCCTTGAAGTTTGCGATTTTTCGTTTTTGGTCAACTTTGAGAGGTCACAGTTTGAAAAGTATTAAAGCTAGGACTTTGAAAATTGTCTAAATTTGAAGAACTATGCTTCAGCTACATATTGTGCAAAGTTCAGTTCTCTGGTGCAAGTATCTTCAGAGAAGAAGAGTTTCAAAGGTGGTAGGGGTCAGAAATGGTCAAAAATGCACTAAAAGCAAGATGGCGGCCAAGTCACGTGACTGAGAGATTTGTCATGATTGACTTTTTTCTTCCTCAGGTCAATGCGCATCTTCGAGTGAAATTTCAAGTCTGTAAGTGCATTTTGAAAAAATTTCCCATGTTAAAATTTCAAATTTGTAATGGCTGTAGACCGGAAATGGAAGTAGATATCCGAAAACGGATTTCCATTGTATAGGGTTCAGCGCAGATGCTATCAGTGCTGTAAGTTTCATGCAAGTAGCTTCAGTCGTTAATGCGCTACAGCTTCCACAAAATTGTGTAAATAATAATAATAATAATAAAAACTAGGGTTGCCCAGGCAACTCTGACGGTCTTCAGACCGCTGTTCAATTCGTAAGGTGCATTTCAATGTATCACAATGCTGGAATGTCATTATGCATCGTCTGGAGCAATCTGCATGTCTCTGGGAGTCCATTTCCGGTCAAAATGTGCAAGGTTGTACAGTAAATTCTTTTTCGTTTTTAGTCAAATTTGAAAGGTCACAGTGACCTAAGTATTAGGGTTAGGACTTTGAAATGAGTATCCTGTAGAGAACTATCCTCCTGTTACATAATGTGTAAATTTCAGCTCTCTAGTGCAAGTATCTTCAAAGAAGAAGATTTTCAAAGGCGGTAGGGGTCAGAAATGGTAAAAAATGCACTAAAAGCAAGATGGCGGCCAAGTCACGTGACCTAGAGATTTTTCTTGAATGACTTTTTTCTTCAGCACGTCAAAGCGCATCTTCATGTGAAATTTCAAATCTCTAAGGGCAATCTACATGTCTCTGGAAGTCCATTTCCGGTTCAAATGTGCAAGGTTGTACAGTAAATTCAAAATGGCGCCTAAATCACGTGAGCTACGAAGTCGTCATGATTGCCTTTTTTCTTCCTCTGGTCAATGCGCATGTTCATGTGAAATTTCAAGTCTCTAAGTGCATTTTGAAAAATATCCCCATGTTAAAATTTTCAAATCCGAAATTTCAATTTTTGAAGCCCTGTAAAAACCGGAAATGACTGTTCGCGATCGATTTTTTTCTTGATTCTTCTAGACCTTATGCATGTCTAGCTCTCATGCAAAAATCATGAAATTCTATGTCCAGGTTTTTGAGCTATGAGCCCTTGAAGTTTGCGATTTTTCGTTTTTGGTCAACTTTGAGAGGTCACAGTTTGAAAAGTATTAAAGCTAGGACTTTGAAAATTGTCTAAATTTGAAGAACTATGCTTCAGCTACATATTGTGCAAAGTTCAGTTCTCTGGTGCAAGTATCTTCAGAGAAGAAGAGTTTCAAAGGTGGTAGGGGTCAGAAATGGTAAAAAATGCACTAAAAGCAAGATGGCGGCCAAGTCACGTGACCTACATATTTTTTTTGATGGACTTTTTTCTTCAGCACGTCAAAGCGCATCTTCTTGTGAAATTTCAAGTCTCTAAGTGGAATCTACATGTCTCTGGAAGTCCATTTCCGCTCAAAATGTGCAAGGTCGTACAGTAAATTCAAAATGGCGCCTAAACCACGTGACCTACCAAGTCGTCATGATTGCCTTTTTTCTTCCTCTGGTCAATGCGCATCTTCATGTGAAATTTCAAGTCTCTAAGTGCATTTTGAAAAATTTCCCCATGTTAAAATTTTCCAAATCCGAAATTTCAATTTTTGAAGCCCTGTCAAAACCGGAAATGACTGTTCGCGATCGATTTTATTCTTGATTCTTGTAGACCTCATTCATGTCTAGCTCTCATGCAAAAATCATGAAATTCTATGGCCCGGTTTTTGAGCTATGAGCCCTTGAAGTTTGCGATTTTTCATTTTTGGTCAACTTTGAGAGGTCACAGTTTGAAAAGTATTTAAGCTAGGACTTTGAAAATTGTCTAAATTTGAAGAACTATGCTTCAGCTACATATTGTGCAAAGTTCAGTTCTCTGGTGCAAGTATCTTCAGAGAAGAAGAGTTTCAAAGGTGGTAGGGGTCAGAAATGGTCAAAAATGCACTAAAAACAAGTTGGCCACCAAGTCACGTGACTGAGAGATTTGTCATGATTGACTTTTTTGTTCAGTAGGTCAATGCGCATCTTCATGTGAAATTTCAAGTCTGTAAGTGCATTTTGAAAAAAATTCCCATGTTAAAATTTCAAATTTGTAATGGCTGTATACCGGAAACGGAAGTAGATATCCGGAAACGGATTTCCATTGTATAGGGTTCAGCACAGATGCTATCAGTGCCGTGAGTTTCATGCAAGTAGCTTCAGTCGTTAATGCGCTACAGCTTCCACAAAATTGTGTAAATAATAATAATAAGAACTAGGGTTGCCCAGGCAACTCTGACGGTCTTCAGACCGCTGTTTTATTCGTAAGGTTCTTTTAAATGTATCATAATGCTGGACCGTCACTAAACATCGTCATTTTCCCCATGTTAAAATTTTCCGAATCCGAAATTTCAATTTTTGAAGCCCTGTAAAAACCGGAAATGACTGTTCGCGATCGATTTTATTCTTGATTCTTGTAGACCTTATTCATGTCTAGCTCTCATGCAAAAATGATGAAATTCCACGGCTAGGTTTTTGAGCTATTAACCCTTGAAGTTTTCGATTTTTCGTTTTTGGTCAACTTTGAGAGGTCACAGTTTGAAAAGTATTAAAGCTAGGACTTTGAAAATTGTCTAAATTTGAAGAACTATGCTTCAGCTACATGTTGTGCAAAGTTCAGTTCTCTGGTGCAAGTATCTTCAGAGAAGAAGAGTTTCAAAGGTGGTAGGGGTCAGAAATGGTCAAAAATGCACTAAAAGCAAGATGGCGGCCAAGTCACGTGACCTAAATATTTTTTTTGATGGACTTTTTTCTTCAGCACGTCAAAGCGCATCTTCATGTGAAATTTCAAGTCTCTAAGTGCAATCTACATGTCTCTGCAAGTCCATTTCCGTTCAAAATGTGCAAGGTCGTACAGTAAATTCAAAATGGCGCCTAAACCACGTAACCTACGAAGTCGTCATGATTGCCTTTTTTCTTCCTCTGGTCAATGCGCATCTTCATGTGAAATTTCAAGTCTCTAAGTGCATTTTGAAAAATTTCCCCATGTTAAAATTATCCAAATCCGAAATTTCAATTTTTGAAGCCCTGTCAAAACCGGAAATGACTGTTCGCGATCGATTTTATTCTTGATTCTTGTAGACCTTAATCATGTCTAGCTCTCATGCAAAAATGATGCAATTCCACGGCTAGGTTTTTGAGCTATGAGCCCTTGAAGTTTGCGATTTTTCGTTTTCGGTCAACTTTGAAAGGTCACAGTGACCTAACTAATAATGCTAGGAGTCTGCAATGAGATAGATATAGACAACAATGCTTCAGCTACAAACTGTGCAAATTTCAGCTATCTAGTGCAAGTATCTTCAGAGGAGAAGATTTTCAAAGGTGGTAGGGGTCCGAAATGGTCAAAAATGCACTAAAAACAAGATGGCGGCCAAGTCACGTGACTGAGAGATTTTTCATGATTGACTTTTTTGTTCAGCAGGTCAATGCGCATCTTCATGTGAAATTTCAAGTGTATAAGTGCATTTTGAAAAAATTTCCCATGTTAAATTTTCAAATTTGTAATGGCTGTAGACCGGAAACGGAAGTAGATATCCGGAAACGGATTTCCATTGTACAGGGTTCAGCACAGAGGCTATCAGTGCTGAAAATTTCATGCAAGTAGCTACAGTCGTTAATGCGCTACAGCTTCCACAAAATTGTGTAAATAATAATAATAAGAATAAAAATAATAAACAGGATAATAACAATAGGTCTTTGACTTTCGTCTGAAGACCTAATAAAAATAATAAACAGGATAATAACAATAGGTCTTTGACTTTCGTCTGAAGACCTAATAATAAACAGGATAATAACAATAGGTCTTTGACTTTCGTCTGAAGACCTAACTAGGGTTGCCCAGGCAACTCTGACGGTCTTCAGACCGCTGTTTTATTCGTAAGGTACATTTAAATGTATCATGTTGCTGGACCATCATTAAACATCGTCTGAAGCAATTTGCAAGGCTCTAGAAGCATTTTGGCAGTCCATTTCCGGTCAAAATGTGCAAGGTCGTACAGTAAATGCAAAATGGCGCCTAAACCACGTGACCTACGAAGTCGTCATGATTGCCTTTTTTCTTCCTCTGGTCAATGCGCATCTTCATGTGAAATTTCAAGTCTCTATGTTCATTTTGAAAAATTTCCCCATGTTAAAATTTTCCGAATCCGAAATTTCCATTTTTTAAGCCCTGTCAAAACCGGAAATGACTGTTCGCGATCGATTTTATTCTTGATTCTTCTAGACCTTATTCATGTCTAGCTCTCATGCAAAAATCATGAAATTCTATGGCCAGGTTTTTGAGCTATGAGCCCTTGAAGTTTGCGATTTTTTGTTTTTGGTCAACTTTGAGAGGTCACAGTTTGAAAAGTATTAAAGCTAGGACTTTGAAAATTGTCTAAATTTGAAGAACTATGCTTCAGCTACATATTGTGCAAAGATCAGTTCTCAGGTGCAAGTATCTTCAGAGAAGAAGAGTTTCAAAGGTGGTAGGGGTCAGAAATGGTCAAAAATGCACTAAAAACAAGATGGCCGCCAAGTCACGTGACTGAGAGATTTGTCATGATTGACTTTTTTGTTCAGCAGGTCAATGCGCATCTTCATGTGAAATTTCAAGTCTGTAAGTGCATTTTTAAAAAATTTCCCATGTTAAATTTTCAAATTTGTAATGGCTGTATACCGGAAACGGAAGTAGATATCCGGAAACGGACTTCCATTGTACAGGGTTCAGCACAGATGCTAAGAGTCCTGTGAGTTTCATGCAAGTAGCTTCAGTCGTTAATGCGCTACAGCTTCCACAAAATTGTGTAAATAATAATAATAATAAGAATAAAAACTAGGGTTGCCCAGGCAACTCTGACGGTCTTCAGACCGCTGTTTTATTCGTAAGGTTCTTTTAAATGTATCATAATGCTGGACCGTCACTAAATATCGTCATTTTCCCCATGTTAAAATTGTCCAAATCCGAAATTTCAATATTTGAAGCCCTGTAAAAACCGGAAATGACTGTTCGCGATCGATGTTATTCTTGATTCTTGTAGACCTTATTCATGTCTAGCTCTCATGCAAAAATGATGAAATTCCACGGCTAGGTTTTTGAGCTATGAGCCCTTGAAGTTTACGATTTTTCGTTTTTGGTCAACTTTGAGAGGTCACAGTTTGAAAAGTATTAAAGCTAGGACTTTGAAAATTGTCTAAATTTGAAGAACTATGCTTCAGCTACATATTGTGCAAAGTTCAGTTCTCTGGTTCAAGTATCTTCAGAGAAGAAGAGTTTCAAAGGTGGTAGGGGTCAGAAATGGTAAAAAATGCACTAAAAGCAAGATGGCGGCCAAGTCACGTGACCTAAATATTTTTTTTGATGGACTTTTTTCTTCAGCACGTCAAAGCGCATCTTCATGTGAAATTTCAAGTCTCTAAGTGGAATCTACATGTCTCTGGAAGTCCATTTCCGCTCAAAATGTGCAAGGTCGTACAGTAAATTCAAAATGGCGCCTAAACCACGTGACCTACCAAGTCGTCATGATTGCCTTTTTTCTTCCTCTGGTCAATGCGCATCTTCATGTGAAATTTCAAGTCTCTATGTTTATTTTGAAAATTTTGCCCATGTTAAAATTTTCCGAATCCGAAATTTCAATTTTTGAAGCCCTGTAAAAACCGGAAATGACTGTTCGCGATCGATTTTATTCTTGATTCTTGTAGACCTTATTCATGTCTAGCTCTCATGCAAAAATGATGAAATTCCACGGCTAGGTTTTTGAGCTATGAGCCCTTGAAGTTTGCGATTTTTCGTTTTCGGTCAACTTTGAGAGGTCACAGTTTGAAAAGTATTAAAGCTAGGACTTTGAAAATTGTCTAAATTTGAAGAACTATGCTTCAGCTACATATTGTGCAAAGTTCAGTTCTCTTGTGCAAGTATCTTCAGAGAAGAAGAGTTTCAAAGGTGGTAGGGGTCAGAAATGGTCAAAAATGCACAAAAGCAAGATGGCGGCCAAGTCACGTGACTTAGAGATTTTTCATGATTGACTTTTTTCTTCCTCAGGTCAATGCGCATCTTCGAGTGAAATTTCAAGTCTGTAAGTGCATTTTGAAAAAATTTCCCATGTTAAAATTTCAAATTTGTAATGGCTGTAGACCGAAAACGGAAGTAGATATCCGGAAACGGATTTCGATTGTATAGGGTTCAGCGCAGATGCTATCAGTGCTGTAAGTTTCATGCAAGTAGCTTCAGTCGTTAATGCGCTAGAGCTTCCACAAAATTGTGTAAATAATAATAATAAAAATAATAAACAGGATAATAACAATAGGTCTTTGACTTTCGTCTGAAGACCTAATAATAAACAGGATAATAACAATAGGTCTTTGACTTTCGTCTGAAGACCTAATAAACAGGATAATAACAATAGGTCTTTGACTTTCGTCTGAAGACCTAATTACTTTGATTTTGACTGAAATATCCCACTTCGTTGTAAATACAGTAATCCAGAGACAGTGAATCGGGAATAGAGTGAAGGTTTCGTTTCTACACTGCTAGATGATCGTTCTATCGAAAACCCTTCAATGTTTGCCTGAAAATTTGTATCCATTATAATCAGCACCGTTTTCTGTTAAAAAAATGGGGGTGGGGGGGGGAGGGGTGCTTTATTAACTTCTTTGTGTATACAATATATTACTGCTTGGCTCAACTGGGCTTCAGTTATTGATAGAAACGATACTTCTCTTTTGATTCGATCATTTTGAAAGTGAAACTAAATTACAATTGTTCTTTTAATTGACTATTGGCGCATTAAACTCTTTACTGATATTTGATAGAACATTAAAACATTATGTGTGGCATCGTTTAATGGCACGAACACGTTTCAGAAGAGATTAAAGAGGAAGTCATAATATTACGTTTTTAACGTTTTTGTTACGTCTTGTTACTTCAAAATAGTATAGAAAGGTTTTTCTTACCAAAATCACTCTGGTCACCCCTTTAGTAAAAACATTTACCGTTACAATTAAAACCATAATCAATATGAAAAAATACCGATTATCAATGGTATACTTACAACCATTATAAACATCAAAATTTATACTTTTTAACATCACGAGTATAAATATTGTCATCATCAGATTCAACGGAGATCTCAAAAGACGAAACCTGTGGAACATGCCATCAAACTTTCTCCGAAGATGACACTGCCTTCCTTCTGCCATGTCTTCACAAGATATGCATAGAATGCAAGAACAATTCTCATGATCCGCCAGAGGGCCAATGTTCAGTATGTCTGACACCATTCCTGTCAGAAGATCTAAAAACAGATCCTGCAAGAAGCAGTCAAATATTTCTGAAATCCTTGAAGTTCTCCAGAAGCTGTGGCTACAACATCTCTCATGACGAGGAACCTCCTGTGTGCTATTGCCAGGAATGCGGATACACCCTTTGTGACAAATGCAAAATCCAACACAGTCAAACAAGAGCCTGCCTTCATCATCAGACTTACAGTTTTGAGAGCTTAGATCAGATTCCTCCTCAGAAGCTTCTGATGAAAGTGTTCTGCCCTGTCCATCCCGAGACCGCCCTCAACCTGTATGACACGACCTGTGGCAAGAACATCTGTGTCATCTGTGCCCAAGACGAGCACAAGGATCACACCACGACAGACCTTGACAAGGCCTATTCCTCAGCCAAGGCTCAGCTTGAGCAACCCCTGCAGGACCTCCAGAATAAGTCCATGGAAATCCAGCGTGGAATCCAAGAGGCGCACGATCTTCAAGATGACATTGACACATCGGCTGCTGCGTTGATGGAGAATGTTGCGAAGACCAGGGAGTCCCTGTCAGAGCTCTTGCTGAGAAGACAAACAGAACTGAGGGATGATATCAACAAATGCTCAGAGGCATCCAAACATGCAGTTGCAGAGACTCTACACAGGTTGAATCAGATGAACGAATCTGTTGAAACGACAACGGGGTTCATAAAGATGATGAGAGACTTTTGTTGCAAGGCGGATTTCATGGATTTAAAGAACCTCGCAGAAGAAAAGGCTCAGAGAGATGTGATGATGCAGACACCAAGAGTTGATAGGAGGAGTTTGCAGATGAAAGTATCCATGGTCGGACTCAGAGCTCTTAAAGATTTGATCGGCACCTTCATGAGTCTGTACAGTGTACAGGAAGCGAGTGATGACGTCATACCTGATGACGTTCAAACCGCAACAGGTACCATTAAATGCTTTGCTATCACAAACTGCTTTTCTGAAAGAAGAAGTTAGGGATTTGAGAGACTTCAAATTACATTAAATGTAAATTCACTGAATGTGATATATCTCTAAGGTGGTTTTAAGATTTAATGTTATTCATCTTTCTCTCTCAAATACCGCATATTTCGACTCCAGTCTTGAAAATGGCAAGTGTTAATGAATTGTTCGTTTCCCAGAGTACATAATAATACAAAACGTTTTTTTTAATTAATTAACAAGCTTTCATTATACAAAATGTAATTTTTAAATATGAAAGTCACAATATGTAAATGCTGCAACCGATCGTTCCTGTTTTTTGGTTGTGTTCAATTAAAATAAATTCATGAAAACATTGTATAGTTGTACAACCAAACTGATTGTTTAATTGAATAACCAAATCATGATTTTTCAGAATTCAAGAGTGAAATCCGCAACCTTGAGGAAACAATCAGAACACTGAATATAGATTTGGACAGAACGACAAAGGTATTTACTACCATCCTTACTACATTGATAACAGATACACGTTCTCCAGTACAGTCAGAAAGTCAAAGATTTAAATATAGTGTCGAGCATTAATATATATATAAAGAGGCTAGGAGAATCAAGATGATAATTAACAATAATGATGACATTATGAAGCAAATCATAAATAATCAAACAATAAGCTTTTGTAGATGAAGAGGTCATTTCACTGCTACAGAAACCTTTACCAGAATTCCGTGAATTGTTTAATCTATTATTGGTTGAATATCTATACAAAGTGACGTATATTTATCCAATCTGCCAACAGAAGAAGGAGTTGGATGAAAGCAAGTGGCTGATATCAGAAGGGAACTACAAAGCACGTAAGTATCATGTTAAAGTGACACAGAGTATCTTTCTTAAAATTTTATTTGGTTTTGATAAGCTACAAAATATCTTATATGCTGATTGAAGTTCATATTTCATCACTGGGCTTGCAAATATATTCATTTATGCATAATATCTCTAAAATGCTTGATTTTATGGGAAAATCAAGAACACATCTCAAATACGTTTAATATTCGAAATTATGCATCCAATTAATCTACCTATTAGTTACAATACCTAATAAACACTATCGAATCGAATATATCTTCCTGTCAGCTTATGACAAGGTTTCAAAATTATGTTTGGCGAATTTGCGCACACCACTCGAGTCGCATTGTCCGGTTTTCGATGAAAATGCCGACTTTGAATGGCCGTATTTTCGCTCTTATGTACTAATTGACCTTTAACTTGTTATTTTCAGTAACAGTTAGTGGTTTCCGATGTAATAACATCGATTTCAAAATTTGACATATGTGATCCTTTCAACATACTCTGTGTCTATTTAAGCGTTTGATCAGTTTCATGATAATCAACCGTACTCCGAGGAATGAATATTATCTCTATCTGGGTTTGAACAGAATCCAGATATCCCTTCCGTCACGGACTGATTGCAGACAACCTAATCTCATGTTGCTGTAACTAGTTGAGCGCATCATCAGCGTTCCAATCACATCGTCGTATGCAATAGCGTTTAACGTGTAAAATGAATGGTACACCGAGTGACCAGCCCCAGTGACGGAGAGGGTATCCCCGCTGGTTGCAGTTCGAACCCGATAAAGTCAATATTTTACAGTCGTATACCTCGGAGCATGGCCAATTTTAATCAGGCTGTGAGTTTGGCTTTGTACTTGAGAGTTGACTTGAATATACTAGACTTTTGAGCATGCAATAAAGATATGCATTTGGTAGGCGTAGATAATTGCATTGGGGGGAAACGATGAAATGATGCATTTGGGAATGTTCTGTTTTAGTGTTTGGTTTATATTTTAGTGTATACAATTAATAATGGTCGTTAGCTAAGTTTGGTTAAGTTAAACATAAGTATATCAACGCATGTTTATCAACAAAGCAGATAAAGAAAGAGATTATGGATGACGGATGAGACACAGAATACTATTTATGAATTGGTTGCATTTACAAATTCGATGGAAGTATGTGTGGATGAATGTATTAGAACTACATGTATGCTATGATGGAAGTATGTGTGGATGAATGTATTAGAACGACATGTATGCTATGATGGAGGAATGTGTGGATGAATGTATTAGAACTACATGTATGCTATGATGGAAGTATGTGTGGATGAATGTATTAGAACTACATGTATGCTATGATGGAAGTATGTGTGGATGAATGTATTAGAACTACATGTATGCTATGATGGAAGTATGTGTGGATGAATGTATTAGAACTACATGTATGCTATGATGGAAGTATGTGTGGATGAATGTATTAGAACTACATGTATGCTATGATGGAAGTATGTGTGGATGAATGTATTAGAACTACATGTATGCTATGATGGAAGTATGTGTGGATGAATGTATTAGAACTACATGTATGCTATGATGGAAGTATGTGTGGATGAATGTATTAGAACTACATGTATGCTATGATGGAAGTATGTGTGGATGAATGTATTAGAACTACATGTATGCTATGATGGAAGTATGTGTGGATGAATGTATTAGAACTACATGTATGCTATGATGGAAGTATGTGTGGATGAATGTATTAGAACTACATGTATGCTATGATGGAAGTATGTGTGGATGAATGTATTAGAACTACATGTATGCTATGATGGAAGTATGTGTGGATGAATTTATTAGAACGACATGTATGCTATGATGGAGGAATGCATAGCAAGAGCATCAGCTGTACATCTTCTGATATTATAAGTTATACCATTCAGAGGCGGGCTTCCCGGGGAGATCAGCTGTACATCTTCTGATATTATAAGTTATACCATTCAGAGGCGGGCTTCCCGGGGAGATCAGCTGTACATCTTCTGATATTATAAGTTATACCATTCAGAGGCGGGCTTCCCGGGGAGATCAGCTGTACATCTTCTGGTACATCTTCTGATATTATAAGTTATACCATTCAGAGGCGGGGTTCCCGGGGAGATCAGCTGCACATCTTCTGATATTATAAGTTATACCATTCAGAGGCGGGGTTCCCGGGGAGATCAGCTGTACATCTTCTGATATTATAAGTTATACCATTCAGAGGCGGGCTTCCCGGGGAGATCAGCTGTACCTCTTCTGATATTATAAGTTATACCATTCAGAGGCGGGCTTCCCGGGGAGATCAGCTGTACATCTTCTGGTACATCTTCTGATATTATAAGTTATACCATTCAGAGGCGGGGTTCCCGGGGAGATCAGCTGTACATCTTCTAATATTATAAGTTATACCATTCAGAGGCGGGCTTCCCGGGGAGATCAGCTGTACATCTTCTGATATTATAAGTTATACCATTCAGAGGCGGGCTTCCCGGGGAGATCAGCTGTACATCTTCTGATATTATAAGTTATACCATCCAGAGGCGGGGTACACGGGGAGATCAGCTGTACATCTTCTGATATTATAAGTTATACCATCCAGAGGCGGGGTACACGGGGAGATCAGCTGTACATCTTCTGATATTATAAGTTATACCATTCAGAGGCGGGCTTCCCGGGGAGATCAGCTGTACATCTTCTGGTACATCTTCTGATATTATAAGTTATACCATTCAGAGGCGGGCTTCCCGGGGAGATCAGCTGTACATCTTCTGGTACATCTTCTGATATTATAAGTTATACCATTCAGAGGCGGGGTTCCCGGGGAGATCAGCTGTACATCTTCTGATATTATAAGTTATACCATTCAGAGGCGGGGTTCCCGGGGAGATATCCGCCTCGAGCTTGGTGTTATGCGAATGGTATAACGAATTTATCTTACCGAATGTTTAAACAAAACGCATATAATATTAAGATAAAGGGTAAGAACTTCGTAAGTCATTTTACTATAGTTTGTTCAAAGTTACATATCGGTTAATCAAAAGTAACCAGCTTGATCATGTGTTCGAGGTAACATACATTGTACATTTCAAGACGCTCAATCTCCATGCTTATTTCATGCTTTTTATGTGTATAAATGATTTATTACCCCGCTCAAGAGGGTGATATCAATATTTATTCAGGGTCATGTGGACCAATCAGAGATCGAGATTCTTACATGAGGTAGGATATAAGTGTTTATCTCCCCACTTGATTACTGTAACAGTCTGATGACCAATATCTCTAAAGAACAGATCAGTCGCACAAAGTATCCCAAATACAGCAGCAAGAATTATCTCGGATCTTCTAAATTTGACCACACCCCACCTCTACTCTACAACTCCGATCCAATGGCTTCCAGTCGCTTCCCATGCCGTTAATAGTTGAAATATTGCCCCAACGGCACAAAACAATAACTCACTCACTCACTCCAGTCGCTTCACGTATTAACTATAAACTCCTTGTCCTCACCTACAAATCTTCCACCAGCACTGCTCCATTATACCTGACAGAACGACCAGCCTACTACCCACAAAATAAGTGTCTATTTGCAATTCCAAAAGTGAAGTCATCAAAATGGAACCAAGTACCAGACAATCTGAATCAGCTGTCAGCCTCACTTCTCTGAAAGCCCAACTTTAGACACCTTGTTAAACCAATACTTCCATGGAATGTCGAGCTGTCCTTTAAGCACAAAGAGCACATTACTGTTGTGAATTCATGCGCATTATAAATGAATGTAATATTATTATCATCATCAATGCATAAGAGTTGTGTATAGGTTTAGATGTAAGAGTGTTGACTTGAGGAGACATCAGAGATATTCAACATCTGGTATGCATGTGGGTATGCGATGAAGAAAACATTGGAGAAAGATAGAGGAGTGCACTGAAATATAAATGGCTCTGCTGTGATATCTTCAACAGAATATACATGAACTCTCAACGATTATTATTCAGAAAGAATACAGTTTGATAAAACAAAAGGATTTTGCTGGGTATTGAAAATTGTTAATTAAGTGTCATATTCTGAGGCGCATCTTTTTGTTTTCCAGAAATTTTGAATCAAACCGAGGAAGGACTTCGACAAAAACAAGAATATCTTTCACGAATGAAAGTCCAGGAACAGGTTGTTAAATATACTTCATTTCTCATTAATAGGAACATTAATATATTTTCCTTACTTAAGGTCGTCACTCTAAACCGACCCGGTTTTGGGAAACTGGACAATGAACAATAGGTATTTAGGTTAAACCAATGAAAACATAATGTTGGCACAAAACATTAATGTCCATTAAAAACATAAATAAGCTTTAATTTTGCATAGCAAATCGAAGTTTTTAATATTTAAAGAACATTTCTAGGTAATCAATTTAAGATGTAGGTCAGTTTAGTTTGCCAATTCGATAATCTGAAGTAAGCTAGCTATTTAGCATGGCATATCAGTGACTTCAATCGATTGTATTATGATAAAGCCCAGCAGCTGTGCCTGTGGTATACTAGAACCCGCACTAGAACAACTGGAGTATAATCGACACTTTGAAGGGGCAGTAGCACGGGAATATAAGGTGATGTCAGGAAAATAAACGGTTCCAATTGAAAGACAATGTGACAAACTAAATGAAGCAGCAATAAATCAAATATATAATGTAAAGTTCAGCCATGCGACTCCTTTTTCTTACACAAAATGAATTTTAGGGTGTTCACACAAAATGGCCGCCAATGTGAATCTTTTAAATTTGTTCTCTGACTATGGATGGTTTGTATGTGTTATGCGAGTTTTGAAACTATAAAAAAATACAAATAACGTACAATAATCACTGAAAAATTGAAAATAGAAAAAAACGTGCTACTGCCCCTTTAAGAAACAAGTGTGAATTATGAACTGTCCTTGTATCGAATCTAGGTAAACGTATATGTAAGCATATGTTATATGCTTTTAGACGATTGATTTTTTCCCTCAATATTTTCAAGTGAATAACCATTTCTTGTTTATTTTTCGTAATGCTAATTGGTGATATTTATGACTTTTTAATACATTTTACGTATTTGTATCTATTGTAGGCAGGCCTAAATACACGTTATATAACTTTTTATTTTTCAGAATTTTCAGACCGAAAGGGAGCAGAATATTCACCTCGGAAAACGCTGTCACGACTTGGAAGAAGGTGATATATTCTTCATAAAACTTATACTAAATTTATAAAAATGTTCGATATATTTTTTTCAAATAAATTCTTTTGATGATGTATTCAAGTAGGTATTACATTATTATATAATTAGCAATGAAATATAGGGTTATACAGTTAAAATATAATCCATATTTTAAGAAAAGCAGTAGAAAGTCATATTTTCACTGCAGTTTTCGGTATGTTATTGTTAATATTTGCAGTGACAATGTATCCTTCGATATCGAAAAACAACCAGAAGTTCATATCTTGTTGTTGTAGTTAATAATTGTTCATTTTATCGCCAAATAAATTTACGAAGCGAGAGATCTGACACACCGACATAGCGCTTCCCTCACTGTATCCGTTCGCGTCAAAACTGACTTTCCAAATAGATAAGGAGCCTTTGTTTCACCTAATTATAACCAAAAACATATTGTGGATCTGATATCATTTAACATTCCCACATTATATATTTTTCGAAAAACTATTTCCGGTTAAATATCGCATTATTTCTATCGAACTTCTTTTTACCGAGAAATGATACATGGAGTTGCTAGACTCTCATTCATCACAATAGGAAAGCTTTGCCTTCCGATGTCCGACAACTCTGTTTTATGATCTTCAAATAGACTAATTCATCTCGTGAACTGAGAAAGTGTCATTTTCACTCGTGGCTGCGCCACTCGTGAAAATATCACTTTCTCACTCCACTCGATGAGATAGAAATGATATTCGGCAAAAACAATGAAATAGTCTCTAAATATCCCCCCCCCCCCCCCCCAAAAAAAAAGGAAAGAACACAGACATATATGAGAATGGCTTGAATAATGGTTTAAGCATACGAGACTTTTAAAAAAACTACTGAGAAAATTGTAGTGCACAAATCTTATAGTTGGTTCAACAACAAGGAAGACTGTCATTTTGAATGAATATTTCACTATGCATAAGTAAACACGTATAGCTTTACATTGGCGACCCCACTGCATCATTGAAGGCTTTTATATACAAGGGGGAAGTATATTAGATAAGCGATCTATTCTGAGGCGGCTTGTTATGTGACAAACAACATATGTTTTCGAAATGTGCAAGTCATGAAAATATAATACATTACAAAGGGTCAAACAGGGCGTTCAATGAACAAATATAGAACTTGCAATAACCTTGCTGGAACAACCTTACAACCGAATCCCTCTGAAATATTTGTAGATTGTGAACACCCCAAATGTCCTTAAAATTGAATACATGAATATTTATTTCGACAATTGAAAAATATTATCGAGCTGGTGAAATAAAAGGGATGCGATAGTAAAGACAAAAACACATATGACCATTATTTAGCGTATTTTTAAGGGATGTTACAAGGGTAGACTGCTTGTATAACAACTACCCTTAACCGTTTATAAGGGTTTAAAAGAACCAGTTTAAATAAATCCTGTCATAACTGAAAGATAACAAAAAGGACAAAATAATATATTATACATTATAAGTTTTATGTTAGGTAATGTTGACAATATGATTTGTATTCTTTTTGTTGTAACGTTCAAATGTATAACATATAGGCTACATTCATGATGTCGACAATTCATGAAAATATTTAATGATATTTAGGCTTTTCACAACTTTGCACCAAGCAGTGCGAGTTTAATTAGCCAACCATTGATATTTATGCGAGGCATTTCTTTCAAACAAAGGATGGAATGCAATAGCACAGTCATTAGTATTGACATAAACTTCAACTTAGATTATTAACTTGTATTCAACTTTACTATTTCAGGAATGTCCGAAAAGATTGAAAAGATCAAAGAGCTTGCAAATGATCTAGAAAAGGTAATGACATTTCTTAAGATCAATTTCCTCCTAATATGACTTATTGTTTATACACGAAACATAAGGATAATTTCATTCAACATTATCCATCATTTTGTACACGAACTGAAAGTTACATCTTTCAACATATTGTATCTAGTGGCATACGAATTCGTTTTCTGTTTTCTTATCTACAATAGTATTTGTGAGATGAAAAAAAAGCAAATGTTTCTTGATTTTGTTTTTCAATGAACTAAAACATCGGGAATTCGAAAATATATCCAAATTTGTTAATGAAAAACATAAACTCAGTTGTTGCAATATGTTTTTCAAGGTATAGATATATGACAAAACTGAAATTTTCTGTTTGTACATTTGTTTCAGACAAAGCAAGAAGCGAGCGAGGAGAACAAACTGATTCATGACAAATACAAACAACTAGAGCAGTGTGAGTCGATAGATTTAAACATATAATTAGCTCGATCTTTCGATCTTGAAACGGGCAAATCACGAGGGAAAATATCCTTTATTATGTCCCCCGCAACGCTTTAGGTATTAGGTATTACGTATTAGGTTAGATCTACCGCTCAAATGGTTGTTATTTTGGTTATTCTGAATTTGTTATTTTTCTGGTTTCCATTGAAACAATTTGAACTCAGGGCATATTGGGGGATGCTTTCGTTTCCGGACCATATCTAAAAAACCGTTCAATATTGTTTTACGAAACTTGGTATGTGGTTAGATCTAGTGGTGGAGTGGTACCTTTTGTTATTTTGGTTATTCTCAATTTGTTATTTTTCTGGTTTCCATTGAAACAATTTGAACTTAGTACATATGGTGGATAGGGTGACTTTCTCATTTAAAGTAAGGGGACATCACAGTGCATCACATGCACATATTCCTAGTTTTTAATAATGCCCCGTACCTTGTCTTATCTATTATGAGCTCGAAATTCGACAATCTACAATCATGGTCGACTTGTCTTGTTCTGTTTAACGATTGGTGTATATTTGTATACATTAGGTCATTGTTGTGTTGATGATTGCATGTAGACCTTGTCATATACCTGAGGCACATCACGCCGTAAAAAGTAAAAAGAAATATTCTTTTTTTCAGCTTTCGAGCAAAGGATTATCTGTGTTGGTCGTCATAGAGGGGACCCAGGAAACTGCATGATTGAATGTAGGTAATTTAACAAAAGATATACTGGAATTTGATAAATGATGTTTCATCAAAATGCGTTCATATTGTAATTAATTATCATATTTTCAAAACTTAGCTACTGATACCTAAGGTTTTTGTTAGGAACTTGTGATTGGTTAACTGCGCTGACGTCAGAATACACTCAGGGGCATAGAAACGATACCAACTTTTCAAGAAGCCAATTCACAAAATCCTAGCCAAAAATGACTAGTCAAATGCGACGAGCACCTGCGATAGGTTTATGAATTGTGAATAAGTAGTCACAATACTTTTATTATTACATGTATGTCAAATTCAGGTTTTTCAACGTGTTTTTTGGCAAGAATGTATGGAATTGGACTTGGAATTGCGAAATGTAGACATTTTATAAACACAAGATGATATCAATATAAGTAGCCTTCATGGAAATCAATTTGTTTAAGCGTGTTAACTCGTATGACGCTAGGAAACAAGCCAGAAAGCCAATTTTCGCTATCCTATCTCGTCTATTTTAAAACGACAAATTTTTAAAGGCGCACATATTGCTTTTAAAATCATAACCTAGTTCAGGTTGACGCTGAAGGCATGAAGTGATCTTGTATCCGTCGTAACTATCAATCCTGACTTAAACTATCTTGCATTTTATATGGTATCGTTTCTTTTGCCCCTGAGTGTATACTAGCTAAGGAGCTGCAGTCGGACCAACTCGAGAGGAAACCCCCGGGCCAACTTCGATTCTATATAGAGTTGATAATTTGAAACTTCTATTCCCCGGATATAGACTGACGTCATAACGCATAATGACTAATTAGTTCTAACCTTTATTGCAGGTTCCACATTTACATTTGCTGTTGACCGCCTTGACGCGAGAGTTGGTTCAATAATTGACGGAGTGTTCACAAACCGGCCATCAGATTCTCTAAACAATCCCCGGAGAAATGTTTTCAGGAAGTATAACGGCACAGTGAGCTCTTCCCCAATCTACCCCGCCCCCTGCCGGTCCCACCAATACCCAGCATATTGGGAGGTCGCCGTTGACGTCGAAATTCTACGGGAGTTACTTCATTCTGATATCATTCTGGAAATAGGGATGGTGTCAGAGAACGTCCTTGACGAACACACTCTTGTCTATAGAGCAAACAACGCCTGGTGCATGGTTCTACGGTTTTGTGGGAGGCATAAAGGTATTTGCCTACAAGTATGGAAGAACGGGGAATGGGTAACGTGTTCAAGCGATGCACTTCCCAACAGGAAGGGGGAATCGAACACCTTCAAATATGGAGGTCTCTTCGATGCCGAAAATGGTAAACTCGCTTTCCTTGATTTGGCGAAGGATTTAAAACTTGCATGGTTCCAAGTTGAGAACAACAATCCTCTGTTTCTGACCTTTGGGTTTCCGCCTAAATGCGAACATGTCCGGATTCACTTCCGACTGGTTCCCCCGGCTGATCTGAGCATGCCCGCAGAGAAGAAAAATAATATTCTCTCTGCCATCAGATAAACAGTACTTTGAGAACACATGAAAAAATTATGGTTCTTTGAGCCTTATATAAACTGACATGATGTCAAGAATTATACGTTGCGGTATTTTGCGTTAAGTGTGCTATGGAAGAGGATGTAAGTTTCAATATTGAACGACAGATATTTATCCAACACTTATTCACAATTGTTTTATCTACAACGACAAATAGAAGACGCAGTAAAATTATAAAGATTTCTCACGCCTTTCATCTATTGGAAGAAATGATTTTTTTCTTTGACAATCTACCCTTCATCATGAATAGTAATTAAGACGTAAATTAAGCACCCTCTATTTTGTAAAATGAAATTTGGTGCTGATGGAATATTGTTTTAGCTCATCTGGCCGGTAATGAAATTCGAGGATTTTGAAATGTCATGGGGCCACACCCTTAAAACCTATTTTCATCTTCTCCAGAGGCATAAGACCTAGAAAGCTGAAACTTTGTGTACAGACTCATTGACTAGGAAGGATTAAACAATTGTAGCTTTTGTGGCCCCTAATAAGGGCCGCACGGGCCACGCCCTTGAAACCTATTTTCATCTTCTCAAGAACCATAAGCCCTAGAAAGCTGAAACTTTGTGTACAGACTCCTTGGCTAGCGAGGATCATAAATTGTAGCTTTGGGAGCCCTGTGGTCCCTAATAAGGGCCACACCCTTCAAACCTGGTTTCATCGTCTTCTCCAGAACCACAAGGCCTAGAAAGCTGAGACTTTGTGTACAGATTCCATGACTTGAGGATTAATAATTTTAGATTTTGTGGCCACAGGGGACACACCTTCAAACCTATTTTCATCTTCTCAAGAACCATTATGCCTTGAAAGCTGAAACTTCGTGTACAGACTCCTTGGCTGGTGAGGATTATAAATTGAAGCTTTTGTGGCCCCTCATAAGAGTCACACCCTAAAAACCTATTTTCATCTTCTCAAGAAGCATAAGGACGAGAAAGCTGAAACTTTGTGTACAGACTCCTTGAAAAGAAAGGATTATAAATTGTGACTTTGGTGACCGTGTTCCCAACTAAGGGGAACCACATTGGCCACACCCTAAAGCAAAATCAAATGTAAGACCTGATGAGCTACAGAGCAAAATTGGTCTATTTTTATAACTTTCATGTATTGACAACTCCACATATAACAATTGCTTTTTATTGAGTATTTGATGGAACTAAAATGATCTTATATGCAATAATGAAAATATGAAGGAAAAATGTTAGACGACTGAAATTGAGTCAAATATAAACTATTTTTATAGGGGAGAAACTACACATTAAACTTTGGATTTTCTAGATCAAAAAAACATTTGATCCCCAGTTGACATTCATGCAGAAACAAAAACATTTTTATCATTCACGATACGATACGAGACGAGGACATTGAATTTTCATTAGTTTTCATAAAAAGATAAAATCCCTACAATCCGTTAGTAAATTTGAGATTCTGTTGAAAAAACACCTTCCCCTTTAGTAAAGCCAATATCTTTTAACAGTGACCCGTTATTTCTTTGTAGTTTTTCAATTTTGATATTTTAACATTGTGTTTAAGGTTCATACTGCTTTAATGACTAACTTGTCTTATGAGAGCATGTACTAAAGTCAATGTTGTCAAGAGAATGATAACTATCACATTGCAGCCAAAAATATTGACTTTCATTTTCAGTTGTAAGGCAACTTGGATTTTGACAAATACCAAGCCGTAGTTAAAACAGTTTCCCAAAGACATTGAATCGAAAACCGAGTGAAGGTAGTTTCTTCACTCCTCGATGATTTTGCTTATCAAAAACGCTTTATCGTTTGCCTCAAACTTTGTATTATTTATTACCAGGGGTGCTTAAGTTCTTTGTATATATGCATCTTTTGCTTATTATGTTATTGTACTACCAAGGTGGTTTTACGAGAATAAACACTTTAACTTCATCCAGTGGCATTTTAGAAGGGACAATAAGGAAGACGTTATAAGAATGACAACTTCTTTATTCATGTAATGCGCCGTTTCGACACTGTCGTCAAAGAAACGTCGCATAACATTAACAAAAGAGCTGTAATCCAAGTAAAGCTCTTCTAAATTAAGGATTCAGGCTCTAAATTAAAAGATGCGTAATATAATTCTACGCAAAAAAGGCAATCAGGACGAAGTCGTAGGTCACATGGTTTCGGCGCTATATTGCTTTGAATAACCTTTTGGAAATCGCCGACCCCATGCAACAAATCCCAACTTTGTCAAAACTGGTACTGGAGAGCTCGGACTCTCATACCATGTAACCAAGACGTTGGCCAAGAACTTGTTTCTATTGGGATTTGAAAATTCGAAATACTTTGTGCAGCATCCTTTCAAAGAGTGCGATTTTTTAAAAGGTGCAATTTTGTCTTGTTGCTTACCTTCTATATTTTGTTTGAATTGTTCTCGTTTCTTTTCCAAACATTGGTCTACAAACGTATGGCGAATATACACGGATTGCTCGCTTATGCTCTTGGAAATCCAAACTATTAAAGGTGGTGCGTTTTCAAAGATGTTCAGTATATTACAGTGAATGCAAAGCAGCGTTAATAAAATCTCTTTAAATGTTCCATTCAGCTATAGATCTACTTCATTTACGATTTACTAAATACTCTTGGAACATTATGCATTAGCAGATATTAATTAAACTCTGGTAGCCCTTACCCTGGAATCGAGCCGTTAAGCTTTTGGGAAAAATCAGCCCATACATTAAAGGTCTAGTTCGAATCCAAATTCCAAAAGTTAACTTTGCAAAATGTACTTGGCCGCCATTTTGAACATTGATCGCGAACAGTCATTTTCGCTCAGAATTTTTGATCAAAGTCGATAGAAACAATGTGGAGGAAAAAAGTTGCTAAAAAGGCTCCTGAAGCTTAACGTGTCAACAGAACTTGATGAAATTTTCAGGACCCGACTCGTGACATGTTTATCTGTACCATGAATAGGCTATTAATGCAGCCGAATCCCGTTGTGAAGGAAAAGGATGTACGTTTTGATGTAAGATTTTCACAATAGACATGGTTGAATACGGTCCCGGAATCCTAAATGCTTTACCAAGATTCTTTTTCCAAAACAACGCACGGTGGTACATGAGCAAATTTACATAAAGATATACTACTCGAATAAAGTTAAGGGTCAAACCTTTTTAGACGACATCAGATCTTAGAGAAAGAAGCTTTGCGAGGCTGCGGTTTTGTCGATACAAACTGCGAATAGGCTTTTTTTTCTACAGCATTTGCTGAAGCAACTTAAACAAAACTGCTGCAAAGACATTCGAATCGATATATTTTCTATGTATAGAAAGATGTTGGATAGAAAACTTAGTATAGATTCAAGTAGCTAGGACGGGCTTAAGTTATGTAACTAGCTTGCCATCATGTTTTTACTGAAGAACTAAAGAACAAATCTTGGACTAGCCTTCATTTGTAAAAATTACTTCACTTTTTTGTGTACCTCACGAACTATGCAACATGTTTTAAGATAGTTTAACTGGTAAAATTGACGTATTTGCAACCTATTTTGGCAACGTTTTCAACATCAAAACATTTGATCACGATATTTGTCGATTAATAAATGAACGCAAAAGGCCCCATCTTATTTGTATGTCTGGCTTCAGCCCGACGTGCATTTACCCATTTCTTATATTAGTTCTTTGAAGTAGAGATTTTTAAAATTTCATAATGGTCTAAACATCCAGTTATTCTGAAGTACTGTCAAGTGATTGGAACAATATACAAGACAATTGGTTGTAAATAAGACTTTATTACAGACTATACATTGTTATCATTTTGCGATAATTGTTCGCCTGCAAACGTAATTGTATCTGACCGACTGATTATACTGTCTGCGGAGAGATGGTGATCTGAAAAATATAAAAGATAAAGTTGTATTCCGACTGAATTTCACATTCCATTTGAAAAAACTTTACTCGGCGTTTTACTTTAAGTTTACACAGAATACTTACGAATAGGGGCCGATCGACGAGTTCTCCTTTCCTTCAGACAGGAACTCTGAAAAGAACATTATTTCAACGTAAGATTTGGTTTGACGCGACTCGTAAATTACGATATACAGAGATAAGCAGCAGGATGTACATGATTACTCACTAGATTTGCAATCTTGTACGACTGGATAAAATGATTAAAAGGGGGAACCGACAGAAGGTAACCAAGTTTCTTATAGAAATAAGACGCGCTTGATACTTATCAAGTAATCATTCTATTGAAAATGGGACAACATGTTAGCAAACGGTTGTACAATTCAACATTAAAACAATCGAAATGATATCAGTCCCCATTTTTTCAGAATATCAGTTTACCTCATCTTAGACGGTCACCTATCCAACTTTTAAGTTGCCTTTCATTGACATGCCTACGATAAGCATTTGAAAATGCCAAAAAGGCACATCTACACATGGAGATCCACATGCCAAGTTTCAATCAGCTGGGTCAGTCTTTGGATTTATACTCAGGAAGAAATGAAACTATTGATAAACCGACCATATCAAATGGTTTTACATACTGGCAGGAAAACAGTTTGGGCTACTTTCCGAGTATAGCAAGTATTATTGAGGCTAGGTTTACCACGACGTCTAATAACAGTTATACGGCAACTTTAAGTTTGACATGTTGCAATTTTCATAATCAGCATTGGAAATTTAATATTGGGGAAACTCAATATCTTGGATATTCTTATCAGTTATTTAGAGTACCGTACCCCATCACAGTTGTCTTCGCAGGTGACAAAGACACACTTGAACTGGATGACGGGAGAGAAGTTGATGCTGAAGAGCTCGAAGGGTGGGGAGAGGGTCGTGGTGCCGTCAGTGATGAAACCCTGGTCCTTCGGGAAGATTATACCGTCACCGCATCTGCAACAAGGTCATATCCAATTAAATTACCTGTACCCAAGAGACAGTCCTCAAGTCATTGGAAGGTTTCCTGCACCTTAAAAAATGCCCGTTAAACCAAATTCAACTACTTTTACTATTTTACTTTTCAGTGTTTTTCTGGTGTAATGTTTACGTCTTGCACAACTGTCAATGGGCATGTACTCCTCGCAAAAACTTGCGACATTATGTAAACTGTTCACTCTAGGTAGCCATACACCCAGAAAGGACAAAATTGTTAAATATTAAGATCATTGATCAGATTTAACAAATCCATCCCAAGACATTCACTTTGGACAAAATGCTAGCGTTACAAAATCTACATGCTGCTTCGTTTTTGTTAGTACAAGATTGTGTAGCAAGTTTTAAAAAGAATTCACTTTTTCAACAACAACAAAAGTTTGGCACAGCATAAGGTTAGTACTTACCCGCCCCTAAGTACAGCATAACTCGTCTCCCCGTCCATAGCCACACAATTGATGGGCTTGATTCCCCCTTCTCCGCCCTCAGCTTTAAAGACAATAGGATAGACTTTACATTTATAATTACTAGTCTTGTTAATCTCCGTTGAACAGGGATTTGTATTGCGAAGCTTTAAATCGAATTTAATAAAGATGTTTTGCTTTATGGAGGTAAGGAACAATCGCTCTGAAACACCTTGTACACAAAGCCAGTTCAGGATTTTGTTAATGCTCTTTCGATATTCACATTCAAGTCTTAATTCCATACTTTCGAAAAATTGTTACCTTGAGACTCTCCCATGAGCTTGACAATTCTGCCCAGATGAATATTTTCCTCTGGAAGTTCTTCGGCCAGTATGTTGACCAGCTGGAGGTCAAAGGTCGATTTACTGTCTGGCCCCATGTTGGTCAGGAGTTCGGATGGAGCGATCAGGCTGAAACGCACGGAAGGATTTTATGGACGCATTTACACTTTTGGAACGTTTTGCAAAACTCAAACCATGACCGTCGATAGATTTAAAATTCGCAACGTTAAACAATGTAACAAAAACAAATTCTTTGGTCTTCCAAGTTAATTTATTTTAAAGTCACCGTCATAGTCAACTTTTTAGTTATTATGCGAGTAAATACATCTCAAGTGAAACAATCTTAATTGAAAAGTAGACAGTTTCCGACTGGTACAACTTCAGAATGGTCTCCCTAAAGCACATGACAGCCTTGGCCTATGTATGAAAAACGCAAATTTTAGCGGACTTATTCAAGGTGTATAACTTAACCGAATGAATCGTTAGCAATTTTCGAAAGCTTGAACTTGACTCTAAATAGGTTTCCCGAAATGATTTCCAACCAGTAAGAGAAAGATTTAATCCTGTCAACTCTACAGAACAAGTATAAACTTGTCTAGAGAAGTGATGTAGGTAGTATTAGCCTTAACTTTCAATATATGCAGCTCAATATGTATACTTCGCATGGGGCTTCCTTTTTCTAAACTGAAGATTTGTGGATTAATGTTGTAAAGAAATTCACATTTGAGGAAAAAAATCTTATCAAGCCATAACCATTGCGTGGTTTCATTAAAACAAGGATTGCGACCAAATAAGAAATTATAGCTTAAAGCACTGGTCAACTAATAGACTGACTAACCCTTCCACAATGCTCTGTTCTTCGCTATCATCTACCCCATGTTTACTGAAGGCGCACGTGACCGTCCACTCTTCCTCGTGCATGTGCACCAGACCGGGCTTCTCGCCATAGGCTACAACCACCTTCACGTGGAACACCAGGGTGTTAGTCTTTTTCTGCAACACACAACATGAAGCATGTGGAGAACTAACTTCATAGTAAAATCAACCACAACTAGTTTCTACTCTAGTTTACTTACAGAAAAGTATTTCCCTCCCGACAGTCAGAAAATAAATCTTAGGCTGGTAGCGCAATTGGTTGAAACAGGCTTGAAATTAGTTTCTCTCCACTAATTGAAAATCTCAAGATCTAGAATTTTAGTTAAATTTCCAACAATACTGAAGACTTGAACATGGCATGAAACTTGAGAATTTAAGTTTTAAACAAATTGTCAAAAGTTAACTCATTCCTAAGAACGAATCTATTTACTTCAATCACAATGTTGCTTTAGGAGGTACGTTTAGCACTAACTGATGAAACATGTACAGCTCGACAGGTAAAATGTCCATTTCTCAGCTCCGGTAGACTCTGCATGGAGTTCCAATTCATCTTTAAGTTTACAGTTCCCCCTGGTGTATAGAATTAATTCCTTCATGCAGGTATGGATATGATAGACAAGTGAATACTTTAATGTATACTAGCGAGTGAAACCTTTCGACCAAGTAAATAAACTTACCATGAAGACGCACTGTTCTTTGCCATTGCCCGGGTAGGAGACCGCCAGTTTCCAGTTGACGTTCGTGTCGTCTATAGGCGTGAAGCCTGCGTTCACTCCATTAGCACACTCGGCCTGGGCGTTGATGACCAAATCGGTGGCTATCAGAATCTCGGCGTCGTTTTCAATACCCTTGCCACATTCCGGCGTCACTGAAAATTGTACATTTATGATAGAGAATTGAATGAATTGCCCATTTCTTTATATACTACTCCAAGAATCTATGAGCACAATGTTAACTTTTGCAGGGTCAAAAATGAATATAGGAAGTCAGATAGTTAAAAAGATGCAGTTTTGTTTGGCGATATTGCTTTTAGAGCGAAATATCTGGAAAGACATTTTCACCACAAATGTGCAATAAGGTCAAATTCACTTAAATTCAAAGTTTAGAAATCAGCTGTAAAATGCCAGATGTACCAATGGGTATGTACCAAAACTTTAAACAGGTGTCTATTACCTACAAACTGATTAGATGAATACGTTAGTTCCCTTAAACTCCTTAAATTACACTTGTGACGTCATCCTACCGTTCTCTCGCTCCATTATTTTTTAGTATTGGAGAGTTGTATTTTACAGTAAGTTTCTCTTCAAATTTCAATTCTTTTAATATTTTAAGTTATGTTTTTGAAAACGCATTAAGTGTAATTTAAGTCGGTTAATATCCTCGTAACTCCATTCCTAAAAAAATTAGCCTCGGGCGCTGGGGCCCTGGGCTCCTTTCTTTTAGGAATGGCGAGTTACTCGGGACATTAACCTATACTCGAGAATTTTACATTAACGGAAGCAGTTTGGTCCAAATCGTTCTTGGACATTTGGGATAGATTTGCAATCTGAACATTACTGCAATAATTACAAGAAATGTAAAACCAATCTTGGCTCACCTTGCAACACGTAGTTTTCTGGTAGGACAGCAACAGCCATTGTCTGTAGAATAGATTATTAGTTTACATTTAATTAAAGTTCATTTACGAATTGGATATCCTAGGACTAAAAGATCTAATGGACACACTGCACCTTTGCCTATAGTTCCGGGTTAAGTTTTAGTGGGTATATTCAGTTTGGATAAACTTATCATAAAAACTTAGGGTTTGAGGTTATAATCATGCATATTTGAAAGTAAATCAAAATCGATTTCTCCTTTTTCGATACTGTTAAATTTACAATTTGGAAAAGGTATCAAAGAATATCGCGGTGCCCATTTTTTGCAATGTATAGTACTAGACATAAGTTGACTATTGGTATACATTTGCAGTATTGGCTGGCACTGGTAAACTATGCTAAAAACCACCTCAATGTCAAAGTGACAAATGCTTAGTAGTCAACGGTATTTCACGACAAAGATGCCCTTGTATATATTCTTTACATTTGGCTCCAATACACCGATTCAGTATTCCATTCATCGTGAAACTATGCTCAAAATGTCGATTACAAACACTTTTGTACTCACCATCGGGGTCAAAGTGCTATTTTACGCTTACTTTATACAAACATATTTAAACAAACTTGAAATTGGACATTCTAAATATCAATTCTTAACGTTTTTTTCAAATTTGATTTAGACAGTTTTTGTAAATCCTCCGAAATACTTTACAGCGGAAAAAAGTGTCATTTTAAGGTCTAAACGTACATTTCTAATGCAAGCTAGTATGCGAACGAGCTATTATTTTCATAAATTTTAAAAAGTACTTTGCTTTCTTTAAATCTAAGACATAAACACGTGTTAGAACCTTTTCTTACGAGTACTTTCGTTGTCAGTTGCGGAGTTGCTGTGGCAACGCACGTGCAACGGCAAATTCAAGCGAAAAGAGCGCTGCAGGGTTATAGTCACATGCATCGCCGAGTGTGACTTAACTTGTAACACTTTTCGGGTGTTACAAATATGCAAAATTCGAGCAATGTTGCCAGTAAGGAGGCAAAATAAGTTATTTCATTGCACTGAATTTATAAGGCCCGGTTGAGAAAAAGAGTTTTAACATCATTAAGAATTTTATACATTTGTAATAAAAATAACGCCCAAAAACATTGTATTTGTATTTCCGAGAGTACTTCAGTAGTTTTCAGAAAAAAAAGATATTTCGCCCAACACAGACTAAACTTTTGACCAGTGGTATAAAATAATTGGCAATTGGCCTTTTCTCCTCGATTAATATATTTTTGGATTCGTCAAGTGTAAATTAAATACAGTTTCGTATGGTTTTACGAACAATACAAGACATATTCGAACTCTGAAACATTCATTCAGAACTTACCGCGTAAGCGAATAGGAAGACCACTGTAGACAATGTTGCCATTTCGATAGTTGAAGCTAAAACAAGAACAGTGCAGGGATTACAAATTCCATTTGAGTTGAATTTGAGTTGAGTTTATAAACACGCATTGCTAGATACTGCAATAACCATGTTACTGTCGATACCCACACAGCTGTCCGCGACATTGTAAAAGTTGAAATCGGCAAGAAAATACTGGATAATTTCTTATTTTGTGTTTAGCTTATTATTTTTAGTTTATTACATGAAAGTTTATATTCACGTTAAAGTGTTAATGGAAGTAGATCCTTTGAAAACGATAGGGCATATAAGTTATACATCTAATGATAAAACCCCCAAAACAAGGGTGAATAGAAAACAGAGAGAAATCACTAACCTGACGAACAATCTTCTACAGCGCTGCAAACCGGACTAACGCTAGAGAGAGCGTTCGTTGTTTTTATAGTAGACTAACCACCCGGATGCTGCACGTGCAATGCATGAAGCACACACATTTCACCCTGTATGTTTGCTAGCAGCCACCTTCAATACGGGTTTGGTTTTGTATGATGATATTTCGATGGATTTCCACTTTATGACAAGTGTCAAATGTTGGAAATCATCGGTTGGTTGATTAGTAAAGGTCATGTTAAATTTGACTGCACGTACCCGAATGTATGCAAATGATATTCCATGAATATGTATAGTTACGTCTGAAAAGGTGCGTTTACGGATCGTTATACAATCTTTATACATCATGGAGAATAAGAATGACATGGTTATATCGTTATGAATAGAATTTACAAGCAGATTAGTCAAAAAGTGAATGAAATGTGATATCATTATCAACCAAATGATCATAATGTTTATAAGGGTATATATATTTGTCTAGTTAAAGTATGAGTTAAACTTTAACAATTACATCTTACATTTTTAATATTAACGTTTACATTAGAAATACCCTTTATGTGCTTTGTCATCTTACAACAATCCCACAATTCGTCTAGAGTATTATACTCATCTAATGTGTTACCAACTAAACTTATCACAGGGAATCCCGATTGGTTGCAATCAAAGTTAGTCGTATAATTAGCGATGTAGTTGCACCAAAATGAAAAGTCGGTCTTTATTGTATCATCGTTAAAATCAGAAAAAAATGACTTCATCACAATTTTGTGTTTATATTTACTATTGTAATAGAGCAGTTTGGTGAGACTTTCACAAAATCAAAAGCTCGTAACTTGCTGCTTGTGCTATGTCACGTGACACCGAAATCATATTAAACTGTCGATAATCATAACGTGCTACCTCTTTTACGATAAAAACACTGTAAAAATCAAAAGTCATAGCAAAAAAATGCGAATGGCCTTTGAAAATTAAATAATTGAAAAATTGAAGATTTGTCTCTAATATTCCATTGGGAACTTATGGTTAGAATGCATAGATTATTTTGGGATATTTTGGCAACTGAAACATTTGCCGCATGACGGAGCGATATCTGATGACGTCACGTCAGACCACCCCCAACGCGTGCTCATTGTGACGTCATAGATAGTGCAGAACACAGTTACGTGTTTGTTTATACACATTTACTGCATGTTTGAACGGGGAACCAGAGTTTTGCGAGAGTCATTTACTGCTACAGTTCAAGTTATGTTTGATGCTTAATGCAGTGACAACATCGGAATTGGTATACAAAAGTACAAAGTCTTACAGTGATTGTTAAGCTCTCACGGCCGGTCACCGATTGCACATCGAAGGAACGTATACGCCTGAAAATCGTTAATTGGACGATTTCCTCTGCGAGAGGAAGGTTTATAGTTCTGCATTTGTTGTAGTATTTTGTTCGATAAATGGTATTTCAGGTAGAACTGAGAACAGATATTCCAGGCTGTAAAATGGTAGACACATGTGCGTTTGAAGATGGAAAATAATGCCCTCATGCGAAAATTACACTACTATATAGGAGTCAATTTCTGCAATGTCTTTGATTGTTATCTTTGTTTCCAATAATGTCTCTAAACACTCAGATATTGAGTTATTGCATAGTGAAACATTTATTTATGGATAAATATGCCACATGTGAAGACTTATTATTGACTTATAACAAAATTAGAGTACACAACTATTTCTTCCCGTAAATGCATAACCGTCGATGCAGAATTTCAAAGGCGTCGGGCGACAGATCATTCGATGAAATCAGAAATTTCTACATTAATTTTAAACATTATTCAAGTGGTATTAGAACATTTGTAAAAACATCTAGCATTTGTGTTTGTTAGGGAGTGAACAGATTTCTACCATATTACTCGAATTTTAACGAAAAAGATTTCGTATGAGCGATTAGTCCAGAATCCTTTCGTCTGTTAAGAAAAATAATTCACAATAATTTTGCTACCTGGCTTATTACCGTCGTGTTATGTGAGTTGTTATAAAATATTTATTGACAAAAAATTTGCAATAGTTTATTTTCCCTTGTTTTGAGGCCTTCCGATCTAAAGTATGTATTTTACTATGACAATCCATTCAGTCGTTTCCTATCAATTATCAGTCTAAGTAAACCTGGCCTCAATAGTATCCGTTTCACTCCTATACTGAGTCTAGAAAGGCCTAGTAGAGCGTTGCGTCAGCCAACGTATCGAATTGACCAATCAGAACTCATCTTACCAAGCCACAATAGTCTGCCTTCGCACGTATAACGTTGGAGGGTCATAGGTCGCAGAAAGGTCGACTGACGCAACTCTCTACTAAGCCTTTCTAGACTCAGTATAGCAGTGAAACGGATAATATTGAGGCTAGGTTTACTTAGACTTATCAATTATATTTTCACAATCATGTGGATACTTATGTGACGCATTGTCAACGTCCTAATACCTGCACTTTTACTTTCACAGCTGCTACCTTGCGCTAATTGTTACCATGTTTCAAGGTATCCTTTAAAACAGCTGGTTGGGTTGCTTGCAATTGGAATGCAGTGCCTTGCCGAGGGACACATTACAGGATGAGACCAAAATCACAAATGTCTGGTGTCTCAACCCGGACCCATGTTGTGAGAGACCAGCACACCAGCACATAGACTGCTGTGTTTCATAGTTATTGATTGAGGTCTCGTTTATCATCCTCACTTTCCTGACACTGATGACAAGTTAAGTAAGTGTCCTCAATAGTATTGGATAGGACACAAAGTTCTGTCAACAACCATATAAACTGGATCACTGGTTGAGAGGTGTATATATACTCCCTAAGGATTTGACAACCATACAATGACCTCAGAACAAAACTTCCTGCCATAACAGAGCTTCTGCAATACCATCATATCTATCTATATACTGAAACCTTGTATAGCTGTCTGATTCATAGCAATGGAATATTTGACACAACGGAATGTGTCAGGGTGAGATATAAGCATTTCTACTGGCTTTGGCTGGAGGGATATCTCTTTGGCCGAACAGGTAGAGTGTAGGACCCTCAAGCCGGAGATCTCGGGTTCGAATCCCAGTGGAGGTGATCTAAAAATCACTTCACTTTGCAAAAGCAAATATCCCTTCTCCTCGTATTCGGGTACTGGTATTTTATATGTGGAAGTCATTTCATTGGTTGGTTGTGAATCGAGCTGTAAGAGTCACAGTCCTTGATTCATCAGGAAAAGTGCTTAAAGGGTCAGTAGCACGCTTTTGGGAAAATAACATTATCTCACGAAAATGACATATATATTTTTTGAAAGACCTTGATTTTCTAAAAAAAAGAATGCAATTCTAAAACCGATTGTACAATGTTCAGTTAAGCTGAACTCAATGAATAAAAGATGACCACATTCAAATTAGCCCTGCCCCTTTCAGGTAGTGGTAAAGTTATTTGGTGTTATATGTTGTGCGATATTATTTCCATTTATAATCAATGCATATGAGGGCAAATAGACAACTAAACAAACAATTAATTTAAGATATATTTTATTTAATTTTCAAAGTTCTCAAATTCAATCAAAGAACAATAATTACATTAAAATTCGAAACGCGTACAAGTTAACGCTAAGTATCGAATGATGTTTCTTCCCATATCTTCAATTTTTTACCTAATGTGATCTCGTTTGTGTGTTGCTTTCCACCCTGGTAAATGAAGGTGACATGATAAATTCATGATAAATCAAGCGCTGAATATGAAGTCCATGCAAGAACAAAAGGAGGTAGAGAATTTGTATCGTATTTAGCAAATGTTCTCTCTAAGCATTACTTATATTTGTGATAGACACTGTCAAATTTATCTTTCTATAATATCTATTATATGTTCATGAGAAAAGGTTGTATACACAAATATATAAAAATAAAAATGTTGTTTTTTAATCAAACATCTATTAAGAATCTCGGTCTATAATGGAATAACGGGTTATGGATTCATATGCATATGAATGAAGAATATATCATTTACAATAAATGGTATGATTTTGGATGGCATGAGAATTCTATAAACAAGTAAAAATAGTAATTATTATTTCTTGAACTCATTAAAGGCGCATAAGAAGTCATTTTAAACAACATGACTTATCCTCACCCCAACTGCAATTGAACATTTATCTCCGAACTTTAATCACAAAAAGGAACATTTTGATCCCCTCTATTTAGGAGAAAGATTCCCAGCCTCCCAAATCTTATAAACTGCCGGCTAAGGAAACGTTTCCGAAAAGACATGGTCTATTTTTCTGTTGGCAAGACTTGTCCCCTGAAAGATTGATAAGGCTATTTATCACAGAATCGCATACCCCATTTATACGCAAACATTTGCTCATATGCAAATTTGCTCATATGAGTAAATCTTCTCACTTGAGCAAATGCAAATAAGCTATGCGTTTATGGTTCGTTGTAAGAACCCTATGTATACCCGTAGTTAAGACACATAATCTGCCATTTATCAATAGCCAGGAGGTGATAAGACTGAGAAGACTTCGCAGATTCAGGAAGTGCCGTATATCTCTAGTTTGAGTGTCCTAATGATGTGTAGACTCGCTGTGCATTCACACGACAGGTCTGCTACGGGTAGTATAACAAATGCTTTTGCTTACCCGTAGGAAATGATTTTGCACCTTCCTTCTGCTAGGTGAAATGTTTTATTATATCTTTTTTCGATAGAAAACAGTGTTTTTCTCACCTTGACGATTTCTTTTCATACGATTGGGATTGCCTTGAGTTTTATTTCTAATGTCAAATTTGATGGGGTTACCATGATCTGAAGCCCGTCAGTATATTCAAATGAGGAATTTTGTCATGCTTTAACCGCTTTATAACCACCCAGTGAGGTTCAAGACAGTTTTCTGTTAATAATCATATTAATGAGATAATGAATATGAATATATACCAAATATTACAGTTAAGCCATTAAAGTTTAAACTTGAAGAATCACCAATGGCTGAATCTCTTTTACATTCATCTTCATCCGGAAAGTCCATGCAAAGCATTGTTTGGGGGCCCCTGAAAATTATCAAATAAACAACAAAACAGGTTAACAAAATATCACTGGAGAGCTAAGATGGAACAAGAATAAAAAACCATATATAAAAAATATCCAATGTCACAAACGCTAGTAGGTCATTATCTTATATGCTGACAATTACTCGCTTGTCCTATTGGATCAGTTGCATTATTAACGAATATGATGATTCAGAATGTTAACAAAAGCCGTTATAACTTGTTTTATAATTATTGATGTATTTGATATCTGGTCCTAATTTTTAATTTAAGTATAAATCGATTATAATAGTTTGTTTTGAGGATTTGTAGTAAATGATAACCAGGTGCTAAACAGTTATGGCAAATAAACTCAAGAGGACGTAGCTCGAGCAGTTGTTTTGGTCATAATTGCGAGACAATCGGGTTATTGGTTATCTCACACTCTCGCGGAATTCCAGAAATGTTTAACAAAACATTTCATATACAGTTTGAAAGAGGAAATTTCCCAAAGGGGTGAAAGTTCAATTAAGAAAAGTAGTCGATGAAAACAGACCAGGGTGCGTCCACGCATTCCGAGGTGATGTTCGCTAACGCTAGTCTTGTCTCGAGTTGTTTGATGTTTCTACTCTTGCAGGTAGACCTGAAATATGACATAGATAAAACAAATATAGAGAATTCATTTCCGTGACATTTCTGAGTTATCGGTGTAATGATAATTCATAAAAATGAATATGATAAGTCTGTGTAATAATGATTTTAATAGAAATGAATACGGTTAGAACTATTGCTCCTTGTTCCGTCCCAATATGACGATAAACTGGATACAAGGAGGAAGCATTTCATGTTCTCTACGATAATCTCTTCTCAAATGACGAGACTTGACGAGAATCGAACTTTGGTATTTTTGCTATTGGCGAGCGCTAAGATCTAAGTTGGGCGTGGTTTTATTAAATATATGCAAATGCATGATAACGTCTCAAGGTACTGCAGGGCATTGAGCAAAATCCTTTTATAAATTCACAAACAAACTTGAATGTCTAACTATTGCCATGATGATTATAGTTTGGTTATTGACTATATTCAACCTAATCAAAAAGTAAACAAACACTTGTGAACATCGTAGTTGTTAATAAACAAGAAGTTCTAAGGAAGACAAGAGTGATTCTATGGATGAACAACTTCTTTATTGGATAGTGGATAGTAGTTCTAGCAAAACATTAGCTTCCGCCATCGATTCAAACTCAATTTGCGGGTGTTGAATAACAAAGAATATCGGAAGTTTGTAAATGAAAATATTTATCTTCTAATTAAATATAGAAACTTAAGTTACAGTGTACAACCGCATCTCGTGCTGATCGATTGACATGACGTCATAGTCGTTTATTATGACGTCAAAAGTATTCAAAGTAAAACTGAAATACGTCTATATTTTACTAACCTGACTGTTTGGCCAGGTATATGCACGAGCAGAATGGTCATCTGGGTCACTCTAGGGTAGGCAATATTGGGGAGCTCCCAAGTCCCAAAGAATCTGAATGATATGGTTTATTACCTTTTTGAATTTAAACAACGTGTAAAAACTTTCAAATGGTGAAATTCATTATTACTATTGTGCTTCGAGGCTTCGAACCAAAGCGTCTCAACGGGAATGTAGCACGATTTCCCAAATTTCCATTTTTCCAATGAATTATTAGTGATGCCTAAAATATTTGCTCTCCCGAGGAAAACACAATGTGTTTCTAGCCGTTTGCTCCTAGTCCATAAACAGGGCCGTCTCAAGCGAAAGAACATGTGGCCATTTCAGTGTTAACACCTTGAACATAAAATTTGCCAGACATGAAAGAGGTGCTCATTAACAAAAAAGACTCTCTAGCAACTGGTTTTAGTTTCCAGTTTAAGTTTACTCATATTTCCCGTAAAACAAAAGTGCTTTAAATTATCACCACATATTAAGACATTTCTTAAAACTAGAGACGCTAGTGCCAGAGCAAGAATGTCACGTCACAGCTGAGTTACAATACTCATAGCCGAGTTACAATACTCACAACCCAGTTACAAGACTCACAACCCAGTTACAATACTCACAACCCAGTTACAATACTCACAGCCCAGTTACAATACTTACAACCCAGTTACAATACTCACAACCCAGTTACAGTACTCACAGCCGAGTTACAAAACTCATAGCCGAGTTACAATACTCACTATCCAGTTACAATACTCACAGCCAAGTTACAATACTCACAGCCCAGTTACAATACTCACGACGTGTCGCGGTAGGCCCGCTGTAGACTTCCGTTTAGCATGATCTTTACTGAACCTCTAGCTGTCAGAGCATACTGGAATACAACAGCAAACAGGGAAATTGGAAGAAAATAGATAATCATTTTCCAATGTAAATGGTTATAACTAAGGAATACTAGTAGAAATTGAATTTAAATTACAAATTTTGACGAATGTATTTTAAGTGACACAGAGTATTTTTCTCTAAAATGCTTGATTTTATGGAAAAAATCAAGAAAACATCTCAAATACGTCTAATATTCGAAATTATGCATCCAATTAATCTACCTATTAGTTACAATACCTAATAAACACTATCGAATCGAATATATCTTCCTGTCAGCTTATGACAAGGTTTCAAAATTACGTTTGGCGAATTTGCGCGCGCAAATCGAGCCAGATTGTTTTCTATCAAAATCCCGACACTGAATGGCCGTACTTTCGTTCTAATATACTGATTGACCTTTAACTTGTTATTTTCAGTAACAGTTAGTGGTTCCCGATGTAACATCGATTTCAAAATTTGACATATGTGATTCTATCAACATTCTCTGTGTCTCTTTAAATCGCGATTTGGCAAAAAGACAAAACCATATATCACGTTTCTGGAAGCCATTGACCAGAAGGCGAATTCTGCGTTGAGGGGGCATTCGTCGGTGTCGTCAAACCCCGCGCATGCGCGGTTGGTGATGATACCAGGTTCCGCTTCCTGTGCACAGAACCTCAGTCCGTCGGCCATGTAACCTGTGACGTAAAAAACGGACTTGAAGAAGAAGAGAAATGATTTAAATGGATTGCAGCAAAAACCGATACGAACCTTCGAGGAAAGCTTTTAAGAAAACAAATTGGAGGTCAACCACTATAACAAACAACTTAACTTAACTTAACTTTGACTTTGAATATTGTCATATAACAGACTAGAAAGGTTCAATTTCATTAATACTCAGCAAAGCATCCTACATGAAGGGGAACACATGCAACGATTTAAGTTTTCCTCAACTTGACACATCTATTAAATGAACAACCCCATTGTATTAAAACGACGCGTCATATTAATTCTTACATAAGCTGTTATCAAATCATTCTTGAGAGACTGACAGATAACTTTGCCTTCGAGAGGTTTGATCCTGCGTCTAAAAGCGTTACTGAATTTATCAAGAGCGAACCTTGTCTCTTATAGCTTAGCTCACCGAGTAAGTGTCTTCGAGATGTAGGAACCTGCCCCTAAAAGCTTAACCCACAATTAAAGTGTCTTCGACAGGTCGGAACCTGCCCCTAATAGCTTACAGGGGCAGTAACACGTTTTTTGATAATTTTGTATTTCGATTTTTTTGGACTGATAATTGCAAGTTAATGCAAAATGCATTATTTTAACAGTGTTAAACATCTCATTACACAAACCAATCATCCATAGTCAGAGGACAAAGTATGAAGATTCACATAAAATCCATTGGCGGCCATTTTGTGTGAACACCTTTAATTCATTTTGTGTAAGAAAAAGGAATCGCATGGCTCAACTTTACGTTATATATCTGGATTATTACTGCTCCATTTAGTTAAAATACATTGTCTTTCAATTGGAGCCATTTATTTTCATCTTCCTGACATCACCTTATATTCCCCCTAAAAACGTGCTACTGCCCCTTTAACTCACCAATTAAAGTGTCTTCGAGAGGCCGGACCCGTCTTCCCTTCTGACTATAGCGCTGTACCACCCCCCAGACGTCTGACCAAAAGATGACCTAGTTAATCAAGAAACATGAACTAGTTAATCAAGAAACATGGTGTGATTTTATTACCCCTCGTGCATCTGCATGTGTTTTGTGTTCATATACATGTTGCGATGACGTAATACAAACATCTCATGTTTATATCTTTTTACGATGATTGGATGCAACTAAACATAAATTGCAATTGGTTGACACGCGTTGGTGAAGGAACACATTCACAGGGGGTGAGCACTGTTCACCTCATAGAGGTTTCAAGGTTTCAAGGTTTCAAGGTTTCAAGGTTTCAAGGTTTTTTATTTCTCAATATCCACCAACGGTGGTACATGAGCATTAAGATCATTATTATATTCATAAATACATACACAAAGATGGCATTCAAAAGTACAAATATGTAACGGTATTCAATACAATATAAGGTGTAGACATTGTATCGTGTACACATATGTTACAGTAATATATACAAATATGTATAAATATAGACACATAGATGGCATTTCAGGGTTATATAACATTATTTATGTAAACAAGCGTCAGTATATTTGTTAATACAGGAAATAAACTTTCACAAGTTCTTAATATTTTTGGCACTTTTTGGACATAATAGTTTTTTAAGTGTATACAAATTAGGCATAGTGTTAACATATTGAGGGGTATACAGCTGCCGCTCCTGGTGAAGGGCTTGGCACCTGAAGAGGTAGTGAAACTCATCACCAACAGCGAGTGAGTTACATAATTTACATAAACGTTCAATTCTAGGTGTAAGTTGTTCATTTGCAACATCCTAAGTCCCGATGGACAGTAGAAACAACAGCTGGACTCGACACCTTGTAGGCGCTATTTGTCACTCTTATTGCACATGTTAACAATATATTTGTTTTCAATGAAAGTCTTAAAGTTTTAAATGTCTCCAATCAATCAAATATATGTCTTTCATGCTGTTTAAACATAAAGTTTTCAAGTTATCATGCATAATGCAATTTTTGCATGCCCGTGGTCGTCGAATCGAAGCAACCGTGTTCTAGGTTTTAGCAATGTTCACTGCCCCGGGTGTTGGCATAAACATGGAATACACACTCAGCTTGTTAAGCATCTTTGCAGTTAGTTGAAGTGCAAACCATGTTTAATGTTTATTAGGGATCTCAATTTTTACTATCAAAGAAACACTTTGATCTCCAAACAATTCTTGAGACCCGGATCTCTGTGTTCGTTATGAACATGTTGGTTGCCAACATGGAAACGCACACGACGTAAACCAACTTAAAGAATACATAGGACCCCACAAGGAATGCACGTGCATGGTTGAATCGAGAGTAATTGCTGAGTCAAAACCGAAGCTGAAACGAGTTGAAAACGGTACTTTATTGCAAAAAAAGTCTTTCATTGAAAACATTTGCCTACAATCAATTTAATATAACAATGTGTATTGACCCAATTCATAAAACAATGCACATGTTTTAAACACTGAAGGTACCAACTAAACAACTTCTTATAAATTGGAATTCTATGTGATTAATGTTCAATAAGCGTTTAAGTTTGGGTGTTCTCTCTTGCATGGGATATGAAAATAAACAAAAATAGAGCCATTGGCTCTATAGCTCATAAGGCTTCTTATCTAATTTTTCTTTAGGGTGCGGCAAACGTGGTTCCCCACAGGCCACAGGGTCAACAAATGTACCATTACGATAGAATCCCCATGAGGATTCTCTTTACAACAAATTTCATCATTCTTAGCCTTGTGCATCTTAAGAAGAAAATAAAGAAAGCTTTTAGTCAGGCCTGAATGTGCAGCTTTCAACGAATAGCACACTGTCTTTGGGGTATTATTGGGCAGCTTAGAAATCGGTCAAAAGTAATAACAATGACCGTCGGCCTTAAGACCTCCATCGTATTGGCAAAAAGTTGTTTGTAGGTCAATAACTTGATTTCAATCAGTTTAAAAACATGAGAATGTCAATGAAATGAAAAATGTCAAGTCTCTGGACAGTAACAACATAACGACCACAAGCATGTACAGTTTGCATTTTGAATGATACCTTCAAAAGCTTACGTAATATTGAACTATTAGTCGTAAAATAACATATTACCTTTGCAATTCACTGCAAAATGAACATGTTGAGTCATCTTTAATGTTGGATGGCACTGAACCTGTTTACAAGCAGTTCTAAACATTGTGAACGTTTTTCTGGTTTACGAGTAAATGTTGACAAGACTAAGTTGTTCTGGATTGGTTTAAAAACCGCTGTCGAATGAAACTTCTTCAGGACAACAAAATAGATTGGACAATAAATTTCAAACCTTTGGGTATAAAACTTGACATCGATCTTGAAAAATGGTAGATATTAACTAAAAAGATAAACTGAGAAATAGAACACTCAATGCATTTTCGAAAAGTAGGATAATGACGCCCTTTGGACGTATTACAGTATTGAAATCACGATTACTACCAAAAGTTCATCATTTATTTTTTACTCTTCCGGCACCATCTGAAGATATAATAGAAACATTTCAAACAAACTGTTTTCGATTTATTTTGAACGAAAAACCAGATAAGAGTAAGAGGGACCGGGTAACGAGTAATATTCCGAACGGTGTTTTCAAGGTTCCTATTAAAAAGATATCATGGCTTCACAAAAACAATTCTTGTCTCCGTCGTTTACATCTTTCGGGTACCGCTTTTAAAACATTCATTTTTAAGCGAATATTGTTCCAACCACAATCTTAGATGTGGATGCATATTATATCAAGGTCCATATCGTCAAAACAATTTGAAATCCCTTTTGGCTTGAGGTAGTATTATCTTGGAGAATCTTCTTCGATAAGTATAAGAAATCATGAAAGGATGCATATTCTAAAATTTTATGGTATAATGATAGAATACACATTGATAACAATTATATAATCATATATCAAAACATGGGATGAAGAGGGTATAAGATTTATAAATGATTTGATTTGACAATGGTAAACTATTTTCTTACTTAGCATTTAAGGACATGTATAATACTTCCTGTAACTTGTTGACTTATAATTGATTGATAAATGCTGTTGATATGTATCTAAAACTTTTTGAAAATACCCCATTAGTGTATCCAATCTTACCATTAAATCATCGTTTACTCATAAATAGCCAAACGGAATGAAAGTATTATTACAATGTTTTATTAGATTCAAAATGTCAAAGGACAACGGCTGATCAGCGATGGGAGACCGACTTAAATCGTTTCACAGATCAAGAATGGAGAAAGATAAATGAAATTCCGTTTCGATCTACTGATAGTGTACAATTACGTTGGCTTCAATATAGAATTATCAATCAACTCTTGCCTGTTGGTAAATATTTATATAAAATATATATGTATATAGACTCGCCCTTATGTACACGCTGCTGATATTCTCATGTATTATGGAATTGTGAACTTGCTCACTCTCTCTGGAACGAGTTTGAATATTGGAAATCCAATACAGTATAAAATAAATATTAAATTCACTAAACAAAATGTTCTCTTCGGTTTCCCTTCCAAAACGTATGATCCATTAAGTGCAATATGTCGAGTCATAAAAGATTCAAATGCTACCTTCAAAAAGAACTTTATCTGTTGCGCATATCCAGAGAGAGTTAGCAAACTACTACAACATAACGAAAACTATAGCCTATTCAAATTGTAACCATAACACATTTGTAAAATTCTGGTCCAGCTGTCACAACTTGTTTCAATGACGACTGCTAATCAACTGCGCTGTGCATAATATATTTTCAATAATGTAGAATTGTACTTGAATGAGTTGTCACGATGTGTTGCAATACAAAAAAGTGGAATAAAAAAATAAAAAATAATTCATTGAAGTCTAGTACTTAGCTTAGAAGCTACAAACCTGCTAACGAACTTTACTTCGGGATTTGACAATCGTGTGAAATACAAGATTTATTAGTTTTTACAGCATGAAGGACAGAAATGTGATTCATTTAAGAGATTGAAACCCATTAGATATTCACTTAAAACAAATATATTGTTAACATGTGCAATGGAAGTGAAAAATCTCGGCTATGAGGTGTCAAGCCGAAGGTTCGACTGTCCATTGGGAAAGAGGTCGTTGCAAATGAACAATTTCCGTCTTGTAGTGGACAGTGCTTAGTAACCCCCTGTTACATTTTCATTACAAAAGTTGAAGATGTCATAGTCAACTTACTAATGTCATAGCATTTCATTGTAAGCAAAACAAGCTTGAACATTTTCCCATGATTTAATATTTAGGACATTAGTTGTATAAAGAGTGATAGCACTGTGCACTAATGAACATCTACCAGAATACGTCTTTCTGAACACGCTTTGTGTGATATAGCTGAAACGGTGGGACCTCCTATACTGCCCCATCAGCATATTTTTATCCGCTGAGCTCCTCCAAGTACCCTGATAACTATCAAGCCAAGCACCTCGTATTCTTACCAGGTAGTCATTTCTCCTCATAAGTGGACTGTGTAGTTTCTAGACAATAAAATGCCGTTGTTCGATCACGTCGAGCCCCTACATTCCGCCGCTATTGCGGTATGTGAGTAATTGCATTGGCTGATTACATAATGAGCCAAACGACGCAATTGCCTTGATATGGGTATCAGGGTATGGCTGAAACAAATACGCTTAAACAACAGGAAGGTGTTCCATACTACTCTCTATTACGTAGAAAGTATTTCAAAACAAATTTAGTTCAACTAGTTATCTTCATTCATATAAGTTTCAGGAACCTGTTTTAAATAAAACTCGTATTAACCTGTCCGGGGTCGACGTCATAATGCGCCTCTGCTATGAATTCATCAAATCGCTCAAACGTCACATTACAAGTTGGTCGATAAGCAAAAGCATTCACGAACAAATCGGTTAGCTTGTTGCAGTTTTGTTCGGGCGTTTCCCTGGAAGAAAATCAACATGTATATAAGTTATCAAAAGAACAGTAAATAAACTTTTATATAGACTAACAAGTCAATTGCCAAATGGAAAGCGAACAACTAGGCTTTCTTTGGCATTTCTTAGGTCTTCAATAATTTAAACGGTTGAAGGAATATCTCAAATGCATAATAATGACAATAACTATTGAATGAAGTTAATTCGGACATATTATGTGTCCATTGCCAATCGGCAACCACATTTTCAAGCTATAGTGTATCCCTATTATGCTCAGAATTAAGAAATTAATGCTGCATTTGCTTGAAAACGGTGATAGTACCTACACCGAAACGTCGCATCTCTTTACAATAAAGAAGTTGTAAATCCATATATTTGTATTTCTTCATCAAACCAACTTCTCAAATGCCACTGAAGGAAGTAGATTTTTATTATTTGTTTAGTTTTCATAAGGGTGCCTGTGAGCTGAATTGCACTTTTTATAAATTTTCAAAATGTGTATGGTAATGGCTTATAATAGGTGTTTGACATATCACAATTGTGTGTCTTTTCGCATGGGGCACTTTGCCCCAAACTACGGGACGAATATAATCAATTGATATTATACATGAAAAACGAAAAAAAATTTCCATTTAAGTAAAAAGCTTTCATATAATGTGCTTGCTACTGTATAGAATAGAAGAAAGTCCCCTATATGCAGGAGATGTCCTTTAATGTAGCTCTTGAATAAAGGAACAAATAGAGCATGACATAAAATACTTTAAGTCATGCATTTTTTCAGCGTAAACAGTCTATTTTTCTATTCATCAAAAAGGTATTTTGTGAATGCGGCGTTTTATTTTCGTGAATTAAAAGTCTCATTGCGGGGCGGGAATGGACAGAAGGCTAGCATTCGTGATCAGAACCCCCATAGTTTTGTCATTAAGTTTTTCGTTTGGCTTTCTAATCGAAAAAAAGTGTTATTCGGATTTTCGAAAGTATACGATATTGTATTTGAAGATTAAAGTGCTTACATGATGGGGAATTGAATTTCATAAAACAAGTTTTATTTATCTTTAAAGTCGTGTCTCTCTACTGCTGTGCAGCTGGCGCCTTGAATCCATAAATTCTCGTGAATACATTACTGGGAATTTCAATCTGACAACTTGTAATTTCACGAGTCTTATAGAAATAATTGAATTGAAATGCAATTACACTGGTTATATCAAATACTGCCCATATTGCCATTGTTTTTAAATTTTTAAATTGTAAAATATGATAATTTCTGTTCATTAAACTACTTACCATAATAAAATGCTTTATAAAAAGATAACTATTTATTAAATCTTTGAAAATAAATTTGAATACAAATATGTGACCACAATACATAGATTTTAGTAAATGAACATTTATCATATCCTTTTTTTTCTATAATCAGCAATGAAATACTGAGTTTAATAAGCGAAGTGAATATATTGACCATATTTGATTTGTTTACTGTTTCAAATGATGCTAAAACATCGTAACTGGTCAGGTGGCATAAACAAATAGGTTTTCTTTGATATTTTGACCTTTTTTGTGTGTAAATAATACATACTATTAAAATTATGTAATAAACGGTATGCTTAATAAAAAAAATACGAGACTAACTTCATTTAGAGACAAGAAGTAAAGTTGATATCTAAATCGAGTCTGTACCACGGGTGAAATTTCAACTTTACCTTTGACACTAGGTGAAATAAATTTGGTATTATGTAATCTTTATTCATTTATAACTATTATGAATGTATTATGTAAGCAAAATATCATTTTGTGTGTATTTGAATAATTTTGGTATGTCAAGTATAGTATTGTAGAATATATTTTCTTCACAACAGTCCATAAGTTTTGCAAATGTTGACAGTATGTTATGGACCCTTTCTGACATTTTTATTACTTTCACAGGACTTCAGTCTAGTTAAATCAAGATGTAATTCCATACCATATGCCCTTGTGTCCGTTATTTCATCTAACCCCGATCTAAAACCCTAATCTGTGTCCGAGGTATGCCATTGTTGTCCGGAGTATGGCAAAAAAGTGTTAATTGAATATTGGTAAAGATTGAAAATGAAATTTTATTCATTTCAGGGACGTTGTGGAAGAATATACTGGAAATAAACACGGTGGGGTAACAACAGTACACAACACAGAGGGTTCATAACCTACATAAATGGGTTAGACTAATATACATGTCGTGGGTTGCATATGTTTATATAGTAGCTGGGTCGGGGTATTCGCTGTACTGGTCTCTGAATTTTATGAGTACGTATCCTGCTACCCTTACTATAGGGTAAAAATACAAAAGAAAAAAGTCAAATGAAGCAGGATATATTAAAATAGACTACTGCGTGACCTTTAACCCCATATTACTCACGAAAGGGTTAAAACATCCATTTCAACTCAAGATCCTCATGTTCAAAATCATATTGCATTAAACCAGCCTATCTTTCCAAAATAGATATATCAACGCGTTGAAAGGGTTGAAATCTCCATTTCAACACAAACTATCATTTAAAAGTAGTTAACCCCGCATCTTCGCAGGTGCAACACAGAAAACCATCTCAAAATAGCAACTTACCCGTTATCATAAAACTGTTCTGGGTTTACAAGTGTTTGATACTGTAGACAGCGTCCTAGTACCACATCCTTAATCCCGGGGGTTGTGCCAGGGTAGGGGCCTGTTGCTTCACCCCCCGGGATCACGAGATATGCATAGATCGAGGCAACCAGGACAGTGCTGGAGAGAGCGGGTGTTGACATACTCATAGCGGCGATATTCAGCTGTAAGTGTGTTGTGTACCGCGTGTAGTCTACATATATCTACACTATCAGTAACAGGCTAGGTTATGGTTATGTGTCTGTCTTTGTGAGCGGTAAAATGCGAGCCTTTTTTTAGAGTTGATAAGGACCTTTTGCGCATGCGCGTAACTCAGATCTCGGCAGCTATGTTTTAAAAGGGGCTACATCGTTATTTCATCACATATTTTTTAGCTTTTATACCAATATATTCGACTTCATTGTTGATATATTTTCTTTTAATATCACAATTTTTTCTGCAATGGAAACTCTAAGATAATTTCGTGTTTTTAAGTAAAAAATATATAAATTCAAAGAAAGAATAAAGACGCAGTAATATGAGTGAAATGTACATGAATACTAGATACATAACATTATCAACCGTAATCGTATTTCTGAATCTTTAATATACTTTTTCCAAACTACGGTTGACTTATTGATGTGCGTCAATGTCAGGTTCTCGATCCTAATCACCTCTCCATGCCTCCCTATTGTTTCATTATTTGTGTAACAGTCAGTAAACTCTTAAATTCAAATAAAAGACAGTGTTTGTAAATGTACAAGTTACGTTTTAAAAATGAAAAATAAGATTTGTTAAGTCAGCCTTGTTAAATGGAACTGTAATGTGACCTTTTGTCTATTTCATAAGTACGACACCAATCGAACACAATCTGTGATTGTCAAGGGTCACACATCAGCCCATACTAGTCTCAAGATGGAGTACCACAAGGATCAGTTCTGGGTCCTGTCTTGTTTACTCTGTATACATGTGAGCTAGGTCAACCTATTGCAGTCAATGGTGTGGGTCATCACTTTTATGCAGACGATACTCAACTGATGAGGATGTTTCGCCACCTGTACTCCCAGAATCTGAAGGAATCAACGATACGTGTGGGGACGTCTGACATTCAGTTTTCGGAGAAAGTAAAAAATGTTGGTGTTCTGTTGGACCGTGAGCTCTCCATGGATGCCAACATCAGTCATATAATTCGGTCCTGTCACTACCAGCTACGGAACATTGGACACCTCCTTCCAACCAGTGCAGCCCATGCCCTTGTGCGCTCTGGATTTTTGCAACAGTCTTTTGGCCAACATATCAAACGAACAACTCCAAAGGTTACAACGGGTGCAAAATACAGCTGCCAGGATTGTGGTGAAATGCAAGAAAACAGCTCATATAACTCCAGCTCTTGTCAAACTTCACTTGCTCCCTGTTCAAGCCAGAGTTCAATACAATATAATAACCATAGCGTATCAGTGCTATCATCATTCTGCTCCTGCCTATCTTTCTGAACTCACAATCCCCTATGAACCATCACGACAACTTCGATCTGCAGATCAGTGTCTACTCTGTACCAAAACTAAAACTTCGATGGTTTGGCAAAGGATCGTTTTCCTTCAATGCAGCAACATTGTGGAATGAACTGCCTCTTGACATGAAACACATTACAACTCTCTGCAGTTTCAAAAGGAATTTAAAAACCTATTTGTTCAGCAAATATTACAACTCTGCCTCCTGTTGAGAAATTCGAAAGCTGTACATACCAGTGAATGTTGTAATTAGGACCGACTGTTGTAAATACCAGTGAACTTGTGTTAGCGCTATAAGCATTCACCTTGTGAATGGAGTTTAGCGCATTACAAATGCACTTATTATTATTTATTTTAACACCTAATAATAATTGACCGTTTTATAGCATGTCAAGAGACACCATTTCGTCAACTGTGCCCTTTCTAATGAATGCCCAGGTGCTTGTTAAAGGATTTAACTCAATTATATGAGCATTACAAGTACACTATCATATTATTATAGCCAAAATGGTTTTATTCGTCGGCGAAACTATCATTAGAAAGACACAGGTTTCAATTAGCATTAAGTCTCCGTTCAGCTTATGCTTGGACACCGGGGCATTGTATCCCAAGAACGATGTTTCATAAGCGTAAGGGTACTTTTTCCAGAAGAAGTCTTGGTGAAAAGACCAATCTTATTTTGAAATAAATAATTTTGAATTTTATAACATCATTTCTTCAAAAATAATTTTGCGAGTGAGGAAGTTTGCTTATAACTTAGTCATTTTATTCATACAAAGGAAACTGGCCATTTTGCCGGTGCGCAACCTCTTGCGTTATACTTGGTCTGCGGACAAGGTTGTGTTTACGGAAAACGTTTTCCCCCCTTGTAGGCGCAAAAAGTAGGAATGAAATCAACAATTACAGGAAATTTGGAAGAATGAATGAGTTTGGTTCTGAAAGTATGTTTGATATAAATAAGATATACCCATACTTCCCGAGGTATATCGCTCAATAACCTCCCGTTTGAATCGTGGGTCTCCGAGGCGTAGCGTAGCGGAGGTTATTGAGCGATACACCGAGGAAAGAGGGTATATCCGACTTATACCCACTCCGGTCGAGTCATATTTGACAGTTTATGGTTTTAAACCGCAAATAGAAGAGCTAACTTTATTTCATTAAAATTGTTACATATAATATACATAGGTTTATATATAAAGAATATATATAATCCTAAAACAAGTAATAGATATACCCACCCTTCCCGAGGTGTATCGCTCAATAACCTCCTGTTTGAATCGTGGATCTCCGAGGCGTAGCGTAGCGAAGCCGACGATCTACGATTCAAACAGGAGGTATATTGAGCGATGCACCGAGGGAAGGGTGTGTATATCCGACTTATACCCCACTCCGGTCGAGTAACATTTGACGAAAAAGAGCTATCCACCCTTCGAATTCTCTATGTATGTCTAACTAGATAAAAATAATATTAACACTCGCAAAATTGTAAATACATCTGTACATAACTATGAAGAACACTCATGGCAAATGCAAACATCTTTTAATGCAAATATGAAGCTTTATGGACGTGTTCACAATAAGTTAACTCGCCATATTCTTTGGCAGTTAGCGTACTTATATCCCAACTACAAAACTGCCCTACAACTATGCATTAAAATCTCCTCACGTGAAAAAATATCTAAGGAATGCAGCTTATGTAATAAACACACCTACGACTATGATTTTCATATAATGCTACATTGTGAGCACCTAAATCCTGACAGAAATGCATTTTTTGTATTTATGATTGATCTTCTCGAAGTAGATGTTTATGTTGCTTTCGAAATGCTGGATGAGCTTGACATGCTAGCCTTCCTGTTCGGAGGTGAAACTGATTTCAATAAATATATTGATCATACCACATGGGAAACCATTATTTTACAATTTTCATTATATGTATCAAGTTTGAAACGCCACCTACTACAATATCACAATGAATAATGAATTTTATGCGTGCAAAGCAAATATTACTTCAACATTGTCCATTATTTCCAGATATAATATAAACTCAATGTATATACATGTATATATATTTATCATTGTGTCTTGATTCATGTATTTGTATCAAATATAAATGTATGTTTTTGATCTTCGGTTAAAAACTGGAGGAAATAAAGAATCTCTCTCTCTCTCATCCTGCTCGCTTTGTCACGGTCAAGGTCACAGGGTCAAATGTCATCTGAAAGGTCTCATCACAAGGGATCCATATGTCAAGTATCAAAGACCTAGCTCTGACCAATCAAAAGTTATGACCAAGGTTAAAGTTTGTGGACAAACGGACAGACGGACGGGTGAAAAACAATATACCCAAAAAGGCACTACTACACATGAATTTATGTAAGGTATTAATGAAACACAATATACTTAAATTCATGTGTAGTGTCTTTTGGGGATTTTTAACTTGCATTTCCGTAAAAGGGCTAAAGCAAACATTTATAAGGTATTCGATTGTTTAGCCCTCGTATGGAAATGAAATTCATCTGCGTTTCCATAGAACGTGGTCGCGCCATAAAACAAGCATTATAGTTGAACGAAAGTACAATGTAGTTTTGTTACTGACAAATGGTTTACGCTCGTCCAAACAATATTTTTCCTACACTTGTTCAATATTCTGCATCAAGTCGGTTCAATGGATTTGAAGTTTCATTAAAATCCGTAGGATACCATTAGGCGTGTAGACTGTTGAGTTTTTGGGTAAATGGGGTTTTGAAATATGAAACGCGTGGAGGGGACAGGTATTAAATGAAACATTTTTATCTCGGAAAACGAATTTGACAAAGATTGTAGCCAGACCACTTACCTCCCTGTATTATAACGGTTTTCACCTCAACATTAATGATTTTCATACTGTACATATAATGAGCACATGTAAAGAGTCCGTCAAAGGCAATGGCAAATAAATGAGTTTAGTTCATGTTTGCATGTAGAAAGTTGATGCAAGTCCGAGGCTTTTGGGGAGTGGGTTCCAAAGTATTGGGCCGGCAACCTGGAAGGCACGGTCACAGAGTGTCAGAGTTCTGGCTGAAGTTCTGGGAGGATCTTAGGTTTAGTCTGGGGTGATAATTTTGCAGGAGTTGTTGCCATTGTGGATCTTGAAATTCTAGGCATTTGAATACTAGAAGGAATTTAAACTGTAATCTTACAGTGAGCCAATATATTTTCTGTAAGACGGGCGTTGGTCACACCAAAGAATATACGAGCTGCATAGTTCGACTCGCAGTGGGATGGTAAACCATACAAGGGCGTTGCAGTAGTCGATTCGTGATAACACATGCTAAGGTGGTAGAAAATACATCGCGGAAGATGTTGCCGTCAAGGCTTATATTGCGCAAACTTAAGTATACATTCTTGCCGAGATTTTTGATGTGCGACTCTAATTATATGAACGATTTCCCCCTCATGCTTTAATGATGTTGCATAGTTTGGCAAACCAAACAAGGTTCTAATGTTTAAACGAATTTTAATGCCACACATTGAAAAATACAATAGACCAAGGTAAATGAATGATTGTATTGTATCAAATAATTTTTTGGAAACCTTTAAAGCCCTTTGCTTCGTATGAACTCTTCAAGAATAGACCAATGAAATTGCCATGAATTCAATAAAGGTCAAGCTATAAGTGCACCACCCGGATGAGAGTCAATACGAGAGTCGATAAACAAATTTGAAGTCTCAGGTTTTGGAAAAAATACTGCATAGCCGTAATTTTTAACTAAAGACATAACTGCATTGAGCTCATAAAATGTCTTCCTGGCCCAATTGTTATATTTCAAGACCGATCCCTATAGTGTCGTTACGAAAAGGTTTAATACATGAAAACAAATCATTGTTAGATAAGTAGACGTTCAATATGTGCACATCACTTATCCTATTGGGTAGTAAAACCCCGAAGGAAATCCCATTTTCCAGCGATGAGACATTTGCTAGATCGCTATCAGTGTATCGCAGTAGCGTCGTGATGCTTAAAGGCCGACTTAGATGACCAAGGGTCTGCCTCGACACTGTTAAACGGCAACTTCCTTTTTCTTAAGCAAATAAAAGAAAACAAAAACCATACCAAGTATACAATATATTTATTGGCTAGATAGATTTGTAATTAAATCCAACAAGTTTTTTGCGGCTCGCGACTTGCGTCCACCTGAAACAGAAATATCTTTAGTTGATTCAATATTCTTCTTTGTTATATTATTGTCACTACTGCATGCATTCTCTCCCCACAGAGGCCGCTCAGTTATGCCCGAGTTGGCCTCTGTTCTATTAAGGCTAATACAAGGGATAGAAAGGTAGAAATCTGATTGGAGGCAATCGAAGTTAGTTGTGCAATCAGCGACGCCGTTTCAAAAGTGGTCATTCGCAAAACCGTGGCCATTTCCATGTTAATCGGCAAAGCTATCGTTGAAATTTAACATCCAGGGGAGATAACTCTTACTTTTACAAAACATCGCATTTTACGTTCTCGGTAGTTTTAATTTGGTTAATTAGTAAAATAAAAGCCATCATAAAACAGATAATTTACACAATTATAAACAGTTTCTAATGAAAAAAACCCTATCCATATCCGATTTTCAAATATTTTCCCACTGTTAATAAAAATAAACATAAAGGCATGGATATCCAAAAGGTGTTTTCATGGGCTGCAAATAAGGTAGATATCTTAAGTTAAAACATTTTGCCGCTAGGGCAATCTGCCGGAACCCAAGGATCTTGGCGTAATAGATTAGAGGCTTGCTCGCACTGAGCTGCCTCTGTTGGGCGAGAATGTACTGCATGAGAACATAGAAAAAGTATAATAAACGACGGAGACAATATGAATGTCAGCAAAAATTTGTTAGCTAATTTCATTGAATTTATCTTGGTACGCGTTTTACTATAGTTTTTAAAAAATCGAACCTGCAGATCTGCGTTTGCGCTCGTCTTCACAGGAACTCTGAAAATGAACACAGCAATGATAAATATTTACCAATGTTGAATGATTCAAGTTGTTTTTACACCGAAATGACCGCCAGCATTTAATATTTAAAAAATATTATCAAATAAATATCGAGGATAAAGATTATTGGGTCGTACAAGTTTCCACGTGGTGTCCAATGATATGAGATTACGTAAGAAAAATGCACTTCTCAATAGTTACCATGGAACAGTGTTTCGTAAAACTAAAAGCAAAGTGCAAAACTTAAAACACAGCGTGCGACATGCATCCTATTTAGCAGATTGGGGTAGAAGCGGAAAGTCTTTCTTGAGATGATAGTACCAAAAGATGAATTATTGTCAAACACAGAATCAAGCAAGATCATTAACACTATCCAGATGGGAATACACAATATGAACAAATACAATCATGGTAGAGGAGGATGCAATAACTTGTCCTTGCCTTGAAACACGCCCCACAAACTGCTTGTTATAATAGAATATTCATGCAAAATTCTATTGCAAAATGTTACTCAATGAAGCATTTTCTAGGAAACGGTCATATGATGAACACAGTTTAAAACAATCTTTGAGGTGCGGACATTTAAAGTTTGTGCAAATATTACTTGGCTGTTCCTTATCTTCTTTTGGAGGTGTCTATACAATATACTTGCCCCATCGCAATTTTCTTCGCAGGTTACGAACTTGCATCTGAAGATGACTGTAGGTTTGAAGTTCAGTCTGAAGGCAGGGAAGAAAGGACTGAGAGTTGTCTGCCCTTTGGTTTCAAAACCTTCCTTCTTCCTTAAGATTATACCGTCTCCACATCTGGAAATACTCAACAAAATAAGGACCTTCCCGATTCTGCCATAAGATTTGATTGAATGACATGAAACCGTATTTGGTATAACCCTAATTAACACCAACTCATTGCCGTAAACTCCTTTTACTGGACAGGACGCCGAGCTCCCTACAGTTGGTCCAATTCCTTATTTATCAATGCATATATAGATTCGGATGCAGCACTTTCCTCCAAATGTATTTTTTTCTTAATTCAAGCATAATGAACAGTACACAAAATGTATAAACATGATATAAGCAGCTAAGCTTAAGGATCATAGTTACACTAAACGTTTGGTATGTCATGGTGTTTCAAGGTATTTTATGAACGCTTTATTATAGTAGTATTATTTCTTTTGCCACCTTTAGTTACGAGCAAGACACATCAGTCAGTTTTATTGCAATAATCTACTTTGCTTACGTTCTTAAGTAATGAAAGAATTTTTGCACAACATTTGACAAGCAGTACAATGTGATTTACGATTTTGTAAAAGAATAATTGCTTCCTCACCCTTTACGAAGAATAGCGTATACAGCTTCTCCCTCGATAGCATAGCACGCAACAGGCCGGATTCCTTGTTCTCCACCTTTCGCTGTATGAGAAAATATTTTTAAATTTTAGTCCTGCAGGATGTGGGATGCGAACTCTTGACATCCGATTACTATTTAACCATCTTGTCTTGATATTCGAATCATTGCCACTTGAAATCCAAACAATTGATTTGATTTGGCTATCCATGAAGAGTAGATTATCAATCGAAATCATATTGCTTTTTTATCTTGCAATACAACTTTTCAATTGACAAGAAGCCTATCTACAAAAAAGGAAAAAATAATCTTTGACTCCCCTTTCTGTTAATTTTGCAACATGCATCAAGCAGGGAATTGTCATCTGCACCGAGCAGTTTTAGGTAATTGCGTTGAACGGTCTTTGCAATAAAAAACTGGAAACTGGAAAATGTTTTGAATAGATGTTTAGCCAGCGATCCAGTAGGCACGTGTAGTTCAATGTTTAGCCTGTACTATCAGATACATTAGTGAGTTAAGGATTGTTTATCAAATTCTAAACAAGCCCACCTGTAGCATCGCCCTGGAGTCTCATGGTCCTGCCCAGGTTGATGTCGCGTCCAGTGAAGGAGTTACCGAGCACATCCACAGCATCTAGCTCGAAGATGGACTCCGCCTCTGGACCCATGTTAGACAGGAGCTCGGCTGGTGCGATACACCTGGAACAGGTTCACAATTGAGGTATTCCAAGGAATTTCTTGAACTGCTACTTTGGATTAAATGTGTTGTAAGCTTCCATCTTAAAGATCCGACAGCAAATAAATATATCCCGCGTTGAGCTCTAACTTATGCCCTAGGCCGATATCCAAAAGATATATAAAAGTTGGGAGTTCAAAGCAGAGACATAAGCTGATGTAATATGATGCTTAAAGAGAAGTCAGATTAGAAGGAATAGTGCCGTTAAAAATGTTTTCACCAATTCAAATTTTCAAAATATTCGGTTTCCATGGAAGAACCCATACAAAGCTGTCTATAGAAGTGGAAAAGGCGTAAAGCACGAACATAGCTCTAGATCTGTCAGTGAAGAACACAACCCCATCAGCACAATAATGTCAAACTTGCTCACCCTTCTACCACGCGTTTTTGGTTGGACTGTCCGCTGGCTTTGGGGTCAAAGGTACAGGTGATAGTCCAGTGGTCCTCGTGGGTGTGAATCAAGGACTGGTCCTCCCCGTAGGCGATACACACCTTTACTGTGAACACCATTGCGTTTACCTTTTTCTGAAATAGGATACCAGGAGAGTTGTTAACCCATGTTGAGGTACATGCGCCAAGGTCATAAATCGAGTATCGGTTACAGTAAAATTCTACGATATTACTTCGAATTTGTTTTCTAAACCATCATTACTTCCATAACAAACGTAAAGGTATTAGCTAGGTCCCTGGTTCATTAAAATACATTTCCCTCGCTCAGGATACAAATATTGAACGTTTGCTTTCTCGCCTATTCTATTTATATTTTTTCCAAAAATAAGGCTTGAGATATGTTAAATCATTTGGCTTCTGTTGGCATGGTACAACTAGGGTTTCTCTTATTTATCACTTGTGGGTAAAACTATAGCGAATCGGTTGGGAGCGTTAGAAAACTAGGACTTTACCCCCCTTATCCCAAAAAGATCAGAATATTTGTCTAAAAACTTCCGAACAAGACAAATCAACTTGAAACATTTTCACCTAGTTTAAGGGACAGCAGCGTCATTTTGGATAAACTAGCAGTGGTGAAAGTCATGAAGGGTTTCGAAAGGGACGTACCATATATGCCATGGTTTAGTTACGTGAATGCATTATCCTTTCTCAAATAGTGTTTACACAAAAATGGTCGCCAACTGTTTTCATGATACTCGATTCTACGATTATGCCGAGATGTTTAATCCTCTGAAATTCTAACACGAGGCACAAGCCTACAAAGCCTACATTAAATTGGAACATTTTGAAATAAATCGTGCCACTAGCTTTGAGCGGCGTCTTCTCAGCTATTTTTCGATATGCAAATCATCTTTTGTTTTGATTTACGATTAAGAAGCAAACCCTAGACAAACCCTTGACCGAAGTGACAGATTGACCAAATTCAAAATAGGGCGCTAAAACCATGTCCTTTTCAACAATGACTTGTATAGAATTTCAAATTTCTCCTAGGTAACGTCTAAGGTTTCTTTCTGCCAATATTACTGGTCATGAGTTCATGTTGATGTATCGAAGATGTTGGCAAATTTGTATTTACGAGAAGCTTTACCAGTACAAGAATGATGTGAAACCATATAATCGACAGCAATTTACGGCAGACAACATTGTGTTGAATTTGATGATAGCCCAGAATTGACCGAGGACGCGATGTAGCGTCACTGAAAAAATGGCGGCTATCCGTCCTTCAGCCTACTCTAAAGGGGAATGGCATTGTAACCCAAGTTTATCATTTTACATATTGATTACATGTATTTTGAATTTCAATGGATAATGTTTGCAACTCACATTAAAGACACAAGTTTGACTCCCTTGGTCAGGATAAGAGACCGGAAGTTCATAGTTGACTCCATCCTTGGTGGCAAATTCTACTTCCGTCATGCCTGCGCATATCGCCTTGGCAGATACAAAGTTTTCTTTTCTACAGCCTAGGATAAACAGATTTGAGGAAAGAAGTTTCACATAACAAAATTAAAACATTGGATCATTTTTCATGGCAATCCTAAACAGTTCGGATCCAAATGTGTTCTGGGTAGATTTGCATTACTTCAGGAACCTATGGAAACGAATTGTAAAAACAAATACAAGAAAAGGTGATAACCTTGACCCCCCCGCCCGCCGCAAATTGATAAACAATGTACAAATGTATGAAAAGTCTGGGTCATATGAATCAACTGGGACCAGTAGCTTCTCCAGAAGGGAACTTAGTAAATGGCTGTCTGTATATCCAGGTTTCAATGCCAAACTTTCTATCTCTCATCGACTTTTTAAACAAGATGTGTTTGTGAAACACGAATGGCCCCGGATGCATCCTGCTCGCTGTGTCAAGGTCAAAAGGTCAAATGTCATGGTGTCATGGTGTCATGTGAAAGGTCTCATCACAAGGGATCCTTATGTCAAGTATCAAAGACCTAGCTCTGACCAATCAAAAGTTATGACCAAGGTTAAAGTTTGTGGACAAACGGACAGACTGACGGACAGACTGACTGACAGACGGACAGGTGAAAAACAATATACCCCCGGAATCTCCGATTCGGGGGCATAAAAAGTTATCTAAAGGTAGCCCAAATCGAATGGGCCCCGCGGCTTCCCAGTAAGAAGCAATGTGCAAGTTCTGAAGAGAATCTAGAGACTGGTTCATGATGAGATATCATGCTTACCGATTACAAAAGTTCAACATGTCAGAAATTTGAAAACAATTCAAAAATTGCAAAACAAAATATGAGATGCACACCCTTAGGATGCATAAAAGCCATGTGTGCAATTTCAATTAAATCTGTTGAATGTTTTTTTAGGAGAAGTGGATAAACAATAACCCGTATAGAGTGGGTACGTACGTACGTATGGACGGACGGACAACCGAGGGTAATCCAATATGCCCCTGCCATATATGGCGGGGGGATAAAAACCTCTATTGGCACCTTACACTCATGGTGATTAAACAACGAGCAAGAATCCCAATAGAAAGATTGTTAGATTTCGTCAACGGGGGGACGCTGCCGGCACGCGGTGGGGGATAATTTGAATTGTTGAAATGGCGAGGTGAGGCGATTTGGATTTTAAAAAACTGTTTTCAAGAGTGTCACTTATGCAGGCTGTATAAATACAGGAAGGAAGACCACAACACTAGTGTGGTCTTGCATTGCGGTGAAACCTGCGAGCATAAGCAGGAACTTTATAACAAAGGTGGCACTGCACAGATTGCAACAAAAACCTTACTGCGTGTAGAATAGTTCTCTACTGCAGACAAAGTTGCCGAGCCCCTGGCGGGATTCGAACCCCTGACCTCCTGATCAGAAAACTAACAGTTTAACCGCTGCGCTATCCCGCCCTCCCCTATGTACATGTACACTGCGCTATCCCGCCCTCCCCTATGTACATGTACACTGCGCTATCCCGCCCTCCCCTATGTACATGTACACTGCGCTATCCCGCCCTCCCCTATGTACATGTACACTGCGCTATCCCGCCCTCCCCTATGTACATGTACACTGCGCTATCCCGCCCTCCCCTATGTACATGTACACTGCGCTATCCCGCCCTCCCCTATGTACATGTACACTGCGCTATCCCGCCCTCCCCTATGTACATGTACACTGCGCTATCCCGCCCTCCCCTATGTACATGTACACTGCGCTATCCCGCCCTCCCCTATGTACATGTACACATTGTCGGATTGAGGTAGAGGTTTGAACCTCCACTAATAGAAAATCTCACCAAAATTACTTCTGATATCAAATATATCAACACAATTTGATAAAAGTAACAAATATCCGAGGCTTGCTGAGATTATTTTACTTTTAACAACGAGTGTTGATATAGAGTAATTGAAGGGTCCGTATGACGGGGTGTCAAAGAGGACTGTTAAATGCAACCTAGCTCCTGAAAGACTCAATTTGGAATTCTGAAAACTGAGATAATTATCTTTACCATGATATATGCAATGACACCATTGAATTTGGTTGCAGAAAGATTAATCACCATGAAATCGCATAATATTCGAGTTTGGTTGCAGTCAACCGCAACCAAATTATTTTTTCAAGAAATTACACGTTTTTTATTAAACAGAAGAGCCTGGGATTGACGAAGTTTGGTTGCAGATGGAATATATGATGATTTGACAAATGTTGAACACTTACCTGACTTTTTATTTACATTTCAATGTCACATCAGCCACTTACCGATCGCTAACGAGTCCGGTTTTCGATCATGTCACATCAGGTTTTGAAATCGTTTCTGACATTATGGATAGAAATATTTCACTGACCTCGATTATTTTAACAATTTCTATCAGAAAAAATGTCATGGTAGGTACTTTTGACATAATTTGACCAAATTAATCCCTAAATTTCATTTCTGTGTTTCAACGTGCTCCCGTAGCGAATTCGAATTGTCATATCTCAAAAAGATTCTCATTGGCTGTCAGGAATCCCTCTAATTGCAAAATGAATTTGATAGAAAATAATCAATAAGTTTAACAAATTGTTTCTATCCAAAAACAGAACAAAATCAATTATCAATCAATAAATGGGAAATTTGAAAAATTGTTGGAAATGTTTGAGATTGAATCAACCAATTGTAGGACACGTTACATACCGCATGGCATTAAGTCACTCGCAGTGCGAGAGGGAATCTGTCAAAATGGAACTGTTGATTTGGTTTTTTTTCCACGTCAAATAAGGTAAATTATAAAACTCCTGCAACCAAACTTGCCTCTTTGCTATTCAACATTCAATATTTGAGTGTGATATCGCTTATCTCATCGAGTGACGGGGTAGAGCCAGTATTTTCACGAGTGGCGCAGTCACGAGTGAAAATATAGGCTTTACACAGTCACCAGATGAGAGATAAGTGATATAACACTCCAAAACAAAAGATATTCTGTTTATAATATGCCTCGGATCGAAAATGTGGTAATTTATGTCCAAAAGGCTTTGACTCTAGTTAATACCATCATACGTCATATTGTTGATCGTAACTTAGCGACGGCGATGACGTCGCGTTGATTGTAAAAGTGACGTCAAACCATTGTACACATGACGTCATCCCCTCCGATATTTTCACTAACTTGAAAAAGTGATACACTCCGTGGCGAGAAAACTTTTCTAGAACTGAGAAAACGCCGTCTCTCACCGCTTCGCATATAATAAATATTTGATATCAGAAGACACGAGGGTGAGATTTCTATTTATCATCCAAAAGCATTTTTCAATTTTTGCTCATACCACTATGACGTCATGTTGTTCATGACATAGCATTGTGACGTCATTTCTGATGATGCAAAACGTCTAGCTCCAGACAGCGATTATCCGCTCCGTGACGTCACTAATATACCGTAGAGACAATCGGAGGGAAGGCGCCCTGACTTGGAGGTTTGCAAAACGTTTGCAATGTCATGTCCCTTCTGTTGACAGGGCATTGTTCAAAATCTACTGTCAAAGCGATATCCACAAGCGATATATCCTGTGGAACACAGTTTTGTATGATAATACAACTTATAAAACTGCAATGGGGCAAATATAGCGCCACTTCCCCTTAATACTCACCTTCACACATGGCCTCTAGTTGAGCAAGATCTGTAATAATCTTGATGGCAGCATCTGTCTCCGCCCCCTTGCCGCAGTCCACGGTTACTGAAAATGCCAATTTGTACTCTTGATAGACTTATTCATTCTTAATTGGTATTTGAAAAGTCGCAAAATATTTGATGGATTAAAACACTGAAGAAGTGACTTTTCGATACATTTATTGTGGCTCAGGCAGTGAATGCAATAAATGTAAAATCCTTTGCACCATGTTAAATGTGATGGAAAGTAGAAACACTCTAGTTAGTTCCGCGTCGTATATAGACCAAGGGTAAACATCGAAGAATGTAAAGGTTACATCAAGGTTACCTAAACGAATCGTTGAACAACATACAAGCACGTACAGCCGAAGGTAGAAACAATATAGTATATACTTACAATCAACGATGTAGTCGTCCGGAATAGCACTAGCCAACACCTATAAACATTAAACAAGTCGTCAGAAAATGACATATCCCACCGGTCCCCCAAAAAGTTACTTTTCCATGTAATCAAAAAGAAATCCTGTATTGAAAATACCAAAAGGCACATCTACATGTGCTGATAATTGCACATAACAAAGAATCATTGAGCTAGGCCTAATAGTTTGACTTCAGCTCCGGAAACCGGTTTCTAAGTTATATTTCAATGGAAACCATAAAATAAAAATCCGAAGAAGTTGAAAATACCAAAAGCCAGATCTATATAATCTGACTAATCCACATAGCAAGTTTCAATGAGCTAGGTTTTCCAGTAAGACTTCTGCTCTGGTAACGAAAAAAGTACGAACGGACAGATGACTATATCCCACGGTATTACATACCGGTGGGATATAAAAGGTAGAGTCACGAGTTGTCACAACTTGTCATATAAACCAAACATTACCAATAGTGCCGCATCATCTGGACGCATCATTTTAAAGCTAATCGACGTCATATGGCGACAGGTTATCAGGAATGTTTAAAAGTCGCTATTCTGATCGAAAACCGGACAGTTGGGGGAGTCTGAAAATCTGAAGCAGTCAAATTGAGAGTTTCGAGTTGAGAAGGTTTTATTATAAGATTGGTTATAGAACTTTCATTCATCAAAATTGGACATCTGAATTTGGTTTCCATGAATACACAGGTTCGGGAGACCCCTCGATCGGGTACTGACCCCGATCGGGAACTAACAGCCCGATCGGGATAATAAAATTCTCAAAAATAGGGGAGAAAGTGTTGTTTTTCTTGTTCACATTTCCATATCAAAACGGCGCATCATGAAGAATGAATCATTAGGTAAACGAATCTTTCGCCCAGCTTTCTGCAAAAAGTGCGCATCAACACGATACCGCAAATTGGTCGCAGACCCCTCCAAACAGAAGCCCCCTTTCATAACATTGCACATTATCGTCACCAAAAACAGAATTAAAGTCAATATTCACGCAAGGTTTAACAGCACGGGAACTATCACCCACCTAACTTTCGATGTAACTTCCCTGCACCAACTAAACTCCTTCCGGTTTCCTGCAAAGGGGGGTAACGCACTTGATTAGAGGGTATACGGTGAAAACGGCCATAGACCAAAACGGCAACTAACAAGAACGGCGACAGGTCAGTCGAAACGACAATAAAAGGTAAGAAAAACGGCAAATCATATTTATTAGTAAATTGTATGTAAAATTAAATTGGCAAAACGGCAACATTTATTTTATGAAAAGGAATTCTTTAATAATGATTATTTTGCTCACATTAATCTAATGCTAGGTTATGAGAAAAAGATTAGCATAACATGAAAGACAACATAACATTGGATTTTTTTTAAAAACCTCATCATAAGAACCACGTTCATCGAATTTGACATACAATTTACTAATAGATATGATTTGCCATTTTTCTTACCTTTTATTGTCGTTTCGACTGACCTGTCGCCGTTCTTGTTAGTTGCCGTTTTGGTCTATGGCCGTTTTCACCGTATACCCTCTAATCAAGTGCGTTACCCCCCTTTGCAGGAAACCGGAAGGAGTTTAGTTGGTGCAGGGAAGTTACATCGAAAGTTAGGTGGGTGATAGTTCCCGTGCTGTTAAACCTTGCGTGAATATTGACTTTAATTCTGTTTTTGGTGACGATAATGTGCAATGTTATGAAAGGGGGCTTCTGTTTGGAGGGGTCTGCGACCAATTTGCGGTATCGTGTTGATGCGCACTTTTTGCAGAAAGCTGGGCGAAAGATTCGTTTACCTAATGATTCATTCGTCATGATGCGCCGTTTTGATATGGAAATGTGAACAAGAAAAACAACACTTTCTCCCCTATTTTTGAGAATTTTATTATCCCGATCGGGCTGTTAGTTCCCGATCGGGGTCAGTACCCGATCGAGGGGTCTCCCGAACCTGATACATGCGATTTAAGTTTTCCATTAAAATCAAGTATTTATCATATAATTGCGAATTGGGGATTGAAAGCGATAGGTATTTTGAATTTATACATGTATAACTATGCCATCTTATTTTATATCCGAGCAAAACGATGTGATGAAAATAACGGAGTGACTCTTTAAGTAACTATTTAGCCCATTCTTCTAAATTTGGAAACCGAAATCAGTTTGCTCAATGCTTATTCGAGTTCATAAAAATGAATGTCTTGACCATAACGTGGTCACGATTCAACATTTCAGGAATACATTAACATAGCTTTAAATTCAATATGTATTAGAGAACAGGAACTTTGAAAATATCAAAGTCAGCTAGCATAAACTGAACCACAAGTTCCAAATAAATCTACAACGCATTACAAATAGATATCTAAATCAGATTGTTAAAACTGTTGGGTTGCCTTGGCTATTATTAAGCATATACATTCAAATTGGACGATGGGTTATTTGTTTCTAATCATTCAGATTTAAAAAGAATTAAGCGGAATTGAATCTGCTCAAATATACCCACCAAGGCATTAAGAAGGGTCACTATAGACAATGCAGTCATTTTGAATCTGAAAGACAAAAGAAACACCCTCTAGAAATCTATGCGAAAATGTGAACTAAAAAACATACAACTTACCTTAAACGTATTTGTCTATGGTCCTTGAAGATAAGTGACAAAATACACATAAACGCTAAAATACACTTAAGATTTTTTAATTTGGACATACAATATAATTCAATGCAAACGTTATTCCATAACATATTGATCCAATAACAGTTGATTTTGAGTTAATTACAAAATACACATCAACGCTAATATATGTACGTTTAAGATCAATCTGGAGATATAGACTTTAAATACAGTTCATGAAATAATAATCCGATAACCATTGATGCAACTAAAATTACAGTTCTATGTTTCGATTCGTACCATGTAATAACAAAATAGTCATATGATCTGCGATTTAGGCACGTTTAGGAGAATTCAGCTCAATGATAAAACAATCAATCTCAATAAAAATACATTAAACTTACTTGACAGTACAATCTTCTATAGCGTCGCAACGTCGAACTGTCAGCTTGTGCGCACGTGTCTCTTTATATAGACATGCTGCACGTGCAAGATACCCGGATGTTAGTTAGGCCAGTATGTACCTGTCAGTTTGCTCTCGTATGTTGGTCCAAGTTTGAATTAGGTTTTAATGAGTTCTAATATGTACTTCGATTTGACATTTCGTTTCTTTATAGATTTTTGAATGAATGTTTTTGATATGTCCCATGTGGATAGGTTGTTTCAAGAATGATTTTGTTAAGAAGCATTGATTTTAATCCAAAGTCTACAAACTTTTGAACAATAGAATGCGACAGAAACGTAAGAATGCGATTGCTTTGATTCAACTCTGAAGAAAGTATTGATATCATTAATCGTTTAGATAGTACCATAAACCGAATAGTGTGTAGGCGAGGATAGACCCTACTACAATCATGAGTTTCTCTTATATTGTTGCAGTCAATCATTTTGATCCTGCAATGAATTACTCAGTTGCTCAAAGAACACAGTCAAAAACTTGTTTTTAACATTTATCCTTAGGTTTCGTTGTTTCTTCTGTGCAATTCACAAAAAAAATTACATGTCCTAAAATATTTTCAGCTAAACGTTTGCAATAAATATCTTTTATGTCTTATTAGTGACCAAACGTTACAAAATGGCACTGCAATAAATGTGGCATCACGTGCTACTGTGTAAAGCTCGGTTCGATCGCAATCAAAAAAGTTCAGCATCATTCGGCGTGGCTCACGGCTGGATCGGTGACCAAAAGGATGAAAGAATTGAGAGTAATAAGGAGAAATCCCTGCCCCACACCGGTTGAAGGCTTGTTGAGTTTACCTGTGTTTATTGAAAACGTGACCCTCATCACGCGCGGTTTAAATGGGTACCTGGAATTAGTCGTGTTGGTGGCTACCATTGAGCGACTAGATGTCAGCCCGGGATAGACAAAAGGAATGGTTCCATAAAGTTGAAATTTGCTGCTTTAAAAGGGGCAGTGGCACGTTTTTAGAGGAAATATAAGGTGATGTCAGGTAAATGAAAATAAATGGCTCCAATTGTAAGACAATGAATTTAAACTAAATGGAGCAGAAATAATTCAAATATATAATATGTAGTTCAGTCATGCGATTCCTTTTTCTTACACAAAATGAATTAAAGGTGTTCACACAAAAATGGCCGCCAATGGACTTCGGGTGAATCTTATAATTTGTATATACTATGGATGACTGGTTTGTGTGGTGTGAAAATACTACATTAAATAAAATATCAAATTTTCAGAAAACGTGCTACTCGCCCTTAAACAAGTCTTTCCTTAAAAATAGACAATGTCCTTTATCCGTTGCACTGGCGGGTCTCGATTTCGTTTCGTGATCATACACAGACCCGCTAGGCTGCCATGGAAATACTGAATCAACAATGTTGTAAGATAATAATAAGAACAACACATCATGTAGAAAAATGTTATGTTTATTAGCGCGAAGATTCTATAACCAGGTACGTATTTGTACAGCGATATAGGTTTATATTCTACAATGTACAGTGGGATAAATAACAAATAAGTTAAGATTTTTAGACGCGTTTACATACTTTTGTTGTGAAACACATTTTGAGATAATAAAATTTTTTCAGTTTCGTGCATTTTTCATTTTAGATCCACTTGAATGAGGGAACATTACTTTGGTTTTGTTATTTCTGTTGAGCTTTAGAAACAATACTTAAGTTAGCAATACGAAACGGATGAAATATTACAATGGAAGGTGATGAGAAAATACATAATGTGATTTGATGGACATGAAACCAATGCCAATTATCATATTCTACCTTCAAACTATGGATTCTGAACATTCGCAGTAACAGCATGAAGATGATTTAGTGAGGATATTTGATGAAAGCGATGAACATGTCTAATATACAAGTTGAAAAGACAAAACCATTGCAAATATGGAATGTGTTACACGTTTTTGAAGAGGATGAATAAAGTAAAATTAGTTTCAGACAACGGTAGGCATCATCAATATCTCCTACTTTTCCTAAGGACAGTTGTTCTATTTTCCAGAAGTGCATGTACCAAAAAATATTAATGTTCATTAATTGGAGAAAAAGTCTTGCAAAACCGAAACTTCAATGAACACATAACGAACAATTGTAATATATTATTCAACCTTCTCAACAAGGCAAATTCAAATGACGATAAGGAGGGTCGAAGGAGCCCACTTATTTTGTGTTGAAATCGAACAACACCCACAAGCGCCCAAAGATCAACAATTTACCCTTACAATAATTACGAATAAATTAATGACCTTTGCCAAGGAATCATCCAATAAGAGAAACACATCTTCTAATAGCACTGGAGAAAACTTGATTCCCTGGGCATCTTTCTATGCTGATGGTTCTCTCTTGGTCACAGTACATGTAGTAGTTGTTGATGGTGTGCACGGGTTGGATACCGTTCTGGTACCCCACACAACTCGGGTGGCGTTGGTGGCAGGGGGCACAGGTCTGGGGGTTCGAGCACAGCTGCTGGTACTGGATGTAGTCACCTGGAAACATGTGAAATAAGAAATCATAATTTAATTTCAACAGTTTGTTATAAAAAGGGAGGACCTAAACAGCTTCCTTGTTATTTCGTTAGATGTATCCGTTACTATTAACTATTAAAGAAAATATTTGAAAGGTAAATATTTTAGGACAAAGAATACACCTCTCTCACAGTTGCAATTTGTAGATTTTACATTGAGGAAACTAATTCATTCTGGATGAATAAATATGGGTTTTGGTAATCAAGAACTGACTGTTATAATATGTACCCTAAAGAGTGAAGTTCTTCTTCTGCCGATAATGATGGTAATCTAATAACCAAGTTCGATATTCATGCTTTTTTGTGGGACATGCTTCTACATTTTACAATTTATTAAATTTCGTATCAAGTTGCATGGTTTTAGTTGCATTTTTCTACGGTTGAGCATATAACAATCTGGAAGCTCTGAAGAGAAAGCAAGTTCAACTCACATGGTGCTCTGGGGACGGGCTATTACATATTACTTTTTATAAAATCTCGTATCCAGTTGCAAGTCTTTAGTTGCTATTCTCAACGGTAAAGCAAATAACAATCTGGAAGCTCTGAAGAAGAGAAAGCAAGTTCAACTCACATGGCGCTCTTGGGACGGGCTTCTGACCGCAGTTGACCATGCTGTAGTGGACACACTGACCATGCGCCTCTGAGAAGAGTTGCGGGTACGGACACTCCATCACGTACTTGGCGAACTGACCACCAGTGGACGCTTGAGAGCAGTCGAAATACTGAGCGCAACTCAGTTGGCTAGCCAGTTTAGCACGTGGCTGCCATTGGCAAATTGGATCGAAAAGACCTGAAAGGAGATTTTTCTCTTTAAATTGTGTTTATTGAATAATCATTCATAAATAATTTATAGATCAATATTGATGAGTAACTTTAAAACAATTACTCCTATAATTACTTATAAATGAAATTTCCTTTAAAGAACATGAACTATATTTGATGCAGGTGTAAATATGCTACTTAACCTTTTGGACAGGACAACTTAATGCCTTGAAAATAACAAAAAATATTTAACGACTCTTGAATTTATCAACGGGACATTGCAAGATACGCTTTAATAAAACATTTAATTTGGCAATACTGGTATTACTGTTTAACTGCTACCAAGCTGTTGTCCTTAAGCATCAATTCACAAACAAACTTGACTTTGTACATGACCCTTGCTCTATGTTATAAATTGATAGCCAATGTGCATAAACAAGATCATGCACTGATAAGCTTGTTTCCATGAACCCTAGTTGTTTCGTGCCTTGAATTCCTATACTGAATGTTGACTTAAGGTCTCATCCTGTAAAGAAACTCCTGTCTGTCTGTCTGCCTCTCTGTCTATCATATAAATATCAACAACCAAAACGACAAGAAAAGATAAGTATAAAACTCACCTAAAGGATTATTTGAGCATGTCCTGAGATCAACTTTGTGAGGCCAGTCACAGATGCTATTCATCTTATTGAAGACGGTCCCAGAGGGGCACTGAAGGGGGAACCCAACTCCGAAGTTACACATGACGTAGTTGGTACACTCCCAGGGGTGAGGTAACGTGTAGATACCTTCCTCTGTGCAGAGCCAGTTGAACATCATGACGTCACTACCGAACGGTAGCACAGTTGGTACGGCACATGCCAGTATTAACAGGGTAACTCCGTAATTGATGTTCATATCTAGTGGTTAATGTTCTGCAAATATAAAGGGAGAATGACATGTTATATTTATAAGAGGTCACTCGAGTCGTGTGTTACCTTGTAAGGTCTGTCCCAAGAAGGACGCTTCAAGGAATACTGTTTCGTAATTGATTGCAATTAAACTAAGCTGTATTGTTTTCTATATTTTGAATTGTTAATTGGAAATGATCGAGTAACCTTAGAAGCTTTAGACCCTTAGCCTTGGAGTTGCCGCACCACGTCATTGGATAATATATATATGATGCAGATGTTTACAGTTAAGTTGTATGAGAGAATCTAGAAATATAGCAGACTTGTAACTGAGGTTGGAGGAGTTTGATCTATTACAGAAAACTGCAAAACATGGTATATATTATTCGCATATTATTTGGCTTTGAAAAGTACCTAAAGCCATGATGTATGATGTCAGTTCACACATCTCACATGTTTATCCTCAAATGTCCAATATATGACAAAAAACTATTTACCATGAATATTCAACAACAGTCATGCATTTTCGCAGAAGTCGAAATCTTAAGCGAAATTAACATTGATACACCTTCTAAACTGTGTCTACTGACAAATGCCATTCTCATTTCTTTCGATATATTTCCAATATTGACTTCGTCAATGTCCGGTTTTCGATCACAATCACGACTTCATATTTTCTATCACCATACAACGTCTATTACCTCTTAATAATGATTTTCAGAAACAGGAATTTCTTTTCTTGATCAAGGGCAAATTAGATCCTAACAACCTATCGAGTGGCGGTCACGATATCCCAATAAAGTAATAACGAAAGTACCTTAGCCTGTTGCATAACAAACGGTCATATAGATAGAGGTCATAATCACGACTTGACAGCCTTGCCTCGCACGTTAAGCAAGTTTTAAGAGTTTATCATTGTATTATGTAACAGAGAACTATGACAAAATACGATATTGATTATTTGCTCTCCGACATGTGAGTCATTGAAACCAATAGAACACATGCTTATTACTCAAATGAAAATTATAACAACATTTTTATAATCATAAGTGGGTACATTTAAACGATACTTGAAAGTATAAGACATAATCGCTTAATATAAAATGATTGATAACATAAAGCTTTGAATGATTTCATTTCATAGATATGTTTCACGGTCGTCTTTATTGTTAATTCATTTCAAACAATATTGTAATTTCAAAAGCAGAATTACCTTTATCATAGTATATGTTTAGAATTAAACTTTCAATTCTATTTTGGTCTTAATAAAGACTGAATATAACCAAAATAATAAAAATTATAATTTTCAAAATGAACATTCTTTATATATTCTGCAATAGCATTTTAAGGGATATCATTTTCTCGCCTTCACTTTAAAAATACAAGCTACCATATACAAAAGTTTCCAAACAAACCCGCTCGTTAAAGGGTATACTCTCAGGTTAATCATTTTCAGGATGTTAGGAAGATAGAATCATAAAAACCTTTTTTTTTTAATTTAAAAAAGATTTAATCCCAAATAATCACAAAAACCATTTTTGTAAAATTTTGACCAAATTGCTGAAGATTGACGCGAAAGGTTAAAAATATCAAATTTGCTTAAAACATGGTTAGGACGCATTTACATGCTCCGTAGACCTCCACAAGCAAAGTTAAGCTGATTTTCAACCCAAAAACGAAGGAAACCATTTTTGTAAAGTTTTGACCAAATTGCTTTAAATTGACCCAAAACGTTAAAAATATCAAATTTGCTTAAAACATGGTTAGGACGCATTTACATGCTCCGTATACCTCCACAAAAATTTTCTTAATATTCTCACTGGCTTCGGTTTTCTTATAAGATGCTAGCCTATTTTGGTGTACATCTGATGATGTCACCTTTTTGCCTCAGTTGTTTCATTAGACAAGACAGGTATATGTTGTGCCTGTCAGCTTTACAGGTTAATTGCAGGTGAATTACAACAGGTGTCAAAGCAACTTTCACACCTTTTGTACTGAAATATCCAAGGAATGGTATTTGTAATAAATGATCTGGTTTATGGAAATGGGGACGACTACAAATATACAAACATAAAAATCCTTGATTCTGGTACAAGAATAAACAGAAGATTAACTCAATCTGATATTGCCGATAAAAATAGACACATACTTTGCAATATTATACGAAACTTATTTAATTATTAAGTAAAGTTATCTGCATTATCTGAAGTATTTATTGAAACAATATTTGTAACGTTCAGACATACTCACTGGAAGTCCTCGTTGTAATATCAAAGATATAATATAATTTTATCTTATAATAACTCATCTAATTGAACTTAAAGGTTTCAATAAACTAAAGTTTGGAAGCTGTAAAAATATGTTGTCTATTCTCATATATATAGTTTGCTGTCTAATCATTATAGCTAAAACATGACACAACCTGGATGATATGACGTCAATAAAACAATTAAGATGACGTCATCGGTAGTGATGAAAATGTGTTTACAATGGAAGAAATATTTTAGCTGAGCAAGTTTTGATCTAAACATATTGTTTTGCCATTCAATACAGTTACTTTTTGTTCGTGAAATTCCTTTATTTACCAAAAACGTACTCATTTCTATTTCATATCGTTCAATGAGAAGTAAATCATGAATTTAAAAGGCAGTAATTTCAATCCATGATTATGCATTGTTAGTATGTGCTCTATTTAATTACAAACGGTATCATTAATTAACCCGTGTCTAACCACAAGGGTTGTCATGTAAACCTGATAGTCCCATCATCAAGTTAAGGTCGACGGTGTAAGTGAGACGTGTGACGTAATGATTCGTATAGATGTAGATGTACAAGTATAACGATAATTGATTGCCGGTAATGGTCAGTTGAGACACGTCTGGACCGCTTAGATTATTAATGGCAGAAATGAATTATAATCCTTTATTTCACCGTGTACATGCATCACCTTTCAGACATCTCGTGATAAGGTAAGGTGATCTCTAGCAGAAACAATTTGTATTTGAGGATTTTAGAATAATGCTGTCATTGAAATTGAGGTTCTGTAGGTAAGTGTGATCATGAGATAATCAATTATAATAATATATAAGCCCAATTTAACATGTTGAACGTTTTAATGTTTAAGAAATTATGCTCATATTTGTAAGAGAGACATGCAAAGGGTAAATACTGTTCTCCATTTAAATCCATTTTCAATTATACATTTTCAGATATTTAAAATATATCTCTATAAATTTAAACGGTAGTTTGAACGTAAATGACCCCTTTCTATCTAGAGTAATTATATAAAATATGATAATGTTTAAACATACTTTCAAACAAGAACTTTTATCATCAATACAATGTATTGAATGTTCCCTGACCTTTTTACACATTTACATATTTTACATGTTTATCAAAAATATTGTATGCATTAAAGACTTCTTTGAATCAATAAAACGATACATCAATTATGTAAACTCACCCTTTACAAACCTTTGCCTTGTGCATTAAACAATACGAGTGAGTTGTAGATGCAGCTCCTGGTACGCTTACAAGAAACTTTCATAAGTTATTGTTCTGTGCATTTAACAACATGAGTTCTGTTTAGACGCAAGCCCGTATAACATTAAGTATATACATTGTTGCTGCATGCTGAAGACAACTGTCGCCACTTGATGAAAAAAATAATTTAAGACCAGTCTTTATTCTTTTTTAAACGTTACATAATTCTTTAAAAACAGACTTCCTGTATTCGTGTACAATCATTTGTCATGAAAATAGGTAAATTGTCCTGGAATTTGAGGTCATATCCTTTAAAGTACATGTTACGAATGAATGAAAAAACCGGTCACAGTGAAAATATGATATATCGTAAGTGTTGCCCGATAGAGGGTTTCTTTCACTGATTAAAACAGTATTTTATTGCTGATCATATACTAAAACTAAGTTGTCATCAACATAATTTGTTTATTTTCATCATCAACGGTTAAATATATCATAAACAAAAGTTAAAGAACATTAGTGTTTATGCATCTCCATGACTGAGAGAGTACGTCAGGATAAAACGAACGTTAATGGTGTTGTGTTGTGTTTTACTTACAATAAATGACCAAACATTACAAGATAAAGAAGACACTGACAGTTTTATCACTGCACTTCGTGTGAGGAAACAGTGTGCGTTCATATATAGGATGTATTTGTATAGGATGTAGTAGTATTTCATAACTGTCTCCTTGGAATGTGCCATTCTTAACTTGCAAAACAAATGTCACGTAAATTTACGTTCACTGTGGCCAGTGTGCTACGTGACTGGTTAGTGTGGGATGTCCACGTGATTGCCGTCTCACCAAGATTTCATAACGTAAAGCTCTGTATGACTGATATCCATACATCTTGAAGGTTAATGTGCACATTATTGACAAAAAATGTCTGGTGTTTATCAAAGAGCATGAGACGTATATGAGTAACTTAAACCGCCTTTCTTATCTGAATACATGGCCCTACGGGAGCACACCTAAAAACAGTGTTTCTTTAAAAGGGGAAACCATTTGATTCATGATTTGTTTTCAGATACGTTTGCTTAATAGATATAAAAGCAACTTTTGAATCTGAATATAGATATGTGTCAATCAATCACAAACCTATATCCTTACAAGGAACTGTAACATAAGGTAGTTGCCTCTTTGGACATTTTGGACAGATTTGATTTCATATACGTATGATTAATAGATATAAACTTTTGAATCAGAATATAGATATGTGTCAAACAATCACAAACTGATATCCATTTCAAAAGGAACACAAGGTATTTGCCTCGTTTGACATTACTTATATCTATTAACATTCAATGAACACATATGTAGATAGAAGGTTACTTCTAAACAAATTGTCAAGAAAATGATTCGTCTTTGAACTATTTATCTTATTTTCACTAATATTCACTAAGCATATTAGAGTACATAAGTCACATATTAATAACTGTTTCAAAACATTCGTACACTTGTACGTGACTTACATTCACTAAAGTTTTTTTATAATGTATGTAGTACATCATGTACTTATGAAAATATTTTAAAGAAAATATATACTTTTTCATGATATATTCATTAACATTCACGAACCATTACATACTCCCCTTATATACGACTGGTCTTGAGCATCTGCAATTTGTACACTTTCTAAATGAGTAGCCTAATATCCGCTTATATTCACTTAGCATATCATACAGTACATGATTACCTTATACATGACTATTAGAAAAATTATGATGTTTAATACTTTTTACCTATTTCACTCAGCATATCATGCAATAAATGATTCTCTTATAAGCGACTGTCACGAAAATTATGCATCTTTATGTTTTTACCTATTTCACTCAACATATATACAGTACATATTTCACTTATAAACGACTGGTCAAGCACCTACCTGTTACTGCTGACCACGGCTACTCCAGGTACAATAAGCTCTCGGACAGTGGTCTGGCGGTTTTATCTGACCGGTTCGACGTCATATGTACGATTATGTAACTTGATGTATGTCCCTCTGCGCATACAGTTAACGCATCACTGCTCTTGTGTGAGGTCATGGGTCAACCCAATTGCGACTAGGTCAAAAAGACGTATTTTTAGTAATAATTAACTAATCAATTAATTGTCACCTTTGATGATTTTGTAAAATGTTTCAATGTGAATATGACCTTCTGGTCAAATGTGACCCTTATTATGGGTGTAACTGGGATTACGTTAAATATTATATACAGTTGTTGATGATGGGAAGTTAATAGCGTACATAGATGAATCAAGATTGCTTAAACAGAGACCCTTCATGTTTCAATTAAGGCTGTTTTTTTCTAATAAATAGGCAATGATATTTTACCTAGCGAATTAGTTTACTGCAATTACAAAGAATAACTTGACATATATCACTGTACTCAAAGGCGCATCCATTGGTGGGAATAAAAGCCTAACATTTTACCTATTGCTTCAAGAAGATGGATTTTTAAATTTGTAGAGTGTAAATTCTTGTCTACAGAATAATCAATTATTCTCCATAATTCATCCAAGATTAAACAAAGATAATTTCTTTTACTTGTAATTTTAACGAGGTAACCATTTCTACGATTTACTGAGTAATAATGATATTAAAAACGTATTTGTTTATGTGTTCATTTGTATACAATGTAATACTGACATTAACAACTACATCTATATCACCTCATTGAACACCATGGTTGTGTATCGTATACAACATGGATTTCTCTGGATAATACAACATGGTCTGTACAACTCAGTAATCCTTACTTAGTACAACAATGTACAACATGGTCTATTGTCATAGAGAAGACGCCCAGACAAATTACCTGATTGCAGGTGTGTTCAAATGACAGGTTACACGATGTCGTCATTGCCTGGACTAGGTAAATCTAATACTCTTGTTCCCAGAACATGTACATATTCATTTATAAATATCTTATCTTATCTTATCTTATCTTATATTAACTTTAATATAAAGTCACGTTCTATGAATAAAACTACCAAACATATGGTCAATAATTCAAGTCTTATATATTGTTTTTATGTGTATTGTATGTAAAATAATAGGCGTATGCAACTCATATTGCAATTAATAATGTTTGAATCCAAAGGACATTTCATTCATATCATGATTCTTGTCATTAACACGAAAGGTAAATACTTAAACTTATAACTTTCAAAGTACAATTTACTTTTTTATTCGAAAAGAAGGCCAATAAAATAATCTACATGTGAGGTGGCTTCTAATGTCAATTTGAAAAAAAGCATCACCATTACCAATGATTATGCATAATAACTATATAATGTAAAAACCTATGTTTTTTTACCGATAACAATATCTATCTTTTAAGCTGTTGATAAATTTCATTTCAACTTTCCCCCGTTATATTCAAAAGTTGGAGATTGAGTGAATATGAATAATGAGACGACAAGAGACGCTGAGAGGGGCTTCTTAATTACAGGTGTGCTTCGTGACAGGTAACAGCAGGTTATGCTAACTGTACCAGGTACATCCAATGTACAGGCGATTTTACATGTGGTATTTGAGTCTATGGCGTGGTCAGTGGTCTTGTTGAGTTAAGTGAGAGGGTGGTGGACACTGTTGACCGATGGTCAGGAGATGTAGTGGACAGTGGACACTCCTTGCAACATAAAGCTATGATCAGTTTGATGAGTGTCTGGTAAAAGTCTCTTATTTCCGAAGCTCCAATTTCCTTTTGTTGGAAGCCTGAATTGAAGCAGCATAGCTAGTTTCAAATGTAATCATTTTTACGCCACGGTCATTTCTGTCTGATTTTGGAAAACTAAAGTTTATCTGCCTTGAACTTGACAGAACACGTTCATGTAATTTGGTGACTAAATCAGGCGTCGGCCTCGCTGACAACAACACTTTCTATGCAAGAAGTTTTTTTCATTTGCTGATAAGTGATATGACTCAGATAGTTTATGGTGCAAATGTTTCTCTCTAGGTGAATGTGGCGTAAACCCGATTAGGGCGCAAATTACAACATAAATCAGGTCTGAGAAAATGATATAATAGATAATAACATAATAAAAATAAATGTAGTAAACAATAGAGAGTAAATAATGGGTATTTCATTTAATCAAATAAAGAGGATCGTCTGTCAGTGGTCCCAATGTTTAGATAGCACATCTCCTGGTTTACAATATAGCACATCATGTCTAGAAGGTACATTTTACTGGTACATATTCGTCATTCGAAACCGTTGATACATAATGATATTTCGTTTAAAGAGCTATATAAGAGATAACTAGGTTTTGTTTTTATAAGCAATGGCTGAATATCTTAAGTATGTTAACAACTTATGATACATATTCTTTTCAAATAAATCAAATTAAAATTGGTATCAGAAACATATCTTAGATTGGTATGTTTTTATGAATAAAAATAAATACACAAGTGTGTTGATATCCTGCCATAGTTTCAAAGACACATCTCATCACATGACCCGAAACAAACTTTCATAAGTTGCACCGGATTATATAAGATCATATATAATTTCAAACCGATTGTATATCACCTTAATTGGGTTGTATATCGTGCGCATGTTTGCTATCTAGGACGAAGCAGGTTTATTCAAACGTATATTTCGCCTACTGCGGAGACATCAATCGGAAGGCAATAGTTGTAAATTAGTCAAAATGAGGTTAACGGGTTTTGAAATCCCCTGCGTTGCTACGTAACATGCACTCGTTACTAAAATATACAAGGTGTGTTGATTGACAAACGAGAAGAGTGAAATACAACTATTGACCTTAAGCATGTCGTAAACCTTGCACATTTCGAGCAGGATTTGCACGTACATGTCGCATGAAACATACATCTTCCATTGATCGACAGGCAGCTTGAAACAAAGTCTATGCATGTAACCTCTAAACATATCGTTGTCAATTTCGGGCGGACTTGCCTTGGTGTAGTGACTTTATTAATTTCTATTGTCCAGTTTTAATTGACAGAGAAATCTACATATTAATAATCTTACCAAATTCGGAAATGTTATAAATATATTTGCAAGATTGCAGTAGCTTTACGACCCTGCAACACGCTATCGTTATTAACTTTAGGTTCATTTGCATTTTCTTGCTATTGAAAAGTAATACACGTTAAGATATTGGTATTTGTTTAAGTGCGACGTCAAACTCTCTTAGAGGTTACGAATGTCAGACTGGGAAAGTTCATTTAAACGGCAAGGCAAAAGAAAGTATACTCTGCAGTTTGTATATATTTACTTCATATCTTAGAGGCATGTGATATAAGAAGTTATGGAACGTTCTTAATCAGACATATTAGCAGTCGTTTGAATGAAATAACTGGAGTCTGGTTAATGTTTTGTTAAAATATCTTTCTTTAATGTAGGCAGGGGTAAGAAATAGAACATGTACACTTTAACGGCCTCTATCATGTTTAAAAAGCTTATAGGATTGATTTATGTCTTTTTTGTTGATTAAAATCTGTGTTATATACGCATTATTTTGGAACAATTCATTTAGATTAGATTTTATTTTTTGAAAAAAGTACACTAAAAAGTATTCGTGAAATGGTGTCATATTTTAATACGACATCAAAAACTCGAAATATGTACAATTGAAAATCTTACATATGATAAATTTAACTGAAGTGTGTACATTCTTTTGACTGCCAGTTAATGTAAGATTTGTAGACAGGCCTACCAAAATTGTCACGTACCTTTGTAACGTGTGTACTTTCTAAACCATTGACCATTATGATTCGAAGGAAGGATTGCAAGAATTAAAATACTGGTAACAATTAAAACTGACAAAAAGAAATCCAGTTTTTAATTTCTCGCATGATTTGAAAAACTTATCCAATATAATTATTGATTGGCATGAAATACACACCGCCTACACGACAATAGTAGTTAACATTTATCACTGACATGTCCGGCATACACCGTGATTAATCATAACGGTTGTAAACATTACACCTAACATGGCAGATCATACTTTTAATTTATGAGCACAATAAATTCACGATGATGACAAGATGTTTTCCGAAGTTAACAGATATTGACATCGTCCACGCGCACATAAATTTTAATCTTAGACAACTGATTATGGAATTGAATAGAAACAAATCATATGACATGAGAAGGTTACTTGAAATTGATAACACGTCTTCTCATAATGCGAACAAGAACTTGTTTATATAATAAGTAGTTAAGTAGCAGAATCAGTTTTAAATTTCCTACTTGATAAACAATATAATTTCTAAATTTTGGATCGCATGCGGGTCGAATACCAGATAGGATTCGAAGTCGAACTTTGAACCCTTGTTTTGATAATTGATTTAGTAATCGTAACCTTATCTTTTTTTAGCATTTTTTCGAACAAGATTTCTTCATTATATGTTTCAATGTACATTGTATAACAGACAGAGAAACGTTAATGTCATCATTACAGCATATTGCAATGCCGGCTGGTATTTCAATTGATCGTAAACTTCTGCTTGAAGGAAGTGCAGACCTTCCACTATCTCAAAATAATTTAAAACTATTTTTTTGTTAGTACAATCTTTTATCAGCGAAACTAAGCTATTTAGTTAGCATATTAATGTTTTTCTCCTTTTTATATCTCTTCATATTTGATCTTGTTCGCCATCTGTCATTTTGCTGTATATATAATTGTAAATTGATTATGTACATTCTAAGGAGAGGGTATATTAAGTTGGATAACTTGTTCCCAATCCTTTTCCAAGTGAATAAAATATGTTTAAACCAACAAGCTTCTTCGCTTGACCAATACTGATTGGACCAGTAATGAGAAGAAAGAAGAAATATTTTGTTTCGGTGCCATACCTCTGTACATTTATTAAAACATAGAGAATAAGATATATACAGATGCCAGGCCATTAGACCTATGCTATGAGACACATTATATACATTTTATAAACAAAATAAAAGTTTCTATCAAAACACATCGTATAATAATAAAATATATATGTTATGTGTAAAGTGGTCTTTTTAATTTGCACCATTTTGCTGTTAGTTTTACTATATATTGTGTACTTTAATTTGTAACATTTCAGTAACAGTATTTCTAGGAATTATGTTGAAAGCAACGAGAAAAATAGCTTGAAAAAAAGTTAAATACAACACATATCAATTTTAAAAATAAAAATCATATAGAAATCCTGTTATTTAAAATGACATCTTTAACGATTTATCTAAAATGTGAGCGAAAGAAAAATAAAAAGGTTGTTTACGAGAGGATAGAACAGATAGTCTTAATCAATCCATCGTAATGTTAGAAAAAAAGGCAGAATTAATTTTTTTATAAAATTTGTTTCTGGAGGATTTTGATTTATTTAGATCATAAAGAAAATAGATTGGCATCTTCACGAAAAGCAATGCCCTTTTTCAAAAAGCAATAGCCTTCCTTGAATAGGAAAAACACGTTATAATTTATCAGCAATGCATGTGACATTGGACCTACAACCCTCTTATCACTTGAATTTACAGTTGCGCGTGCGTTGCCACAGCAACTCTGCAATTAACAAGAAAACTCACGAATGAACACACGTTTAGGTCTGTAAATATACAAGAAAACAACGTACATGTAATTATTTTATGAATTTTATTATTACAAAATTAAAAAGGTATAGATAATAGAGGATATAAAAAAGATATACCGTACTTCCTCGAATAGACGCCGGGCCTCGAATAAACGCCGGGTCTCGAATAGAGGCCGGGGGTATGGCTGTTTTAAGTAATACACGCCGGGTCTCGAATAAACGCCGGGTGATAATGCTTCCGTAGTTGAATTGAATTAAAATATTTGCACAATCTATAATATTTTTTTCCTACTAATAGACGAATAGACGCCGGGTCTCGAATACACGTCGGGGGTAAAGGGGGTCTGAAAAATACACGCCGGGGGCGTCTATTCGAGGAAATACGCTATATTGTACATTTTACAAAGTGTTTTACCGGAAAACAGCTCAATTACATACCAAAGCTTGCATCAGAAACATACATTTCGACTTGGAAATAATTTCGATGGGTAAAAATACTCGTTTTCTCTCTTGTAAACTGATATATTTAGGGGAATTCTTTAAAAACTGTCTGAAACAAAAGTTGGGAAAAATCATTTAAAAAATTTATTTTGAATTTTAAGTTTGTTCAACATAAAGAAATAATTGTTAAACAACTGTTTTGTATCTAATTCCATGAGTGCTTTTAATTAACAATTCTAACATGACACGAAAACTAGTTTGAAAATACTGCGTTCTGATTGGTTACTCATAAACATTTTGGAGTAATTATTTCGCCGATAATCACCTCTAAATATTTACGACCGCTTCACATTCCTCCGCGCACGCGTATACAATCTGCACTCAGCGACTTTCTGTTTACAATAGACATGTTGGCGACGACACTTTAAATTTCAATATCAGAAACTTGTCGACATTTTGAAACACCTACAAATTTTAATCGAATAACCAGGTTTTTGGTTTCTGTTTGAAGTGTTTCTTACTGCTTCGCGATGTAAATTAATCACAGTCCACAGATCTATAAACAAAATCAACGATGGCACACCTCTCATACAGCGATTCATCAAATAAACGGAAGCGACTTTATTCTTTAATGCTGTCAGTGCCCCTACCTCTAATTTACAAGTGACCACTTCTCCTGTCACAGTTTCCCCAACCATATGACACAAAATACAACTTTCTTGACAGCTTCCACTATGTTTGAAACCGTTCACCGCAGTGAACAACTTTTCAGAGTAACGTCCCTTGATTTGGTCAGTCCTTGTCGCTCTTGTAGGGGTGATGGGTCGACCCATGTATTTAGGTAAAAAATCGAAACTTTGACGACATTGAAATGTGTTTTCTATTGATAATATGCTCAATAGATTACAGATGAGTCTATTTAAACACGTTTTTTTCTGTATGTAACGACATTTTAATTATTATGTGTTCTTTATGAAAATGGACTGTACCGTTGTTTTGCCAGTGAGTGGAACCGGTCTGCACCGGTTTGACCTAATCACATTGCTTTTGCGCAAGTCAAAATAGTTCCACCTTTTTTTACTAATTAGTCATGTTAGAATGGTGATAAATCCATTCTGTTTTTTATTTTGAGGTTGTATGTCGTGCATTCTTTACCCCTAAATAAACATTTCAAACCTCGCAAGCTCGGTTTGAAATTATATTTAGGGGTAAAGAATGCACGACATACAACCTCAAAATAAAAAACAGAATGGATTTATCCCCTAAATGTGCTTGCATCTAATTCTCAACACGTGTGGAATTCACGCGGTCACAATTATATAATGATATCTTGCTGCGAAATTGACACACTTGAAGTCATCACGTGCTTTTCGTGGAAGGACGTGGCGAAATTGACACCTTTTGCACTCATCACGTGTTGTTTGATAAAGTGACATCTATGGCCTATTGACTTGTGTGTTTCGTCACGTGACGTGTTCAACTGGTGAAAACCGTCATTATGCGGTGAATATGTTATGATATGGAACGATATGTTATTTTTACAACTATAGGAACATCGTTTTGACATAGTCAGAGTGTACAAAATTTATAAGTAATTTTTTTGTATCTTTAGTAATCAAATTACCTTTAACCAAACAAAACCAGGTATACAATCGTAAACCAGAAAGTAAGGGAAATCACAGTATACAATAAACGATGACATAATGGTTTGTGATTTTGTTTTAACTAAGCTTAAAAGGGTGTATGCTTCAAATGTCTAATTACATACTTTAATTTGTCATTGATAAACAATATGTTTTATTGATTATTGATTATTGATATTGAATGATTTTACTATATAGTTCGATAGGCAACGTTTATAAATACATTGAAAGGAAATGAAACTGAATGTGAACTTTGAACTAGATCCTGTTCTAACAAAGGTTTTACCAATCAGCTATAACAATTCATACGTGTGATTGAATTAAAACACTATCATAAGGTAGTTTAAAAAACCCAAAACGTTTCGCACCACTGTGACACGCTTGTCAAATCATACAGTTAAAGCAATACAAAGAGTTCTTTCTTGCACAGCTCGATTCTGATCATACTTTACGAGCTTTCTAATTCAATAGAGTACTAAACATTGTGAATAAAAACAGAACCATTATCAAATCTAAACTTCAGATAAATTTTAATGATCCATGTAAATGATATAGAAAAATATTAAATGACCACATTTTGCATTGATATAAATGAACCTAGATTACATACAGTGTATCTAACTATGTACGATAAAACGCTGTAATATATATTTGACCTACTCGTGACACGTCCACTTTGATTGACATCCCTGTTGTGATATAGATGTGTGTCATACGCTTACTTCAGTGTGTCAAGAGATGATATGATGTCATATTATCCATGTCATAATCAGTTAACGCGAAACGTGTTGTTAAGGACATATTCTTTGCATAACGAGTATTAGCCAGATCTAGTTTCTTATAGAGACAACCAAGGAAGTGTTTAAGTCTCAAGTCTCTTAACTGTGTCGGGTTTGCGGGCAATGCATAATAAGTTTAGCGTTTAGGGACGAAATTCAATAAAAATGATAATTTAAATCATGTTTGAAAAAGGAAATATATGGGTTCCTTAGTGTTATTTTCGTCGTTATATTAGGAAACAATTTCCTTATGATAAAATTAAACGTTTCTATTAACAACTTTAAATAATACAGGATAATAAAAGTATGATATTCAAAGTCCTCATCTACGTCATTTAAGTAAGCAATTACAAATTAATTCGTATCATGTATTCATTGAGTACTGGAATTTATAATGTTTTACTTTGATAATGTTCTATGAAGCTCCTATCGAATGCTACCCTCGAGGGGGCAGGTTGAGTCACAAGCAACGCTTTGCCGTGTGATCTTAAAGAGGCAGTAGCACGTTTTTTTTTCAAATGTTATATTTTCAATTTTCCCCTGATAATTGAATGTTAATGCTAAATGCATTTCTTTGATAGTGATTGTAGAATGAAAAACGATAGGAATTTAAAACAAAGTGCCTCTTATTAATCAATCATTTGTTTCAACAACCAGCGAATCCAAATTAAAGGTAGGAAACCCAGTTTTGCACTGAATTGATCTGAAGTGGGCAGGGGTCAAAATTTTGGTTGTTCAGACGTTCGTTGAAATGATGTTTTTGCAATAATTTCGTTAAAGTACTAAAATGTGCTCCTTGAGTACCAGGTTTGAGCAGCCCGAGTGTTATAACTTCCAAATCTGCCACGAGTAACAAAACAGGTCAAACGTTAAGTTACGTTTTCTGTCAGCAGGTTCAATTTCACATTTCGTCTGCATCGAAGCTTTTCCATTAATGGGAATGTGTGGACACAAGTCTTAATTGTCATATTAACACATCTTTGAGTCGTACAAATGATAACCAGCCTTAAGAGCTCAACAATCGCTATTCAATGATGTTATTGCATGCCAATTCTGACGTTATAACTTCGAATGAAATTGCCATGTGTCGATGTTCAGTGATCAATAGCTATCAACTTAGCAGTCGATGAGCTCTGATTAGATCTGTCCAAATTCATAAAGTGCACGAGAACATAACAACATGCCGACCTTCGATGTTTGCTATCTTTGACGTCACTAAGAGACTACGTTGGCGGTGGTCTAACGTCACAGATATCGGCTCTAATGCAATGAAAAAACAACTGTTTTTTGTGTTTCATGGTTGTCAGCAATCCTCACAACCTCTTTGTATAGCCGAATCAAGTTACCATTAGAAATGTAGGAACACTACCGATTCTTGTAAGAGGGCTGTTTTTGATCAATTTTGTAAATTTTCAGAGGGGATTCGCGATATTTTTGCTATACCGTTTACTGGTTTTAAGGTGTTATTTTCACTATTGGAGTGACGAACATTCATTATGGACAGTTATCAAACTTTTTCGTCACGGGACTAAGTTCCAGCGGAAACATCACGTGATTGTGATTATGACATTTTTGCCATTTTTGCGAAAATGCATGAATATTGCTCAATTACAATTTTTAAACTTGAAAGTGTGGGTTTCAACTATGTCATTGCCAACTTAAATGAAAATGTAAATATGAGATCGTTTTCGAAATTTCAGCTTTAAAATTGCAAAGTTTCTTTTGGAATTCAGTGTACAAGCCAATCATCCATAGTCAGAGAACAAGTTATAAGAATTCACATAACATCTATTGGCAGCCATTTTTGTGTGAACACCTTTAATTCATTTTGTGGAGAAAAGGAAATTGCATGGCCGAACTTTACATTATATATTTAATTTATTACTGCTTCATTTAGTTTTAATACATTTTCTTTCAATTGGAACCATTTATTTTTACTTATCTGACATCACCTTATATTCCCCCTAAAAACGTGCTACTGCCCCTTTAAATACATTTGTAATGTTAACGCATTCATACGAGAGTTTTGTTTTTGTTTCTGAAACGAGTAACGTTGTTTTCTATTTTTTTACCGTTATTGAATTTGTATCATGGAATTCACTGAATAATGGGATTTGTAATTTCTAACTTTGATAATTTTCTGTGTGTTGTTATTTTGATGTAATTTTCATTTATACTGTCATCATTTTAAAACTTAGTAACAGTAATCGTGTTTGTAATTTTTAACGATGTTCGTAATATCCATATCAGTGTATGCGATATTAACACGTTTAACGGAGCTATAACATCAACATGTATGCGAAGATATATGTTGCAGTTTTATATAAGATATATTTAATTGAAACCGTTAAAGGATACTCAACGGTTATTTTAACACCACAGTTACGTAATAAAATACCATTAATAATTGATATGTTTAATGAATTGACAGGCCCGATAAGTACATATATAAACGAAGCCTTGGCTGCGTTCGTTTTGCACAGAGTGTGTCGCACGAGCGATGAAAATCCTAATCGAACGACCATAGAGTCACTCTCGAGTGCACTCTAGAGTCACTCAATGTCCCTCCTGCTAAATCGGGGAGGGAGGTCGTGAGAGTAACGGAAGTACGTCAGTTTATAACATACCACAGGCATACTTACTTAAATATAAGTCTGTTTTAATACATTCGCACCAAGCAGATGTGAGGTTTAGATTTGTTTAAAGAGAAACTGCAACATATCGGTTATTTCGGAGATCATGTGATGTTAAAAATCAATTTATAAATTGTTTATGACCAATTCAATTTTTCGGCCATATTGTTTACAGCCAGGTAACCAAGTGCGACACTCATGTGAACAAACAAGTCGTTCGTACTTACTGGCATATGAGCATGCGCAAGATTACACTCGAGTGCCTTGGACACCTTGGTATTCAGTCTAAGTAAACCTAGCCTCACTACCCCGTTACACTGCTATACTGAGTAACCTAGCCTCACTACCCCGTTACACTGCTATACTGAGTAACCTAGCCTCACTACCCCGTTACACTGCTATACTGAGTAACCTAGCCTCACTACCCCGTTACACTGCTATACTGAGTAACCTAGCCTCACTACCCCGTTACACTGCTATACTGAGTAACCTAGCCTCACTACCCCGTTACACTGCTATACTGAGTAACCTAGCCTCACTACCCCGTTACACTGCTATACTGAGTAACCTAGCCTCACTACCCTCGCGTCAGCCGACCTTTCTGCGACCTGTGACCCTCCAACGTTATACGTGCGAAGGCACACTATTGTGGCTTGGTAAGATCAGTTCTGATTGGTCAACTTGGTCACGTGGGCTGACGCGACTCTCAACCAAGCCTTTCTAGACTCAGTATAGCAGTGTAACGGATAATAGTGAGGCTAGGTTTACTTAGACTGCTTGGTATTCGAAGTAATTTGCTACTGGATTGATATCATGGCCGATAAGATTATGTCTGGATACTGCGGTCAAATCGTTCTGGTCATCTTGACCGGTGTGTTTGCTTGTAGTCAAGGAAAATGCGTGAACGATGGAACAACGTCGAAAATCCGTGAAATTATTCTGGGGAGATGTTTGGATTTTCAGGAAAATCTACACCCTGATCAGTTCTGTGACAACGGGTAAGTGCTTGTACATTTCATTACGCGTCTCATTGCCCAACATATCCAGGATATTAAGCATGTGCTGCATGGATTTCTCGTATATTTTGTCATGTCAGGCAAGGATCTGAAGTCTTGCTTGTCTCGAGCGTTTGTCAATTTCTCTCATTGTCTTCGTGAATCTCGGGAAACGGCGATTTTTATTAACTTATGCATTCTTTTTGATGGGTTCAGTTTGAAGTTGCAGCATGACATTGTCGTTCAATCTTCATCGTCTTTTCGAATAACTGTTTTTTTGGATACACACCGTAGATAAACGGGATGACACAACTATTATTATCATAATTAGATCCGAACTGTTGGTTTGCAGCAATATCTATACGAAGTTTCGTCGGTAAAAAAATGATTTAAAACTTAAAATTAAAAACTAAGATGAAATGCACAAGAAATATATGTTGTTTTAAGTTCCCGACCAGTTTAGCACTAAGAAGATATCATCATCATGAGTTTGAGGTTGACCAAGTTGACCTATCAACACATTTAGAGATAGCTTGAATGATACGATTGTTGATAACGTGCTGACATTGAAATGTAAACGTGTGTCTATAGTCATCATTGTTTACATTGAGTGGTAGAGTTTCAGCTTTACATACATACTCTAGCTGTTTACACAACACGGTATATCAGGGGTTCTACTTATAGAGCGTCATACATACCAGAAACATACCAAAAGCGATGACCCTATGTAACTAACATAACATTATTGATAAATAAACAAATTTGTTTAAAGAGGCACAGAGTATGTTGATAGGATCACTTATGTCCAATTTTGAAATCGATGTTATTACATCGAGAACCACTAACTGTTACTGAAAATAACAAGTTAAAGGTCAACCAGTACATTAGAGCGAAAATACGGCCATTCAAAGTCGAGATTTTGATCGAAAACCGGACAATGTGGCTCGAGTGGCGCGCGCAAATTCGCCAAACGTAATTTTGAAACCTTGTCATAAGCTGACAGGAAGATATATTCGATTCGATAGTGTTTATTAGGTATTGTAACTAATAGGTAGATTAATTGGATGCATGATTTCGAATATAAAACGTATTAGAGATGTTTTCTTGATTTTCCCATAAAATCAAGCATTTTAGAGATATTATGCATGAATGGATATATTTGCAAGCCCAGTGATGAGATATGAACTTCAATCAGCATATTAGATCGTTTGAAGCTTATCAAAACAAAATGAAATTTTAAGAAAGATACTCTGTGTCACTTTAAGTTTGCCAATGTCTTAGAAAGTATCGATACTTTGACTGACACTCGTAATTTTCCCGAAAGATGATAAAGAAGTCAATTTTGCGCCTGAAACGTCATGTTTGCAAGTTGTAAGTCTTAGCAAGTACATTACATATTCGCTGCATGTTGTCTTTGGCGTTGTGTCTTTTTAACATCCATGACATCTATTATCTATTTGTGCTTATTTAAATGATTTAATTTCATTTTAAGATGTAGGTGATCTGATTATCGCCAAGTCGTACACAAAAATAGGGATAGGGAAAGAGATTAGCGCTGCTTTTGCAAACTCTTGATAAATGTGAATGTTTGCTTTATGTGAATGTATGCATGTTATCTACTTATACCATGCATGTATTAATGCATGACGGTATGTTGGTATATAGGTATGCCTGTATCATGTATGTATATAATTTATATATGAATGTATTATTTATCTGTATGAATATATCCCTATGTATTTATATGTCCTTCCGATATGACGTATAATGTTTTAATTGTGTATGTACATTGTTTTTAATAATGTTTATAGTCTCTCATAACCTAACCGATGGTTTCTGTACTTTTACAAATGATGAACATGTTTTTATATTATAATGGCAATGTACAGAAAGTGAGACTCAATTAAACAAAATCTCTCTCTCTCTCTCTCTTGATTATCCCGCGGTCATGCAAATGTTAAAATTAACATTTGTGAGAACATCGTGTTGACCTGGAAATAACGTATTTTTCCTCTTTTAATTCATTGTTTTGTTGATTTCAGTCAATCGACTCGGAAGAACTGTACGGAACTGACCGATCTCTTCCTGTCTGCCTTCGCCTACCGACCGAGCTGTAACGTGACCTTTGATCGGTTTGATGACTTCATCCGGGCAGCCAGTAATGACGTCACTTCCGGCAAGGTATAAGACATATCACCCTAGTCGAATCCGCCTGTAATGTATCGTTATCACAGCATCCCATTATGTCACCACAACCGATAACCTATAGGGGAATTGTCCATTACCTATTACAGTAGAACACGGATATAGCGAACAAATTTTCAAGTCCCGTCCCTATATGATATCATTAAAATTATATGCGTATAGCGAACACCGGATATAGCGAACTAAATTCTATGGTCCCTTGGAGTTCGTTATTATCCGACTTCTACTGTGATTATGAGGACTATTGTTCATTATCTATGTTTCATTGGGATTTTAACGTATCACTTTCAATTGGTAAATTGGTAAATTGGTAAATTTCACGATTACAACCCGATTTATCATTGTGACATTGGACCAAAAAGGTTGATCTAGCCCCTGTTTCTTTCCCATGTGCGTTTACAAGGTTTAATGGCGTGCTAAATGCATCTCTTCTCTTCTTATGTGAATATCTTAATAACACCCATCGGAAAGCATTTCCATATCTAAATTGCGAACAAGGGGTGAAAATTGGTTATCTTGCAAATCCGATGACTGAGGGAATTGAATCCCAAGACCAGCCAATCTTATCAAATTTAAATTGTCAATTTTATATAATGCAAATTCAGTCTTGACTTTAAATGAAACTGTTTATCTATATTGAGATTGAGATCAAAACTTCAATAACCTATATTCAATAGTTAAGGATAACATGGAATAATATCATCGGTGTTTCATTATTGAATATCTTGACAGTTGTTCTATGTGCACATGTAGAATATATAATTTTTGCCTGGCAACAATTGTTTAAGTTCGATACCCACTTATCACGTGACGTCACAGTGGTATGCCTATCCCCGTAGTTTCTCGATATTTCCAATCAAATTGAATTTAATCGGTAATTACGAAATTATTTCACATGGAAGTGTGTCCTAAGATAATAGTAAAGTCATCCTCGCACAGGTTATTCAAAACTCAAGTCATAAGATCTTTCTGTTATACTATTTCAGTCCGTAATCTGATGCGATACTTGAGCCGTTGATACGAAACTTTGATGATAATATATTATTGTTAATTCGACATTTTCAGTCAATGTTCTGGTCGGGCACAGGCGACTTTGCCCATAGTTATGGTGACCAAGGTAGACGATATACAACCCTTGAAGATACGCTTATTGGTAAGTCGGCGTATTTCAGTTATCCTTGTTTGTAATATTTTCATCTTCTTATTTTTTATATGTATGTTCGTTCTACGTCTGTAATTTCTTGCTTAGGCTTGCTGCTGTTTGTCAGAATTCCTGATTTGACTGCAAGGTCCCAATCGGCCTTTGTTTATAGCAATCAGCCTATCTACTTTATTTCCTTCAAGTGAGACACGCTGAAGAGGTGACACGTTGACAAATGGCAGCAGCGCTTGAAGTGATGAACATTGCGTTGTGGAGGACGAACACATCGTCTATAATAAGCAAAAAGCATGCTGATTTTGTCAACTTAATATTGGATATATTTCTCTATATTACATTTTAAAAGGAAAAACATTTATATTTATGTTCTGAAACGTATTTAGATAACAATACAATACAATACAATACAATACAATACAATTCCATCCATTGAAAATTGAAATATCATGTTATTATATATAAAAACGTAAAAAATATTGTGTTATAACGTAAGTTCATTCATTACTCTCATATGTTGAAAGAAGAAAAAATATTCCTCTTGCCTAAAGTATCATTCTTATTGAAATCAGGTTGTCAGATTTTCTATCATCAATCTTTTATTTATTTCTGTTTTCAATGACGAATGTCAAATCCTGCTGACTAATATACTAATTTACTAAATTACTAATTATTACTAATTATGACTAGTAATTACCCATTATGCCATCTCCTGTTTTGGGAATGACAGCTCTTTATTCCTAACCATCCATCGAAATCAGCTGGTACCTCGAAGATATGTTTAAAATGTACTCTAATCTACCGAGAACATTAACTGTATTACATTTGTCTCGTGTAATAATGAGTTACATGATTACAGGACATATGGCGGACAAGCTGAATTTCTGCGGACAGGAAGGTCCGCCAGGTCTCAACTTTGACGGGGAGTGTGCGGGTTTCTACCCGAATGACAACTGTACCTACCCGGCTGTGTACTCTTTCTGGGCGATGGCTTCGAAAAATGTAGGTTAAAATGAATCTGAATTCTAATTATTTTTAATTGAAAAGGACAATATCCTTAAACAAATATTAAAGTGTCGTCATGATAACGCTAGAAAATAGGGGCGGTTTGATATTTCCAGTAATAGAGTTAATGTTTTATATGATACGCACAGTTCTTACATCATCCCATTTCTAGTTTAACACTTTTTCTTAACTTTTGAACACCCTCCGAATCACACTTTTGTTTGTGACTTTCAGTTTGCATCATCAGCCCAAGGGGAGGCAACTGTGTTGCTGAATGGAAGCCGCAGCACACCATTCCGACTTGACTCGTAAGTTTAATATTAACGCAGAATAAAAAACATGGATACATGGATTTGTCATGTGTGACCTAATCAAAAATCACAAACAACTTTGTTTAAACACACAGCTTGTTTACTTTCATTTGTTACCTTAAGCCATTTAGCTCTAAAAAATGTTATTGACGTATATTCTCTTTTCAGTGTGGCATAGTTAATAAGCTTGAAATGTTAATCTTTGATTACAGAAACTCGAATCGATGATGAAAAATGTATACCAGCATATAGAAATTATACCAACTATCTAACGTTTTATATGTTTGAAATAAAACCAGACACACATATTTAAGTTTTATTGGAACATTTCAGATTTTTGGCAACATGGGAAGTGCCAAACATGAATGCAAACAAAATGACGCGGTTGAATATACTCATTACCAACACGCCCGGTCTAGCAATACAGTAAGTATCTATCATGTTTGTTTGATAATTACACTTGATTGTTCCCCCTTCTAACAATATATCCCCACAAACCTGTGTTCCATCCAACATACCTGTGTTCCATCCAACATACCTGTGTTCCATCCAACATACCTGTGTTCCATCCTACATACCTGTGTTCCATACTACATACCTGTGTTCCACCCTACATACCTGTGTTCCACCCTACATACCTGTGTTCCATCCAATATACCTGTGTTCCATACTACATACCTGTGTTCCATCCAACAAACCCGTGTTCCATCCAACATACCTGTGTTCCATCCAACATACCTGTGTTCCATCCAACATACCTGTGTTCCATACTACATACCTGTGTTCCATCCAACATACCTGTGTTCCATCCAACATACCTGTGTTCCACTCTACATACCTGTGTTCCATACTACATACCTGTGTTCCATCCAACATACCTGTGTTCCATCCAACATACCTGTGTTCCACCCTACATACCTGTGTTCCATCCAACATACCTGTGTTCCATACTACATACCTGTGTTCCATCCAACATACCTGTGTTCCATCCAACAAACCTGTGTTCCATCCTACATACCTGTGTTCCATCCAACATACCTGTGTTCCATACTACATACCTGTGTTCCATCCAACATACCTGTGTTCCATCCAACATACCTGTGTTCCATCCAACATACCTGTGTTCCATCCAACATACCTGTGTTCCATACTACATACCTGTGTTCCACCCTACATACCTGTGTTCCATCCAACATACCTGTGTTCCATACTACATACCTGTGTTCCATCCAACATACCTGTGTTCCATCCAACATACCTGTGTTCCATACTACATACCTGTGTTCCACCCTACATACCTGTGTTCCATCCAACATACCTGTGTTTCATCCTACATACCTGTGTTCCATCCTACATACTTGTGTTCCACTCTACATAACTGTGTTCCATCCTACATACCTGTGTTCCATCCAACAAACCTGTGTTCCATCCAACATACCTGTGTTCCACCCTACATACCTGTGTTCAATCCTACATACCTGTGTTCCACCCTACAAACCTGTGTTCCATACTACATACCTGTGTTCCATCCAACATACCTGTGTTCCAACCAACATACCTGTGTTCCACCCTACAAACCTGTGTTCCATCCCACATACCTGTGTTCCACCCTACATACCTGTGTTCCATCCAACATACCTGTGTTCCATCCAACATACCTGTGTTCCATCCAACATACCTGTGTTCCACCCTACATACCTGTGTTCAATCCTACATACCTGTGTTCCACCCTACAAACCTGTGTTCCATACTACATACCTGTGTTCCATCCAACATACCTGTGTTCCAACCAACATACCTGTGTTCCACCCTACAAACCTGTGTTCCATCCCACATACCTGTGTTCCACCCTACATACCTGTGTTCCATCCAACATACCTGTGTTCCATCCAACATACCTGTGTTCCATCCAACATACCTGTGTTCCATCCTACATACCTGTGTTCCATCCAACAAACCTGTGTTCCATCCAACATACCTGTGTTCCACCCTACATACCTGTGTTCAATCCTACATACCTGTGTTCCACCCTACAAACCTGTGTTCCATACTACATACCTGTGTTCCATCCAACATACCTGTGTTCCAACCAACATACCTGTGTTCCACCCTACAAACCTGTGTTCCATCCCACATACCTGTGTTCCACCCTACATACCTGTGTTCCATCCAACATACCTGTGTTCCATCCAACATACCTGTGTTCCATCCAACATACCTGTGTTCCATCCAACATACCTGTGTTCCACCCAACATACCTGTGTTCCACCCTACATACCTGTGTTCCATCCAACATAACTGTGTTCCATCCTACATACCTGTGTTCCATCCAACATACCTGTGTTCCATCCTACATACCTGTGTTCCATCCAACAAACCTGTGTTCCATCCAACATACCTGTGTTCCACCCTACATACCTGTGTTCCATCCTACATACCTGTGTTCCACCCTACAAACCTGTGTTCCATACTACATACCTGTGTTCCATCCAACATACCTGTGTTCCATCCAACATACCTGTGTTCCATCCAACATACCTGTGTTCCACCCAAAATACCTGTGTTCCACCCTACATACCTGTGTTCCATCCAACATAACTGTGTTCCATCCTACATACCTGTGTTCGACCCTACATACCTGTGTTCCATCCAACATACCTGTATTCGACCCTACATACCTGTGTTCCATCCAACATACCTGTGTTCCACCCTACATACCTGTGTTCCATCCTACATACCTGTGTTCGATCCAACAAACCTGTGTTCCATCCAACATACCTGTGTTCCACCCTACATACCTGTGTTCCATCCAACATAACTGTGTTCCATCCTACATACCTGTGTTCCATCCAACATACCTGTGTTCCATCCTACATACCTGTGTTCCACCCTACATACCTGTGTTCCATCCAACAAACCTGTGTTCCATCCAACATACCTGTGTTCCATACTACATACCTGTGTTCCATCCAACATACCTGTGTTCCCTCCAACATACCTGTGTTCCATCCAACATACCTGTGTTCCATCCAACATACTTGTGTTCCACTCTACATACCTGTGTTCCATCCTACATACCTGAGTGCGTTTGATTAGAGAACACGAGTGCCGAGTCGGGTTGGAATTGCGCATGCTCAGTGCGGATGTAGTGTTGTTTTAATCAAACGACAAGAACAAGACCCGCGCTTAAAATCAAACATGGGAGCGCATGCTGTATCTATTCGTCTATACAAACTGACGAAGAGTGATTCAGTTTGGAATTTATTAGGTTTAAATTCAATTTCCAACACCCAAATATGAACTCCTCGTCACATTCTTCATGTTAATGCTTCTTCTCACTGGCTGCCATTTTGATGACGTCACAACACGGCTCACTCGCGCAAAAATGACGAGTACACACTTGACCTAGTTAGCAAACCCGAGTGCTTCGTTCGTAGCGTTTGATTAGCGAACGCAACACGACTCGACTCGAGTGTTGTCTAATCAAACGCGCCCCCTGTGTTCCACCCTACATACCTGTGTTCCATACTACATACCTGTGTTCCATCCAACATACCTGTGTTCCATACTACATACCTGTATTCCATCCAACATACCTGTGTTCCATCCTACATACCTGTGTTCCACCCTACATACCTGTGTTCCATCCAACATACCTGTGTTCCATACAACATACCTGTGTTCCATCCAACATACCTGTGTTCCATCCAACATACCTGTGTTGCATCCTACATACCTGTGTTACATCCAACATACCTGTGTTCCACCCTACATACCTGTGTTCCATCCTACATACCTGTGTTCCATCCAACATACCTGTGTTCCATCCAACATACCTGTATTCCATCCTACATACCTGTGTTCCATCCAACTAACCTGTGTTCCATCCAACATACCTGTGTTCCATACTACATACCTGTATTCCATCCAACATACCTGTGTTCCATCCTACATACCTGTGTTCCACCCTACATACCTGTGTTCCATCCTACATACCTGTGTTCCATCCTACATACCTGTGTTCCATCCAACATACCTGTGTTCCATCCAACATACCTGTGTTCCATCCCACAAACCTGTGTTCCATCCAACATACCTGTGTTCCATCCTACATACCTGTGTTCCATCCAACATACCTGTATTCCATCCAACATACCTGTATTCCATCCTACATACCTGTGTTCCACCCTACATACCTGTGTTCCATCCTACATACCTGTGTTCCACCCTACATACCTGTGTTCCACTCTACATACCTGTGTTCCATCCTACATACCTGTGTTCCACCCTACATACCTGTGTTTCACCCTACATACCTGTGTTCCATCCAACATACCTGTTTTCCATCCAACATACCTGTGTTCCATCCAACATACCCGTGTTCCACCCTACATACCTGTGTTCCACCCTACATACCTGTGTTCCACCCTACATACCTGAATTCCACCCTACATACCTGTGTTCCACCCTACATACCTGTGTTCCATCCAACATACCTGTGTTCCATCCAACATACCTGTGTTCCATCCTACATACCTGTGTTCCATCCAACATACCTGTGTTCCATCCAACATACCTGTGTTCCATCCTACATACCTGTGTTCCACCCTACATACCTGTGTTCCATACTACATACCTGTGTTCCATCCAACATACCTGTGTTCCAGCCTACATACCTGTGTTCCATACTACATACCTGTGTTCCATCCTACATACCTGTGTTCCATCCAACATACCTGTGTTCCATCCAACATACCTGTATTCCATCCTACATACCTGTGTTCCATCCAACATACCTGTGTTCCATCCAACATACCTGTGTTCCATACTACATACCTGTGTTCCATCCAACATACCTGTGTTCCATCCAACATACCTGTGTTCCATCCCACAAACCTGTGTTCCATCCAACATACCTGTGTTCCATCCTACATACCTATGTTCCATCCAACATACCTGTATTCCATCCAACATACCTGTATTCCATCCTACATACCTGTGTTCCACCCTACATACCTGTGTTCCATCCTACATACCTGTGTTCCACCCTACATACCTGTGTTCCACTCTACATACCTGTGTTCCATCCTACATACCTGTGTTCCACCCTACATACCTGTGTTTCACCCTACATACCTGTGTTCCATCCAACATACCTGTGTTCCATCCAACATACCTGTGTTCCATCCAACATACCTGTGTTCCACCCAAAATACCTGTGTTCCACCCTACATACCTGTGTTCCATCCAACATAACTGTGTTCCATCCTACATACCTGTGTTCGACCCTACATACCTGTGTTCCATCCAACATACCTGTATTCGACCCTACATACCTGTGTTCCATCCAACATACCTGTGTTCCACCCTACATACCTGTGTTCCATCCTACATACCTGTGTTCGATCCAACAAACCTGTGTTCCATCCAACATACCTGTGTTCCACCCTACATACCTGTGTTCCATCCAACATAACTGTGTTCCATCCTACATACCTGTGTTCCATCCAACATACCTGTGTTCCATCCTACATACCTGTGTTCCACCCTACATACCTGTGTTCCATCCAACAAACCTGTGTTCCATCCAACATACCTGTGTTCCATACTACATACCTGTGTTCCATCCAACATACCTGTGTTCCCTCCAACATACCTGTGTTCCATCCAACATACCTGTGTTCCATCCAACATACTTGTGTTCCACTCTACATACCTGTGTTCCATCCTACATACCTGAGTGCGTTTGATTAGAGAACACGAGTGCCGAGTCGGGTTGGAATTGCGCATGCTCAGTGCGGATGTAGTGTTGTTTTAATCAAACGACAAGAACAAGACCCGCGCTTAAAATCAAACATGGGAGCGCATGCTGTATCTATTCGTCTATACAAACTGACGAAGAGTGATTCAGTTTGGAATTTATTAGGTTTAAATTCAATTTCCAACACCCAAATATGAACTCCTCGTCACATTCTTCATGTTAATGCTTCTTCTCACTGGCTGCCATTTTGATGACGTCACAACACGGCTCACTCGCGCAAAAATGACGAGTACACACTTGACCTAGTTAGCAAACCCGAGTGCTTCGTTCGTAGCGTTTGATTAGCGAACGCAACACGACTCGACTCGAGTGTTGTCTAATCAAACGCGCCCCCTGTGTTCCACCCTACATACCTGTGTTCCATACTACATACCTGTGTTCCATCCAACATACCTGTGTTCCATACTACATACCTGTATTCCATCCAACATACCTGTGTTCCATCCTACATACCTGTGTTCCACCCTACATACCTGTGTTCCATCCAACATACCTGTGTTCCATACAACATACCTGTGTTCCATCCAACATACCTGTGTTCCATCCAACATACCTGTGTTGCATCCTACATACCTGTGTTACATCCAACATACCTGTGTTCCACCCTACATACCTGTGTTCCATCCTACATACCTGTGTTCCATCCAACATACCTGTGTTCCATCCAACATACCTGTATTCCATCCTACATACCTGTGTTCCATCCAACTAACCTGTGTTCCATCCAACATACCTGTGTTCCATACTACATACCTGTATTCCATCCAACATACCTGTGTTCCATCCTACATACCTGTGTTCCACCCTACATACCTGTGTTCCATCCTACATACCTGTGTTCCATCCTACATACCTGTGTTCCATCCAACATACCTGTGTTCCATCCAACATACCTGTGTTCCATCCCACAAACCTGTGTTCCATCCAACATACCTGTGTTCCATCCTACATACCTGTGTTCCATCCAACATACCTGTATTCCATCCAACATACCTCGATTCCATCCTACATACCTGTGTTCCACCCTACATACCTGTGTTCCATCCTACATACCTGTGTTCCACCCTACATACCTGTGTTCCACTCTACATACCTGTGTTCCATCCTACATACCTGTGTTCCACCCTACATACCTGTGTTTCACCCTACATACCTGTGTTCCATCCAACATACCTGTTTTCCATCCAACATACCTGTGTTCCATCCAACATACCCGTGTTCCACCCTACATACCTGTGTTCCACCCTACATACCTGTGTTCCACCCTACATACCTGAATTCCACCCTACATACCTGTGTTCCACCCTACATACCTGTGTTCCATCCAACATACCTGTGTTCCATCCAACATACCTGTGTTCCATCCTACATACCTGTGTTCCATCCAACATACCTGTGTTCCATCCAACATACCTGTGTTCCATCCTACATACCTGTGTTCCACCCTACATACCTGTGTTCCATACTACATACCTGTGTTCCATCCAACATACCTGTGTTCCAGCCTACATACCTGTGTTCCATACTACATACCTGTGTTCCATCCTACATACCTGTGTTCCATCCAACATACCTGTGTTCCATCCAACATACCTGTATTCCATCCTACATACCTGTGTTCCATCCAACATACCTGTGTTCCATCCAACATACCTGTGTTCCAAACTACATACCTGTGTTCCATCCAACATACCTGTGTTCCATCCAACATACCTGTGTTCCATCCCACAAACCTGTGTTCCATCCAACATACCTGTGTTCCATCCTACATACCTGTGTTCCATCCAACATACCTGTATTCCATCCAACATACCTGTATTCCATCCTACATACCTGTGTTCCACCCTACATACCTGTGTTCCATCCTACATACCTGTGTTCCACCCTACATACCTGTGTTCCACTCTACATACCTGTGTTCCATCCTACATACCTGTGTTCCACCCTACATACCTGTGTTTCACCCTACATACCTGTGTTCCATCCAACATACCTGTTTTCCATCCAACATACCTGTGTTCCATCCAACATACCCGTGTTCCACCCTACATACCTGTGTTCCACCCTACATACCTGTGTTCCACCCTACATACCTGAATTCCACCCTACATACCTGTGTTCCACCCTACATACCTGTGTTCCATCCAACATACCTGTGTTCCATCCAACATACCTGTGTTCCATCCTACATACCTGTGTTCCATCCAACATACCTGTGTTCCATCCAACATACCTGTGTTCCATCCTACATACCTGTGTTCCACCCTACATACCTGTGTTCCATACTACATACCTGTGTTCCATCCAACATACCTGTGTTCCAGCCTACATACCTGTGTTCCATACTACATACCTGTGTTCCATCCTACATACCTGTGTTCCATTCAACATACCTGTGTTCCATCCAACATACCTGTATTCCATCCTACATACCTGTGTTCCATCCAACATACCTGTGTTCCATCCAACATACCTGTGTTCCATACTACATACCTGTGTTCCATCCAACATACCTGTGTTCCATCCAACATACCTGTGTTCCACCCTACATACCTGTGTTCCATCCAACATACCTGTGTTCCATCCTACATACCTGTGTTCCATCCAACATACCTGTGTTCCATCCAATATACCTGTGTTCCACCCTACATACCTGTGTTCCATCCAACATAACTGTGTTCCATCCTACATACCTGTGTTCCACTCTACATACCTGTGTTCCATCCAACATACCTGTATTCCATCCTACATACCTGTGTTCCACCCTACATACCTGTGTTCCATCCAACATACCTGTGTTCCATCCTACATACCTGTGTTCCATCCAACATACCTGTATTCCATCCTACATACCTGTGTTCCACCCTACATACCTGTGTTCCACCCTACATACCTGTGTTCAATCCTACATACCTGTGTTCCACCCTACATACCTGTGTTCCATCCTACATACCTGTGTTCCATCCTACATACCTGTGTTCCATCCAACATACCTGTGTTCCATCCAACATACCTGTGTTCCATCCAACATACCTGTGTTCCATCCAACATACCTGTGTTCCATCCAACATACCTGTGTTCCACCCTACATACCTGTGTTCCATCCTACATACCTGTGTTCCATCCTACATACCTGTGTTCCATCCAACATACCTGTGTTCCATCCAACATACCTGTGTTCCACCCTACATACCTGTGTTCCATCCAACATACCTGTGTTCCATCCTACATACCTGTGTTCCACCCTACATACCTGTGTTCCATCCTACATACCTGTGTTCCATCCAACATACCTGTGTTCCATCCAACATACCTGTGTTCCATCCAACATACCTGTGTTCCATCCCACAAACCTGTGTTCCATCCAACATACCTGTGTTCCATCCTACATACCTGTGTTCCATCCAACATACCTGTATTCCATCCAACATACCTGTATTCCATCCTACATACCTGTGTTCCACCCTACATACCTGTGTTCCATCCAACATACCTGTGTTCCATCCTACATACCTGTGTTCCATCCAACATATCTGTGTTCCATCCAACATACCTGTGTTCCACCCAACATACCTGTATTCCATCCTACATACCTGTATTCCATCCTACATACCTGTGTTGCATCCTACATACCTGTGTTCCATCCAACATACCTGTGTTCTCTCCAACATACCTGTGTTCCACCCTACATACCTGTGTTCCACCCTACATACCTGTGTTCCACCCTACATACCTGAATTCCATCCTACATACCTGTGTTCCACCCTACATACCTGTGTTCCATCCAACATACCTGTGTTCCATCCAACATACCTGTGTTCCATCCTACATACCTGTGTTCCATCCAACATACCTGTGTTCCATCCAACATACCTGTGTTCCATCCTACATACCTGTGTTCCACCCTACATACCTGTGTTCCATACTACATACCTGTGTTCCATCCAACATACCTGTGTTCCACCCTACATACCTGTGTTCCATACTACATACCTGTGTTCCATCCTACATACCTGTGTTCCATCCAACATACCTGTGTTCCATCCAACATACCTGTATTCCATCCTACATACCTGTGTTCCATCCAACATACCTGTGTTCCATCCAACATACCTGTGTTCCATACTACATACCTGTGTTCCATCCAACATACCTGTGTTCCATCCAACATACCTGTGTTCAACCCTACATACCTGTGTTCCATACTACATACCTGTGTTCCATCCTACATACCTGTGTTCCATCCAACATACCTGTGTTCCATCCAATATACCTGTGTTCCACCCTACATACCTGTGTTCCATCCAACATAACTGTGTTCCATCCTACATACCTGTGTTCCACTCTACATACCTGTGTTCCATCCAACATACCTGTATTCCATCCTACATACCTGTGTTCCACCCTACATACCTGTGTTCCATCCAACATACCTGTGTTCCATCCTACATACCTGTGTTCCATCCAACATACCTGTATTCCATCCTACATACCTGTGTTCCACCCTACATACCTGTGTTCCATCCAACATACCTGTGTTCCATCCTACATACCTGTGTTCCACTCTACATACCTGTGTTCCATTCAACATACCTGTATTCCATCCTACATACCTGTGTTCCATCCTACATACATGTGTTCCATCCAACATACCTGTGTTCCATCCAACATACCTGTATTCCATCCTACATACCTGTGTTCCATCCAACATACCTTTGTTCCACCCCACAAACCTGTGTTCCATCCTACATACCTGTGTTCCATCCAACATACCTGTGTTCCATCCAACATACCTGTGTTCCATCCAACATACCTGTGTTCCACCCTACATACCTGTGTTCCATCCAACATACCTGTGTTCCATCCAACATACCTGTGTTCCATCCAACATACCTGTGTTCCATCCAACATACCTGTGTTCCACCCTACATACCTGTGTTCCATCCTACATACCTGTGTTCCATCCTACATACCTGTGTTCCATCCAACATACCTGTGTTCCATCCAACATACCTGTGTTCCACCCTACATACCTGTGTTCCATCCAACATACCTGTGTTCCATCCTACATACCTGTGTTCCACCCTACATACCTGTGTTCCATCCTACATACCTGTGTTCCATCCTACATACCTGTGTTCCATCCAACATACCTGTGTTCCATCCAACATACCTGTGTTCCATCCCACAAACCTGTGTTCCATCAAACATACCTGTGTTCCATCCTACATACCTGTGTTCCATCCAACATACCTGTATTCCATCCAACATACCTGTATTCCATCCTACATACCTGTGTTCCACCCTACATACCTGTGTTCCATCCAACATACCTGTGTTCCATCCTACATACCTGTGTTCCATCCAACATATCTGTGTTCCATCCAACATACCTGTGTTCCACCCAACATACCTGTATTCCATCCTACATACCTGTATTCCATCCTACATACCTGTGTTGCATCCTACATACCTGTGTTCCATCCAACATACCTGTGTTCTCTCCAACATACCTGTGTTCCACCCTACATACCTGTGTTCCACCCTACATACCTGTGTTCCACCCTACATACCTGAATTCCATCCTACATACCTGTGTTCCACCCTACATACCTGTGTTCCATCCAACATACCTGTGTTCCATCCAACATACCTGTGTTCCATCCTACATACCTGTGTTCCATCCAACATACCTGTGTTCCATCCAACATACCTGTGTTCCATCCTACATACCTGTGTTCCACCCTACATACCTGTGTTCCATACTACATACCTGTGTTCCATCCAACATACCTGTGTTCCACCCTACATACCTGTGTTCCATACTACATACCTGTGTTCCATCCTACATACCTGTGTTCCATCCAACATACCTGTGTTCCATCCAACATACCTGTATTCCATCCTACATACCTGTGTTCCATCCAACATACCTGTGTTCCATCCAACATACCTGTGTTCCATACTACATACCTGTGTTCCATCCAACATACCTGTGTTCCATCCAACATACCTGTGTTCAACCCTACATACCTGTGTTCCATACTACATACCTGTGTTCCATCCTACATACCTGTGTTCCATCCAACATACCTGTGTTCCATCCACTATACCTGTGTTCCACCCTACATACCTGTGTTCCATCCAACATAACTGTGTTCCATCCTACATACCTGTGTTCCACTCTACATACCTGTGTTCCATCCAACATACCTGTATTCCATCCTACATACCTGTGTTCCACCCTACATACCTGTGTTCCATCCAACATACCTGTGTTCCATCCTACATACCTGTGTTCCATCCAACATAACTGTATTCCATCCTACATACCTGTGTTCCACCCTACATACCTGTGTTCCATCCAACATACCTGTGTTCCATCCTACATACCTGTGTTCCACTCTACATACCTGTGTTCCATTCAACATACCTGTATTCCATCCAACATACCTGTGTTCCATCCTACATACCTGTGTTCCATCCAACATACCTGTGTTCCATCCAACATACCTGTATTCCATCCTACATACCTGTGTTCCATCCAACATACCTTTGTTCCACCCCACAAACCTGTGTTACATCCTACATACCTGTGTTCCATCCAACATACCTGTGTTCCATCCAACATACCTGTGTTCCATCCAACATACCTGTGTTCCACCCTACATACCTGTGTTCCATCCAACATACCTGTGTTCCATCCAACATACCTGTGTTCCACCCTACATACCTGTGTTCCATCCTACATACCTGTGTTCCACCCTACATACCTGTGTTCCATCCTACATACCTGTGTTCCATCCTACATACCTGTGTTCCATCCAACATACCTGTGTTCCATCCAACATACCTGTGTTCCATCCCACAAACCTGTGTTCCATCCAACATACCTTTGTTCCACCCCACAAACCTGTGTTCCATCCAACATACCTGTATTCCATCCAACATACCTGTATTCCATCCTACATACCTGTGTTCCACCCTACATACCTGTGTTCCATCCAACATACCTGTGTTCCATCCTACATACCTGTGTTCCATCCAACATACCTGTGTTCCATCCAACATACCTGTGTTCCACCCAACATACCTGTGTTCCACCCTACATACCTGTGTTCCATCCAACATACCTGTGTTCCACCCTACATACCTGTGTTCCATCCAACATACCTGTATTCCATCCTACATACCTGTGTTCCACCATACATACCTGTGTTGCATCCTACATACCTGTGTTCCATCCAACATACCTGTGTTCTCTCCAACATACCTGTGTTCCACCCTACATACCTGTGTTCCTTCCAACATTCCTGTGTTCCACCCTACAAACCTGTGTTCCATCCTACATACCTGTGTTCCACCCTACATACCTGTGTTCCATCCAACATACCTGTGTTCCATCCTACATACATGTGTTCCATCCTACATACCTGTGTTCCATCCAACATACCTGTGTTCCATCCAACATACCTGTGTTCCATCCTACATACCTGTGTTCCATCCAACATACCTGTGTTCCATCCTACATACATGTGTTCCATCCTACATACCTGTGTTCCATCCTACATACCTGTGTTCCATCCAACATACCTGTGTTCCATCCAGCATACCTGTGTTCCATCCTACATACATGTGTTCCATCCTACATACCTGTGTTTCAACCCACATAACCGTGCTCCAACACGCTCATTTTATGTGACATATCCTGATCATCCTGTTTCATCAATAAAAAAAAGTCCTTTTGATTATAATGCCTTTGAAAAAAAATATTTTGTTTCAGATCTACCTGTCAAAGCGATAACATCCGGGTACTGACACAGAGGTTGACTGACAGGAACATCAACTATAAGTGTGTTGACAGCCCAAGGTGAGATAAAACTACATTGTAAACTTTGTGTTAACACTATCTGCAAAGTATTTTAGAAACGTGAAGGGATCGCCCTCGGAGTCTAACTTACTTATCAAACAGTTTACTCTCTGCTTCTGGACAATAACGTCCTTTGCATCGCAGTTGCTCACCTTTAAGGTTGAAAAAGCATAAACAATGAAAAGTAAGTCTTACCAGTGGTAGGTTTATGTGTTTTTTTTTATAAAAAGTATTGTTTTTGAACGAATGTTTTATTATCGGTTTTGCTACGTGGTTCCTTTCTCTACTTACAATGATTGACAGGTGTTCACACAAACATGGTCGTCACTAGATTTTGCTTGATACTAGATAATGGAGTTAAATTAAATATTGAGTGCTAGAGGTTAAAACATTTGTCCAAAACTAATACTTACGTAAATTGTATCTACTTAGGCCTTCCCTCTCTAACCCGGAAACTGCTTTATTCCAATAGAGGTTGGATCGGAAAGTTGTGATCTGGTCTACATCTCTTGGTACAACCTTTGAAACATTCCCCAATGAAAAACATTAAATCAATACATAATTTCGTATATAAATGATTTTTATTGTAATTTCTATCTCGATTTCTTACAGAGGCCCGCAAACGATGCTGTGTGTCGATCACCCGGATGAAGAAGAATGCAAAAGAGAGACAACTACGGATAGTGCAAACCGCCTTTATATCTCCTCGTTTCATATTATGGTGTACTCTATGGTCATAGTTTTAATGCGGATGTGAATGTTTTTATTCATTTTTGTTTCACAAAGTCATATGATCTGTATTTTGAATATTCTTTATCCGTGTCAAACTTTGTACTATTTGATGTCGTTATTCTGATAAGAATGAATTTTCCTGTGGAATACCTTAATATGTCTTAATTTAAACGTAGCTTTTAAATTTAAAGATTAGGATTGTCGTTTTCGATGAGTCGATGTCATTGATTTGTTTTCGCCTGCCGAATTTATTGTTAGATAAATTGTGAATCTAATTAGCTACTTTATATAATCTAAGTACATTTTATATGTTTTCATTTCCATTAAAATGGCTGATTTCTAACCGAAATAGTTCTTTTGTTGCTTTTGTCCATTTTGACTGATTTATTTTCGCTCAATTGGTTTTCCTCGACGTTTTATTGATATTTGCTCTAACGCTCTGGATCTTTTTCTGTTTTCAAACACTCAACAAGGGCTCATATAATTTTCGTATAAAAGAACTTGTAAAGTTAACTCATGAACGTGGGTACACCACAACTCCTCGGACATCCTCGATAGTCCAGGGGAAATGTTCCACTACTGCTTCTGGCTTTATAGCGGGTGTCATGTACGAGTCAACAACAAGCATGGCGAGACCGGAAGACGTTTATTGTACGTCGCATACATACAGGAGACCTAGTCACACAATGTGAGAAAGTAATGAGTATTTTACGTGCGACTCTTTCAATATATGACAGCGGGCTGAAAGCGAAAATAGGGTTGTCGCGATTAAAGTTCTCTGATACACCCGTTAACCGAGACGGCAGGAACGGCTGGTTGAATAAAAACTAAGAAAAGGGAGATAATAAGCTAATCGCTTTGAGACAATCTAGTTAAAACTAGCTGTAATGTATATTTCCTAACGTGAGGACTTATGGGAAGTATACATTACAGCTAGTTTTAACTAGATTGGCTTTGAGACAACTCTTACCACGGTCTATAGTGGATTATTATGGGAAGGTTTACTCTGGATTATCGCGGATGCTACTTGTGTTCCAAAATATATAGTATAATATGAGAAAATTAAAAGTATATCATATGTAAAAGCATATGACAAAGACAAGATAATACCCCCCCCCCCCCCCCCCCCCCCCCCCCTTATTGATACACTCCAGGACAGACGACTGTATTGTCGACAGGTACCTCACACAGTTGAATCTCCATACGCTAATATTTTCAATTAAGGTTGCAATGACAATGACAAATATTTATTGGGTAGCTACTGATCCCTGTAGTCATGTTATTTCGATTTTGATCTACAGCTGCGTATCTTAAGTTTGTTCACTAATCGTCGTATTCTAGTGCAAATATCATGTAATTTGTAACGTCTTTGAGACATCATTGCAATATCATATATATAAACTTATATTTTAGGTGTGCTTCCATTTATACCGTTATTTATAAAATTGAAAGATCCATTATGATTACATGAATGGAAAGGATTATTTGTACACGCTGTTAAAAAAACGCTCAACTTTCGGGGTCGGGGAAACACTTTGGCTTCCGGCCCGCGGGCTAAACCTCACCCTCATATATACATTTTAAACCAAAACCGAGGGAGAGGTAAATATCCTTTACATTAGGTTACATTAGATTACGTCGACATATAACTTTCGTTGTGCTATTTACAAGATACATGATTGCAAACATCATTAATCTATTTCTGTCCTATTAATCCCAATGCACATCTAGCAATTCATCATTTTGATATTCCTGAAGAGGAAAAGCAGATTGGTTTTGATGCTAAAGTTCCTGGCATCGGTTTGGTGAAAGTGTATTTTCTTCTTTGTAACAAGTTCTTAGAAAATCCCATCTTATCTTATATCGAAATGTGTACCGCGATAACAGAATTATCCCAAAACTTAAATAAGAAATGTTTGCATTCATACCTCATACAGTTTACAATATGCAGAAACATACCGAAGTCTGAGAACAGAACAACAAAGACAGAAGCATCAGCATATACAAGTATGAACAATTGAAGGTTAAGGAATCACTATCGTAGATATCAATTGCTACACCATTACAACCGTTCAGACATTTAGAATTTTCGGGTCATTGATTAAACGTTTCTTCATTACGAAAAACAAGAAAGTTAAAACATATCTTAATGAGCCTGGCACCAACAGTGATTAATTTATATTATTTAAATTTGTTCGTACTAAATTGTACTATTCTTTATTTCGGAAGTAATATTGACTTACATATATATCTGAAAAGAATTCCAGTAAAGTAATTGATATATTTTAAAAAGTTAATAAAAACCCATTCTTAGTTTAACCTTATGTATGTATTATTTTGCACCAACAGAAAATTCAAGAATGTTCGGGTTTCTTATACCTTAAATAGTCAACCTATTTGCGAAAGTATATGCTATAGTGCATTTTAAGAATTGTTCATTAATATCATATAAACGTGTACCATAACCCAGCATTGTATTTTATCTTGGGTAAAGTCGACATTTATAAACGCAAACTATCTTTCCCCCCAAATTTCAAGTTTCAAGTAAATCATAATGAACTTTTCACTAAATATAAATTACAGTATATATGAAAGCGCACGTAAAATATATGAATAGTCATCAACATTTCATTCTAGTATTTTCCCGAACCTAAGATTTATATGATATTGTTAAACAAACTGTAAAACAACATAAAGTAAAGTGATGTCATTTTCGTAAGGTTAAGTTATTTGTTTATTATAAAAGAAACGCATGTCTAGAAGACAGAGTACAAAGGCATTAACAATAGTTTAAAAGTTCTCTCCGAATCTCGCTTTGGTCTGTGGTAGTGTATCGTTTGATTCAATAGAAGTTTTTAGTATTCTGTTCAGGGCTTAGTTTGTTTTCCAAAACATTTGAGCATAGGTATGAGTCGACATGAGCTTGAGCCAGCTGTATCGCCTTTATATATCGGTCATAAAGAATCATTCAGGTATATAGCCAGGTGATAATAATACATAAAAGATCCCCAAATAATAAATATCTATTCTAAAGGTATTCAAAAGGTCGTCTCGCTTGGTTTGACGTGCGAGTCGTTGGTCGTACCGTTTGAATAAAAGCTAACCACTGACCCAGTTTTCTACAATGTGTCATAGAAGTACTTTTCTACAGTGTGTCTTTGAAGTACTATCGATTTCATATCATGACTATGCCTGGATACTGCGGTCAAATCTTTCTGGTCATCTTGACCGGTATTTTTGCTTGTGGTCAAGGAAAATGCGTGAACGATGGAACAACGTCGAAAATTCGTGAAATTATTCTCGGAAGATGTGTGGATTATCAGGAAAATTTACACCCGGATCAGTTCTGTGACAACGGGTAAGTGCGTGTCTCACTTTGATTATTAGAGACAACGGGTCAGTGGTTATCCATTTGAGTGAATTCCCTATATACAAGTGAAGGTATGTAAAGTAATAAAGTGACAGACGGATAGTTGAAGTGGTCACCTTTTCTATTCGGCATATGTTGAACACTGAATATTCTTATGTATTTCCTGATGTCCCGTGGATTCGAACCCACACACTCAGAGCATGGCAACACCGCCAGCATATAGCATGCCCGTTTCGCCATCAACACAAATGGATCTTGTTTGACCTCTTTTTTTGTGGATTGCGAAACGGGCGAGAAAGTACACGAATCTGTACTGTTGAAAATAGTGCGATCCCAATCATAAAAAGGTTAAATAAAAGTTGTTCAATGAAAATAGTGTTTGATACTTGATATTTCTCCTACGATTACGCCTTAAGGATGTAGGTGAAGATTATACTAGTGTCATTAACTTCTACTTAGAGGGAAAAATTGCAAAAGAACACTTTAAGGAAAGGTACTTATGATTCTTTAAGTCACCCTTTTCAAAGGTGATTGCCATTTTCTCTACATGTGCTGTACATAATTCTCCGGGAGAAGGCGCACGTGCCTTTGACTGACTCATTTCCCCTTTCATCAATGCTATGAAATTAGTTGTTTGCATCCATTTTTTCCTATTGTCAAGTGAAATAGGAAACTTTTAAACAGTCAATATACTTTTATTCTAAATAAACTTCTGAATCCAGTCAATCGCTTCGGAAGAACTGCACAGAATTGACAGATCTCTTCCTGGCTGCCTTCGCCTACCGACCGAGCTGTAACGTGACCTTTGATCGGTTTGACGACTTCATCATGGCAGCCAGTAATGACGTCATTTCCGGCAAGGTATATTGCTTTAAAAACGCTGATTAGATTACTGTTCTTTGGTTGTTGATGTACGTACGGTTATGAAATGACATATGATCACTGTGTATAACCGTACACCGGAACTAGCGAGGTGTACTGCGGAGAAATGTTGCTAGCGAGGAGCCGAAATCGAAAGTTAGGTAATATCTTACTTCATAACTTTCAAATAATCAACATCATGTGGTAATTTTAGCACACATACTTAGTAAAATGTATGTGCTTGTCATTCTGTATCCAAGGGACAATAACAATGACCGTTGCGAATAATGCTGTTGTTAGTAACATATTTGCTATCTCTGACTATGAACAGGATATGACATTAAAATGTTATGTCTCGGAAAGCTATTGACATGATAATAACATAGAAAAAGTTGATGAAACGGCGATGATTGCTTTTTAAGTGATCCCGTTTGCGATGAGGGTCCTCGCTAGCAACATTTCTCCGCCGTACACTTCGCTAGTTCCGGTGTACGGTTATACACAGTGATGATGTCTTTTGCTCGTCAACGTAGCCTAAGGAATGTTTTCCTTTCATTGGTACATAAACCATTTTCAAATGTCTCTGGTAAAAATGTTTCTTAATTTTTGTTATTTTTTGGGTGCCAAACGGGACTTTTATCGCTATGCAGTTATCATACTAATTCGATTTATTGAGATTACTTATTCATTCCCCTCAGAAAATAAAATAATTTGATAGTTGGTCGTTCGACACAAAAACGTATACGGGATTGATTAATCATTCGTGACTTTAAGGAATCTTTGTTTCTTTTCACTAAGCAATTCAAATAATGTATTCATGCGTCGTATCAATAGTGTTTGAATGTATTTTCAATATATTAAAAAGGCTTTAAGCAAGTCAACAAATGTCGCTCATACAGTTACACAGACATTGCAATGGACAATTGATCTCTTTTGAGGGGGACAAAGCTTAATATATTCTTAAGCATCTTCCCTATGTGAAATAACATTCATGACATGTACAGTTACATTTTATCTGCTATAGGAGTTGGATCATAGACATGAACTATACAATCAAGCATTTGCAAAACAAGGGGAAATTATGCGTATAAAGAATTTGTAAAATAATCTGATTAAAAATATGTTCAATTTGTTTGACAAAATTATGGTGATTATACAAATAATTAGTTTAAGATAATTTGATTAGAAGGTGTTATTCCTAAAGTGGCCGCCAGCAGTTTGTTATAATACCTGAAAATAATATTATATGATTAAATAATGATATAAATTATTATTTATTAGAAACATTGAGAGGAATAAAATGCCATTAAAAGTGTTACTGCCTCTCTCAATAGGCTGAGCATATAATATATTACTATCTATTTCAGGCCCTCTTCTGGTCGGGTACTGGTGCCTTTGCCCATAGTTACAGCAACCAGGGCAGACGCTACATCACTCAAGAAGATACTCTCATTGGTAAAACAACAGCTTACCTAGCACAGGAATTAAATACACTGTAGCACATAATGGGAATTAAGTGAGCATACAAAAAGGAACTTTCACTAATTGCAAGATAATCAATATAAGGGGTCCTGAATGAACCTTACATGTAGGTTGAATGATAACAGTGTTCACACTAAAATGGCCGCAGTCCTTTTTACTTGAAATATGATAATTCCTTCTGTACCTCAGATAATCATTGACTGAATCAACAGAAAATAAATAGTTATCAAAAGTGTGTCATGTGAAAGTCATACAGATCTGGGCAAACGTAACACAATCGATCGGGATTGCTGCACCATCATATCATAGAAACTGTATAACGCATTTTCTCGTCTAATAATAGCTACATTGTCACAGGGTACATGGTGGACAAACTGAACTTCTGCGGACAGGAAGAAGCACCAGGGATCAACTTTGACGGGGAGTGTCCTAGTTTCTACCCGAGTGAGAATTGTGCTCACCCGGCCATGTATTCGTTCTGGGCGAGTGCAGGCATAAATGTAGGTAACTTCCATATAAAGTAAACTCAAAATCCTATATGTAATGGTCTGGTTTTAAGTTTATAACATCAAAGGAACTTCATTTAAATGTTTTCCTTTAACATAATTATATCCAATCATGTTATCATTTTAAAGCAATATGTAAACTATAATACTTGTTACGATCTTTCCCCCAAGAAGTTACCCAAAGCGCACATCCTCATCCGCTGCCCACAGACGAAACTTTATCGTATTCACTATTCATGATCACATATTCAGATCACGCAATTATACCACATTTTCCCAAATAAATCCCTTTTTGGATTTAATAAAATCGAGTGAGAGGTGTCAACCCCAAAATTCCCGGATGCGTCATTGATATATCTAAATATGTGTTTAGCTCATTTTCAATTGCTCTTCGAATTTCAGTTTGCATCATCAGTCCAAGGGGAGGCAACTGTGTTTCTGAATGGAAGTCGCAGCACGCCTTTCCGTCTGAACTCGTAAGTAATACACTGACGCCGATTAAAATTATTTACGTAAACCTCAGTCTGATTAAAATCGACTGTGATTCGAGGAAAACAAGTGTAAAAATATTGTCTCTAGTGGGGTTTGAACTTCAACCAGCCTGGCTTTCCTCTCATTCACAGTCTGAAGGCACCCCTATTACCCGCATGTTCTGTCGCAAGCTCATCTAGCCAATCGAAAGGGGCGCAGTAAAAGCTTCGATATCATGCAGGGGCAGGTAACTCCAGTGGACCATTCGTTATACATAAACGCTGCTTAACGCTATTTAAAAACGAGGATGTGATTGGATAGCTTATGACTGGGTTTGTCTGCGCTGAACTGGTCACAGGAACATGCGATAGAAGTGGGTGCATTCAGACCGAGACGGAGAGGATGTTCTGGCTGGTTTGAGCCCCGATAGAGACAATATTTTTGATATGTTATTCCTCGAAGTACTGTCGATTTTAATCAGACTGCGTAAACCTTATCTAAGATTGACGTTTTAAAAAGTTGAATACACTAAGCTGATTCAAAAATAGCTTTTTCAATGACTGCCATGCTACAAACAAACGCTATTCTATATCTAAGACCCTATATTAATGTGATGGTTTCAAGTTACGTTACGTACGATGATAAAATACCGTTTAATATAACCCATTTGATCATTATAAAAATGTAATTTGCCTAACCCTTACAAACAAGTTCTATTCAAAATCTAAAGAAGTTTTGGTGCAAAGTTATGTTTGATTACCAGAGGTAAGTGTTGATTTTTACTGAGTATTGAAGAAACTGAAGGTGTTGCAACCTTGATTTAGGTTTATGGTTTATGCTAAGCCATTTTGTTTCAAAACATGTAAATTATTCATTTGTAATAAAGAATTCGACTCGTTACGTATTCCTTTCTTGATAGCTATTGTGTGGTAATATCCAGGACAAGCTCTCAATATGGCGGACAGCAACCCCAACGACAACATGGAAGAGATCAACTAGTAGGTCTGAACACCGCATCTTGTGAATATTCACTGCCTCTGGACCTACCAAAGGAATGCTCTCGGAATTACGAAAGGAAACGTAAACGGGGTAAGAAAGGGGGACTATGAAAACGAGTCAGGTCCAGAAAGACTCATCCACCCTTACCTACGCTATTACTTTCGACATTATTTCGGAACATGTCAATAAACTTGAAAACATATCGGCTGATGCACCCAAGCTCATTCTTGGAGATTTCAATGGATGTGTTTTGAAACAAGCGTTACCTAACTACTATCAGTACGTCTCATGCGCTACTCGCAAGGATAAAACAATAGACTTATGTTATGGTAACATAGGAGGCGTACCAGTCTTAAGTAAAACCACCTCTTGGGCAATCTGATCACAATGCCATTCACCTTGTTCCCCGATACAAGCAGAAGCTCAAGTCACAAAAGCCAATCACGAAGACTGTGAAAGTGTGGTCAGCGGACTCCATCGATCAACTCAAAGGCTGCTTCGATTGTTCACTGTGGGACACATTATATCCACTGCTTGATGAACTCAACGACGTTGTAACTGACTACATAACATTCTGCGTGGATAACACCATACCAACAAAAACTATCAGGATATACCCTAACAATAAACCATGGATTACAAAAGAAATGAAAGCTCTCCTCAACGACAAGAAACGTGCCTATTGTTCCGGAAACCGAGTACAGGTGAAACACATTCAAAGGGACATCAAACGTTTAACAAAGAAATGCAAAATTGAATACAAAGAAAAGATTGAAAAAGAATTTCGGAAAAATAACCTAAAGGCATCATGGCAGGGTGTGAAAACCATGATTGGTACTAATCAGAACCGGGTTAATATTCCTTCTCAAGACGAACTCTCATTGGCTAACGACCTCAGCAAGTTCTACAGTCGGTTTGACATCTACGACTTTACAACTAATTGTCTAGCCATCAACCAGTCTCTACCAGCCGGAGAAGATATCACCATCACAGAGGATGACGTAGTTCGTGTCTTCAAGAAGATAAATATAAGGAAAGCTTCCGGTCCTGATTGTCTACCTGGGATACTATTTCGTGAGTGTTCAGAACAGTTGAGTGGTATCTACAAAGTTATCTTCCAGTTATCTGTTAATTCATATCATATACCTACAATCTGGAAAACTGCCAGGGTGATTCCTGTTCCCAAGAACTTGAAACCGTCTCGACTAAATGACTATCGACCTGTTGCTTTAACTCCCATAGTAATGAAATGCTTTGAGCGGATAATCCTGAAATTCCTTCTACATGAAACTCGACATCTCATGGATCCCTTACAATTCGCCTACAGAGCCGGACGTGGTGTAGAAGACGCTCTGCTTTCTCTCCTACACACTGTGTATACTCACCTGGATACTCCAAAGTCATATGTGCGAGTCCTGTTTGCAGATTTCTCATCTGCGTTCAACACAATACAACCCCACTTGATGATGCAGAAACTACTTACTATGGAAGTGAATAGCAACCTCATACGCTGGATTGAGACCTTCCTCACACATCGCTTTCAACGTGTTCAAGTAAATTCTGCCCTTTCTGATATGACTGTTACGAATACTGGTGCTCCTCAAGGATGTGTTTTGTCTCCCGTTCTTTTTACCCTCTATACAAATGACGGTGTTAGCAAGAATCCAAACTCCTTTACATTCAAGTTCGCAGACGATGCTGCACTAACAGGACTAATTAGAACCTCAGAACTAGATTACAGGAATGAAGTAGACAGATTCACATCCTGGTGTAAAGACAATTATCTTCTGTTAAACGTGGACAAGACAAAGGAAATGATCATAGACCTTCGTACCTAAAGAGAATCTCTAGAACCAGTATTCATCGAGGGAAAGGAAGTGCAAGTGGTAGAGGAATATAAAGACCTTGGAACCATCCTGGACAATAAACTCTCTTGGAAATCTAACACACACGCCTTGTACTCTAAAGGACAGCAAAGGCTATATTTTCTTCGCAAGCTGCGCTCCTTTAATGTGGACCAAGTCATGTTAAATCTTTTTTATCAAACTTTTATCCAAAGTGTTATCACCTTCTGTTTACATGCATGGTACGCCAATCTCCCACTGTCACTAAAAAACAAAATTAATTCCATTGTGAAACTTTCAAGCAAAATTTGCGGCATTCCCCTTCAAAATTTGGCTGACATTTTTGAATCTCGAGTCGAAAAGAAAGCACTCACAATTCAGGCAGATACGTCCCATGTTTTAAATAATCAGTTTGAATTTCTCCCTTCTGGCCGCCGCTTCAAAATCCCTCTCTACAAAACCAACAGAACTTCCAAATCACTTGTGCCATCCAGCATCCGTATTCTCAATAAGTCTTAATTTTTGTTAATTCTAAGTGTTTACTTCTCTTGTTAGCATTATAAATTTTCTATCTTATGGGTAATTTATAAGTATTTTACAAATTATACATTTTCTATCTTATGGGTATATTATAAGGCTTTTTAAACATTATACATTTTCTATCTTATGACTATATTATAAGGCTTTTAATCACTACTGTTGTTACTTATCTTATCTTAGAATATCATTACATTTTTGTTGTTTTTCAAAACTTCTATAGTTTTACCATTATGCTTGTTAATAGTCCTATGCTCTTATGAATGTATCTCAAATTTCCCTCGAGGATAATAAAGTATTATCTTATCTTATCTTATCTTATCTTAATAAGAGTAATATACAGAGAATGATTATTTTAATTGTGAAAAAAAACCAATGATTAAAACACTTCTTAATCTTAACATTTATAATTCACATGCCTTTAATATAATCTATGTCGTAATAAAAGATCTCTGCATATTTTCAGATTCTTTGCAACATGGGAAGTGCCAAATATGAACCCGATGAAAATGACCCGGCTTAACATATTTATCATCAACACGCCTGGCCACGAAAAAAAGTAATGATTGTTAAAAAATATAAACTGTTTCCCCTTATTTTTGTCTTTTCCTAAATATACCCCTTGTTACAAACGTCTACAAGTTTCCTATGTATGTCCATGGGGTCCCGCTCAGAAAAACCTACCCCTTACTATAAAGAAATATGTAATCATATAAATAATATTTTCGTTAACGCAATTCCAAATATACCATAACTATAACAACACAAAGAATTGTCAAACACATTTTATGATGCCTTAAGTTTCATTCATGCCCGTTTCATCCGTAACCGATAAAGTTCAAGTGTTATGGTTTAATTTGCCTTCCGAAGATATAACTACAAAGTTACCTCCCTTTGTCAAAAGATAGCCAAGGGTTATACCTATCAGCTTTATAAACTCCTGATTAAACTCTATTGAAGTTTAGAGCAGTTTGTTAACGCGAAAGGGAAAATCCTTATTTGACTCAATCGAACGTAATAAGCGATGTCGTTTTAAAATTGGTTTCAGTATACTTAAGGATGCCAGTTGAATGTGCCAGAGAAGAAACTACTCTTGTTACTGCAAAGGCAAGATCAGGCAAACGTGGTTGACTTGACCTATATTCTTGGCGAGAAGATGAGATATTAATTCTAAAATACATTTTGATTCAGATCAACCTGTCAAAGCGATAACATCCGGGTACTGACACAGAGATTGTCTGACAGGAACATCAACTATAAGTGTGTTGACAGCCCAAGGTGAGACAAATTAACCTTACTGATACTTTTAATAAAAACGCCATCAGTGGGGATGTTGGTTTTGTAACATATATGTGTGACCTTGACTTGAGCATTGACTCGTCACATGATGTGCATCTGTGGAAACGTTACTGCTTCTTGAATTAATTGGTCCAGTCGAAGATTCTTGTTATTTTGAATTTGTTTTTTTTTTGGACCGGTGACCCTTAGTGTAGAAAATACTTAGAATTTTGATATAATAATACACAAAAGTACCCAAAGTGGGGTAATTTTCTGAATTACAAGTACTCCTGGATCTGAACCCCTGTGGTCTGACCTTATTTCTACCTGTGGCTTGGGTCAGGTCAGACCATCACGGGAGTCGCTCGTTTATCTAATGACTTCACTATGATTAAGTGTTTAATAATGTTCATACGTTTTTCGTCTCGGACGCGCTCGAATAAAACGTTGTTGCGAACCATCATCAAAGTGTTCAATAGGGTTAAGGTCAGGACCATAAAACCAGATTTTGTGTTGATGTTTTGCTGCTACGAGAAAACTTGAGTGATTCTGGCAGAATAGGGAATCCGCGCTATTTTTTTTAAATTGACAGTTCCATATCTTTCAAAAGCTGTCCCACCTTAGATCTGTTACTGACGATACTAAGTGAACATTACAGAGACCAGAAAAAGCCGTGCTATAGATTCTTTTATAATTTATTTAATATGAAATAAATCATTTCTCTTCATCTGTTTCAGGAGACCTCAAACTATGATGTGCGCCGATCACCCGGATGCAGAGGAATGCAAAAGGGAGAGAACTGCAAACAGTGCAAATCACAAGAATATCTATTCGTTTCTTGTTATGTTTTCTTGTATGAGCCTTGTCTTAATGCGGATGTGAATTCATACATTAACATTTACAAACGTCATTAAAGATATTTTTAACAGTGTAAACATTTGTGTTTTACATTTTTTTATAAATGATATAAATTTTGGAAATACATATTACCTTTTCAGTAAAGAGCTTTTGAATTGTTGAATTGTTATTAGAGCCTGTTGGTTACTGCACCCATCACATTGGGTCTTTAAACAACAATTACAAACGTTATTAATCATAGCATTTATATAACTCATAACTTAATTATATAAATATTTATCACTGTCTTAATATATGTACACATATATATAAATTATTGTTGGATTGCCGCTAAAGGCCGAAATACTGCCCAACTTTTACTCTTTCACTCAATTATTGGTCTTTATAAAAGTTAACAGATCATCTATTAATGATAACTAGTCATATATAGCGGCAAAATACTCAAATCACTCAAATGTGGTTGCTCGTGGCAAGTTTTGCCTATTGTGGTATTTGTGGAAGACGTGAGTCTTGAGCTCTGACTGAAATGTGTCTAGGGATGGTGCTTTCTTCACAGCTAACGACAAAGAATTCCACCGTGAGACAGAAGTAAAAGAGAAAGACCGATGTCCATGCATAAAATCGAGCAGAAGATAGATCGAGTTTTCTGGTTGGAATATACTTCGAGGACAACGTACACATTATTTAAGATACCGAGAACTCGTCTTCCCAGTTTTCTAATTCCATCACCTTACTTAGTAACAAGAATGCATTAATACCGATGATATTGAAGTATATCACATTACGTATGAATATGGCGAATCATACAGTTGATCTCTCCTGAGACTCAAGGAACATAAAGCCACAGTCACTAACAAAGACTCAAAATCAGCTCTATATATTGACATATCCTTGCTCAACATCTTTTGGAAGGACATCGAAATCCTTGAGGTCTTTCACTCAGATAACAAGATCAACAAGGCGAGAGTTAGTATAGATCACATACCCCTATACCTACATGTATAATTTGACCGCAATTACAAAACAATTATAAAATAACAGACATTCTTTTAGTCATGTGAATGAATGATAACTTTCAATGGACTAAGAGTAAAAAGAGATCGTTGAATGTAGATGTACCATAAAACAAGTCAGTTGGAGGCGCTCAGGGTATATACAGACGAGGGATCTGTTTATGAGATGGTATATAGCATGACATGTACATTGAATTGTATACCGTATTTCCTCTAATACAACCCGGGCCTCCATTACAACCCGGGCCTCGAATATAACCCGGGGGGTTAGGGGGTGCTGACACTAATACAACCCGGGTCTCGAATAGAACCCGGGTCTAACATAAATACTGGTATAATATGTCGATAGATAGTATATACTTGTCTTCACGGAAACCATATATTGCAGGGATTGATACGGATTTTGATAAAAGAATGAATATAAACAGAAATGCCACGAGATATGTAGAACTAGATCAATAATTTTCCATGAAAACGCCATTCCTAGAAGATTTTGAAACGTCAATTCAGACCTGAAGAATTACAACCCGGCCTCAATTATAACCCGGGCCTCGAATATAACCCGGGGGGGTAAGGTGGTACTGAACGAAATAGAACCCCGGGGTTGTATTCGAGGAAATACGGTATATGAATTTAATGGATGATACAACCAAATAAAGTTCGCTCATTTGATTGAGTTATGCTCCGGAAACTCAAAGAAGTCAGACTTTTTGTCATTTTAAGGGACAAAATTTAGAAAATATATAATTAAGATATTAAGATATATTATTAAGATATATTTCCACCACATGGGTAATATCCATACCAAATAGTCTTTATGCTTTTACTCCTTAAACAAAACAATCAGAAAAATCATCGTTTTGGGGCCACAATGTTAAGAAGGTTTGGTACTCTGGATTTGTAAAACCTACTAGGCATGTCTGAAACGCATAGGTAACAACCATAACCAATTTGAATTTTTGCCTCAAAAAGTTTTAGAGTAGTATTATAGTATTATATAGAGTAAAAAATGTGGCCATAGTTGGCAAATTAAATTACATTTTGAACCTTGGATTATAACCCCCAGATAAAAGATATAAATATTAAATGAAATACCAGCATGTACATTTTTCCCTTTCTGACTTTTCAATGTATTATGGGCCTGATGTCTTAATCATTAAATAAATATGTCTGTATGTCTGTAAGTATTGAGATTGGAAACCTTGCATGCACAGAAGAGGCGTAATTGAACTGTTTTTGCACAAAATGTACGGAACAAAAACAATGTTTATTGGTTACCAAGGGTTACATAGTAACAATAACATTATTTAAAAGTTCACCAATCATGGATCAGTTTAATGAAACTAGCGTCATAAAAGATTGGCTGTGTATACCAACACAAATCTGACCTTGTATCTTATACAAAATTGACTTACATGTTACTAGCTCGCATAGCTTAGTCTTGATGTGTGAATAGGCCGACTACACTCTAGGTATAGATTATCTCCCTTACACCATTGCACAGACTCCGCGATTTAATATCTATATCTATTAAAAAAGCAAACACAGCTACAATAAAGTGACTTACAAAGTGGTTGTGGTTTGATATCGTGATGGTTTTGGAAGATGATAGATTTACTGCCACCTTTGTTCCATCTATAAACATAATTCTAGATCGACTAGATGTGTCAGAATGTCATAAAATTAGTACAAACACCCGTTGTCGTTGCCTTTCTCTTGTAATCATATTTCCCATTGGGTATATCAACATTTAAGAGGATAAACAAAAATATTCGAATTCCTGTGATAAGTTCCCTGCAATAGGCACATTAGTTGAGAGAAATGATCACAATTTCATTCACCAGAGTATGATACTTTAATTCTTATGATTGTTCAAATACCCTTTTGGGTCCCTTAACTGTTGTTCAATATGATTGGTTTGCCGGAATGTTTGGAGTTGGCTTAAGAAAATTATGATATGCAGAAATTATATATACATAACATGTTATCAATAACTATATCTGTAAAATAACAAAAATATATACAAAACATAGTTAAGAGCCACTTATAAAGAGTTATAAGAGACTATAAATACAATATACATGATAAGAATAAAAATGACTTTTTAGCTCATATGGCCTGTTAGCCCCGATGGGCTTATGGCATGGCATGGTGTCCGGTGTCCGTCCATCCGTAAACTTTGTGGAATTTTGACTTGTTCAGAAGCATAAGGCCTAGAAAGCTGAAACTTTGTGTGCAGACTAGGGGCAGCCCCTAAAACTTTATTTCATCTGTTTCTCAAGAACCATAAGGCCTAGACAGCTGAAACGTTGTGTACAGACAAGTTGACTAGTGAGGATTATAAATAGATTTGGTGACACTCTGGTCCCGAATAAGGGCCAAAAAGGCCACACCCTTAAAACCTATTTTCATCTACTTATTCATAAGCATAAGGTCTAGAAAGCTGAAACTTTGTGTACAGACTCCTTGACTAGTGAGGATTATAAATAGATTTGGTGACCCTCTGGCTCCGAATAAGGGCCAAAAAGGCCACACCCTGAAAACCTATGTACATCTTCTTCTCCTGAACCAAAAGGCCTAGAAAGCCGAAACTTTGTGTACAGACTCCCTGACTAGTTAGGATTGTAGCTTTGGTGGCCCTGTGGCCCTAATAAGGGCCACAGAGGCCCACCCTTAAAACCTATTTTCATCTTCTTCTCCAGAAGCATAAACTCCTTGACTAGTGGGGATTAATAATTGCTAGATTTTGTGACCCTGTGGCCCCTACAATGTACTAAGGAGGGAATCACATTGGTCACATCCTACAGCAGTCAAATGTAAAGCCTGATGAGCTTCTGAGCCAATGGCTCTATTTTTAAGTGGTAAAATTAACGTCTGTATAAAACTAATTTTCGCCATTTAAAAACTAGCCAATACAAACAATGACATGACATGGTCAATTTAGATTTGTCAAAATTTATCAAAATACACAAAACCTGGACATATTTCATCACTTTTTGATAAAAGCCCTTGTCTAAAGTCTGTATAACGTGGACAAAAGAATATAACATGGCACTATATATATATATATATATATATATATACAAGCCTGTAGCAACCCTCCAGCTCCCCTACTCCCCGGGTTTTATTAAATTTTCAATATGGCGACTGAGAGGCACCGGCACCCTTTGACCCTCTGTTCAGAAAGAATGTATTTTAGATGATTCTATGCTCCCCTCAAACTGGATTCCATGTGTGCTCTTTAACACTTCACCATGTGGACTGAATTACATTAATAATGAATGAAGGTTTATACACAAGCTTGGTCTAACTTTTCTTTCCCAGCCACTCAACGTTTTCTTCCTTACACAAATGTCAAATGATACAAAAACAAATTACAAATGCAAATATCTGTTAGAAAGAGTGGCTTTCATTGTATATTAATCAATATTTATTTGGCGAAACAGAATAAATGCACTCATTTTGAAACCCGTGTTTCTAATACTTCCTTTTTAATAATTGATTTTGCTTGAAATAAAAATAGATACATATTTATTCATTACATTTATTTTGATCATTTCTTTACGACGGAAGTGTACACATAGAAGTATATATATTCGGGCAATATATGTAATTTGTAATATAAGTAACTAGCAGTAAGAATCCCCTGATAGTTATTTACCAACAAATAATTGTATCAGAAATCAAGGATGAAAACGTTACTCAATTTCTCGTAAGCGCAATATGCTAGGTTTGAAATTTCAATTTCCTTGTGACGTATAAGGTTTCTATAATTAATTTCCGGATAATTCAATACAACTTATCAACATGATTATGAATATATTTTGAGCACATCGTATTCAAGAAACATGTCAAGGTAATCACTTTTCACATCTTTTAGACTTCATTTAACAACATGACGACTTTGATAATTACAATGAATACTTACTTATGAATTAAAGTCTATAGAAGCCACACTTTGTCATGAGTTGTTTGAGTGGCATTCTAGAAGTTAATGGTATAGGAAGACAAGAGTACTTATATGGATGAACAACTTCTTTATTCACAATAGCGACGTTTCGGTATAGATTCTTATATCGGTTTCAAGCATATGGTGAAACAAAGAGGAGTACGGCAATTTATTCAGTTTTGTATGATAATTGTTTCACCATAATGTTGACGGTATAAGAATCTATACCGAAACGTTGCTACTGTCCAATAATAAAAGTTGTTCATCCATATAATTACTCTCGTCCTCCTCAGCCTTTCACATGGTTGCTTGAAAGCTCAATTAGTCAACTGCCAATGACTTTCATTTTAATAAGAGAAAATGAAGTATATTCTGAACCGTATCAAGCCCTTGTGAACAAATACTGAACAAGTCAAATTATATCTTACTTTACTTTACTTAAGTATCCATTTGCAGATGGGCATCTGCCAATACAAACCGATGGTATAAACCCATACTGTCTTCATAATGCTATCCTTTTCATTGCTTCGTAATTCGTTTTCGTTTGGATGAATATGAAATACATATGAAGTACATTGATTCCAACAGTATTGTAAAACTCGTGGGTCTATCATTACAGGTTGATGCTTTATCTGCTGATGTTTGTGTTAAGTGAGTATTTCGTAATATAATTTTTAATCGACATAAAAATGAAATAATTCTAATGTTTCTATTGACGATCATAATATGATGAATAAGGGTTGGATTATCGATGAATGATTTCCAAAAGTTTCTTGAGTGTTGATCGATTGTTTATGTTTGATTGATGAATGATTGGTGAATGATGATTTGTGATTAATAATCGAAGATTTGTTATGACTTATGGGTGATTGAGTGATGGGTAATCCATGAATAATTGATGACTTATCGATGACGCGTACATGGCGTTGATGTTGATAATAATTTTGATGTCATAATTATTAATCACTTGATTTTGAACTTAATATGAAGCATTTTCCAACCACTGTTAGTTTTCACTTTTAGATAGTCAGTAATTTGTCATCAACTTTTAAATGATAACTTTATTCTTCTTTCTGTACATGTTTACTAGTGTTTCACAAACTCGTCATGATATAAGAAGTTTAAAAAAGGTCAAGCGCCAATTTAATTAATTGGTAAAAAATAATGTTTATATAGCAAAAATATTCATAACAGCGTTAGGATAAGCATTGGTACTTTGCCTATCTGGCTTTTTATGGCTTATTATTCAAAGGGTTACAGGGTCATACTATTTGAAAATTTATGTTTTTCTAGGAAAGGATACACAAATAGCTTTGGAGCTCCGAAGGGTGTTCTCCTTATTAGGCAAAACAAATTAATCAGGTTCCAATTATTAATCCTTATTTCGTTAAGATTATATTCACAACTAATCAGCTTTATAGACCTTTAGAAGAAGATAAAATAATTTTTTTAGGACGTTGCCCCAATTCTATTAAGATTTTCACAGTGCATTTCCTAGAAATGATATTTTCCCCGCAACATCAAGTAGTAACTTGGGGGTAGTTGGTACCCCAAAATTTTAAAAGCCCACCTAAGCACCTTTCCCGCATAGCCCTCCATTTTTGAAAATTATCTCCGAAAATATGAAAAGTGCCAATATGACTCATACTAATTGTAACAACAGTTGGCACAGCAAAGGGAGAAAGATGTCCAAAGCACTGTCGCCCTTCGCTGAACGGTGAAGTGAACTGCAAATCCGGCAGATGTGATGAGGGATGCCTTCCTGGTTTCTTCGGGGAAACTTGCGAGGAAGTATGCAGTGAACACTGCATTGGCGATGTCTGCTCTTTCTACGATGGAACGTGCCCTGCAGGCTGTAGAGACAACTATTGTCGAGACCATTGTACCCACAGATGTGATGCAGGTAAGTTTCTCTTATACCTCAGAACTTCTGCTAACAGAAAGACCACTGCTTGTCATTGGAATTCATTTTATTGTGTTTAACAAAAGACTCATTCACAGATTTGACAAAACCCACAACAGTGCCTACCACGAAGAACGACGGTTTACTCGTTTCATCACAGGACACCGACACAGTAACTGACACAACAGGGTACCAAGAAAAGACAGTGATCTACAAGGACAGCACGAGTCCTCCAGAGCTACTGGAAGTCATCACCAAGGCTTCCCGGAGTACTGGACCAGTCCTTGAGGCATCTCCTGCTGCCAACCAGAACGCCGCACCTGACAACAGCAAGATTCTACTCTATTCCGTGATAGGCGTGGCCATTCTTGTGGTCAATGCTGCCATCATTTGCTTGCTGTATTTGTGCGTGCGGAGAAGACTCCATCGAACAGAGTAAGAAACTATTGTTTGTACAAGTTTGCTCACATGCACAGCAATGATTAATTACTTTCAGGTCATATTATCTGATTTGTTTTCTTACTTTACATCATGTACTATTTGAAATCGAAGTTTTGGCATTCTCACAACGTGTGTGCTTCATTTCTGAATCATATCAATTGCAACCAATTAGACTACTACTTATATTATTGCAATGGTAGGCTAGGATTCTAGTTTTTAATTAGAAATACAATAAGGAAGTATGATTTTGTTCTATTTAGCTACAATTTAAAGGCTTTAAAAGCTTAAAATTGTGTATTTTATGGTTAACATCATATGTTAAGATTAACAATAAGGATAACTGTTATGGATTAAGAATTGTTCATTACCCTACCTCAAGTAAGAATCTCGATCTCTGATTAGTCCACGTGACCCTGGATAAATACTGATATCACCCTCTTCAGCGGGGTGATAAATTATTTATACCCCGGCACATAAAAAGCATGAAAAAAGCGTGCAGATTGAGCGTCTTGAAATGTACAATGTATGTTGACTCGAACACATGATCAAGCTGGTTACTTTTGATCAACCGATAAGCTTTGAACAAACTATAGTAAAATGACTTAAGCGTTAAACGTTTTTCTTACTCTTTATCTTGATACATTAAACATTCCGTAAGATAAATTTGTTATACCATTCAGAGGCGGGGTAAATGGGGAGATACCGCCTTCGGCTCGTCGCATAACACTAAGCTCGAGGCGCATATCTCCCCGTGTACCCCGCCTCTGAATGATATAATATAAGTTATAACATTGCTTAGCGGGTAACATAGGTATTTATTATTCCCGCGATAGGTTTAATGCAACGAGCGGAACGCGAGTTGCATAAAACCTTTCAAGGGATTAATAAATACCTATGCAACCCGCTAAGCAATGTTATAACGAATTTATCTTACCGAATGTTTAAACACAACACATATTTAAAAAGGTTAAAAACTGCTTAGGGACATGACAAAGGTCAGGGTCACAAACCGGAAGTGTTGTTTTGAAAACTACATCATCAATCGTGTCAGTGCCTCGCTTAGTCAGAGACATTTCTTTTTATGAACACACTTCCTGAAGCATAATTTCGCTGTCAAACGACTTTTCTTGCAAGACACACAACGAAACAATGAGTGAATACTAATATTTATATAGAGACTTTGACATTTTACCCTTGTCAGCGGGTCATACTTTGAAAATTTTAGCATTGAAACCTGCATTTTAGACTTGTCAGCGGGATATCTCAAGAACCATTCACTGGATTCTCTTCATAACTTACACAAAGCATCTTATTGGGAAGGCGCCGGGCCCATTCGATTTTGGTGACCTTCACATTATTTTCAAGGTCACAGCGAGACTTTGAGAATGTCAGCATTGAAACCTGCATTTTAGGCTTGTCAGCGGGATATCTCAAGAACCATTAACTGTATTCTCTCAATACTTTACACAAAGCATCTTATTTGGGAGGCGCCGAGCCCATTCAATTTTGGTGACCTTAAAATTATTTTCAAGGTCACAGCGAGACTTTGAGAATGTCAGCATTGAAACCTGCATTTTAGGCTTGTCAGCGGGATATCTCACGAACCATTCACTGAATTCTCTTCATAACTTACACAACGCATCTTATTGGGGAGGCGCCGAGCCCATTCAATTTTGGTGACCTTAAAATTATGTTCAAGGTCACAGCATGCTTTGAAAATGTCAGCATTGAAACCTGCATTTTAGGCATGTCAACGGGATATCCCAAGAACCATTTACTGAATTCTCTTCATAACTTACACAATGCATCTTATTGGGAAGGCGCCGGGCCCAGTCGATTTTGGTGACCTTCACATTATTTTCAAGGTCACAGTGAGACGTATATATGGAAGACCCAGGGACAAGTTGATTTGTTGTGGTCTAAATGACATCTAGTAGCATGACAAGTGTAGCAAGTGTTTCTCTGTATACAGTATGCATTTTGTTAACATCAATTTGCGGCGGGGGATCTTGTCACCTTTGTGACAAATATTTGTTTTGTATTTATATAGCTTGCAATTACTTTGACTTTAGTTTGCATAAAGCTTCATATTATTTGAGCAAAGGTAACATCAGTGTATTCAACGAAACATATTTTTCAAGGCGCTCAATCTGCCCGCTTTTTTTCATATTTACACCCAGGGGCAAAAGAAACGATACCAACTTTTCAAAAGAGTACAAAACAAAATCCTGTTGTAAATGAAATGCGACTACGAGCCCTTGTGATAGGCACATCAGTTTTGAAGAAGTACTCACAATTTCAAACATCAAAGAATTATACTTATAATTGTATGACTGTTCAAATACATGAGGGGTCAAAAAACAGCTTTTTCGATGTTATTTTTGGTCATAATCTTTGGAATTGGAATAAAATAATTATGAAATTTTAAAATCTATAAAATCAAAGATGGTATCAATATAAATAACCCTTGTAGATGTTAATTTATTCACGCATTTTAGCTGTATTTTGGTTTAAAAACATGAAAAAGGGTCATTTTCACTATCCTATCTCGTCTAGTTAAGGAGATATTTTAACAGCGTTTTTTGAAAGGCTTGTATTTCAAAAGTGTTAACAGATATAGCTCTGAAATGAAAAACTTAGTTCAGTTAGCTCTTGAATACATGAATTAACCCTGTTTCAACCATAACTATCAATCGTAGATTAACCTATCATGCATTTTGCATTTATGGTATCGTTTTTTTTGCCCCTGAGTGTATTCATATTTAACAAAAACATAACTTTGTTTCCCAAGGTTATGAATTGTGTATTTTATGGTTAAGATCGTATGCAAGATTGAAAATAAGGACAACTCTTATGCCAGTTATGAAAAGAAGGTAATTCATTAGAATTATTGTCCTTCTGCTTCATAACAAGAATTTCTTAAATGCCAATTATATATTTTGAATATTTGAATAGTTTGCCATTTTTGGTTAAGAAAAGTCATCTTGCAGATTCTGAATATATTTCTAACAAAGAACCTTTGTTTCAAGCTCAAGAATCGAAGCTACGCATGCATCAGTCCGTGAGATAGAGTTGGCTTGCAGATCTCAACGTGAACCAGAAGTCCCGGAAGTCGAACAAACAACGCCAGGTTCCAGTTATTTGACAGCCACACATGATGTAACAGTCAATGAAAGGGTTGTCTCAACACATGAGTACGATGTCATCGACTCCAACGATTTTGAGCCAGTGATGTTGTTGGCAGATTGTTTTGATGATTTGGTTGTACCAAGCCCAACAGATGCTTCCTTGTCGGGATCTTCTGGGGGGGAATACTTATTATCAACTTGAATATACCATCTGGTCTTTGACTGAGAGAATTATATCAAACTCTTTTTTGTTCATATTCGTCCTGTTTTCATTCCAAATCCCATATTGGAACTTTATTTGCTTGATAGGTTCAACTGTTGGGAGATATAATTTTTCATTTGCGGCAAATCGATTATCGCCATTTATCGGCATATAGCAAAAGGTCAGAGGGTCACCATAATTGTGATGTTATGAATTAAAATCACGATCTTAAAAGATCTGTACGGAAGGTTTCAGCGGGCAGGTGATTGGATAAAAGGCCAATCCTGTCAACGTTCGGGGGAAATATAATTGCAACGTTTTCTCTGTATTTCAAGGATGCACTGACTTAAGTAACATAAACGCCGTACAGCCACTTCATTGTCTCCCTACAGAGGCAGATCAAGTCATGAAATGTTGATACAGCCTCTGTTTTATGACGCCGAAATCCGTGGGTTCGGGCAGTTTCCCCTAGCGGAAAAGAAATGGCACCACAATCCATTTGAATTTCTTTATCAAATGACAACGCTTCTCGGATGGAAAGGGTGGTTCATATAAAAAAGCTTTTGAAATGATTCAGTACACAGGGGTTTGAATCTCAGAGTGGACAATAAAACAAAAGAAATTCCAACACTGGACTGAATTAATCGGTAAAGGAAAAGCCTCTCATTGGTCAATTTTCATGTGCACCCGTGTTGTCATTTCAAATTGATAGATGTTGGCAACGGTTACAAAGCAATATGAAATAACAACACGGACGCACGTGGAAATTGACCAATGAGAGGCTTTTCCATTTCCGATTCAAATTTGAGATGTTGGTTTATCACAACATATTTAAATGATATATATATGAGTGCAAAAGTCCAGGTTTTGACTTTCTTTTGTTATATTGTCCACTCCGAGATTCGAACCCCTGTGATTCAGTAGCCAAATTATGATTTTAAAACAGCGTCGCTGATTGCACAACTGACTTTGATTGCCTCAAATCAGGCATATCCCATACTATCCCACAAAGTCGGCGTAATAGCACAGATGCTGTATCAACATTTCATGACTTGATCTGCCTCTTTGATGAGAGAATGAGGGACAATAGGGGAGAGAATGGGTCAGACATTACATGTATCTCAGTTATCTCATGAATCATTTGTCCAAATAAGGTTATTGGATGACTAGTGTTCTGCAATTGGTCAGACAAATTCGGTTCTTAGCAAATGACTAGGATCAGATCATAGAAATTTGTTAAAAATAAAAATAATCAAAATCGCTTCTAATTTGACAATGCACTCCTGCATGTCTGTTAGAAGATATGTGCAAAATTATTGAAATAAATCAGATTAATATTCATTCTGCAATCGGTCGGACAAATTCTGATATTTTGAAACGACCAACTACGTATATACAACACATGGTTGTTCGCAAAATATTCTAACGAAATCGATTGTTGAATTATATTAATAATAGCTAATATTGCGCAAAATCTTAGTCAGAAAGAGGGATATCCAACAGATCAATTCAGGACACAGAAATAATGACAACAAATATACAGGGTATACAGTTTTATTCTACAAACAAGCAAACTATTATTGAAGAGAAGCGAGAATAGGGTAGTTAATGAACGTAGTTACAATTCTCTCTGTATAAATGTCAATAGTTAATATAGTTAAGATTCCATAATATCTTTGTGCTTTTGTTTCAAGTAAGCATCAACAAAGATGGTACTCGCTCAGCCAAAAATGGTGATCTTGACAAATATGAAATTGTTGATCATAATTCTAATTATAATTCCAACGTGATTTTCGTCTTAAAATCTAGGGTTCAATTGGCATAGCCACTAAAACACTTAACGTGTATTTTAAAAAATTACAACAATAATAGTAGCATGAAATACGCAATATCTAACGAAGAAAGCATTATAATCTTTTGCTCTAACCTAGAAAGGATAGTTGATTGACAGAAAAGACAAACTAATTTAAGTGCTTGAACGCGTTAAAGAGAATTTAATCATTTTGTACATGAGAGGTATGGGCCAAATTCCACTTTCATATTTTTTCACCATATGATCATTACAACACATTATAAAATCATTTCAATATCTGGTCTGAATTTAATTTCATTTTATAAAATATATTTTTAATACGTAAGTAACAAGTAAATATATAGTTAATATCAAAACATGGCAAAATAAGATAACCAAAACTTGAAACCATGTGGTTGTTCTCAGAATAGTTTACAAATCGACATCCACCCAATCTTGTAAGTCTAGATGCCGTTAGATAACGTTTCCATTTCTTCACTTGAACGTCTGTGAGGAGTTCGTCGTCTGCCAACAAACACAACATATCTTAGGACGAATCTGTAAATTAGTAGGTGACATATTTACAACAGTGTATACAAATAGTTTGTGTCCTCACCAAGCGAATAAGCCAACGCTGTCATAAAACTCTACAACAACCATATGGAAACAATCTGTGCAATTTTTTTTAAAAATGAGAAATGAGAAAAAAAAATGAAATTTACATACAGATTAAAAAAACGAACAATGAAGCGAGAAATTATGACGTGGATAATTGATTGAGGTTATTTCGTAATTTTACTACCTGATGATCTGTATCTGTACCTGATGTATGTGATGAAAGGTAAATCATAAGTTTTAATGTGTCAGAATTAAATATAAAAAAAAGTTCGGAGTTCAAACTATCAAACTTACGGACACGAGGAGCAGCCTCCCTAGCTGTTAATAATATATATAGTGGTGAAAGAACGAGAGAGTCAAAATGGCGGTCGACAAAGTCGATGTAACTATTTTATTTCAGACAGACTGACAGATTTTATTGGTATTCTTCCAAGCAATTTTAGATTTACCGTATTTATCAAATTTTTCACATAAACTTATGAAATTTGGAATAGATGTAGACTATTCATATATATATATTGTTTTAAATAAGCTGAAACTCAATCAGTCTACTATTTCACTACATATATACACTGTGAAAACTGCTTAAACATAGATTTTTTCAAATCCACTGTTGGTTCTGAAAACAACTTGTGCAAAGTTAAATTAACCCTTTGATTCAAATCTGCAGAATATTTAAATTCTAGAGTTACAAAATTGTACTAAATCCTTCGCTTAAATTTTTTTGTTATGTTTTAATCTTTTAAAACTACAAGAAAGCTTGTATGTGAACGCGAGGAAGTCACTTTTTCGTGTTTTGTAATGTGTAAGTATGGTGTGTTGCATAACACAAAATTATTTATGTGTCCAATATTTGTATTCAGTAACCTTTTACACAAAAACAAAGAAAATTTATTTGAATAAATCAAACCCGTGATTTACAAGAGAGTCGATAATCAATTTTGTTTCAATTTTACCGGCAACATTTTGGACAATGAGAAATTAGACTCCGACTTGCACAGGAAATAACCTGCAACTCGAAATTTCGCCGATGTTTACTTTTTATTTCCAACAATTTCTTATCTCATTACCACTATGCATGATAAAAACGCGAAGTCTTTGTTTTGCTCTGTTTTTCTGCATCACGGCAGTCACTAGGAAGTCGTCTGCTACAGCGTTGTCACGTGACTTGACCCAACGACATTGATTATAATGCAAAGAACATAATATATAGCAATGTCACAGCTGCTAAACATTTTCAAACCATGTCCAAAGAAATTTTCGAGTTGCAACCGGAAACCAAAACTTCCGGTTGCGCATGACAGAGTTGAAACGTGTTTCTATTCGGCCCCGCCAAGTCACGGATAAATCCTATCAATCTGTGGAAAGGAATGATATTTTCCATATAATTATTCCAAAAATCATTTATGGTGGGTCCTAATTACACACAAGAAATGTCACTTTCACCATTTCGAAACATATACTATACAAAAAAAGAAACGCATAGGTGAATGTTTTCCGGATAAATGAGTTTTCAAAACGAAATATGTCCATAAAAACTGTGAAACACATTTGGTTGTAGAAACATTTTGATTGTGACAATTTTGAATGTTCGAATCTGTCACTGATTTCAAAATTGTGAATTTGAACGCGTTTTTGACCAAAATGAAAAAAACATCGCAAAACGGAACCATAAGCACTTTGAAAGTTGAAACTATTGGAAACATGCGTGTATTCACATTCTCCACAAAAGGCTTTCACCGATCACGAATTGCAATAGAAGTTTTACCATATGAAGAGTAAATGCAAATTCCACGTTTTGGCACTGCAACTCGAATCAACGCCATTGGCAAAATTCAGACTGGAGAGTCGCAAATATTACTTGCCAGGGGTCATAACGTCTAAAAGAGCACAAACACTTGTCTATTAGAACGCTTCCAACAATTTGGTTCCACCAATGATTGTCCACGTTCTGGAACACCTTGGATCATCACAGAGGGTCAAGATCGTTAAATTTGGTTCCTTCATCCAGTTTACTGCATTGTCAATGCTGTGTACACAGCTAACAGGGTGCCTATACTACACAGAATTTCGCCACAAACATTACGGAATCGTTTGCAACAGATCAGATTGAGAGTCAGGAGACGCTACTTTGGCAATATGTTATGACGTCATAATCGCTCGCAACGTGTTCTGTGCTGTAACAACGTTCAGGTCTGGAACCTAAGACATGGGAAATGTGTAAGTCTTAGCGATGCATCAGGATTTCTTTTGAAAAGAGGAGATGAAAAAGAATTGGGTATACAGACGTGTACAAATGAAAGATACGCTCCAAACTGCCAAAGTCAAGTCGTTAGATTTTGGAAAGGGTAACCTGATGATGTGGGCGGCCATATGCTACACATTTCTTTCTGGTTTCATTCATTTTCAAGGCAGTCTAATGGGCTTATGTTCATAACACACTACCATCAAACGACTCGTGCTTCCGATAAATGACGTAGCGTCGTAACGTTGTCCACTACATCGAAAGAGCACATACTGTTGGTGTCACAAGATCATTTCTGACATGTTACAACATCAATAGGATCCCCTATCACTTACGTAATCAGGATCTTAACCTGATTGAACACTTTTGAGATGAACTGGATTGACCTCTCTGGCAGCGTTAACGTTTACGTCAAATGCTTCCAAACCTGGCTCAGTTTATGCAGGACAAGTTGGAGACCATAATCCAATCATCAATGTAGCGACTTATACAGTCTATGCCAAGGCGTTTGAAAATTGTTAAGCGTTCACGTGTTGGTAAAAACAGACAATGACATTCAAGTGACCTCTGATTAGCTAAAGGAAGTTAAAGTCATATGGCGTGTATGATATCATAAAGAGCAATGATCCTGTTATCTCAGTGAGAAAGTTCAGTTTGTTATACGCATTTACTAAAAGACAGTGTCAATTCAAAATTGACTGTAACCACACCTTGAAATATCCAGCTATGCGTTTCTTTTTTTGTATAGTATATATATTGACTTTATGGCCAAAATGTCCGAGTTTGATCGTACGACGAGACGAGCAAGTTCGACCGAAGACATTGCTCAAGCCAGTGCTCATATACTATATATAACAAGGCTTTCCAACCGGCAATTTGATCCCGAAACATAAAAATATAAACATAATTACAACGTATTCTTTTGGTGACATCAGTTACATATCACTTATAATGTGTTTCCAAATGCCTTATCTTTCATTCGACATTGATCTTATACATATGTCACCTTCATAATTAGAACTAATTAGCGTTAAATTATTTCAGGCGATTCTTACGGCGTCATCACAAGACGGAAGTGTTCAAAATAGTGTCAAAAGGTCGCGACCTCCTCTCCCATTGGCCCAAAAGCATAAACAAACAAATGGTGACCAATGAAACAGGAGGTCACGACCTTTTGCTTCTATATATGAGCACTTCCGTCTTGTGATAACGCCGTAGAACTCGCCTGACATAATCAAACGTTTAGTAGTTCTAAGAGGGTGACATATGTATAAGATCAATGTTGAATGAAAGATAAGGCATTGGGGAACACGTTACAGGTGATATGTATCCGATGTCACCAAAAGAATGCGTTGTAATTATGTTTAATTTCGGGATCAAAATGCCGGTTGGAAAGCCTTGTTATATATAGTATATGAGCAATATCAATGCCCCAAGTGCTTGTGGCTCAAGCCGCTGAACAGAGATACACAGCTCATAAGGTCGGTCAGGACTGATTTGCAAGACTCAATTAATGTTGAAATCACTGAAATAAGGGGAAAAGTATGAACTGCCCACAGGACAGAGTCGACTCGATAACGTTCAAAGTTGTCCACAGGCTGACACTATCGGAATTATATGGAAGGGGATGTGTGCCAAAAATGAAATCATGTACACTCGTAACTCGCAAGATGTAACATGTCGTTCTCAACCATGCAATTCTCGAAAAGACAAGTCCAAGTGTGCAAAACTAACATTTCAATCCTGTAAAACTCAACTTGCTGTTCTCAACTTTACAAAGTTGAAATGTAATTCAAGAAATGTCAAAAGACAAAACCCGATTTTCTATTTTGAATAAGAGTAATATTCACAATAAACAATGCTATAAGTTACGTTTCACATATGGAAAATGGAAAATGGAAAATCAAGAGTTGTAAAATCAGCTTTTTAAAACAGACTTTTGCATTTCGAGTTTTACACGATTGCAATGTACATGATTTCGCATTGACGGGGGATGTGTGCCAAAAATGATATGCTATGCTTGATTCGTTAAAGCAAACATTTGACCGGCGCGCGCTGATTCTGCAACAGGCACGAGAAAGGAACAAGTTTACTTTATGTAAGCGGCTGACCTGGCTAACCTAAACAAATACATAAACGAGAGAATAACAGGCCAATTTACATTTAAAGCATAAGCGGGAGTATATATAGCGTTCATTCTTTCCGTTCATCTTCTGTCTGGCCGTCACAAAATTTGTCCGTAGCATATCTCAAAAACTATACCTACTAGCTTCACCAAATTTCATACACTTATCAACCATGATACCTAGATGTGCCTTTTGGAGGTTAGACTAAAAACAATTATTTTTGCAGTTTCCATGGATATATGACTAAAAAAGTTATTCGATGATAAATTTCTTTGATATATACATCTCAGCTTCACCAAATGTTCTACACATGTCAATCATGATTTTGCTTATGCCCTTTGAAAGTTAAACAATATGTGAATTTTCTTTTCTGTGTTTTTTTAAACATGACTAACAAAGTGACTCAAAATATGTTTGTCCTCAGCACATCTCGTAGAATTTCAGATCACTACCTAAAATTTGAAACAAAGATCAACCACTATTCCTAGATGCACCCTTTTAATGATAAAATCTATTAATGAAGATAGTTTTGTGGTTTCAGTTCAAAGGAGACTTACACAATGACGTACCTTTAAAACTGTATACTAAACAATCATAAACTTTAAACAATGTTTATCAATTCTACTGTTTGAAATTCTTTGAACAAAGTTGGAAGCGGGGCTATGTGAACTCTGCTCGGTTCCTCACTTGTAGATTAAAGTAATCCAACAATCTGGTTATTGTTGTGAGGGTAATATTTGTATGTCACTATTTTAGCATTCTCTCCCCAAAGAGGCATATCAAGTCATGAAATATCAATACAGCCTCTGTTCTATTATGCCGACTTTGTGGGATAAAATGGGAGATGCCTGATTGGAGAAACTCAAAGTTATATTTATTATTTGCGCAATCAGCGAATTATTTTGCGCCGGGGGAAACTGCCAGAACCCACGGATTTCGGCTAGTTAGAACAGAGGTTGTATCAACATTTCATGACTTCGTTATGTGGGGAGAGAGTGCTGTACTGGTACTTATATATCAAGTTGAATATCAAATGAATAAAAAATGAGATTTTTATGATGACTGGCTCTTGTTTTTATATTTGAAAGTGAGAAGCACAACCACGTAATTTGTAAACTTTACCAAATCAGGTGAAGTACATTTAAGTGAATGTAACTTAAAACTGATTAACTTTCACGAAACTAAATCCTAAATCTACTTTGGTATATAATATCGCAATGATGAAAATGTATGCATTTTTGAACATTTTTACTCTTACTTAAAGTGGTTTACAAAATAAATATATGTCAAAATCGGTGAGGCAGGAAGAGTATTGCATTCATTGCTACTTGTATGGCATAAAAGTTCAAAGGTATTTTACATATATACCCAATTATACATAGTTATCGCTTCAATTTCGAATAATCACTAAAATTTATCGTTGATAAGAATATTCAATGCAGTCATACATTTACTGTCATTTAAGTTGAATATTTTTGTTTAATTTTTGATGTCCATTTTATATAAAACTCAACAATGGTCAAGCTAGCAATATCTGGAATGACGATATGCTTTAAATGTAAATTGGCCTGTTATTCTCTCATTTATGTATTTGTTTAGGTTAGCCAGGTCAGCCGCTTACATAAAGTAAACTTGTTCCTTTCTCGTGCCTGTTGCAGAATCAGCGCGCCGGTCAAATGTTTGCTTTAACGAATCAAGCATAGCATATCATTTTTGGCACACATCCCCCGTCAATGCGAAATCATGTACATTGCAATCGTGTAAAACTCGAAATGCAAAAGTCTGTTTTAAAAAGCTGATTTTACAACTCTTGATTTTCCATTTTCCATTTTCCATATGTGAAACGTAACTTATAGCATTGTTTATTGTGAATATTACTCTTATTCAAAATAGAAAATCGGGTTTTGTCTTTTGACATTTCTTGAATTACATTTCAACTTTGTAAAGTTGAGAACAGCAAGTTGAGTTTTACAGGATTGAACTGTTAGTTTTGCACACTTGGACTTGTCTTTTCGAGAATTGCATGGTTGAGAACGACATGTTACATCTTGCGAGTTACGAGTGTACATGATTTCATTTTTGGCACACATCCCCTTCCATAGAATTAACCTATCGCCAGACGAGAGATAACCACGCCCCTTGAAATCAAGGGAGGTAACTCATGTTATGTCCGACAAACAAAAGTACGTTGTCTTTGACGCGAGCGTCACGGACATTGGTATTCCGTGTGATATAACTGCCATATTTTGGAATGCTAAACGAAACGGTCAATTGATGATGTTTCTTTACGGTTTATTTTCCTAATTTCAACAAATTTCAAACACAATTGACGAATATTTATTTCATGTGCAACAGAAAACGAATGCGGAAGTGCCGATTATGTGATATGACGGACATAGGGGATCGCAAAGATTTATAAGGAAATAGGTCATTTCTGAACATATTAATATAGAATTACTCATATGTTTTGGTGTAACTATCCTTTTCCCATTCGTAAATTAATAAAACAAATATACAGGTTCTACGCCCCTGCGATTTCTCCCGTGAAAAATAGCAAACAAAACAAACAGTAAAGTAAAGATTACAGAAAACACATAGCCCATTCACAAAACATGAAGGTAAAACGTGAGTTCCTGTGAATTTTCGCTTCAAATGTATATCACCAGTTCATATGGAGTTTTGAAAAAGAAAACCTATATATATTGTTAGGAAATTCATTGTCAAAATCCTTACTGCATAACATTAAAGCCAATGTATACCAACAATCTATTTAGACATATTTTTTATTGACCAAACAGCAAATAACTTTAGAAACACGAAAGGACATCGATATTCACAACAATATGGCTAAAAATATTTCCTGTAAAATGTCATTATTGTAATTGCTAGGAACGTTGTAAATACTTTATTTCTTCTTATTCTTAAATAAAATCAAAATTGCACTAAAAGTAAAACTATTCTGCTTTGTCAATAGATATTAGTTGATTCAAAATCAAACTGCAACTATGCACCATGACGCACAGGCACATGTATCGCTTAAATACAGCGTTAGAAAGACATGTATACTCACAGACCCTATCCTAATACTATATATACACAAAGAACTTAGTTAAGCACCACCAATGTTTTCAGAAAATAAGTTTCTGCTAATAAACCATGATACAAGGTTCCAGAAAAACAATTAGGGTTTTTCGATAGAACGATCATTTAGCAGTGTAGAAATGAAAACTTCACTCAATTTACGATTCACTGTCTCTGGATAACTTATTTCCCCCAACTTTGTATTTTTGAAAATTCAAGTTTACTTATAACTGAAAATGAAAGTAAATATTTTTTGCTGCAATATGGTAATGATAATTCTCTTGACTGAATTGATGATTTTAAGTAAGGACCTCCAAGGAAATGTTAGTCGTTAGAGCAGTATGAGCCTTCAAAATCACAAAATTATCAAATATCAAATTTGAAAAAAGCTTCCCTAAGAAAAAACTGGCGACTCTTTAAGATTATGGCTTATTTAAAGGGAGAAGAAGTGTTTGACCCACATTTCCAACTCAAAGAATCTCAAATTCAAGCACAGATTTGAAACATTTCGAAATTTTCTCAATAATGGTTGAAAAAAGTACTGAAAATTCAATGTCCTGCTAGGCTTTTATCGTGCATGATAAAAAAGGTTTCTCTAATTGAATGTCAACTAGGGATCAAAAATGTTTTTTTAGATTGAAGAAATCCAAAGTTTCATGCGTGGTTTCTCACCAAAGACAATAGTTATATTTTGCCAAATTTCAGTGGTCTCACATTTTTTCTCATATTTTCAATTATTTCGTGTTATAAGGGTTTTTACGTCAATTAAATAATAAATAAAACGGCAACTGTTATAGCTAGAGTGGTCAATACATCAAACATATCACAATATTCAAAGAGCTCCTAATTTCATTTTACAAAATGGGCGGTTCTTAATTAAGTTCTTTGTGTATATATAAAGGATATATATAGTATTAGGGTAGGGCCTGTGAGTATACATGTCTTTCTAACGCTGTATTTAAGCGATACATGTCCCTGTGGTAGAAAGGACCCTAGTGGCAAGTTTGTAAGCCAAACTTAAAAGAGGGCGATGTTGTCTTCATGAGGGATGGGAAGCGTTGACTCGATGTATCCAGTCTAAGTAAACCTAGCCTCACTATTATCCGTTACACTGCTATACTGAGTCTAGAAAGGTCTGGTTGAGGGTCGCGTCAGCCGACCTTTCTGCGACCTATGACCCTCCAACGTTATACGTGCGAAGGCACACTATTGTGGCTTGGTAAGATCAGTTCTGATTGGTCAACTTGGTCACGTGGGCTGACGCGACTCTCAACCAAGCCTTTCTAGACTCAGTATAGCAGTGTAACGGATAATAGTGAGGCTAGGTTTACTTAGACTGCAATGTATCCTAAGCCTGATGGACTGGTTGGAAAAGCCTCGGTCCGTGTGTGCAAGGACAGTAAATGTGTGACCTACATGTACGTCCGTCCAGTGACTGATCTAATCTATTTGCTGTGACCTAACTGCAAGCAACCTGTTATATTCTAGTCGATATGATTATTTATTCTCAAGACAATCTGGTAAATTACCATTCATTTCAAATTTTGTGAGGAACTTCGATGTTTTTTTTATCATGCATTTTTTTTCAGATTTAGTTGTGATATTTGTGGCCCATGAGGACTTTAATTCGTGCATCTCAGACTGTGAAAATAATACACATATATCCAATGCACAACTACCGATTTTACGGGCGCATTCCTCATATGAACATTTACTCAGCGCAAATGTGTACGCTCTCCCCTCCGGGAAACTAGTATTTTAACTTGAGTGATCTACTCTAGCTTGTTTTCTGTTTCCTGTTCAAGAAAAATCACATGGCAAACAAAGACTGTAATTGCAGCCATTTACCTGCACAGTAACGCACAGTTTTTTTGACCGTCCCTTTAACATGTTTACTGCTACCTGAGGTTTTCTGAGGATAAAGTGTACAGACACGAAGTATGCTTATATCTTCATATTAACATGGATAACTAGAAAGTGTTTTATTCATAAAATGACATGTCTCCCCAAAACACCGTTTCAGCTGAATTTTGTTTTTGAAAATTCCTTATAGTTTATTTAAAATCAAATAAAACCCATTATCTTTCTATAAAATAACATAAACTGTAAGTTTTGGTCATATTTAAGAGAATCGTTAATCATTATATCTGCATTTTGTCATGCAAACTAACCCTTACCTACAAAGTGACAACTCCAAACTCTTGCCATGGAAACCCAAAAATAAACAAGAAAAGCCTTTAAAAAGGCATGCTTGGTACCACATAGGCAGATGAAGGAGATTGTGATTTGTCGAACAATTTGGGTGATAATTGAAATATACAACACTGGATAACAGCACTAATATTAACACGAGTATTAATAAAAGTTAATTCCGCAAAATTAATTTCTATCAACACGAGTTGATGAAAGTTATGAATATTTTTTACATTCATCATCGATTGTTGATATATTTCATATCAAAAGACATCATCATCTTCCAAGTTCATTCTTTTTGACATCTCAGAGAAAGAAAGTAAATCTCTGAACTCAACAACACTAGATTTTCAAGACATTGATGTCATTGTATAGTGAGGTCACTATGTTTATGATGTTATGGCATTGTGATGTAGTTACTTGAAGTAAAAGCACTGTGTTGCCATGTAGCGTTGAATTTGTGGAAAACGTACTGCCAAAACGATATCTCCTTGTCATGATGGTTAATTATAAACAGTAGTATTACAGATAATAAACAAAATAATTTCCGGTGATCTCACGGAATTTTAACTCATGTTTGTTATCCGCTGAGCTAAGCCGTAAACGTATGTAGGTCATATTCTAAATATAGCACGAGTCATTTTCAGTAGCTCTGATAGTAAATACATGTTTTTAACGTAAACATTTAGTGACATCGTTAAGTATGACTTGTCACGTGGTCGTAAGTGATCTACCTATTAGTAAACATAAGTCTTATTTCGATGTCACCAGCGTACTTACAGAAACATTACTTTTATTCGCCAGGCGAGCCCAGCGTGAAATTTAATCAAATGAAGATGTTTTTAATTGAGTCTGTTAACATTTATCAGCGTCTTTAATAGAAAATATTGTTTCTCTTTTAACATGACATTTAAATCATATTTCACAGTTGAATGTGCCAAATATGTTGTATTACCACATAGTGACGTAATGCATTTTTTTACTACAGCTCTGTTTATTGGTCTTTTGATTTGGATACAACACATGTGAATGGCGCGGCTTCCCTTTGAAAATATCAAGAGTAATAAAAAGTAAATTCAGAAAAGTTTTAATAAAATCAAATCATAATGCTTGGTGCCTTTGGGCACCAAGCAATAAGGATGTATTTGATTATTCGAGTTATTTGATTTTGTAAGGACGGAAGAACAATGCCCAACATTATATCCCCCGTATCGCGCCAAACGCGTGACGAGGAATAAAAATATCAGATATAATAAACATATTCAGACATCATGGCTTGTGGTCATTGTTACAGTTTTTGTTTTTAAATCACATTTGAGAATTGAAAACTAACTGTATTTGAAAAGTGAAAAAGTGAATTCTTTACCGTAAAGTCGGAGCGTGATCTGCTGATAAACAAGAATGTTGTTATTAAAAGTGTGTTGCATACGTCGTGTGAAATATTTTTCCAAAGCGATTTAAAAAAAAAAAATTGAGCCGGTGGCAAACATTAAAAATATTTTTTGTCCCTCTCTCTCTCTTCTCTCTCTTTATCGCTCTCAATCCCCCTCATTCACAAACATACATACATATATACATACATATATACATAGATAATTACATAGATAGATACATACATAGGTAGATAGATACATACATAGGTAGATACATACATACATACATACATACATACATACATACATACATACAACGCACGCACGCACGCACGCACGCACGCACGCACGCATGCATGCAGGTAATAGTTATTGGCATAGTTATCAATTTGTATCGGAGAAAGCAAGGACAATGTGTCCGTGAGGCCTGTCCGAGGACGTTAGGACGACTGAACGGACAGACTGTCCGTGCATTTCCCGATACAAATTGATAACTATACTGACAACTGATTTACATATCACTTGAACCGAGGGAAATCGAAGCCTAAAATTAAAGATGTTAGAACATGTTTTTTTTTTAAATTTATGAATGAAGTTTGTAGTACTACGGATGTGTCACCTGATCTTTCGAAGCATGCAAAAATAGGGTATTAAGCACGTGACACGAAATTAATGTTTTGAACACGTGCACGTTGTGCAACGCGTGAACATACGGGTACTTTTCGCAACTCGTCCAATTCGTCCTTGGTTTTGACTGATTCGGACGTCTTATTTGTGCTCTATTCCGACATTAAAATTACGATAATGGCTTTTAACATTTCGGTCACCATTGTTTTCTTAGTATTTGTTTAAACTTAAAAACTGTGTTTAAAGATATTTAATTGAAATATATAAACTTGAATAATGTTCAATTAATTGTAGCTGTTAATCGTTTGCGATAATCTGTATCAACAGGCAATCTAAGTTTATTTGATGGTTCCCTTGCAATTCTAAGTGCAATTCGCAAAGTATGTTGATTGTAATATGCATTTGCCGACAGCATCGATGAATTCAATTCAGTCATAGGGGACACCAGGGCAAAGCGTCCCCTAACATATAAGTGACACTGTGTTTTCTGGGCACATTAACATGTTTAGAATGCTACAGCATAAACAAGATATAAACGAAAATGTATTTCGACAAAGGCGGTGCACTTTGCCCCGTAGTTTAGGGGAAAGCGCCCCATGCGAAAAGACACACACATGTGATATGTAAACAACATTTGATTAAGCCATTACCATACAACAAAGATTTTAGAGGTGTCATGCACGGGTACCCTTATGAAAACTAAACAAATAATAAAAACCTAGTCTCAGTATGCAAAGAAGGACAAAATATTTTTAATATCATTGACCAAAACTTCCGAAAAAACTGACTTGACTACTAAATACGAATTTACGAACTATGAGAGTCTTGACAATTTAACTCATTAACTATCAGAAAACAATTAAAATATGAATATCTTCTTACTTCTTTAGGGATAAAACAACATATATAATTGATATCTACCTTATGCTTAAAAAAGAGGGTACCGTTCGATATGGACATACAAGAAAATATATAATTCAAGCGATGAATTATAAGATTCCTTATTCCATGAATAGGCGATACAATGTTGTGTAAAAGGTGCATTCCAGTTCAATGTTGCGTTTTATGTTTATATGAAATATTGGAATTTGGACATATTCTTTCCTTTAAGAAAGATGTCGTTTTTGAAACCTTTTGCAATGGCAAGTCTCCAACTCACGCTAACGACGCAAACGTATGACGAAAACAGTCCTGATACCTGATAATGAACAAGATCTTTTATGAATGGTTGCCACGGACAACGAGGTCCAAGTGGTATGTAAACATACATACATGCATAGATACATACGTACATAGATACATACATAGAAACATACGTACATATATAAATATTTAGATACATACATAGATACATTCATACATACATACATACATACATACATACATACATACATACATACATACATACATACATACATACATACATACATACATACATACATACATACATACATACATACATACATACATACATACATACATACATACATGCATACATACATACATAAGTAAAATTTGCCAATTAATGATATAACAGATCTAGAAAATCTGTAAACTTACTTTCCTTTCCTCGAATGAGCACCAACTTTTGATCCTCATGGATACTGAAGTAGAAAAATGTTTAACTAAAATACATACGTATTTAACACAAAAAAACGACAATTAACTATACTTGACTAAAGGAAACTGAATTTATCTCGTATTATTTGTTATCCATTTCCCCAAAAAACATGCACCGAAAATTCGTAAGAACTGTTCTTCAGATGATCTGCAGGTACATCAACAGTTACATATCACTGACCTGCGAGTGTTCAAGGATCTTCCCATTTTTTCGACTACGACTTTGTTGACATGAGTCCGGAAAGCATATAGGTCAAATTATAAAATTTGATATTTCACGAGTTAATACGACATACAAGATATTCAACGCAGTGAAGAGGAACTCCCATCAAACCTCCGAGGTACCCCCGACAAAACACCCGAAGATATTTCAACTCATCCAAAACTCAAACACGACTCAATACGATTGAAGCCGACCCATTCACGACTCACTGCCGAGTCTTCCACGACAGTAAGTGACCACCACGACTCTTACAAAGACTCATTTCCGACCCACTAACGATTCACTGTCGACCCTTTCACGACTTGAACGACTTATCCTCACGACAAAGATACATGTCACCTACGAGTAGCAAGAGATGCACATACAATAAAATCAATTTCCCGACTGACATCCGACAACCACGATTCAACCTAACTATTAACGATGTATTAACGATTCAATATGATTGCGTAGTCAATGAGTAGTATGTGACTCGTATCTGAGTTTTATGGAGTCGTATAGAATCATATTGAATCGTAAATAAATCGTTAATGGTTAGATTGAATCGTGGTTGTCAGGTGTGAATTTGGAATGGTTCTCTCCCTTATTTTTAGCCGACTCACTCCAAACTTATGCAAACACATGTTCGACTAAACAATCATCCGTAAAGACAACTGATGACGACCCGTTCCTGACTACTCACAATTTCTAAAACCGAAGATGGAAAGGATAGGTCTGCGGTTTTCGGGCTTTCACATGTCCGAGTTCAGTCGAAAATCGCTATTTTTTGTCGATGTTATCGTATATGGATCTCTTGCAATTCGTAGGTTACATATATCTGTGTCGTGAGGAGTCGTCATTGTCGTGAATGAGTCGTGAACTAGATTAGCGTTTGCGGGACACCGCAAAAGCAGAGCAGCCCCGAAACTTGGGGTTTTGCCTTACCCTGTTCCGCCTTCTAGAAGCCTCAGCATATATGGCATTTTCTTGCGACCTTGACTTTTGACACTCAATGTCACGCAATCAATGAATACATTTAATTGAATATAACATTAATGTAACTAATTAAAGTGTTAAAAGTTAAAATAATCCATTTTCTCAATATATGTTGACCTTGCTGTGACCTTGACCTTTGACCTTGAAAGTGAACATGTCATTGTAATTCCCCAGAGGTGTAAAAACTAATACATGTTCATGAGTTCTGAAAAGCTTAATGGGATTAAGTTATATTCAAATTAGTTGCACATTGCAATAACACAAATCTCATGACCTTGACCTTTGACCTTCAAGGTTACACAATCAATGAACACTTTTCATTGAGTATAACAATCATCTAATGATTAAAAGTGTTCATTGTTAAAATAAAGCATTTTCGCAAAACCATGCTAAAGTAGTGACCTTGCTGTGACCTTGACCTTGGACAGATTGTAGCGAAAACCTTTTAAATATTTTTTACTCTTCCTAGGATGATACATACCAAGTTCAAGTTATCGCGTTTACAAGGAATTTTTTAGTGATTTTATAGCTCGTGACCTTGACCTTTGACCTTGAAAGTGAACATGTCAAAATCGTTCCCCCGAGGTATAAGCAGTAAGTTATGAATACAAGTTCTGGAATGCTTATTAAAAAAAAGTTATAGCCATTAGTATGAGAGCGGACGCGGCGGCGGAAACTGAACAAAAACTGAAAGCATAAATCGGTCGAAAATGAGTCGTAAGATGGTCGGAAATTAGCCTTTGTCAGAGTCATGCTGGTGACTTATTGTCACGAAAGACTCGCCTGAGGCGTATTGAGTCGTATCTGACTTTTGGATGAGTTGTAAGTTCAAAAGTCGGAGAGAGTCTTGAACACTCTCCAAACTCGTACATAAGTGAATTGGGGGTATTACCTATGTCTAGGTTTGGGTCTGGTTTGCCTATAAAAAGAGGTGCTTCGCCGTTTAATATTTCAAAATCGACATTCATAGAATCTCTGAAAGATGAACTTATTTTCTATTGGTACCAAGTATGTAAGGGATATAAACGTAGGAATATAAATTGTACTAAGGTCTGGGCTGCTTACAGGTTTTGCGCAGGTTCCATCGCAGCCGCTACATATGTTTCATTGTCTATAGCTTCCTTCGATTGAAATTTTCAGGAAATATATCCTCTTCATATTGCTCATAACTTAGTCTTTTTTGTTTCAACGTGTCATTTATGGTCAAAGATCAAGGTAACGAGTTATAAGATCTTTTTAAAAATTCTTTCTAAAACGATACTCTAAAACTTTTCGTGCCATGAAACTTTAATCTTGGTTTATCGTACATGTATATCTATCAATAACATGGGATGTTTTGCATGTGTGATAGAGGCAAGGACAAAACATCAAAATTGCCGCCCGGTCCGCAATTCCATATCAGCCATATCAGACCGGTCTGCAAATCCTTATTTTTATCAAACTAAAGGTTTAAAGCATGACCGGATCGTTTTGTATACAGTTATTTTTCAAAAGAATTTATGAATAACTTTCTTAAAATACATTTTTTTGCTGTAAAAATATATATTTGATAAAAATGTCACTTTTCATATAATAGCCCTTTTAACCGCCCTCACCCATATCAGCCCTCAGGCCTGCGGCCCTTGGACTAATATTAATTTGAAATATGATATGATATGAAAAATTACATTTTATAGCCTCTTAATATATCACCATTGGAGAAGTTAACGTTTTTTGGAAAGTACAATATATTCGAGGTCAAAGTCACAGCAAGTGTTTGTCCTTATGAAGATGATAATTAATTGTTCAAGGTCACCAAGGCAGTCATCTTCCCCCGGCTAGGTGAAAACGTATCGAGCAACTCTCCTCGCTTTAGACCTTGCCATCACGAGATAGAAAACCGGTGATCCGGAGCAGCGACACCTATCGTGATTACGAGTTACGCCCCTTACCAGCTCTTTCAACAATAGCCAATGAAATCGCCGTTTACAAATTCAAAATACTAACAGACGATATTTTTGAAAACTATCCGAGTGAAATTTGATATCAAACTTCAGCACCCATGGTTGTTTCATGTTTTCTATGAGCACCGAGAATGCAGAGAAAATAAACATTAATGTATCGAATAACAATTCCTTTCAACACGATATGAAAAGTTTTTTAAACATATTCATTTGAAAGATAAAAAGAAAACATGTTATTTATCATAGCAGTCATGTTTTACTTTATATGCATTTTATTCCGTAATCACGATATTTTTTAAAACATGTAACAACCCTTTCAAATATACACTAAAGTTTAAATAATTTCAGTGCAAGAATGTTGAAACCCAAGGTCGGTGCACATATATTTACGCTGAAAACTCGATTGATCACAAACTGCATTATAAGCTCGATTTGAAAAACGTTCCTGCATTGAATTTCAAGAAAAAAATAGGCGCTCATTCAGATGTGTATTGTGATTTAATACACTTATCCAATTCTTGAAATCATGTATATAAAAAAACATGTTCTCGTTTAGTCAGTGATAATGTATCGCTGAACGATTACCCGACAGCTCATTTAACAAGCTGTCTTCTGATTGGACTATGCTACTTCCGTGCAGCGGGTTCAAATGCTAGCACAGAAATTACGGCCAATGATGTCAAGGGAGGAACGGGAAAGGTTTAGAAACTTTTTCGTTTCGCCCGTGACGTTGTGAAGATGCAAGGCAGTAAGCTATATCAATAATGAAGAATAAAACTTTTGAAAGGTTTACCTGATTCGCTGTGACTTGTACAAGAGGCGATAGTTTACAAAGGCTATAATAACAACTCCAATCAAAATTCTGAAAATAAAACCAGAGAACATATCATATGCAAGCACAAATTCACTTGAGCATTTATCATCTGTTACAGTATTTAGCAAGGCTAACAGGAGTTAAGCATTTCCGACAACATTTAACTAAACTTGATTCAAATACAAATTTGCATTACCCTTTATAACTTCAATAATCCCCTACATACACATAATGTATTTGTCATTATATTTATTTACTTACAAAGTAAGCACGAAATCGATCCACAATAATAACATTCTGTAGTCATTCGCTTGAGCATCACCTGAAACATAAAGTGTTATGAAGTAACGCTCTCAGTGACACTCCTACTCACAGTATTTTCCTTAAATCACATTTTTAATTGTTTAGGATAGACCAACAGCTATTACATAAACCTCAGAAATGAGTTAAGCACAAATTGCTAAAGTTAAGTATGGGTTTAGACCAATATAAGTGGTTATGGTTATGACATTCTGATGTTATCGTTATCATTTAAAGGCAGAAGTAAATACTGGTTTCTGATTGGTTGATTTGAAGGATTTCCCAGTGTTGAATGGCAATGAACACCCGCAAATTGGCTGAGGCGGATACATTATTTGGCCCGCCTCAACATTAAATTGTTCTGATTCTCCTAATATTCGAGCCCGATTCAAATTTTACTGTTGTTGTTGCCGTCGGTTTTAAACTCAATTTGCGGATGTTGAATAACAATGAATCCCTGAAAGTTTACAAATGCAACTATTTATCTTCTAAATACTGTACAACTTGTTGAAAACTTTCAAGTGCAGCAGGAGGTTTGATACCATTCAGGTTAATCCTTAAGACTATTACTTCATGTTTCGGAATTGTATAGTCAGTTCAATACATAGAGATTATTAACCGAGTGTGTTTCCGTATCATTAATATCATATAATAGGAATAAAATTTGTATTATGCGATCCTTCAATCTATGAACATTTTAAGTCTGATTTCAAATGCACTAGTAAACATTGTATTTTTAATAACACAAAATGTGTAAGAACCAGTTGTCAACGTCGCTACAACAGGGGAAGTAACTTTAACTGCATTTGAAAAGCTGCATTGTCATTGTTGTTACGCCAGTTCAGTTACGGTATCCTTAGACTAAACGTCGACTATTTGCGAAGGTGAGGTTGTTGCGTTTGTAACTACGCTACACGATAATCTGTACTACCACTAGAATATGATTTGTTTATGCTGATAAGTTGGTTACCGACACGACCAAAGCGATCTAGGCATATGTTATGCACGAACATTGAAGCACCTATTTTTTCGATAGCCGATACCGGTATTGTTAGCTGCATATCGTTTTATTTTTAAACGCACAATGAAAACAACTTGAAATATATGCTTCGATAACCAAGCTATTTCTAAAATACGAATGCGTGATAAGTTTTGACAGATTTTGTTTACGATATTTTATTCGATAAAAAACCCACAAAACCTGAAAACTCCCGACGACGTTATCAATGTTTAGAGACCGGTTTAGGACTCGCATGACATGCATGGAGTTTTGAGAAAATAGTTCGAGTTTTGATCTCATTTGCATTGTTATCAGGGATCTGATAACATGATTACAAGATGGGTTTATTGCACAGATAACACTGCCCATTATATGATAAAAATTGATATTATGTCAATCATATTAGCTTTAAAGGGACAGTAGCACGTTTTTTGATGATCTTGTGTTTTTAAATTTTCACTGACAATAGTATGTCTATGATAAATGTATTATTTTGATAGTGTCAAAACTTTCATACCACAAACCAATTATCCATTGTCAGAGGAAAAAGTATGAAGATTCAGCTAAAATCCATGGGCGGCCATTTTGTGTGAACACCTTTAATTCATTTTGTGTGAGAAAAGGGAATCACATGGCTAACCTTACATATTTGGATTATTATTGATCCATTTAGTTTAAATGCATTGTTTTTCAATCCGAACCATTAATTTTCATTTTCCTGACATCACCTTATATTGTCCCTTAAAACGTGCTACTGCCCCTTTAAGATGATGTAAATAAAAGTATACAACCTTTTTGGTCATCAGGGAGTTTCCGGTTGCTTGGCGGATCAATAGCTTCCTTTTGTTTATGACATTTTCCAGTGTCCCTGTAGCACCAATCACACTCATCTTCACAGGGCTTGCTGCAGTCAGCTCCATAGCGACCAGGTATACAGAACTCATCAAGACATTCCCCTTTGTTGTCACATACTTTACCACCGCAGGAAGGCTGACAGGATGTCTCGCAGTTTTTTCCGTATTTGGTGCCCTCACAATCTGGGGCAGTTCCACTAAAGCGGTCGCACTCTCGGTCCTTATTGTGGGTTTCACAAGGAGTGTTGCACTGGAAACCATGGTAGCCGGGGTTGCAACCGATGGAACAAGGAAAGGTGCCAGTTTGTATATCATAGTTACACATCAAATCGTTACAGTTAGTTGGGCATTCGTATAAGCAGGTCTTTCCTGCATACCCAGCTATGCATCCAGCTAAACAATTATTGTTTCCGTCACACTTTTGCTGTTGACATCGAAGACAATCGTTTGCACTCACCATCGAAGTTGTTGCCACCAATTGTGCTGCTACAAATTAAAACAAATTGTTGTATATGACATATATGTATGAGAAATAAGGCTTTGTAAGACTTTCTATCTAAAACTTCATTTGATTTTAAACGAGAGCTTGAACTATGCTTATTGTTCAATCAGATATATGTGCTGTCTCATTTCACAGAGACGTGTATGTTGTTTCCAGCGGCACTCTAAGCATGTGTCGTCTACACTTGCATGCGCAAAGGCATTTAAACAACTCATAGTCAATTGTGTTCTAGTATTGATGGGGCATTAGCATCGAAATAATTTACAAAAACGGATGCCCAGACCGAATTATATGCGTAGAAAGACATTGCAATTAAAACTAAACATTGCATTGATGCATTGCGATAAAACCTTTCTCTAGTCCATCAATTTATAATGTGAAAGAAAAATGTCGATAAAGTGAGGCATAACAGCATGTGCATGTACCTGTGTTGTATACTGGATGCTCTCAATACTTACAGTAAAGCATCATGATGACAAACAAGATGGTTACCATGGTGACTCGCCTGAAAAATAACGTAAAACATAAAACGTAAACTCTCCAATGTGTCCATCGTCATCATCATCATTGAGATAACTTTAATAGAGAATAGATGATTTGAAAAGAACACTTTCAAATCGCAATGTGCTCATTGTTCAGTGAGACCTATCCGTTATATTATGCTATGCAACCAAGTACCTCTTACTGGATATACGACATGGATTTACGACCCCTTTGTACGACATGGATACGACCCCGTTGTGAAACGGTCGTAGAGCATGCCGTAAGAGGGTCGTTTACAAGGTCGTGTCTTGTGTTTTTCCACTTTTCCCTGGCAAGCCGGTTTAAAAGAATGACAAACAAGAAGACTTGGTGTTTTTCTTCTATATTTTCTGCGGGGGATTTTCACCAGACGTTGTACATTCAAGATGGCGTCCACAGGCGAGAGCAGCCGGAAAGTATGTCCTGCCATAGCTGGACTCCGAGTCTGTCTGCCAGTTAGGGAACATGCACGAATATTTAAGGATTGCAAATAGATGGACACTGAGGGTCAAATTACAGAAAGATTACATAATGGATGTCAGGGAATGTCCAGATAAGGAATGGCAGATGTTCTCAACATGGGGCGGCCTAGTGCTTTGATATGCATGGCGAGGGATGCTGAGAACGCCGTCCTTTTTTAAATAATAATTAGTGTCAAATTTCGGCACTGTCACAATACCATGAGTCTTGTGGTCGACGAAGAGAACGGTTTCAGAAGAGGACGATCCTATTTTTCTTTATTTTTATGTTTGATTAAGTATTGTAAATAACAGAAAAAAGCAGCAAAAAGATTACTTGTACTTGTTTTATCGATTTTAGAACGCATCAAACTCGACGAATTGAGACTTGTTGTGGTTTAAACTCATCGACTTTGGTATGTTATGTCATATTCTCGAAGCTATCACTGTATGATAATGTTTTATTTTCTGTGCAAATTAAGAAATTTCAAACGGACATATTCCAGGTAAAATCTGGTATGATACAAGTATGAAACAACACCGTTCTAAAGTCCTCAAGAAAGCTTATGAAATCCGCCAACAACAAGGATTGTATACAAGGATTCGTGTTATGGGTATTGATGTAGTTTTGGAAGTAAAAGGGCCAAAAGAACCTAACACTGCGTGGAGACGACTCCACATTCCTAAGGAATAGATTGTGTAACTTTAATGTCTATACCACGGACATTCGTATACAGAGGTAAATCTTCGTTGATCATCGTGGCCACACGGTGCGAACACTATGACAAAGCGCGCACGTGCATTTCATGAACGTTTTTGTTTCAGCCACGGACATGTGGCATGTGTTGTTGAGCTTCAACAAATTTGTGTTTGTGCATTTTTCGTTAATGGAGTATACTATACGGATTATGTAAAACCACCAAAATGGTAAGCATTGATTTATTATCATATTTGACGGGAATCACGTATTTAATTGTATGATAGTCAACATGATACTATCTACAACATGCCATAATTCAAGTAATTATGCTAGCGATATTGTGTTATATATCACGTATGACACGCATCTTTTCCTGAGAGGCAATGCTATGTAAATATCATATTTGACATTACTGTAGCATCTGATTTTATGACTGTCAACACAAGCAGTAAGCTGTATTCAAGTAGTTACACTGTATACCGTTGAATACAATGTACGGTAAGCATACTATCAAGAGAAGCATTGCTATACAAATATCATATAGCATCTGATTGTATACTAGTTAAATGGTATCACGCGTAAAAGTCATATTCAAGTAAACATGCTTGAGACAGTACATGTATTATGTCACTTTTAAGTAACCGTCCTAGCTTGATGCTTTTAACATATGATGTGAAACTTGCTGTTGTAACCTATGTAAATTGCTGACATGCTTGGATGACATCATGTTGAAGTATTACATGTCAACTTATCTGCTTTGCAAGCATATCGCTAGATATCTAAAATTGTTCATATCTTATTATTTATTATCATACGGTTTTGTATCACAAGTTAATATATTGATATGCTTATGTGCAGTAAGTTGCGCTTCAAATATGCCACAAAATACATGATGGCAACTTGAATATTGCCAAAGAAACAATATACAAATCAACAAGAGACAACATACTTCTCTCATTAACAAGCCCTCTCTACATTTTGAATCAACCGCCGGGATTATTCCCCCTATAAGCGGACCCTTTCCCCTCAACATGCTTCTTTTATTTGCTTATTTCTTCTTTGATTTTGAAAAACAAAACAGTACAAAGTTCATACAAATATACATGCCGAAAACGACAAAGCTACCAACACTTGATCTTCCATGCACTTATAACAAATTGATGTATACTTCATAATGACAAGCGGAATAAAAATTGTCAGTTCAAATTGCCAGGGACTAAACAACAAGAAAAAAAGACTAACCGTATTTCAAAACATGAAAAAGAAAAATATAATAGCTAATATATATTGTCTTCAAGATACACACTTCACACCAGAACTAGAATCCAAAATTAAGGAGGACTGGGGATCCCCTAAATGCTACTTTAGTTCATTTAAAAGCAATTCACGTGGGGTAGCAAATCTATTCGATGACGATCTAGACTTTGAAATCATGAATGAAATAAAAGATGGAAATAATGGAAACTATTTAATACTAAAACTGAAACTACAGGATAAAACATTCACCTTACATGTAGCAACGATTTATGGGCCCAGAAATGATGAACCACTATTTTTTGATAACATAATGAATATCATTGAATCGCTGGACTCTGACTACTACAAAATGTGCGGAGACTGAAATCTCGTACAAAATCCGGAGATTGACACATACAATTATAAACATGTTAATAATCCAAACACAAGAGAAAAGGTAATAGAGTTTATTGAAGAATATAGCCTCATAGGTCCATGGAGACTTATCAACGAAACATCAAAAAGATATACTTGGCGTCAGCCTAATCCTGTTAAACAAGCAAGGCTAGACTTCTTTTTGCTCTCCAAAAACTTAGAAAAATCTATTTTGAAAACTGGAATTGATCCCGCCTTTAGATCAGATCATTCATCGATTTGGGTTATTCTTGATTTCAACGAAGTAGAGAAAGGTAGGGGATACTGGAAATTTAACAATTCGTTGCTTAGAGATAAAGATTATGGTACGAAAATAAAGGAAACGATAAAAGAAACCATCAATCAGTATGAAAATGGAATCGATAGTGATGGTATTCCGAAATACAGTATAGATGACCAACTCCTTTTCGAAACGTTGTTACTAATGATAAGAGGACAAACAATAAAATACTCATCTGAGAAAAAGAAGGAAAGAGAAAAGAATGAAAAGGAAATAACAAAAACAATAGAAAATCTTACGATTAAACTTGACTCAGCAGTAGAGTTAACAGAAAAAGAAGACATTCAAGCTAATTTAGAAATAGAAAACCAAAGGCTAATTGAGATCCAAACCGTTAAAACTGAAGGCATAATGCTTCGAGCAAAAGCTGAATGGAATGAAAAAGGAGAAAACCCAACAAAGTATTTCTTATCACTAGAGAAACGTAACTTCCTCAATAAGGCGATAATCAAATTAGAAAATGATAAAGGGGATACTCTTACAAAAACTGAAGATTTAATCACGGAAACAAAACACTTTTATCAAAACTGGTATACTAAACAGGGTACTGATAATACCGATTTAGAGGAAATGTTTAAAAATCATGATATACCAAAATTACAAGACACTCAAAGAGAAAAACTGGAAGGAGAAATAACATATGCAGAAGTGCTAAATGCTTTGAAAAATATGAAAATAATAAAAGCCCTGGACCATCTGGTTTTACAGCCGAATTTGATAAATTCTTTTGGATGGACTTAATAGGTATCTTATCAAATCTCTCAATCTAGGCTATTCCAGGGGTGAGCTTTCTAACAGTCAAAAGCAAGGATTAATTACATGCTTCCCTAAACCAGGAAAATCAAAAGAATATTTAAAAAATTGGAGGCCAATTACTTTGTTAAACGTTTCATATAAAATTGCATCAGCAGTGATTGCTAATAGAATTAAACCTACGCTAAATGATATCAACGAAAAAGGCTTTGTGCCAAACAGATATATTGGTGAGTGTACGCGCCTTATATACGACATCATGGATTATACCGATTGTATGGAGATACCAGGAGTGTTACTTCTAATTGATTTTGAAAAGGCATTTGATTCTGTTGAATGGGATTTCATCTCCAAAGTACTTGATTTTTTCAATTTTGGAAAATCATTAAAGCATTGGATACATACATTCTACAAAGATATTAAATCAAGCGTGTTAGTAAACGGTTTTGCAACAGACTATTTTAGACTGACTAGAGGATGCAGGCAGGGAGATCCCCTATCCCCGTACATATTTCTTCTGTGTGCTGAAATACTAGCAAACATGTTACGGATCAATCCAAAAATAAAAGGAATCACCATTGGAAACACAGAATATCTGGTATCCCAATTTGCAGATGATACAACATTGATACTAGATGGTACAGAAACTTGCATTCAGAACACATTACAAACCCTACGACAATATGCATCATTCCCTGGTTTGAAAATTAACACAAACAAAACACAAGTGATAAGAATAGGATCCCTGAAAAATGCTAAAGAAATTTTGTGCAAAAAATGGAAATTGAATTGGAAAGAAACAGAATTTACTCTTCTTGGCATCATTTTCACACATAATTTGGCAGAGATGGTGGAAAGAAACTACAAAGACAAACTGAAAGAAATACGACTAACCATGAAGAAATGGTCAGCAAGAGCTCTTACACCCATAGGTCGAAACACAGTTTTGAAAAGTCTAATATTACCTAAACTTAATCATTTATTCTCATCACTCCCTAATCCAAGTGAAAAATTCATAAAGGAATTAAACTCCGAATTTTTCAAATTTATTTGGCAAAATAAACCTGATAAAATAAGTCGTAAAATTCTTAAAAATTCAAATGAAAATGGGGGATTAAGAGTACCTAACTTAGAAAATACGATCAAATCTCAAAAAATAACCTGGATTAAGAGACTATTCCAAAATAAATCAAAACTTGAGACATTATTTTTTTATAACGTCAATGCAAAAGCTATGAACTTTCTATCAAAATGTGAGCAATATATCAAGCAAAATATACTGACAAAACGAACAAATGACTTTTGGACCGATGTTTTATTAGCATGGGGAAAGTACATCAATAGTAAAAGTCTAAATATCAAAGAGGAAGATGATATTCTAACTCAACCAGTCTTGCATAATGATAACTTCCTAATTGACAATAAGCCAATATCCTACAAACACTACGAACAGTCGGGAGTATACACCGTAAATGATTTAGTAGATGACAAAGGTAAACTTCAATCTTTCGAAAAATTTAAAAAGGAATACAACTGTAAAACCAATTTCTTAGAATATGCCGGAATTTCGAGGACAATACAAAATTATTGCAAACTTGAAAATATCACAATACACAAGAAGACATGCATGCCTCTTATCCCCTACTTTCTTCAAGATCTAGTTAAACCAAGCAAAGGTTGTAGAATATTCTACGATACACTACAGACAACTGACAATCAAAATAATAACAACAAAGGTAAGATCAAATGGAATTCCGAATTCAACGAACAAATATCAATGATTGGAAATATATATATAAAATTCCATTCAGGGCACTTGTAAATGCTAAACATCAATGGTTTCAATATAGTAATATTCACAGATGCATATCAACCAATGAAATGTTATACAAAATGAAATTGATTGAAACTAATACTTGTTCCTTTTGAGAAAACAAAGTTGAAACTATAACGCATTTATTTTATGAATGCGACATAGTCAAAGATATTTGGAATAATATCACCAAATGGATACAACAGAAAACGGGCACTATTCTCCACTTTGATAAGATAAAAATATTATTTGGATACCCGGAAAAACGAAATGATGTGCTAAATCGTATCATAATTATAACAAAATACAATATTTTCAAATCGAGACTAGTAAACAAACTTCCACACATCGCACACATAAAAAACGAAGTCGAAACCTCATATAATTTAGATAAATGCAACTCCAAGATGAACTGTAACTTAACACCATTTACTCAATTTTGGTCCTCTTGTCATATGTTGTTTTAGTTGATGTTGTTATCCCTACAATATTGATTATGCTGTACACCTGGAAGATCTTTGTATACTATATGATTTTTTTATGAATGCTTTGACATATCATGTATTTTGACTTTGTATGAAATAAAAAAAAATATAAAATAAAAAAAATCTGGTGTGATTGAAGGATGTGTTTTACTACCTACTTTTTTCGCTATCTATATTAATTATGTGGCTTTGTTTAACAATTGAATTAATATTAAAACGTAAATGTTGATAAAGTTGGTTGGTTTATGTTTTTTATGATGGTAGTGTTATATAGGAACATAAATTAATTTTCACTAATATAGATATGTAAAATGGTTTGACTTACTATTGACGTCAGCTCTGTGTCGCTATATTGACGTCAGCTCTATGATGTCACTATTGTGGTCACTATTGACGTCCGTTCTATTCTGGTTGATCTCACCACGTCTTCGTCTATAGCATCGCCGATATACGCAATAACTCACAGCGACCCCAAGAAGACAAATGAATAATATACTTGGAAGGGCAACAGCTATGACAACTTCAACCGACCACTTATCTGCGAGGAACAGATTGCAAAATCATCAAAATCATAAATCTAAAATATGTAGATTGCCAATAATGGAATCCAACCTTATTTAAAAAAAGAGTTTCACTATTAATGAAATCTCAGATTTTGCATTGGTAAAATTTGAGTCGTCAAAATCATAAAATTGTTAAGAAATTGAAAAGTCACCAAAGATGGATTAGCAAGTTAGTAACTTTGAATTGTAACAAGAAAGTTTCTTCTTTCATTACTGATGATAGCTCCTGTCAAAGGAAGTTATAGGTTTGTAACGTTCTATTCCATTAGATACATAGATCATAAATACGTATCATAATTAAAAGAAAAATCCGGAAATATGATATGTTACCATCGGGGCGTTGTGCGCAAGGTTTGTTTTCACACGGTTTGTTGTTGCAGGGTTGTTGTTTACAATTAACAGCACATGATCCGTCAATGTTATTGCATACAAGTTGTGGACAGTTTTCACATGAAACGTTGCAGTATGGTGTATAATACCCGTCCCTGCAGCCCTCGGAACACTCTCCTGTAATCACGTTGCAGTGTAGATCTCCGCGAGAGAGAGGACGACAGTTCTTGGAGCAGTTTAATGCACAATTTTCGCCATATTTGCCAAAGTCACACTGTTCCGACAAATCTGTAAAACAGGAGATCACGTTATGTTTTTAACATTTCATAGAAAATCAAATTAATCACCAACTGCTAATGTTACCCAAGTCCGTATTACTGCCAGCTGAAACATCCCAGACAGATCACATTTATTGTTACTATAAACATCTTATTGACAAAGGCACAGAACTAGTGATACGGATAATTTCTGTCCTGGTATACAATTCATAGGCCAGTAATATCAGTTGAATGGGAGTGGCAATTTACATAAATTTAGATCGACAGTTCTATGTTATGAAATTCTTCAAAGGCATTTCATGTTTAATATCAAATTCATGAAATACGTATCTACGACTTATCATAGTGAAACACACGTCTTGCATAACAAATAACATGTAAAGGGAGACGACCGCCTCAAATACTTCTTACCCTCTCATCCTCAAATATTTAGAAATAGGAACAGTAGGTAGAAGTTTACCTTATCACTAGTCATGTGCCTTTGTCAATAAGATGTTTACCAATGACTGTTAACAAATACTGATGCTACTGTTAGGTGACAAGTTCAGAATTCTTTGATCACGTTTAATATCGTCTGCTGATTCAAATCACATTTGGGCGATGCATCTTAGCAAGGATTATCCGAAGGCGATGCAACACCAACAACGGCACTAGGATACAATATTAATATATAAACAGAAAACGGGCAGCTGTAGCAATATAGGATTGAACACCTAGAACGCACCACAAAGAGTATTAGACTCTTCAAACAAAGACGTCCAATTGTCAGAGGGTAGACCAATCGACGTTGCCAGAAGAGTGATTGTGAGTGAGTGAAGGTTCCCAGATAAGGATAGTTTGTGCACCCAGATTGCGATCGAACACAGACGACAAACGTGTATGTGAGCAAAAAACATTAAGTTGAGAACATCAAATATGTACCTTATAATATGGTAGGTATATAGTGTGGAAACATAAACTTGTTCAAACAAAATAAACTATTTTCTAAAACTCCTTTTTAAAATTTTAAATCGCTCACCAATAATTAACAACGTAATCGGGACTTTACAGATCATTTTACGATATAATTTCGTAAACACAATCTAGGAGGTTAAATCTATCACGCATTCATATTTCATATACGCAAAAAATGGTTATCGAAGCACTGTAACCCAGTTGTTTCAATCGTGCGTTGCTACAAAAATACAATATGCAATATGCAGCTAATGGCTATAGTACATGAACTTTTGCACCGAATTTGCCTCATTTTTCGCGTATAATACGAAACTCTTTGACACACATTGACCAACTTATCTGCGAAAACAAAGTATATAACTTTTTCTAGCGATGGTATACGTTATCGAGTATGGCAGTTATAAATATTGATTTTCTTGGCGCTTAATAATTTAGCATGTATTGAGATACGTTGTTTGTCCAACTGATGATTAACTATTTTCTTTAAAAAAAACATGCAATGAAATCAGGACATCACTTACAAGTGCATAAGAACACACATATCAGAAGACGCATCACATTTGGCAGCTGAAAGTTGTCAAATCTGAAAAAAAAATGTAACAAAATTTATTGGTTCAATAAAGAAATAAACAATATATATATATGTAAAGAATAGACTCCGAAAACTCGTCATTAGTTGTGCACGAGGTTTAGTCTGAGGGCGTTAGCCCGAATACAACATAATAATTGTAACATATAGAATAAATGTAACATATGTAAGTTGATGTTAGTTTCATTTTACTAATGTAGTTTCGTTGTTTAACTACTATTCACTACTAACAGAATCTATGAAATGAGGACTCTATACGAAAGTCTATAAAGTAGACGTGCGATTCACAATTTTCTTATTTTAGAAGAACAAATATGTCTTACTAATAGGAATTGAAAGTCATACATTAAATCGTTACGAAAGGTAATCATAGATATAGAAAAGCATGGTTTTGGGCGTGCATTATTATGTTACTCAACGAATAAGTTGAACGGCTACATGTGTTGAAATAACGAATTTAAACGAACATAAAATATAGAATAATTCTCCACAAATTATCATATTTGCCACACATTTAGAGACATTATATAGCCCATATCAATGCGAGATTAAACAAACCTTCAAAGCAATTTGCACGGGATGCACGTGCGTTGTCACAGCAACTGTGAAACTGACATCAAATTCAACAAACGAAATCGTCAGAAACAGCATTTGTAACAGGCGCTAAATTTTAGGACTGAATAACAAACGTGATTTTTGAAAATCATTGTCTGTTTTAAAGGGACAGTAGCACGTTTTTAGGGGGGTTATAAGGTGATGTCAGGAAAAAGAAAATTAATGGTTCCAATTGAAAGACAATGCATTTAAACTAAATAGAGCAGTAATAATTCAAATATATAATGTAAAGTTTAGCCATGTGATTCCCTTTTCTTACACAAAATGAATTAAAGGTGTTCACACAAAATGGCCGCCAATGGATTTTATGTGAATCTTCATACTTTGTCCTCTGGCTATAGATGATTGTTTTGTGTTATGAAATTTTTGACACTGTCAAAATAATACATTTATCATAATCTTACTATAATCAGTGAACATTTTAAAATTACCAAAAAACGTGCTACTGCCCCTTTAATGTCACTAGATGTATAACTATTAGGGAACAGATAATAAATAATTAGTGTACAGTATCAGTGTCAGTATTGACATTAACAGCTAATTAACGTTATATTTAAAATTATAACAAGCTGTCAGAAAACACGATTAACTCTCCTATTAATCTTTCAAAAACACCTTACTGAACAAAATGACAATTAAGCATTAACATTTCAACTCTGTACCGTATTAAGAATATGTATGTCAATGTATTTCAACATGAATTTAGAGTTAATTCCTTTTTTCTATTGCTTTTTGCTATTCATTCCGTAATCCGGAAGGTTATGGGGGTAATGAACCCGAAAAAAGATTTGAGAGGCAGTGTTGAGCGATTAAAGTTGAAATTTGAATTCTAAATTCTCACTCACAATAACATTTCCCAATTTTGTTATTGTCAGTTTTTGTGAAAGTTTACAGGAAAGAAAAACGTCCCGTTTTACGCCTCGGAACTTATTTCAAAGTCGAAATGTATGCATGTCTCTGATGCAAGTTATGATCTGTAATCTCAGTGAGATCCGGTAAAAGGAGTTGTTTAATTAAAATAATCTACACATCTATCTTATGTCTCCTACTATGCATACTTTATATGATATTGAATTCAAATGTAACGGAAAGAAGAACATGGTTTACTTATGTTTACAGCATGTTATAAACTACTATTCAACAACTCATTGCTGATAGTGACGTAATAAGCTAATACGTGTTTTTCAAAAGCAATTTTGCCTCTAAGAAAAATATATAAATTATATTTTTGCAATGCAATCATAAGGCCTAGTTGAGAAAACAAAAGAACTACATTATCAATCCAGTAATGAATAAACGCCAAATATCATTTCATTTCTATTTCCGTGAGTTAAAATTCAAAATTATAGCCGATGTTAGACAATCTGTATAACTAAACTATTTGTATGTATCAAAACGCTTTTATCATTTTATTTGAGGTTGCCATTAATAATTTTACGTGCGCTATCTCCCAAGTTTTCTGTCCATCATTGCTTCATTTATACCCGTGTCAGTAGTCTGAGAATACAACGATGTCTGTGTTTCGATTCTGATATAAAAAAGGTTTTAAGGTGAAATGTAAAAAACAATTGTTTTTAGAAAAACCATGAGATTTAAACAGAAATCTTCATTTTAGTTCCTCTGAAAGCAAGTTCTCTCTCAAGGTGTACCCATTCAACTACAGGCGTTGAGTTGAGGTGTAATTTGCACGTGCAACTCAAGGTGCGCGTGGTTCTGATGGCTGCTAGGTCATTGACTATTGACGAGTAACAACCAAATATTGACGTTTTATTATAGATATTGACGATTTTCCCTTGGATATTGACGAGTTTTTAGAGCCGAACATACGACTATTGACGATTAATTTAGGTTTAAATATATATATATATCATGTCTGTACACATTTACAATTAAGTGGATCTGAATTTATTGCTTTGATAGGTAATATCGTTTGAATACAGACATGTTGAAACGTCAAATGTAAGTCAGAAAATGATTATTGAGCGATATATTGTATATTAACCCCTATTTATTTTATATAAACCCCTATGATCAATTTAATTTCTGCTGCACGTGAGTGTTTGCCAGGGCCTTTGAGGCGTAATTTACGTTTTATTGGCACTGTTGTGTACCCGGTAGGGAGGGGACATATCAAGATGTCGAAGTGAAAAGAACAAAGGTACATATTGTATCGGTCTGCATTCAGTGATCTGTTCTCCTAATCTTAAGGTTAATTCAGATGATTGCCTTTATTTTGAGTTATCAGGGAAAGACTTTGTAGAATGTATACCTGATTATAATCGGTGCACAAGCTTAAGCAATATTTTGGAATTCACGTTGAAGCTTATCGCAGTTTCATTTTTGAAATGTATCCTCTCGATAATTTGTTAATGTCTAGTTTCATTCCCTTCAAGGACTTAAATGTAAGAGTATTTCCTGCATATTCGTGTTCGGCTATTTAAAAGACTTTTGTCACACACGCCATATGAGTTGAATAATTTACTTTACCACACCTGCACACTTTGCCCGACCTCATATTGTTTTCGTTTTGTTTTTCCAAACCTGCATCATGGTAACCATTTTACAACATCGTACATCTGCGACACAGTGAATCTACAAATGGCTTTGGAGAATTCGGAAAACAATGTCATAAAGATTATCAATGACTACAAATAATTGTCTTATTTTCAATACTTTACATATTTATGAAAGTTGAAGTATTTTATTTCAGCTTGGATCAGTTCATAATTGTACATAACAACACAATATATATATTTGTTAGATATGTAAATAAAACGAGAAATAATTAGTTTTGTTTTTTCTATTTTCTAGTACTACATGGAAATCAGTAGATATAGAGTGAAAACTACCTTAAATTAGCATTTAAAGGTGTGTACACGCTAATGGTTACTACTTTGAATATATACTCTTTAAAATAGAATCGCCTGATGTTGAGAATGTTGTACTGTAATGCTATTTCTTACGATATCAAAGGTCATTGATGAATGATTATCTTCACTTACCATGGGACAAACCAACCTTTTATTAATTGATTGAAGGTGAGATACTCTGTTCTATCAGTGAAATAAACCCTCTATCTGGCTACAGTGGTGATAACCTTTATCGTCACTCTACTGAGTGGTGATAAACTTTATCACCACTCTAGTGACGTCAAGTTCAAGGGTTTGACGTCATGTAACAATGGTCTGACGTCATGAATTCTCCTATGACGTCACACTGTTACCGCGGTGACGGGCTCTTCCAAGCGGCCGCTCAACATGAAATTGGCCTTTTTAGACGTAATAAGAAGGATTTCATCATATAATAAATAGAATATCTATCAATTCTTGACAAATACTATGTTTATCTCATCTCGTGAGGTAGAAAAGTTAAATATTTTCACTCGTGGCTGCGCCACTCGTGAAAATATAACCTTTCTACCTCACTCGATGAGATAAACATGGTATTAATCAAGAAAAGACAGATATCCTCCATTTATTTATATAAGAAGCGTCTAAAGACGTTTTGCACAAACGATATTTCGAAGACATTAACACCATATAAAAAAGGATGCCATAGAATTTTGTGACGATAACCATAAAAAGCAAACTTAATTACGATTGTTGTATTCAATGTGAATGGAAAAGATGATCTGCAAATTTTGCAAAAAAAGCAAGAACGAAAAATTACCAATGGTGAGATTGAAACTCCATGGCATTGTATATTGGATTATCCTGGTCAATCCCATGCGTCATTATGCTGTCACGACCACGAAGACTACCTACAACAATGTTTGTAGTACTATTCTGACAAAACAAGAATCGTTTGCGCGAAGTAGTTACTTGACAAAGGAAGACCATTTATTTTGAAAGGCGCCAATTGCTTAAGTCGTCTCGTAAAGTAAAGAAACTTTTAGTTTGGTTTAGTGATGACTCACCATTTCGATTAAGTAGCGTATCTTTATATTTTTAGTTCAGAAAATGAAAATGAAGTTCGAAAGATTTAAGTATTCAGTTTAATCCCTTCGACGATGTGAAGTGTGAAGAGTGAACCGGATAAAGGCGAGATTTATTGCTTGTACGGAAAAAACAATTCACTGCACCAGCAATGTCCTCTAACATTCGATTATGAACCGACTCATACATTAAACCTGAACTCATTACACTCATACTGCCACTGCAGCATAAGAGGTACACGATGATGTATACAATGATTCATAATACACTTCAATGCAATAAAAAGCTCACGGACAGTCTAAAGGTCAACTAAATGTATGTTATATCTTAAAATATGACATAACTTTTTTTTACAAAATAATGACAATTCTCGCACAAATGAAAATCATTGCCATTGAAATCACAAAGAGTACATATCCTGTCCTTTTCAGTGATTCGTCGCCATCTACCTTTCTCGATTGGGAGAAAATGATTAGAATTTCATCTTGCTATCTAAGATTTTCAAAAATACTTTAAGTAGTTGCGTTAGAAGAAGTTTCAATCGTTGTGGTCCATGGTTGCTGAATTGTATTTTTTAATATTTATTCAACAATGGTTTTTGGCCAGAAGATGTTTCTTAGATGTTGATATTTCAATAAAACCTCAATCAAAGATTGCCGAATTTGTTTAAAGATGGTGCATTCACTTATGGACATATTTGCCAAAGATACACTCGTTGTTTATAAATCTATCAAAGAGCACGATGTCGAAGATTTTCCAGTTATAAGTTGAGACAAAAAAACATACGATTCTGCGTTTGTGGAAAATGGACCCCTAAAACTAAGATTTAAGGCTTTAATTTCGGCTCGGAAACAGTCTAAGTAAACCTAGCCTCAATATTATCCGTTTCACTTCTATACGGAGTCTAAATAGGCTTGGTTGAGAGTCGTGTCAGCCCACGTGACCAAGTTGGCCAATCAGAACTGAGCTTACCAAGCCACAATAGTCTGCCTTCGCACGTATAACGGTTGAAGGTCATAGGTCGCAGAAAGGTCGGCTGACGCGACCCTCTATTAGACCTTTTTAGACTCAGTATAGAAGTGAAACGGATAATATTGAGGCTAGGTTTACTTAGACTGTTTCCGAAATGAAAATATCGAATTATGAAATTGCTACACATACCTTGGGATCAATTTCCATAGAAATAGAAGTTTGATCTATGCTATAAAGGATCTTGTAAAGAGTGCAACAAAAGTCATGTTTTCACTTATGAAAAGATCACGCATTATTAATTAACCTTAAGACTGCCTTTCGAAAGCTTTATATGTGATGATGGTACCAATTCTAACTTATAGCGCCAAAGTATGGGGAAATTAACATCTAGACATGATTGAAAAAATTCATTAAAATTCATGAGATAAGATGCAGGTTTACGTTCATCAACCCTAAACTTGACGGAGACTTCTCCTCAAAATATGCGTAGCTTTAAAGGGGCAGTAGCACGTTTTTAGGGGGAATATAAGGTGATGTCAGGAAAATGAAAATGAATGGTTCCAAGTGGAAGAAAATGTATTTATACTAAATGGAGCAGTAATAATTCAAATATATAACGTAAAGTTTAGCCATGCGATTCCTTTTTCTTACAGAAAATGAATTAAAGGTGTTCACACAAAAATGGCTGCCAATGGATTTTATGTGAATCTTTATAATTTGATCTCTGACTATGGATGATTGGTTTGTGTAATTAGATTTTTGACACTATCAAAGGAATACATTTAGCATTAACTTACAATTATCAGTGAAAAATTGAAAATATAAAATTGTCAAAAAACGTGCTACTGCCCCTTTAAAAGTTATCACTTTATACACTTGAAACTTCGGATGCCCTTTTTAATTCTCAACTAATATCTATAGACTTTTACGAAGCAAAAAATCACTTCATTCCTGTCATTCTTGTTACTGTTTCATTAAGATGCTTGCAACAATTGTGGATTGACTTTGATGTTTCATCAACCAATTTAATATCATATTAACCATATTGTTGCTATGACTGAGCGTGTATTAAAGGAATTTTTTTTACAAAGCTGGCAATGTGATGTCTCTAGCAGCCCTAAAGGATTTTACTATAAATTTATCAAACATTCGTTACATTTTGAACCAAATATCTTACTTTCTAAATCTATATTCTATCCTCTTTTGCAATTTCGAACATGCAACCACTATCTGCCTATCTAAACTGGCCGCTGGAAAGGCATCGCACGTGAAAATAGAAATTGCCCCCTCTGTGACTCACCAACCATAGCAGATGAATTTCATTATCTGTTTCGATGTTCAGCATTTGTTAATATGTGAAAAACTAACATTCCTGATTACTTTTGTGTTTTTTCAACATTCATAAACTGAAAAGGCTGTTGTGTTCTAAAAGACTCTCAGTGTTAAAAAACATGTCAAAATTTAATGAAATTGTAAACTCTGAACCGAAAACAAAACCGGTTACAATCTACAAAAAAGCAATAACCTTTGTTGCCTTTTCAACCACTGCATGACACCAGAAAGGTACCTCGGTACAATAAAAATGGAAAAATGGAAAATGGAATACACTAAACCCCAAAAGAAACTATCCATTTTTAGAATTCAAATATATTCTTAATTTACTTTAGCTAAATGTTAAGTTTTATGGAAACAGGTCGCGAAAACGTATCCTTTCAGTTGTTCATCTCAGAAATTGATTAGGTACATGCTTTTCATGACTTTTGTTGAAAACTGAGAAAACACATTTCATTGTTTCGCACATTCATTATTGAAAGTGAGTTAGCAAGCGATCAATTTACATGTGAGCCAGGTCATATAAAAGCAATTTTAAAATGCCTAGATTGACCCCAGAACAGCGCGGCAGGGCCTTGGGTATGAAGGACATCGGTGCTTCAAATGTTCTTATTGCAAGAACATTCGGCTGTCATCGAAAAACCATCGAAAATTTGATGAAACGTTACAGGGATACGGAAACAACATTAGATAGATCGCGTACAGGTAGACAACGTGTGACGTCACGTCGGGAAGACCGATACTTAAGAACTCTCCATCTCCGAAATCGACTCCTGACAGTTGCAGAATCGGCGTCTACGGCTCTCGGGAGGGTGCTTAGTCAATCAACCGTCAGAAGGAGGTTAAGAGCAGCAGGGATTCGGGCCCGTCGACCTTATTGTGGCCCAACGTTGACACGTAAACATCGACATAACCGATTAATCTGGACAAGACGTGTACGAAGGTGGCAGCTTCGTGATTGGCGAAATGTTATGTTCACCGATGAAAGTAGGTTTTGTTTATATAAGCATGATGGCAGAGCCCGCGTTTATCGCCGTCAGAGGTCGTTGCAAAGGTCCAGGTACACGGTGGGGTAAGTGTGATGGTTTGGGGCGGTATCCGAGGAGAAAACAAGTCGCCATTGGTGATCGTTATGGGTAACATAACTGCGCAAAGATACATTGATCAAGTTCTTAGGAATTCGTCCTGTTGTGTTGCCATTTCTTCAGAATCACCCGGTAACTTTTTTTCAACATGATAACGCGCCTGCACATTCAGCAAGAGCAGTGTCAACATTCCTGGACAACAATAACGTCAACGTCTTTCCTTGGCCGTCACGTTCTCCTCATCTCTCACCAATTGAACACATGTGGGACTGCCTAGGGAGGCGAATCAGGAATAGAGCAAACCCTCCAGTCAACCTGAGGCAGCTGGAACAAGCCCTACAGGATGAATGGGGGAACATCCCTAACGCCAACGTCAGACGTTTCACGACATCAATAAGACGTCGAGTGTTTGCCTGCATAACAACTGAAGGTGGACATACGAAGTATTGATGACTATGGACTCCATATTCCATAATTTCATTAACATATGATCAGAAACTTCGATTTCTAAAAAATGGAAATTAACATTTCACACCAGTGTTAATAAAACGTTTCCTGGCTGTAAGATAAACGAGTTATTGCAAAACAAATGATGTTAGATGATGTGCAAATGATTCAGTATTAGATAAAATGATGTTAGGATAAAAAACCGTGTCTTGTTATTGTTCAATGAAAATTTGAATGAGTGGATAGCTTTTTTGGGGGTTTAGTGTATGTTTAATGAAATGAATAAGTTACTTTGAATGTAAAGATTTATGTTAGATTGTTTACGCTTATTAGATAGAGATTATTAACCGAGTGTGTTTCCGTATCATTAATATCATATAATAGGAATAAAATTTGTATTATGCGAGCCTTTGATTGCTACTAAAAAAAAAATTTGACCTAGATTTCGCGGAGTAATTGCTTTCACAATAAACCAAGGTGAAGGTCATATTGTCGGCGATGTATAGTTGTGAACAGTCTAGAAATATTCCTTCATTAAATTATTTTTTTCACAGTGTTAGAAACGTCTTCTACAATCTATCAACATTTTCAGTATTATTCCCAGTACACGAGTAAATATTGTTTTTTTTATAACACAAAATGTGTAAGAACCACTTGTCAACGTCGCTACAAAAGGGGAAGTAACTCTAACTGCATTTTGAAAAGCTGCATTGTCATTGTTGTTACGCCAGTTCAGTTACGGTATCCTTAGACCAAACGCCGACTATTTGCGAAGGTGAGGTTGTTGCGTTTGTTACTCCGGTACTAGATAATGTGTATTATCACTAGAATATGATTTGTTTTTGCTGATAAGTTGGTAACCGACATGGTCAAAGCGATCTAGGCGTATGGTATTCACGAAAACTGAAGCACATATTTTTTCGATAATCGATATTGTTAGCTGCATATCGTTATATTTTTTAAACGAACGATGAAAACAACTTGAAATGCTTCGATAACCAAGCTATAAATTCCTAAATACGAATGCGTGATAAGTTTACCCTGACGGCTTTTGTACGATATTTTATTCGATAAAAACACAAAACCTGAAAACTCCCGACGACGTTACCAATGGTCAGTGACCGTTTTAGGACTCGCATGACATGCGTGGAGTTTTGAGAAAATAGTTCGTGTTTTGACCTAATTTGCATCTTTATCAGATTTTGAGGCAATCGGATACCAAGTTTATCAGATAGCTTTATTGCATCGATAACACCCTCCATTATATGATAAAAATGTTTATTACCTGGTACGGTTAGTGCCTTAGTGGTGACGTATAAGGAAATGCGGTCGAGTTCAATTTAAAACCGAAACGTTTACAGTTTTATAAAGGGAAACATTTAATTTATCATGACGTTCATCTTCAAAGAACGTTGCTCAATCGAATATCGAAGTTCGGTCCTCCAGCGAGGGAAAATTGAGTTCGACAGTAAACAGGACAGAAGTGTTGATTGATTGTGTTGGTTTTAGAAATTTGAGTACAAAAATTTCATCAAATGAAAGTATTTCTATTGTTCCTCCTTTTACGTTCATATTACGGTAAGTTGACTTGTTTATTTTGTGTTTTCAAACTAAAAGAAAGTCATTATGACATATTTTACATAATTATGTTCCGTTCATCAGTTTATGCAAATGTTCCAGGTCTTGATTGCTCTAGTAAATGTGTCCGATGTGACAAGAAGAGCGGCAACTGTGTTGATTGTGTACCGGGGCTGTTCGGCCCAAATTGTGAGACGAGATGTAGAAGAAACTGCAAGAATGATACCTGCATATTAATAGCCGGCAGAGACGTGTGTAAAGACGGATGTAAAGCAGGATTCTACGGAAGTCGTTGTTTGGTCCCCTGTCGGCCGCCGGGACTGGAGTGCGTGAAATGTTCGAGTGGTTGTAATGATGGATACTGCGGTGACGACCAAGAATGCTTTTCTGGTTGCTATGATTCACACTATGGATTAAACTGCTTAAACTGTTCTAGTTCCTGTAAAGAATGTAACTATCAATCTGGCGAGTGTAAGGAATGCATTCCTGAGTATGGCGGACCACAATGCAGTGTTCAATGTGAAAACTGTTTGGAATCCTGCAACATAGGGGGATGTAATAACGGTTGCAAACCCGGATATTATGGAGCGTTTTGCAACAATGTGTGCAGTACTAACTGTCTTGACAAGTGTGAACAAGGAACTGGGTATTGTAATGACTGTCAGGATGGTAGGTATGGCCCGTTCTGCCTATCTAGATGTAGCACGGGATGCACATACGAGACTTGCACATTAAATGGACACTGCAAAGATGGATGTAGGGATGGATATTTCGGTCCAGACTGCGCGTCTACGTGCGATGAGGCCTGTATAAAGAATAGATGTACGGGAGAAAATGGACGGTTCTGCATCCAGGTTTGCAATATGTGCGCGAAATCGTGTGGAGTTGAGCCTACCAACTGTAGCGAAACATGCCTGTCCACGCTACTCAACAGCCTTTGTAACGATACAATGAGCGTCTCAACAACAGGTAAGGATATGTTAAATTTCTTTAAGACCATACAAGATCTGTTTTTGTTGAGTAAAATGCATGCAAAAAAAAAGGTTCCTTAGATGGATAGATTTAGTACACATATTGATTCAGTTCCTAATGTGTGATATTATATTCAGAGACGCCACAAGATGACGAATCACTTGTGATCTATCTAGCTGTGAGCGTGACTGGACTCTTAGTCATGATGGCGGCGTTGTCCATCTACTTTTCCTGCAGAGTTCAGAGGTAAATCAGTTATTTTGAGATACATGTTAACAAGAACAACGCAATTTTATATAAACTAAACTCGAAAGGAAAATCTACCATTTTTAAATGCAAATATCGAAAACTCAATAATATGGATGTTGTCAGTTCGAATTTGGTTTAAAAACTTGTCATGGAGCAATATCGTGCTTTTTTGCGGAAATTGCGAAAAAGGTCAAACCAACGAGACATTTGTACTGATGTAAGAATGGTTAAAAAGAGGGTTGTATAAACAGTAGTAAATAATAATTGTCGATAACTGCAATGTTAGTCACCCCTTAACATCTAAAGTCACAAAGCGAGTTTAACAATCTCGCGAATTACCTCAGATAAATTACTTAAAGGAGCAACGACTACCCTTATTAGAATAATCGACATTGTTCCTTCTGGTAATGTATTGCGGTAATAGAGAAAGCTTGTGGTTGCATAAAGGCCGATAACCATTACTTAAAACCACCGCCAACGTTTTCTAGAAGTGACATTATTGTCAATAGACATCAAAGGTCAACATGTTAGCATGTTCTCGTGCACCCTCGTGGCATGACCAGGTGTCAACATCGACGTATGGCTTATTTTCTGAGATAACGATGGTTGGATCTAATCCCACCTATCTATTAATGAACAAGCTTTGATGCAGATTTGACGTGAAGGCTGAAACTAAAATAGCGGTTTTGAATGGTGACTTGGGAGGTTGTCATACCTGGGCCTAGATTACCTTACCTTGCTAAGTTAGCCATAAGAACCATTCATTAGTATTGACTTACGGCTATTTTAGCACTAAGTGAGCTTCGAACATCTTGTGACAATTTTATTATACTTGAACGAAATAATTGGGTAAACGTTTTTAAACAATCGTCTTGAAAGCCAAAGTTTGCCCCTGCTCACTATGAAGTTAAATAGTGCAAACTTGGTTATTCAGCCTTTAGATGTAATTGGTTAGTCGTTATAGGAACCTCGTCTCAAACTTGTCTAAGCATTTTTCGTTCTTGGTCTTTAATTAGAATCTAAAATATATAATACACAGTGGTGTAAAGTTTCTTTTGGAATTCAGTATAAAAAACATCCCGTTTACCGACCACCAGGTCATGTGTATATATATAACAAGCATTCTTAAATCTTTTAAGTTCAATACTTTTTTTTTGTATCCTTTCCAGAATTCGCAGATTCGTATACGGCAGTGTGCGCACGTCCACCATTCACGTGGCTCGTCCTGTTGAACTAGCTGACCAATCAGTGCCCAGTGTTGTTCATGAATACGACGAAGTGGAGGATTGCTTCAACGGTATCGATCTGACCAATCCAATCATTGCTGAGGTGTTCGGCACCGTAGGTTCTTCAGCAGGCAAATCAACCTCCTTCCCTCGCATGGCCAACTATACCACAATGAAGTACGTCAGTGCGGAAGGGTTGTACCTCACACCCAAGGCGGACCCAGAGCAACGACCAATGTATAGACACAGTTGGTAGACTCGATTCATCTCTCGCTCTCTCTCTCTTTTTTTTCTGGGTGCTACACAGAGACGAACTGGTATACTGGCGTAGTTTGTGTAAATTCGTGTGTGTTGTTTCAGAAATCAATTGTATACTTGGACAATGGTATTGGTATCAGAGGAGAAGCAGTAGTTCTTAATAGTAGCATCCAGAGGAGGGTCGGGGTACTTTGCAAACCTTTTCCGATTAGATTAAGCCCCGGTCACAACCCACCGTGCATATTTTTGGCCCGTACGTTTTGACATCTCGCCAAAACAAGGTTTTCTGGGTGCCCACTGATGACGTCATTAGAGGGTAGCGTGCGGAGATTGCTTTCCTGAAGGTAACCTTATTTGCTTGAACCTTTTTTGACCAACAGATTGACAGGGGATGTGAGATACACCGTTTGAACAATAAATACGGACGTGAGGGCAAATATTTGTATTCGAAGTAAAAAGTCAGAAAGGTCACATCCCAAAACTTCTACACTCCAAAACTTCTACATTAAGTCGGGGTCGAATTATTGACTTATCTATGGGTATATAGAACAGTCTAAGGCTCGAATGATTAAGAAAGTTAATGGGAAATGAAGTTAAAGGACTATTATTATTTGTTATATAAGATATAAAAATAAAATAATAAAAATAACAATCCTTTTGATTTAGAAATATTTGTTTATTGAAAAAATAATGATTGAGGTTAATGAATTTGAATAAAAAACATTTTAAAGAGGGAAGTAACTTTTCGTTATTGAATGACTAATTTCAATTAGTACTATTATTTGCTTTTTTTAAAAGTAATTAAATTACCTTGTTTAAAAACTTCTTACTTTTTAATAAACCAAACGTTATTGAAAAAGGTCACTTGAATTGAATATTTAAAAAGGGATTGCATACTGACTTAAACTATGTATAGATATATCATATATTTATATATGTAGATGACATGCACTTTGCTCGTACTAAAATGCTATGTCGTGCCATCGTGATCCATATTCCATATTTGGACAGTACGAAGTCCCAAAGTTTTATCTGTTAATCAACATCACGCAATAACATATACGGTGGGTTGAGACCTCGGCTTATAACCAGTCCCTACCTGGTTATTTTCTCTATCTTTTTCGCTATTTGTAATAAATTCTCCAAAGTTGCTAATGCGATGTCGTGATTCGAATGAACCTGCCTTGAAAAGTTGGTTACCTTATTTCATTTCCTTCAGCAATTTTATTTTGAAACTTTCAAAATGTTATAATAATTGTGTTTTTTTCTTATGGTTGAATTTACCGAAGTATCGGAGCTTTGTTTATGACGGACATTTTATCAAACATTTTACTGCATGTAGTCCTGTTTTGAGAATAGATCGCCTTTAATAAAGCTAAAGTACTTATTGCTAAAGTTTTATGTTTCTTTATTTGTTTTGTTTCGCGAGTTTTTCAACAATGGTGCTTTACCGTTATGTACGAATACAAACCATATGTAAAATGAAATATAAAATGTTCAAATAAAGTCTTAAAGATGCTGTATCATACTTGCAAGCGGTTCAGGATGAAACTTAGCTATTGAGAAATGAAATACGTCACTTTGTAGAACAATCTTTCGTCGAAATTTTGATATCATATTTAGATTGTTTAATCAACAATAACATACTTTTTTCGACGCTTCAAGCACAGTACCCCTCGTAGAAAGGGCATGTCATTTAAGGAACCCGCTTTCGGTGACGTAATCATCATGCTTGTAGGATTTACACCGTGTCTCAACTACCGTAAATACCTAATTCGGAGAAAAAGAATATAAAATCTAATTGAGCGCGACAAAGACGGTTTTCAAGCGTACATTTAGAAACCGGAAGTTGTGAAATGGCCACACTTGATTCGCCCTTATGTCGACTGCCGTTTCGGTATTTGTTTGGTAAATTATCTCCTATTTGATGAATTTTGGTCCGATTTTCTCAAGGTTGGTCGCAAAAGTTTTCTAAAAATACAACGTATACATTTAAAATACTTTTTAAAATATTGCAAGTATGATATAGCATCTTTAAGCTGTTAGGGAATTGAACTTCTGATACATTAGTAAGTTAGGCCCGCTTTTTTTGTAGTTTCTTGGTATTATTTCTAAGTAATAAGCATGTACACATGTTCGTAGATCTATCGTCTTTTTGGGGCTGGTAAGCCTATCTTACTTACTTGAGGTAAGCAGTCATGTTTACTACTAAGAAATGTTATTGTCAGTGAAGTTTCTTTTTATATAAGCGCATTTTATCAAACAAAAAACTTATCTGGCTTCAAATTGAAATCAAATACTAAGAGCAATGAAGTATCTGTATTCAATGTGTCAAAAAGGAAAATCACATGTTGTTAGGCGGTTACGGTTCAAAACGATGCTGTCTTTTCTTGGTGATGCTATTGCTTTTAAACTGATATCTCTGGTATTTGAACGCATGGTAAAGCAATATAATACATGCTCAAAACTATGCTGCGTATGGTTAACACGCAACAAATCGGTTTAACATCGGTCGAGGGCGGTACATGTACGTTAGGTAATCGTGATTAGTATGCACTTCATACGCAGTGCGAGTTGATGTCCCGAACCAACGCATTGATAACGCATAGAATACGTACACAACACGATCTTCAAGCAAATGTAGCGCGTACCAAGAACGATCTCAAGTCGAATGATAACAATGGAAAAATGCATTGTCCAGTTTTTCCTTATGAGTAACGTATAACAACGTACTCATAGCGTACATCGGGTACATCGTGAATTTGATATAGATACATGTAGCATAACGAAAGGGGTGGTGAGCATTACCCTCCGTATACTATTTGATAGTTTTCATTTCGTCTCCTTCTTTCATATAGCACTCTAATATTGTAGTTTACAAGAATCAAGAGTCGAAACTATCCACCCCGTGAAAACAACCGCATGGAAATACACATTAAATTAATTAACCAATGTTTTTAGAATAGCCATCAATCATTTATTAAAAGTAACAAAACGTTGAATATAGACACATAATGAATGAAATATGTGTCCTACAAATTCTAGTAAATCAAAAATAAGAAGAGATGAATAAAAAGTATATTGCATTGCATTTCCATGTAAACAAAATCATAAAGAAGCTAATTTGTTTGATTTGTTTTTAATGCTTTCATTGTAAACTTCTCGGCTGTAAATCGATTTCAGACTACCAAATATACCATTAGACTAAACCTGTGCACTAGGCGATTGTTTATATAGGCATAATTCAGGAACATCTGCTGGTGAAATGTCTAGGTTATGGAAAATATTTAATAAGTGTTTTACAAATGTAAGTTATCCTTGAATAAGTCAGGTCCGGACCAACAGCGAAGGATGAAACCGATGCTATTGTTCAAGCATGACATATTGAGTAAAAAAATCGGAGATGGTGGGTGCATGTTACAGAAAAGATCCGACCTAAGGTCTGATGGGAAGAAGAATGTATTTTTCTGATATATAAGTTCTAAAAGTTTCAAAACCGAAATCTAAGGGTAACAGAAATGATCAAGTAACAGACGAAAACTGTCGAAACTCATTTTAATCACATGTGATAGCGAAATGAATTCAGTAAATTGAGCTTTATTCAGTACGCTTTTGTTTAGATAAATTGTCTTGCAATTCGTAAGAAGCTTATCGTTTCCGCGAGATCCCTTTATATATATATTTATATATTACCGACGAAAACTTACTACAAAGACAGAAAGGGTTGGCAATTATGTGCAAACGCAACGGGCTCGGAATATGTTCGCTTTGTTTGCGCAAGGCATGCGGTAGACATAAGTTGTGTGCGTCTAGTGTATGGTATGCATGTGCTTTGCATATGCAAACATCTGCAACAATAAAGAGGGGATACGCAAATCATATGCATCTCCAACGCACCCGCAACGCAAAGAAAACGCAAAGTTCGTAAATTAATCGCTCCATGTGCGGTACAAGTAAGGCAAAAACGGTAATTTTGTTAGCGTACTGGTTGCGTATGATAAAAAACTCATACGCAACCCAAACTCACTTGCTATACGCTTAGGTGTGACAGGGCCCTAAGGCGATGATAAAGATACAATTACGGTATGAAACATTCAAAGTGACACCACAACGTAAAGGTAAGAGGACTAATAAGCTTGATCCAAGGAATTAAAGTTATGTGTCTCTTATGTGTCAGCTAATTCATATGTTCAATCAATGCTGTTTTTTGGAAATCAGTGGCATAAACCGGATATACTATAGCTCTACATTTGATTCAAAGTCGAACGCGAAGCGTATTTGTATAAGATTATATTGGAGAGTCTGTGGATTCCGATCATCTACAAACCCTTGCTAGATGCAGATGTTTAGCTAGTTATCTTGAAGTACAAATGAAACGTTATAACACAAATGCACATTCATCTCACATCACTTGTGAAATGTAATTTAGATGCATGCATGAAGGTGAATTTCTTTCTTCATCTTTGACCATAATTTCAATAAAGTAAAAACAACGTGTACCATGGCATAACTTGACGACTTGCATATAAATGAAATAGATATGTTCAAATAATTTGCTTTGGACACATAATTTTACAAAACCGTAATATTTATTTCCGAATTTAAATATTGGTCATGAGTCCTTCAATACAGGAATAAACTCTCTTTCTCCAAAATGCATGTAGGTATACAAAGAGAGATTTTATATATTCAACTACCTCTGACGCTGCAGATATAGTTCAATAAGGTTCAACCCAATATAAGTCGGTCGTCAGTTCAATGTTGTGTCGTCAGTGTTTGGATGATTCGTTAATTATCAATAATTTTCACATTAATATTTCCGCCTCTGCTGATTTAAGTCGGTTTCACATACATGTACAAACACACTAGTAATTCATCATAAATTATATTGACATTAATGATGCTAACTATGTTTATATAACAAAATTTACAGTATCTAGCAGATCGGCTCTAACGGTTTGAATATATATTATTCAACAGCATTTATACAATTCCAAATGCGGAAAATATTTTCCCTAACAACATATTTTAATGAAAACCTTACTTTCAATATAAACGAAACCTTAAACAAAATAAATTACCGTTGTGCTTATTTGACTGCGAACGAATTAGTCGCTTCCGTATATCATTTGCCAAAATCGCTTATTGAAATTTAACAAAACTGATAGATAGCAAACATCATGTAGCTGAAGCTTTTTTTTAAATGTTGCCTTGGAGTTCGCCAATTCTATTTAACCAGGTTGAGCGTTCGACGTTCAGCGACACACTTCTTTATGGACCTTTTCTTTAGTCCTGTATTAAAGGCCACATAACATTTTAGCATTATCATATTAACAGATGTGCGAAGCATATTATTTGTACATATTCCTTTTCAAAAATATTGCTTGTGGTCTCAATATTTTTTCAGTTTTAGGTGACATCAATTGCATAAATTTATGTTCAGTTGGGTATTGAAAACAATGATCAGGTATAGGTTGTTTTCTACTTTCTTGAAGAAAAAAACATACAAGAAGGAAATGGAATTCATCTTCCACTGCATGTAAATTACATTTGTCACAAATCAGGCAAGATGGATGTACATTTGTGTTGTAAAGCTTCAGTTGTATTTTAAAGTCCCATGATCAGAATTTTAGTAATAAAGATAATTTTAAAAGTATTTTAAACGTATTCTCTGCATATTCAGAAGTCAATAAGTACAACCAAACCAGATTATTATTCGTGAAATATGAATTAAAAAATCGAAGCGGCTTTCCCGAAGCGGCAGGTTGCTATAAATAGAAAGGGGCAATGTCGCGCAAAGGCTTGTGAAGAGTGAACACGTGACGCAACTTTGCAGGCGATTTTACTAATCAAAAATTTAAAAACTTTCAAATACATTGAAATCATTTGCATGCTCCGTCCACTTTGCAAGGCGGGAACAAATTGAGTTCATATGCATTAACCATTGTCAACACAAGAATCTTTCTAATTTGCATAAATAAGTTGTAAGGCATAATATGATAGTCAGAAGGACGCAAATTTTGTTTTGTTCGCACCGAATATGTAGGCAGTTTTATGGTTACAAGTATTCAGCCACTTGAACAGAATTTTTCTTTATTTGTATGAATTATGTTCTCCTTAGTTCATAACCAAAACTACTTTCTAAGAAAATAATTGAAATATTAACGATCGGGTGTAATCTTTATATTGGTCGTTTAGTCAAAATTAGCCTTACATGTTTTCTGTGAAATTGGTGATATTACAGCAAGTAATTAAAATAATGCAGATGTTTGAACTTTGTTATAACTGTCAGTAGCAAGTCGGAGCGCAGCGTAAAAGAACTCAGGGACCCTGAATGGCCATGATTTCGATAAACAGTAAGTGAGGTGAATCCTACGCATGAAACAGTGATGTCACTGATTGTGGGGTCGGCAACGGCAAGTTTTTGAGGGTGATATACTTCAAAATTCAAGTTAGGTACTTTCTCGTTTATCAAAAATATTGGTATAAAAAATTTTCTGAAAGATTTTTCTACCCGACTATGTGCTCCTGTGCTACAATTTTTCGTAAAGGCGTAGCTGGATATGCAAATCTGGCCAAGGGACTTTAAGATTACGGGTTAAACATCTAAACCGAGCAAGGGCTTGTACTAGATCAAAATCAAAGGCTATACTCAAATAAAATTCTTTTTAAAAAACAGTCTTATATGATGCGTATGACTTCAAAAAAGTGGAATCGTTTAATTTCTGATACCAAGCCTGTATATCTAAATCGATACAGCTTTGCCTAAACTTTGACATAAAAGTGTGTTCATTTCCACAGTCTTGGCAAATCCAGACATAAGCATAACCTGTGTGAAACAATAGCTTTCTCAGTTGAGAAGCCCAATTAACTCTACCATTTTCATCTTGTATTCTTTGCATCTTATAACAGGCATTGGGGTTTCTTTTAGAATCCATGTGAATTAAACGGCACCAATATCGTATACATCGGCAGAAGTAAGTTACAGATAAATGATAACGACCAATTTCTCCTAGTATCGAAATGGTACATTTGTTGACCCTGTGGCCCCTAGGAAGGCGGAACCACATTTGGCACACCCTAAAGAAAGATATGAAGCCTATTATATAAATATTACAGTTTCTTATAAAAAATATGTAATATCCAGCTTGATTTCAGATCATATTTACCAAACTTAGCAAGAGAACAAATTATCAAACTTACAGCTGTGTATCGATGAAACAGTTTCTTATAAAAGTTATGAAATTGATTCCGCCTGATTTAAGATCACATTTATGAAATAATATGAAAAGTATAAACAATCAAACTTGCAACTGTGGTACATTAAGAAATGCAGCCTAAAGGGGCGGTAGCGTTTATTTTAGAATTATATAATTTCAATTTTCACTGATAATTGTATGTTAATGCTTATGTATTATGTTGGGAGCGTCCAAAATCTAATTACACAAACCAATCATCTTTAGTCAGTTGGACATTATTACGATTCACATAAAGTCCATTGGCGGTTATGTTTGTCTGAACGCCTTTAATGTTAACTTTTTATAATACGTGCTACTGACCCTTTAAAATGAATTACTTTATATGACCAAGCATTTCTAGACTGTATACATGAGTCTACCAGTATGGTAGTTATAATACGGATAATTACTTGAGATATTTCCTACCTTCTTAACGAAATCCCGAAACACTGAAAGTAAGGGTATCTCACTCGATCGGTTGTAACGTCTTAATCCTCCGACATGAATATATAAGACTGCCGAATGCATAACACTTTGAGAATATACATATAATCTTCTTTAGTGATACTATAATGACAAAAGTTAAACAGTTTGTAAAGATAGGCTTTACAGTCAAGACCGTTCATGCTTTTGAAAGTTTTCAATTCTTCAACAAATGGTCAGTGTTAAGACATGTCTGTGCTGCACATTGGTATTGATCGATATATTTAGTCACTGTATAACAAAGCTTATTTGATATGAAGTATCGTCTACGTTGATTTGATAGTATGAAATCATTATAATAATATTATAAATATATATATATGTATTCAAGAACATAAACATGTACATTCATAGTCACAAACAAAATAGTTTTAGTCTAATCATAAACATTACAGAAACTTGTGGTTGGACGTACACATATTAAAACTTGATGCGAATGACTATCAATGTATTAAAACAGTTGTATATTCCACAGGCACTTTTTGAACGATACATTGTATCTCTGTCGTACAAGCTCGCCATTCACTGGACTTATCTTTAACTAAACGTCACTTTAACCTAGTGTTTTCCCATTATCGTTGATTGCTTTGAACATTCACAAATATTTACAACAATATTGCCAGAATCACTACGAAACCAATTACTATATTTCAACTCCATTCAACCAATAACTGAAAAGTTCGTTATTCATCGATATTTTAAAAAGTTGGTAATACTCTTTACTCAGTTAGCATTGGGTTTGTTTCTAGAAAACAATATTACATCATATCTCATAATTAAATATTTTGATATCGACCTTTAGATACCCAATAAATTGTATCAAATCAACAAGGACCAAAACAAATAATTCCTTGATAACAGTTTCCTCCATTTGCTATTTTGCTTAAAGATGTCAATATTTTGGGAAACGCTGGAATAAGGCAAAAGGGTAAAATGAGATAACTGCAGATGTATAAAAAGAAAAGAAATCAAAGTTCTTTAAGCGTATGATACCGAAAATCAACGTTTATCATGAAGCACCTAATGCAATCATGTGTAAACGTCTCTTCTGTCATACTTTCATGGGATGATATGAACATTATAAACCAACTTAAATAAGCATTGATTTATTCACAAAATAATAATCATAATTAGTATATGATTTAAATACAATGAACTGATAAGTCCAGTTTAATGTATGTCTTAATCTTATCATGTTTAACGCTAAAAGCAACATGTGGCTTAAAAGTCCAAATAACATTCAAAAGCTGGGTACCTTTAGTTTGTTCACTTGCTTGTGTATCTTAGTGCAAATATCATGTAATTTGGGTTTCATTTTGACGTCCACAAAATAACTCCAGGAGCGCCTACAAACGACATCCAATTATCCATTAAAACAAATAATCATTCCAAAACCATATTCCGGGATCGTTTTGTCACTGGTACTGAATTTAGATATTTGGCATGATTAAATAGACAGATGTGTATTTGTGAAATTCAGATGTTCTTAAATTTCGATTTAAATATTCAATATAAACTTTGTAATAAAGAAATCAGTACAATAACATTGCATTAATGCAAAGAAACAAATATGACTTGGGTCTAAAGCTATCGATAACTAATGAAGGATTTTGTAGAGAAAAAAACAAAAACAATGTTTTCGAAATTTTGACCCCTGGTCATTTCAATGCCCTGCCATATTAGTTACTGTTATCTTTAAGTTATGACATACGAATATGTTAACGCAAACTGAATGTTAAGTTATGTACTCAAATTTCATCACAATCCGTTTCGTTGTCGCAATACAAGGATGCCTCAAAGACATTACAAAATACAAGATTATAGTATCGTGTTATTTTATAATATCATATATATGGTACGCTGTTTCGGTTGTCCATTTTTATTTTCGGCGATTGTATGAATAAAGATCTTCTTATACATCGAACATGGCGGATCCATTTATACATGTTTCAATACTGCACCCTCCTAGTAAACTTTTGATAAACAAGGAGTTAATAACGAAAGATTATCGTTACAACCAATTTTCAAAGACCCTCAGATTCTTTTTAATCAGGTTTATACATATATGGTTACCGCGTGAGTCAGTGTTCTGGGAATTGATTTCTAACAATTTACAACCATGTTCACGTGAGTATATGTGTAGGCCAATATGTGTGCATGTGCTTACTCATTAGCATCAGAATCAACTTTATATGGAGGGTGTGCCCAAAGTGCAGATAGTGTTTATATGCATGTGAGACATGCAACGTGACGTGCATTTGCAATAAAGTCAGCTTTATTCCTGGGGAGAACCCTTTATATGTATCTGTTTGACGATTTGACTTTCTCTCAACAATTGTTCGAACAGGCATACAATTCTAAATAGAAGTCTAACGCTAGGTTTGTGTAGGTAGTATAGCTGTTGGTAGTGTTTGTGTAGGTAGTGAGGTGTGTTGGTATAAACAGTTATTCAATGTACAGTAGCTTTTAGTTAATAGAAAACAATGTTATTCCTGGGGAGAGCTCATGCTGTAGTTCAGCTGTGCGATATGTAAACTAGTGTGACTAGTGAGTCACTTACAAAAGGTGAACACGAATTATCATTACCTCATAAACATATATATACTATTCAAAGTGCAACATTTTGTAAATGTAAATCCGGCTTGCGGATGTTTCTGACATTGATTAAATATAACCAGTCGCAACAAAGATTTTCATACTTGCTCATAATAAGCATAAAGTAAAATTTAACCTTTTCATTGGTCACTGTTTGTATACTGAATTAGTTATTGGTTTACAGTTATCAACTGTTTTCGTTTGTAGGGACAGTTAACGCGTTTCAGCTATATCAATCTAAAAGAGCTTGTAGATTTCGTCTTCTTCGAAATGTGGAGTTCATATGATTGCCCCGGGGCCCTTATTAGCTCAAACTGAGAACAATTGTTAATTGTTATAAGAATTGTTCAAGAGAAAGTCTCTTAAAGGATGTACAATAAGTCAATTGTCGCCTCAGCGTTTTTCAATCACACTTTAAGAAATGTAAATTGGCACAATAACGACTTGCATAAACTTACATTCTCTAATCATCTACAATAAGCGTCTGGTCAAAACATTATTTTACAGATATATTGAGACTGAATGCCAAAATAGATCGGGTTATGGTATTGAGTTTTGACATCAGAAACATATCAGGATTTTAAACGAAATTCACATGACGTAAGGAGGTTAAGGATTAATAATAATAATAATAATAATAATACTTTATTGCCCGATAAAGGAATTCTTTTTACAACAGTGATGCAACATATCATAACAGTTAAGATACAGATACACAATGACAAAGATACATATTAAATACAGATAAAGTGTGTATAGTGCAAGATACATAGACATAACAACTATAAGAGCACAATGACTGTGAATTAAAATTGTGATTGTATGCATTAAGATTCATTTAAAAGTTTAATACTAGTAGGTAAAAATGATGAGCGTGCCCTCTTCGTCCGCAATTTCGGAATAAGATACCTGCGTCAAGATGGTAAAAATGTGTAACAATTGTATAGATCATGGGAAGGATCAGATAAAATTTTGTGGGCAGACTATTAAACACACTTTTCATAAAGTTGACAGAGGGAATTAAAAGAGGTGCCAGTGATTTTTTAACAGGTGTTTATGAACAATTTTTTAAAGTTTGTTTTTGTTTTGAAGGGAGAGGGCACCTAACCAACACTGTACAGACAATGATAAAATGGATTGAATGCAACACTTGTAAAACATATTAAAACTATGCAGTCGCGTCTTGAGTGATTAAACTTCATTTGAAGTGAAATACAAGTAGCGAAAGGTTTAATGCAGACATTGTCCCAACGAGATGTGATGATAGTTTTAATCAAACAATATTATCTCTTATATATTACTTGATGTATGTTCAGTATCGTAGTCGTGATATTCAGATCCTTAACAGTCAGCTATGAAATTAAAGCGTTGAGTTCCATGAATGTGACACCTTTTACTTCAATATTCCCTTAAGACTGTTTGTTCCATATCGTAGTCGTGACAGTCAGATCTTTAACAGTCAGCTATGGAATTGAAGCGTTGCGTTCTATGAATGTGACACCTTTATACTTGAATATTTTCTTCAGACTATTTGTTGACCAAAGTTTGCACACAAAACAGAGAGTGGTGACTTGCATTCAAGTTACCATTACATTGTTGCCTGCAATGAATATCTGTATATCAAATGAAAGTTCTATACTGTTCGTGGTATTTTCCCATGATAGAGGTACAATCTATTAAGTTGTGATATGATGTACCGATGCGTACCGTAAGGTTGTTCACTGGCCTGCTTATCTGCAAATGTAATGTTATTTAGGATGTCTGCTTATCATAGAAACATTGCAAAAACATTTTCCTGTAACATGTTTTTGTAGCCCAATGAGGTGACCAGGGGTCAAAATGTTAGAAATTAATTGTTTTTTACTACAAAGTCCTGTACAAGTGATCAACAGCCCTTAACATATGACATATTTTCTCCGTTTCGAAGAAATTATTCAGAGATTATTTTCCCAAAGAGTCGCTATGTAACATTTTAGCCTAATCGAACTTTGAGAAAATCAGAATTTAAAAATTATTTCTATTTCTGTTTATAAGTCCTGCCAGACAAGACGTTTCTAAAATGGGTTAAATAAAGGTAACTTAACACATGGGCAATTGGTGACCGCTTGTTTGTTTTGTTTCAGTTATTTAATTGCCGTTTATATACAAATTACATATTTGAACTATTATACATTAAGGTGCTCAGCTGCTTGCGGTGAGTACAGGCTTTAGGATAACTTCATTGGCAAACTCCTCTGAATATATAATCTAAGTCAATATTATGAATAAATGCAAGAACACGAATTTTCGTAAAAGCTTCGGAAATCGTAAAGATGATAAGCATGTTCTTATTCACTACTTCAAAAGTCAAAAAATTACTTTTATAAGTAGTTCGTATTAATTTTCACTTGAAAGAAATTATTTTGACAGAAAGCTGAGTCTCGGGATATTTATTGAGTACATGTATCTATGCTGTGGCAAAATGTATGCAAGCAGTTGTGACAGTGTGACAGTTTTTTAATAATGACCAGGCGAGCAACTCCGGTGTGTGCATATAGTGCAGTGCGCGGGTATAGACAGTTAACAACCATACACATTAAATGCTTTGTACCTCGTAGTTAACGGACAACAAAGTATTACATTTAGTCGAGCCAATGCGTTATGCTCACTTCGGTGTAACACTAAGGGACTGGTGAGTCACTCGTGTGAGCAAGTTTAGTCATGACCAACATGATAGTTATCAAAGCTACACCATCAAACACTACATGCAAGTTCCATAGTGCGCTTATCGTTGACACATACGGTGCATGGGATCCGGAGTTACAGCGCATGTTGCTGACATGTTTGTAGAATAATACCATTCAGAATTGACAAATGAAAGGTTCAGACTTTTCAAGCTTTTATCTGGTGTCTCTACACTCTTCAAAAACCAGAATGCCTTTTGGAAAGCTTGGTGAAAATTATCAATGATATAAATAGAACGAGTGCGAATGTTTGTATAGCCCCAGCAAGACTAATAACACACATTTCCCAGGGTAAAATATGATTACGTTATTAACGGATCATACTCATATTAATATCTTCGAACAATTGAAATTACGACCTGTTTCCCTTTCAAAGGTCGTCTAAAGTGACGCCACGAACAATGAGACTATGAGGTCACAAAATAAAACAACAACCGTTGCTAATCAGACATTGTATACAGTACTGGTGCTCAAATTAAAAAAATGTCACTACTTATTTTCCTCCCTATTGGAAATTTAATAAAGATAATTACCCGAGGAAGTGTGTCACATGACTATTACGAAACAACTGTGAAATTTTGTAATGACCGACCGAGAATGAGCGTTATACATAAATTTGCCCGAGGGCGATAATTCTGTATTGCCGATTTAATTCCATTTTATTTTCTTCGAAGACTATGTTGATATGTACATGGGCTCATAACGAAAATATGTCACCATTTATTTTACCATATGAGTAATGTTAGGTTATGTACATGCGTATTGTACCTCTGTAAAAGATTGTGACTGTAAGTTTCACATCAAAGCTGGTATTACGGTGTTCCAAACATCAAACTATTAAAAAAAGAATTCAACATCGATCCCTTCATAGACAGAACCTTTCATGATACAGTATTGTTACTCCACAGCTGATCAGACAATAACGTCAATCACTGATCGAATAAGATTTGATGATTGGAAACGTAAAATGTTTTACAATGATCACCTTTAACATTAACAATACGTGTCATTAGTTTTATCCCTTACCAGAATGAAAATAAAACACATAAAAAAGTATTTCTTATCAGAACGTAAAATATCTTTAAAATTTGAAAAATGTAAAATATTTTCTCGACATAAAGGTGAAGGGTACAATGTCTCTCTATTAACTGCATTCAAAAACTACTAACAGGGTTTGATGTGTTTAAATGTAGCATATAGACCGTCCTGAAATGTTGGCCAACACATGGCATAGACATCGTACCATAACTTAGACAAAGCTGCATGGATTACCTCCCTTGCTTAAAAACTGTTGCAGTTCGGAGTGTGGATAAGTCTTACACACGGCGATATTCATATATGTATATACATGTACGCTGAGGTAGCAGGAAGCGCTGATCCATGACCCTTGTTCAACCCCAATGAATAATTTATACAAATCGTTCCTATCAAGTGGCATCCGCGCATGCACAAGAATGCACTCGAGTTGGTCAATATGCACGCGGACACCCCGAGGGATCAACTCGTCATGTGATGTATAGTATATATTGTATATACCTCATTCAACATAAAAATATTTGCCTTGTCCGCATAACTGAGCATTTCTAGACAATGAAATCAGTTACCTGTAATGAGTTTCAGATAAAGATATAAACAAATAGAAATAGAATAGTTATAAAAGGAGAAAAAAACATCGCTTTAACAAATTGAACTGCCGCTTTACTCTTTCAGTTTCAAACTAAACAAAATTACTGAATTCGCAATTCTTTTAATTTTCTTAATAATCGTCTTGTGAAAACACTTTTGATCTTCTTAATGAAAACTCAATCAATATTAAGTCACAATTCAGGAACCTTGTTTGGATTCTTGCCAATCCGTTTTGGTTGGAAGACTCGATGCTCCCCTTAAAGAAATGTTAATATTTCGAAGGTGAAATTCATTTTCAAAGGCTATATACCCCAACAGATTATTAACGTCCTTGCAAATCTCATCAATAACAACAGCATGTGTGTACTGAATAGTCTTTCTCCATTTTGTAAGTTGTTGCTCAGGAAAAGGCTTATTAAGGCACTTGAAACATTCAACATCATTTGACCGTAACTGCTTGATGTGTTTTTCAACGTCCTCTGTGAAGGGTATTCCTATGAAGTCATATAAGTCCATCACGATTTTTTGCGTATTCACTGTTATATCCTCATAATAAATCAACTTCACCCTGCCAGGGTATATACTCTGGAGTCTTGTAGTCATCAAGACATCTTCCAGCATCTTGGAGCAGTGCTGATGACTGAAAGCATTCAGTTCGTCTTCTTTAAAGAAGCCGTAACGGTATTGGCTGAAAATGCTTGGCCTTGGGTCCCGTACTTGATGTATGATCTTCAGCGATTGGTCCTTTCGCAACATCTCCTCAGCCAATCGCATCTTAAATTTGATAGTCTTGATAGCAGTCACTTGTTTTTTTACACAAGGTTCATGTATTAAGGGTAAACATTTGAGAATGTCTGTCTTTGATGGTTTATCCCCTAGACACACGGGGTATTCATCAAACCCATGGTCTAGAACCACCATGTCTCCTAGAATCTCCTGCCAGAGAGAGTGAATCTCACATTGGAATATCGTCTTTACAATGTGGTACGACACTTCGTCAAGATTTGCATCACTGAAATGATCAAAACGTTATGTAAGGATCAACATTTATGATAATAAAGAAACTGATTTAAATTCAAAAGAGTTCAGTTAAGAATCTTAATATCATTGGTTCCCAATTTTGTAGCGGTGATGGAAGCATAAGTGCCCAGGCGTTTTAATTTAAGAAGCAAATCCAATTATCAAAAATCTTTCTTGTAGATATCTTTCAATTATATGTCGACTAGCTGGATATAGTCAAGTGCGCACTAGCGATTGCAATAAAAAGACAAGAAATGTTTGAGGCATGTGTTACTTTCTTTCTTAGTCTTCTGTATATTTGAATGTTTCCAAATTGAATTAAGCAGTTGAAAAAAATGGTGATTAAAATAAAATAAAAAAGTTGAAATAAATAGAAGTGTCAACAGACGAAAGCGTACTCTGATTAATGATTAAATAAAAATTATTATAAAAAATATGAAATAGGAAAAATAATATACAATATTACTGATCAAAACTCAATTTATAGTCATTCCGGTTTGGTTTGTCACTGTCATTTATAAAGATACATTCTGCGAGTACTCTACGGATTGTTGCTCATACTCATAAGTAATAGAGATAGATAACTCCTTTCCTGGTGAATAAATATAGACCAAATAGAATAGACCAGATCTATTTTTCAACATTGAAAACATGTTTCATACCTCAAGGGTAGACTGTGTCCGTCTAGCCTATGTAGAATACGAGGCCCGGGTCTGTAGAAGCCTCTATATAAGGCATGGAGAGGTTCGTAGAAGTAGAACACATCCGGGTTAGCCTTGAACATACTTCCTAGGAACGTAGACCCGCCCCGGAAGTAGGCCATTAAAAGAACGTTTATTCTCTCCCCTTGCTGTCCTTGACCCTGAGTCGACGACCTTGGCACTACATGCTTCCTTGATGTGTAGGTGTAACGAACATCTGGAATATGTTTCATAAATGAAAATCTATACTCGAGCATGTCTTCTGTGTCATACGAAAAATGTCATGTAAATTGTCATGTTGGCCTAAGTATGATTTTACAATCAATCGATATTCATGAGTCGTTTTTCCAGGATAAGTTAGTGTGCATTTGGCATTGACTTATGTAAGGCGCTACTTAACTTTATAAGCTTGGTAAACTTAAAAAGTGAAACGACCAGACTTTACAATTCGATTTTGGGGGTTATTTTCTACAGTGTTGCCTAACTGTTATCTATAAGTATCTTAGTAACATCAATGTCAATATCAGTGACACACATTTATCTTTGATCACTAGATAACAATGTTAAAAATATTTCAGGTCCTTGCAATAGGGAAACATATCATAGATTAAAAATTTAAAAATGATTAGTTCATAATATAATTAAATTCAATACTATCAACATTTTTAATCAACTATGATCTATTTAGTAAATATGCTGACAATGAATGAAGTTCAAACATGATAATGTATCTTCTAAGAATGCATTTCTGTGTAAAGGTGATATCATGGTTTATATTATTGCAACCATGTTACAACAACATTACTTTTTTAAACGCGATATTGTAATTGGCCCGTGTACAACTAGGTATTACTTCGCAAAACATGTATCTGAACATGTGACTAACGAATATGTTCTCAGACCGTCGTTAAGACAAACGCCTATGTAATGAGGTTTTGCCTCGGTAAAACATATATTATAAAAGTTGTATTAATCGTGCGTGGTTTTAGAGAATAAAGAATCTTGAATAAGGCTGTGTTGGCTGTTGATTCATTCCTCAATAAGCCTCATCATTCAAATGAAGAATACTTACGAACAGAGAGAAACATAACACTCATTACGAGAATACAGAGGAACACAAACAGGACTCGTACTGAAAAGGAAAAGAATAAACTGATCAGTGCATAGTTGTGTTTTGTAACAGTTTCTGATTCAAATTGAATTTCGTTTATCCGGACGTTTTGGTAACACCCAAAATTCGTCCGGTCATCTGAATCATAACGACATCGTGTTTAGTATGGATGAAGGAAAAGGTATCTCAAGGAATGTCTTCATCAACAATATAAAAGAATGATAAAAATCACGTTTAGAAGTTTAAGAGTATGTGATGAAAGAGAGTCAGTAATCACAGTTACATGAAAATTCTGTGTGATATTTAGAAGATTCAGCTATATCATGTCAGTACTCAATAATTGTTTGTAGTTTACGTTATCATAGCTTCCGTTTAAATAGCCAATTAACAAGTCTAAAATGAAGTACTGGATTAAATTAACAAAATAATATGTGCGTGAAGACATTATAATTATATAGTTGCCTATATGATTTTCTGAAAATAATATTGAATGAATAGAACGATCAAGTTACATCAGTTTTTTTTAAAAGAATAGATGACGTCATGATAATATATATTTCTCACCTGGGAGCCTCCTTGCAGGTACGAAACACATCTGTATAAGCTTATTAATCCACATCAGTGAGAATAAAGGTAAGTAATGGTCTGGCTTTCTCTATGACGTTATCGTTTGTGTACCTTTGTATCTATATTTTCATATTCAAAACGACAGAAAAACATTATTTACATTTATACCATCACAGGTGTGTGTTCCCATCTTGTATAAACAAAACACTGTTGTGCAAACCTTGAAGACGTCATTGTATTGATTACAGATGGCGGTTACAGTGGCTAGATATGATCTCTATTTTTTTAAAGTATGATATGTGGTAATACCTCTCGTGAAAAATACATGATACCATCTAAAATAAAGATTAGTTTAATCCTAAAGGGATATTTACCAGGAAGCAACTTAACTTAGTCTTCTTCAGTCATTATATGATATATATAATGTTAATGAAAAAAATGCCTTTGAACTGTAAGAAATTGGCGTTCTGAGATGTCCTTAACTAGAACTAGACGAGTTGCCTTAACTCAAAGAAACCCATATGAATAAGATCTAAAGCTGTTGATCACTTATGAAGGATTTTGTAGAGCAAAACATAAACCAGTGTTTTCAAAATTTTGACCCCTGGTCACTTTTGCCAAATTTGTTACAGCTATCTGCAAGGTATGACATACGAATATGTCAAAAAACTGAATCATAACTTATGCAGTGAAATTTCATCATTATCGGTTTCGCTTTCACAATGATAAGATTTCTCAAAGACGTTACAAATTACATGATATTTGCACTAGAATACGAAGGTAAGTGAACAAACTTAAGATACGCAGCTGCATACAGAGACATAAAAATAAAAGAATGACATCTTGACTTAGATATGTCTATCGTCTGTTTGGTCCCTGAGTGTTATTGATTGCATTCGGTACATGAAATGCGTACATATTGCATCATTGCATCATAATATTAGAAGCTTAAAGACACCTTGGTTTCCTGAGTTGTTGGATCATGTCTCTAAGGTGTCAATCTATCGAGGCTGAAACGTTAACGGTATCACAGCATGTTATTTCAGTAGCAAGAAAATGACATTTCAGCTATCTGTAAACAACAAGTTGACACGTCAACACCGTAATGTCCTGTTGTGTTATAAGTCCACAAAGTAGCAGGCATAATGAGGCTAGCATGTAGCCAATTTCGGCCTGACATGTGTCTGGCAATGAAAGGGAATATTTGATGAGACGAATAGGATTTTGTCTATTAAGGCCATTTTAGAAATGATAAATAATTATGGAATCGGTTGTCATGCTCACCCAACAGATGTCAACGAACTCATTTACTCAGTTCAGCCAAATCATTCACGAGTTTAATAAAAATAGTATTAAATGGAAGGAAGTTTAGTATTCTGTTTATTACTTGCCCTAAAAATCACGCAAACTTACCGAAAATGTGCTGAAACTAACACTTCCGCGATTCGGCACCCATTGTGACGAAGCGCTTACATTGTGACGTCACAACAGCTCACTTCTGTGACGTCATACTTGCATTGTGATATTACGCTAGTTTAAAATTGCCGTATAAATATTACACTGCGGTATCTTACACGGGCGTGTAATAAAAATTCTTATTGGATGAAAATACCGACGTTTCAATGGTGCGAACTCTCTCCCACGGTGATTTTCATTAACTCCCAAAGGAGGAAGATGAAGTCATAGAATGTTGATCCAACCTCTGTTCAAATACGACTTTACTCACGATTTTCATCAGTTCCCCCTGGCGACAATACTGCTCCACAAATCATCTGAAATATTTCAACCAATGAAAAAACCCTCGCTTCGAAAAACGGTTCCAATCAAAGGACCTATGCAACAATTGAAAAGGCAAAACGGAGTTTTTAACAGCACCGCTGATTGCACAACTAATTTTGATAGCATCCAATCAGGCTACTCCCTTGACAGCCCAAAAACTCATCTCATTCGAACAGAGGTCGGGTCACCTTTATTAACTTTATCTCCCTCTGTGGAAGTAGGAAACTAGAAGAAGTGATGTTCAGCCTAACATTGAGAATCGATAAATACAAAACTCGTAATTGATTATCAAAGAAAGGTTATTTATTTATTACATTTATAAAGAATAAGTTCATTCATCCGAAACAATATATATTCATCTTCCCACCAGCGGTGCTTGGGAGGCTTGTTGTGTTTCTGAAAAATAGAACATAAATTGCATGGTAAAGGAAATATTATACCGAAACATATTGATATCCGCCTTTTCGTTCACCTCTTTGAAAAGAGTAAAAACGTTTTTGTGTCAAATTTATGGAATGCAAGAGAGAAATGGTAAACCATCATCATCATCATCATCATCATCATCATTTATTCTCAAAAACCCACCAACGGTGGTACATGAGACAAATACAATCATATACAACAAATACCAAAATGGCAAGGATTTACAAAGAAATGTTATTAAGTTTAAAACAGCTCTGAACGCACAAATAACCAATCAGAATTCTCCATTTCTAAATTCTATCCAGTCATGAGGTATTATTCTAACATAGCTTGTGTCGGAATTTCATGACTTGATCTACGTCTGTGGGGACACCAATACTGAAATGTATTTTCTTAAGGTAAATACGGTAGCATGTATGTTCTAACCCAGGCAGGTGCATAGAATGCACGTGGAGTTCGTGCGTGTTTAGTCACGCGACAGAGGTTATAAGTAAGGGTGAGAAAGTTGTGTCTTCATTCGAGTCTTCGCTTGTCTCCAGCGAGCAGGGTTGCTGATTTTATTTTTCACAATTATCATTTCATTTGAACATTAAACATGACTATAATATTCATGTTAACACATTGATAACTTTCATTCTTTTCTTCCAGTGGATGTATGGGTATTGCGAAGTTGTTTTTATTGTTGTATATACCTGCGTCACGTGTAATGCGTTGTGAAAGCTTTGTGGAAGGTTTCTAGTTTTGGTATTATATTTCATGTGCAACTATAACGCTCCTTTTGAACGAAAGCGTTTGAAGTCAGCTGATTTCGAGTGCGTCGTGAGTGGCTCCAGATCCTCCCTTGTGTTGGTAAACGTTTGAACGTTTAATCAGTGCTTTTGGAAATTGTTCGAAAATGTGGCTACATGTTCGCTTTTTGTAATATATATATATTTTTATATTACGTGTGATATTGTATGTTTCTAAGCCATACATGTAAATACTTTGTATTCGTGTATATCTGATTAAGGGTCGCCATGTTTAACGATAAAGATGAATGGCAGTGCAAGTATATGCAGTTTGTTTTGTGGCATGACTCATGATGATGATCAAATAAGCTGTAGGCAAACACGAATGCATGTTTTGTAAAGTTTCATCGATAAAGTGTGTATATGGTGTCCTTTGGCAAAGTATTATTCCGAGTGGCAATGTGGTGGGCCGAAAGGAAAGGTTTTCAGGTTAGTGAGTGCTCGATTTTGAGTGACAATGCGATTGTGCCGAGTGGCAATGTGTTTGTGTCGAGTGACAATGTGTTTGTGTCGAGTGGCAATGCGATTGTGCCGAGTGGCAATGTGTTTGTGTCGAGTGACAATGCGATTCTGTCGAGTGACCATGTGATTGTGTCGGGTGACAATGTGATTGCGTCTATTGACAATGTGGTTGTGTTGAGTGGCAATACGATTTTGTCGAGTGACAGTGTCGAGTGGCAACGTGGTTGTGCCGAGTGACAATGCGATTCTGTCGAGTGACAATGTGATTGTACCGAGTGGCAATGATTTTTTCGAGTGACAGTACAAGTGGCAATGTGGTTGTGCCGAGTGACAGTTTAATTGTGCCGAGTGGCAATGGGTTTGTGCCATGTTGCAATGTGATTCTTTCGAGTGGCAATGTGATTGTGCCGAGCGGCAATGTGATTGTGCCCAGTGGCAATGTGATTGTGCCTAATGGCAATGTGATTGTGTCGAGTGGCAATGGGATTTTGCCGAGGGGCAATGAGGTGATGCCGAATGGCAATGTGGTGATGCCGAGTGGCAATGCAATGGTGCCGAGTGGCAATGCAATGATGCCGAATGGCAATGCAATGGTGCCGAATGGCAATGCAACGGTGCCGAGTGGCAATGCTATGGTGCCGAATGGCAATGCAACGGTGCCGAGTGGCAATGCTATGGTGCCGAATGGGAATGCAACGGTGCCGAGTGGCAGTGACATGATGCCGAATGGCAGTGTGATGATGCCAAGTGTCAATGTGGTGATGCAAATATGAAGCCGAAAAGGTATCTTTGAGTTTGCTGTTGAAGTCTCCCAGACAATATTGCTGTACAGAGTTGATGTGATGGCAATGTGATTGTGCCGAGCGGCAATGTGATTGTGCCGAGTGGCAATGTGATTGTGCCTAATGGCAATGTGATTGTGTCGAGTGGCAATGGGATTTTGCCGAGGGGCAATGAGGTGATGCCGAATGGCAATGTGGTGATGCCGAGTGGCAATGCAATGGTGCCGAGTGGCAATGCAATGATGCCGAATGGCAATGCAATGGTGCCGAATGGCAATGCAACGGTGCCGAGTGGCAATGCTATGGTGCCGAATGGCAATGCAACGGTGCCGAGTGGCAGTGACATGATGCCGAGTGGCAGTGACATGATGCCGAGTGTCAATGTGGTGATGCAAATATGAAGCCGAAAAGGTATCTTTGAGTTTGCTGTTGAAGTCTCCCCGACAATATTGCTGTACAGAGTTGATGGATGGACTACTGACAGACGACTGAAACGAGGGATCAATTTTGTTTTAAAGATGAGTATTTTTACATTCTATATATTTATATTCTAGAAACAAGATTCATTGACATACATATTTACAGACAATTCAAAACATTCAGCAAGCATTTTAATATACTAAAGTTAACCTTTAAGATATTGATAACGCTAAAACTGTTCCCATTGTCAATGATAGAATTACAAATGTCTGTTGCAGAAATATTGGTCTCAAGACTGGACTTTTTGCCTGTTTGAGCTAAGGAGGTGCTGAATTCTTTATCTTCTGAGGCTGGAACTTCACAACGACTCGCAGACTAACGCTTTAGTTTAGGCACGGGATGTCTGTTCCCGAGTTCCGGATCCTGAGTCGCTATGTACGGTGCCGTATGGCAATGTATTATGAGGTATATATGCCGTTTTGTGTGTAAATATACAGAACGTCATACGTGTGCATTTGGGTCGTTTGTATTGAACGAGTAGATGTAATGGACGCGGAGTAACAACGAGTTCGAAGAACGAGTTGTTTCCCCCGCGTCCATGCCATCTTCGAGTTCAATACAAACGACCCAAATGCACACGTATGACGTTCTGTATTTATTATATACTCTCTTTTTAACCTTTTTAAAACTAATTTTGAATTGCTTAAATAATCCGAGACGTCGCACTGCGCATTGATACATAATGCAAAGAAGGCGATTACCTATGACAAGCTCGACTGATGATTTGATACCTCAATTATCTGTTTATTTTCTCATTACTTTGCGTAGTTAAACGTAAGAGGCAATTTTCTCAAGTGTGAAAACTAAATACAGTGATAAAAGGTTATCCTTAGTAATTATTTATAAGTTCTGAATATGATAAACGTAAGTTCAGAATTCCGAGCGACGGGATCCTTTCAAACGACGTCACCATGGAAATGACGTCATAATCGTTGTAGGCTATGACGTCATAGGGCCAAGTGTCGCTGGCGATGTTCTCGGAGTTTTGATTAGGATTCCTATTTCATAGTGTTTTGCAGTTTCTTTACTAACGATAACACTAGTTTCTCACTATATTATTCTTCAATTTCATATTAAAAAGTAGGTTTGTTACAAATGCAGTTGAGATACGTCAAATCCGGTGTTCTAATAAGGAAAATGATTGTTACGAACGGAAAGTTGCGAGAATTGCCGAAGCTTGAAAAAAGTAGAACCGGCAGGCGTGCAATACGGATTCTGGAGTGCAATACGGAATTTGAAGACGTATTCCGTATTGCACCCTTGTATTACTATCCTAAGATTACATGAGTATATAATAAATATACAGAACGTCACGCGTGTGCATTTGGGTCGTTTGTATTGAACGAGTAGATGTCATGGACGCGGAGGAACAACGAGTTCGAAGAACGAGTTGTTTCTCCGCGTACATGACATCTTCGAGTTCAATACAAACGACCCAAATGCACACATATGACGTTCTGTATATATTATATACTCTCTTTTTAACCTGTTTAAAAGTAATTTTGAATTGCTTAAATAATCCGAGACGTCGCACTGCGCATTGATACATAATGCAAAGAAGGCAATTATCTATGACACGCTCGACTGATGATTTGATACCTCAATTATCTGTTTATTTTCTCATTACTTTGCGTAGTTAAACGAAAGAGGCAATTTTCTCAAGTGTGACAACTAAATACAGTGATAAAAGTTTATCCTTAGTTATTATTTATAAAGTCTGAATATGATAAACGTAAGTTCAGGATTCCGAGCGACGGGATCCTTTCAAACGACGTCACCATGGAAATGACGTCATAATCAGTGTAGGCTATGACGTCATAAGGGCCAAGTGTCGCTGGCGATGTTCTCTGAGTTTTGTTAAGGATTTCCTTTTTTATAGTGTTTTGCAGTTTCTTTACTAACGATAACACTAGTTTCTCACTTTATTATTCTTCAATATCATATTAAAAAGTAGGTTTGTTACCAATGCATTGAGATACGTCAAATCCGGTGTTCTAATTAGGAAAATGATTGTTACGTACGGAAAATTCCGTGAATTGCCGAAGCTTAAAAAAAGTAGAACCGGCAGGGGTGCAATACAGATTCTGGAGTGCAATACGGAATTTGAAGACGTATTCCGTATTGCACCCTTGTATTCCTATCATAAGATTACATGAGTATATAATAAAGCTGTTTATCAGTGAGTGAGTCCATTTGGTAGCTACAAGGTCGTTATGCAGTGTGCTTTGCCGTTTGGCAGTGTGTAATCTCGTTGGGCAGGATGTGAAGCCGTTCGGCATTATGTGTTGCCGGTTGGCAGGACGTTTAAAAGCCGTTTGTTACATGTCATGTAATCTTATGATAGTAATACAAGGGTGCAATACGGAATACGTCTTCAAATTCCGTATTGCACTCCAGAATCCGTATTGCACGCCTGCCGGTTCTACTTTTTTTAAGCTTCGGCAATTCTCGGAATTTTCCTAATTAGAACACCAGATTTGACGTATCTCAATGCATTGGTAACAAACCTACTTTTTAATATGATATTGAAGAATAATTGATGAGAAACTAGTGTTATCGTTAGTAAAGAAACTGCAAAACAATATAAACAAGGAAATCCTAAACAAAACTCCGAAAACATCGCAAGCGACACTTGGCCCTTTGACGTCATAGCCTACAACGATTATGACGTCATTTCCATGGTGACGTCGTTTGAAAGGATCCCGTCGCTCGGAATCCTGAACTTACGTTTATCATATTCAGACTTTATAAATAATAACTAAGGATAAACTTTTATCGCTGTATTTAGTTTTCACACTTGAGAAAACTGCCTCTTACGTTTAACTACGCAAAGTAATGAGAAAATAAACAGATAATTGAGGTATCAAATCATCAGTCGAGCGTGTCATAGGTAATCGCCTTCTTTGCATTATGTATCAATGCGCAGTGCGACGTCTCGGATTATTTAAGCAATTCAAAATTACTTTTAAAAAGGTTAAAAAGAGAGTATATAATAAATACAGAACGTCATACGTGTGCATTTGGGTAGTTTGTATTGAACTCGAAGATGTCATGGACGCGGAGAAACAACTCGTTCTTCGAACTCGTTGTTCCTCCGCGTCCATGACATCTACTCGTTCAATACAAACGACCCAAATGCACACGTATGACGTTCTGTATATGTATTATATGTGTTGCCGGTTGGCAGGACGTTAAGCCGTTTGGCATTATATGGAGCCGGTTGGCAGGACGTGATACCTTTTGGCAGTTATCAATTCTTTGGGCAGTGTGTGAGGCCGTTGGTCAGTGTGTAAAGCCTTTGGGCAGTGTGTAAAGCTGTTTGACAGTTTATGATGGTATGTTTATGTAGTGAAAGGGTGTACGTTTCCTTGTTTCAGTGAATGATCCTTTATGGCAAGATACGATGTCATTTTCCAATGTTTGATTTATTGTTCAGTTTATGGTGTCGTGTGACAGCGTATGTTGTGTGCAATGTTATATCCCTTGTTCCAACTTGTAACTTTATGGCAGTTGATCATGCCGGATGCAATATTTTTGTGCCATTTGGCAATGCGGGTTGCCATTTATAATGTATTTACTTTTCATTTAAGTTTGCCGTATAACTTTGTATGATGCTGGGTGAATGATATGGTGCCGGGAGGCATCGGTAATGTGGTGTGGCAGCTTATATATGATGCCATTTATGTCTTGTGGCAGGTATTTTGTATGATGTATTGTGTGATGCGGATTATACTTTATGATGCCATGTGGTAATATGTAATGCGGTGTGACATTTAACGAGACATATTTTGCCAGTCAAGGATGGCGTGTGGCAATAAATGATTCCCTGTTTTAGTGTATGATGTAATGTGGCGTAATGGTGCCGTTTGACGGTATACAAGAGTTCCGATATGGGTTACAATTGGTTGAATGTATTTTGTTGCTGGCGTATATGCCTAATTCAGACATCACTGATCAGAATGTATGAGTGATTCATATAAGCGTATGATACAATGTGCAGTGCGTAATGCGACTTTATGGTATCATTGTATGCGGTTTGGTACGGTGTGACACGAGATGATTCAGACGGCCTGATGTGCTGATACAGAGTGGAAATAAAGGGAATTTCAACAAGGCCCCTAAACTGGACATAGACTTGGGGCTACGCTTCCAGTACTGTGGAAACTGACAGAACTTGGATTATTTTTCGAAGATGAGTATATCCTTTATTATGAATAACTAAAGATCAGTGACTTGTGACTTTCATGATGAACATTGAATAAGATATTTACATTCAGAATGAAGGATCAGCTTAAAGATGTATGTATGTAAGTATTTAGTACAGTGCGTATGATATGATGAGTATTTAGGAAATTCTGTGTTACAGGAACATCCCTCTTCAACGAGATCGTTGACTTCATCAGGACCAGCAAGATGATCCTGAAGAGTGACCACAGTAAACCCCGTTTCCTTCCAGATCCACTGGCGGATTCCCCATCTTACCGCTCTCCACGGGGCATCTGTACAGCCTGTCCCTTGCACATGAACTTTCAACTTATATCGGCTACGAATTACGGATCCCCAACTGAGCTCAAGTCGCAACATATTACCATGTACATTTATTTAAAGAAATAAACCTGCTCGCCTAAGCCTGCGGTAGACATTACCCATGATATGAGTGTTTTTAGTTAGAAAATATTTTATGTTCGTTTGAGTAAACGAATTAGAACATAATTATAATTTCTTGCACATGATAAACTAAGGAAACAAAGGCAGTTCGTGTCGATGTTAATAAATAAGGTGGTACATTTTAGGACGTGTTGTGAGAGAAATAAGTGGGTAGAACATGACAAGCAAAAATTTTAGAATCGTTACCTAAACGTTAACACACATCAAAACACTGAACTATGTTCCGAGTCCTACACTTTCCTTTTACAAATTAATATTGTATGAGAAATAAAACTCCTTAAATATTATTTTTTCAAATTTATTTATATACACCTTAATCCTCCTATGTATCGTAAAATGCTGCACATGTTTGTCTCTCTAAAGTAAAGGGAACATATGTTCGTGATAAAGATAACTGTCCACTTACTTTTCGTCCAATGAACAATTGCGGAAGTCGGGTCACACAGTTCACTAGGGTCATCAGGGTTTATCTCGTTGGCATAGAAACAGGAGCCCATTATCTTACAAGTGTTTGGCTGAAACAATGGTTAAGTATAAATTTTGTATGTTCTATCTCGGGTAAATTAGAGTAATTAAATGTTCAACTCATTCGAAAGCCAAATTATTCTGCTAAATAAAGTTTGCTTTGAAAGTTTAACAATTCAATTCAACAGGATATGGTTATTTCATTTTAATATCCGCCCAAACACAAATGGAAACTCGCCTGTTTCGAATGAAGTAACAAAAAGAAAAAAATAAGATATTAAATTAATGGAAGAATTTTTCGTAATTTGTTAGTGTGTCATGATATATCGTTAAACACCCTAACTATACTCAGCTGTCACAAACTAAGGAAGTTATCAAACCGATTTTGAAAGGGTTATTCATTAAATAACCTGAAGGGTTTATTTTTATTTTTTTAAATGTACATAATACATATTCTAAAATATTTTGAGATATGACTATCTGGAAACAGAAATTTGGGCGAAAGACTTAGCAGACCAGGGGTAATAACACGAAGGTTCTTAACATATTCGAATCAGTCACGTCAAATGTATTATCTTCAGTGAATCAAGCATCCCTGTTCTCCATAACCCGAAGATGCAGAAGAAACTGTCTCAGAATGGAAGGAGGAAAAAAGATAAATGATTTACTTCATGTGTGAGGTGGTACATATACAGTTTCAGGTACGATTAAGCGCCCTGATCCCCCTCTGGGTCCGCCACTCAACTTGTACCCACCTTTTGGAGACATCTGCCTCTGGTAACATCGCAGTCGAGACATTTGTCGTCGTAAATCATATATGTGAAGGGATCGGAGTATATCGCGCCGTCACATGACAGTCTTATATAGAACCCTAGCGCCGTGCTATCTGAAGCGTTAGAATAAGAAGAGGATATATAAGATCTATACACTTGTGAACATGATGATAATTGAATTATCGCACGATAGTCTTATATAGAACCCTGGCGCCGTTCTATCTGAAAAGTAAATGATCACACGACAATCTTAGAACAAAAACAATCTGAAGAGTAATAATAAGAAGTGTCTAAGTGAATTTCCGAGAACGCCATCGGGGGCCAATGCATTGAAATATCTGAACAAATACACTTGGGAATACGATATGTGAAACACAATAACATGGGAGTTACGAATAGAACCAAAGTGCTGTTCTCTGAAGATTAAAGATTAAAATAATGTCTAAGTTTACAGGATTCTCAACGGCTTTCGGGAACCTACGACATAACAAAATCAATTGGAGTTTAATATTTGAACACATACACATGTAAATACGACACATCCTGAATAGAATACCATGTTTTCACAAAGACAGATTTGCTACACTTATTATTCCCTGGTTATAACTGTACAGAATGTCACGTGACGATGTAATAACGAACAAAATATAAAGTATATCAGGGTAGGTGCTGAACCTGGCTTAGCATGGGAATGACACAAATTGTACAAAGTTTAGTAGATCAGAAAATTAACATTAAAGCACTATATGAAAAAGGTGGAATATTGAAATATTTTGTAATCCTGGTATTTGTCCTATTATCAATTTATTGTTATTTTCAACCACCACATTATCGCCTTTATCACACATTATGCCGTCGTCAAGTTTGACGTCAGGGGTTTAAAATGGGTTTATCAAATGGTAAATATTATTGTCCTCAATACAAGGTACATTGGGAAACTGAAATTAAGTGTCACGCAAGGATGTAGCATCTCCGACCTTAAAGGGGCAGTAGCACGTTTTTTGTGTGGACAATTTTATATTTCAATTTTTCACTTATAATTGCACGTTAATGCTTTATGTATTATTTTGATAGTGTCACAAATATCATTACACAAACCAATCATCCATAGTCAGAGAACAAATCATAAAGATAAACATAGAGACCATTGGCAGCAATTTGTGAGTGAACACATTTATTCATTTAGTGTAAGAAAAGGGAATCGCATGGCTGAACGTTACACTATATATTTGAATTATTACTGCTTCATTTTACAGTCCAAATACATTGTCTTTCAATTGGAACCAGTTACTATCATTTTCCTGACATCATCTTATATGGCCCATCAAAACGTGATCCAGCCCCTTTAAAGGGGCAGTAGCACGTTTTTAGGGGGAATAAAAGGTGATGTCAGGAAAATGAAAATTAATGGTTCCAATTGAAAGACAATGTATATAAACTAAATGGAACAGTAATAATTTTTTAAAAATTACGTAAAGTTTAGCCGTGCGATTTCTTTTTCTAACACAAAGTGAATTAAAGGTGTTCACACAAAATGGCCGCCAGTGCATTTTATGTGAATCTTCATACTTTGTCCTCTGACTATGGATGATTGGCTAGTGTAATGAGATATTTGACACTGTCAAAATAATACATTTAGCATTAACTTACAATTATCACTGAAAATTTTAAAATATAAAATTATCAAAAAACGTGCTACTGCCCCTTTAAACGTTGGTATGACGCAACATGAATTCAATACCCGGTCCCCGAGTGACGAATCCATGTAGATAAATCCATAGCTTTCAGTAACACAACAAAACAATAATTTTAACAAATTGCTCCAGCCCCTTTAAACATGAATTCAATACCTGGTCTCCGGGTGACGAATCCATGTAATTAAATCCATAGCTTTCAGTATCAAGAAAACACAACAACAATTTAACAAAAACGTTAACGATTAGCAACTACTTCTTCTTGTTACAGAAATCACTAACCTGTAAAGGACTGCATACCATGAGACAGTGAGAGGGACACGCTGAACTTGTTCTCATAAACCGGGTCTACAACGTACGCCGTTGTTGTGTTTTGAAAAAACCCGTTGATCAGCTGAAGGTAGAGGGCATGACTTTTTAATGTGAATAACTATAGTCTATATTTGCTTATATCAATATGTGAGGTTAAGTAGACTATGACCATGGTATATTGCTGAACAGTATTTTCATCGACGTGGCACATTAAGGTGTTAGTGACATATCCTTTTTCTCTTAAACGAACTTTTGTAATCAAAAGTTATGTCGTTTTCAAGATATAACGTACAGGACATGGGTCTCAGATTTGAAAACTGTATATCCCAAGGATACTGTTTCTATAAAACAAATGACAATTTACAATATGTTATGTCATAATTAGTGACGATTTGAAACAAGTATTAAAATAATGAACATATTAACGCCTATCTATGTGATGTCTGAGGATTGATAACATTTTGCCGATTTTGCAAAATTCCAATAATTATTGCAATTGAACGGATGTTTTAACGTTTATGAAAACCTTTTAATAATTTGAGTTTGCATCTTCCGAACGCATCGGGCGAGATATGCATTTACAAGAAATTCATATTCACCCTTGCGACAACCCGACGGGAAAGCTGTGACAGGAAATAGCCTGATTATTGAGCTATGGCGCAGGCCAATCAAAAGCGGGGACATAAAAAAATCACATGTAGATTACGATTTGCAGCACAAACTTGAAACACTTCGTGCGGTAAGTGACATACAAATGTTTTCCCTCATCTTTTTTTATACAGATGTGCAACCACAAACATATTTTGACCTTTCAAATTACTTTATATATTTCAATTGCGCACACAGAAGTGTAATAAAACGATGCGATGTCTAAATAGAAACTGAGAAATACAGCCTTATTCTACGCAGTATTTAGGTGCCCTATATTCACACATCGTTTTTATGACTGTTGCCTCAACGTAACTAAGGGATTAATTTGAAATTAAATTTCGCTTCAAGTTCGAGTTGGACTGACTGGGTTCGTAACGAGCGATTTGATTGCTCAATGCAAGGGACGTTACTTTGTTTGTCCTACAGGGGGCGCTGATAGAGTCACAACTTTCCCGTCGCGTTGTCGCAAAGGTGAATATGAATTTCTTGTAAATGCATATCTCGCCCGATGCGGAAGATGTTGAGTTTGATGAATTTTAATTTCGTACGTTCGTATTGGGTCTTTTCTTTACTGTTTGAATTTGATTGTTTGGCATTGGGTACATTTGTTTTCCTAAGTGAGATAACTTATATACCGAATAGCTCAACTGTCCCTTCATCATCCTGTCTCAAGGTACGAACGTTACGCTTACTTCACTAATCTGTACCCTGGACTCAGAAGCTTGATTCGCTCTCGCGGCCCGACTTGGGATATAGCCAATAAAATCATTTTCTCGTTGAAAGGTGGCGAGAAAATGATTTCATTGGCTATATCGCCGCGCGAGCGAATCTAGCTTCTGAGCCCAGGGTACAGATTAGTGGAGTTAGCATAACGTTCGTACCCTGAGACAGGATGTCCCTTGATATAACCATGATCATTACCATATGTAAGGGGTATGTAGCAGTACCTTGATGGGTTGCATAACAACAGAGAGGGTATCACTGGGGTAGACGTGCTCTGTGACGAGGATGGGCCTGGTGCAGTGATCGCTGGACATCTGACACACGTCACCACTGACGAGGAGGAAATGAAGATATGATGAGGACAAGACTTAGTGGTAAGAAAACAAACAATGAGAATGAAGTTATGGTGTTGCGAAGAATGAAAGAGGGAACAGGATGAAAAGACGAAGAAAACATGATACAGAATATTAATTTTGGTAAATATTTGAGTGAGTGTGGAGAGAGAGAAATGAATGAGTGAAGAGGAAGAATGAATGTGTGAGGAGGAAGAATAAATGGGTGAGAAGGAAGAAATAAATGAGTGAGGAGGAATAAATGAACGAGTGAGGAGGAAGAAATGATGAGTGAGTGATTTAGGGCTAAATATATGCAAACATTGAAACTTGTTCATTAACAATAAATTAACAGCATTAAGTAAAGTTTTTACCGGAGTCTTAACAAAATCAAAACTTTATAACAACAAAAACTCTAAGTGAAATTTCATATTTGCTATTTGAAAAAGAAATTACCCTTTTATCCCATGGATGATAGGTTTTCTGCGTTTGGGAACCTGACAGTCGAAACCATTCATAAAAGAGCACATACAAGTACCGTGCTCACACTGGGCAGCCATGCTGCAGAAGTTGGGACAGATCTCTGTTGTGAGTGAGCCAGGGGGCAACAGGTGCCCCCCACTGTTAGTGTAAGTCTTCTCGTCACTGAAGGCATGTTCCTGGCACCACCATTGGAAAGCAAGAGCTCCGCTGGTGAAGAACCTCTTTGATCCCGATTCCTGTATGAAAGAGAAATAATTCTTGAAGGAAATTCTGGTTTCATGTTACTATAGAAGAATTAGTCTTGAAGGAAATTCCCGTTTACTGTTTCTCAAGAGAAAATATGCATGACGGAAATTTCAATACCCTGTTCTCAGATTGGAATTATTATTTATTATTAGGAAATATAGCTTTCCTGGTATTCTAATTATTTTTGAATGTATTACAATTTTCTGTAAATAGAAAAGATAACATTTGAAAGAATTGCAATTTGCTGTTATTTGAGACGAATTATTCTTGAGTTTTTTGTTATTTGAAAAAAAAAATTGTAGGAAAATCCCATTTTCCTTTTACAGACTTATTACGTAGTAAATAATAACCCGGTACCGAGGGGTTATGGAAAAAAAGGTTTTCGGGTTATTATTTGACTTACACTCCCGCGGAAGACTCCTACAATGGTTGCAGCTGAATTTGTTTATATACAATTAATTTAAAAACGTTTTACTGATATCATTCGCGGGTTTATCATGTCCTGATAAGAACAAATATTTTAAATACTCCAAGATTTGTGTTTTAGAAATAAACGCTTGATTTCTTACAATAAAAACTATTTTATTACGGTGTTTCAACTACATTGGTTAACATACATATAATTGAAAAACGTTTTAGTGATCCATTTTTGCGATTTTGATATGTCTTCATAAGAATACTATTTTAAACTACTCACAATATCCCCTGCTTACGGTTTTAGAACTAAAAACTTGATCCCTTACATTAAAAACTTTTTTATTGCAATATTAATATATATTTATAGGGAAAATCAAAAAAACAAACATGACACACAAAAATTTACATCTACTGATCCTCTGTAGCCCAACAGGTAAGAGCGCTGCTTGACAAAATGGTAAAGACCAAGAATTACCTGGTATATTAATGGAGATGATATATATTAAAAATTTCTTTCGTGCCATGAATTTAACATTTATCGTGGAAAACATCACGTTAGCTTATTTTACGGTGATGTTTTTGATCAAATAAATACTTATTTTTGTTTACTTATGAAAAAAGTCAATTGATTCTACAATATGACAGTGCATGTCTGTCCTTATCATGCCCGTTTACATGACGGAACGTTTATAGATTGGTAAGGATCAGACCGGACGTAAATCCCATAGAACATGTTATGGATGAGATTGGCAACAAAGTTACGAAATGGGTTATTTTGACAAAGCAGGGAGCGTTCAATTTCGTTTTTCTCAAACCATATTGTTCATCAATATTATTCACACACAATGAATTGAAACATATGTTCGTTCACATAAATATGTATGCTCTAAATAAACATTTGCATAATAATATGTTCAAGGTCAATGACAAAAACCTAACATTGACAGCTTCTTAGATATATAGTGTAAGAACATCTACAAACACATATCCTAACAGTACGTCCAATACCTGTCATGCTTATTCAAATTCTATGTGCCCATTTACTTCTATCCTAAACCTTTCCAATATTCATGACAGTATGACCAAAGAATCTCCTCACCACCAAATCCTCAGAGCATATGGAGAGGAAATTCGACATTTCAGCCTGGTACTTGGCCGCACAGTATTGTGGAACCAGTCGAGATGTTTGATCAGAACATTCCCTTGTTAGCCCTGATTGCATTTTGCCAGAGAGGTTAAAGCCTGGAACTGGATGAGGAAATGTCAAAGCTTATAGTAACAGGTAGGTTATATATTGCATGCATACATATTTCTTCTCTTTAACAGGGGCGTGGTAGCGCAGTGGTTAATACGTTCAGCGCAGATCATGAGGTCCGGGGCGCGACCTGCGAGGCGGCTGCAACTTTGTCTGCAGTAGAGAACTAAACGCAGTCAGGTTTGGGTGAAATGCTTTACTGAATTTTAGCGCACTGGCACCCATAGTTGGCGCAATGACACCTATAGTTTGCTAGTTCCAACAGATACTCGCTGGTTTCATCGCCATGCATAGCAACAACAGTGTTGCAGGCTTTCTTTCTGTAAATATACTTGGAGCAGCCGTGATTAAGTGAGTGAGTGAGTGAGATGGTGTTTAACGTGTTTTGAACAATATTTCAGTTATTAAACACGTGGATGTTGCCATCCAAAAGAGAGTAGACAGATCAGGGAGAAAGGGGTCGAAAGGATGAGGGAAAAGACGGAAAGAAAGGCATAGTAAGAGATAGAAAGCAGGTTTCAGAAGGACTCAAATTTGGTCTGGCTTCTACCCTTCGACCTGTCCAGCTTGGGTGACCCTACCAGGAGCATGTAAGCTCCAGCTGGCATAACTCTCGGGGTCGCCGAAGCACACAAACCACCACACCACGATAAGGTAATGAGTCCAGTGGTGGCGTGATTAAGTGAAATATGCTCAAATGTGGTGTTCAATCTCAAGTCACCGCACCTGACCTAAAGTCCAGCAGAAAAGTGGGGAAATTGTGCTATTTGTGATACAAGCATGAAACTTGGTATACTAATAGAGCATTCTTTTATGAAAAGTTTGAGAAATAGGGACATTTAAATTTATCGGCTCTATTTTTAGTAACTCAAGTCTTGGTCGGACCCGGGGTCACGGGGGCCAAGTCAATATCACTTTCTGTCGACTATCACGTGACCGGTTCTCGACCAATCGGATTGCCGGAAAATTACGCTCACATAATAATAAACAATTATTGACTTCAAGTGAGGTTGATCGAATGATTTGTCGACCTTGGGCACGTAATATTCACCGAGGCAACGCCGAGGTGAATATCACGTGTCCAAGGTCGATAAATCATTGGATCAACCGAATCTAGAAGTCTATGATTGTTTTATTATATGAAAAATGTTCTTGAATCACGTGTCTTCTGTGCAAATAAGGGACATCACTCTAATATGCCTTAAACCATAAGGGACATAACTCTAATTCAGCACAGTCAGCGATGCCTATTGCTTGATTAACAGCGTAACATGTGATGTACGTCTTCGAGACATAATTCTCAAATCTATGTTTAGCCACGGGAGGTGCTTGGATTGTTATATCAACCTCTCGCGCTTCACACAGGTTGACATTGCTTGACGTCAATGCGGCCATGTGACCAAGTGGGTCAATCGGAAAGACGGATATGATCCATTCATATAATAATTAAATTTATCATCCAAAACTGTGTTCCACAGGAGATATCGCTTTTGGAAGATCAAGCGATAAAAGCGATAAAAGTAACAAATATCCGAGGCTTGCTGAGGATATTTTACTTTTATCAACGAGTGTTGATATATTTGATATCAGAAGACACGAGGGTGAGATTTTTTTTATCATCCAAAATCATTTTTCATCACATTAGTATGAAAAATGTACATCTTTGAACACTGCATAGCCCTCCAACTCCTAAACCAGTGATGTCATAGCATTGTGACGTCATCGTGTTAATGACGTCATAGCATTGTGACGTCGTTGTGTTTATGACGTAATAGCATTGTGACATCATTTCTGATGATGCAAAACGTTTGTGATGTCATGTCCCTTCTGATGTCAAAGCGCCCTAGGAGATATCGCTTGATCTGGCGGCACGTGTCGTGTCTCGTACCAGACGTTGTGAACACATAACGCCAGTCCTGAAGGAGCTTCATTGGCTTCCGGTGAAGTACAGAATTAAATACAAAGTACTGTTGCTAGTTCATAAATGTCTGAACAATCTTGCACCTGGATATCTCTCTAGCATGTTGGTAAAATACCAACCGAACAGAAGTCTGCGATCTGAAGATCAATGCCTCCTGAAACCATCTTCATCAAAATCTCACACCTACGGCGATCGATCGTTCCAAATTGCTGGACCTTGCCTATGGAATAAACTACCCATTCAGTTGAGATCTGTTGAAGACCTGGACTGCTTCAAGTCACATCTGAAGACTTGGTTATTCCAAGAAGCATTCCCTTTGTAATATGTATTGAATGTGACTTTTCTGTGCAGCTTTACTCAAAGCGCTGCTGAGCAGTGACAATGTTGCTGGAATCAGCGCTATACAAATGTTTTCATGTATGTATGTATGTATATCTCCTGTGGAAAACAGTTTTGGATGATAAATAGAATCTCACCCTCGTGTCTCCTGATATCAAGCCTCGAATATTTGTTATTTTTATCAACTTGTGTTGATATATTTGATATCAGAAGACACTTTGGTGATATTATCTATTTATTCCTAGAACAAAAATGACGGCCATTCAAAAATTAGAGTATTATTTCATTATCTTAAGTTATACTACTAAGAGAAGCACACCAAGGATTTTTGTTTTAATGATGATAATTAAAGTCAAATGATTTAAAAAACATTATTTCTTCATTTTTAACTAAAATTCAAGATTTTTGAAATTTCTAATTATCTCTCGACAAGATTGCACAGATCAAAGAAGACGAGAGTGCCTCAGAGACAGACACCAGAGCCAACTTACTCGCAGGAGGGGAGGCAAGGGTGGGAATTAAAGATTGGTGGGTTGTTGTCTACTTAGTAGTTTAGGCAAGAGCAGGCGAACGCCCACTGTTGAAGGTTGGCTGACGTGCGGGAAAAGCATGCAGCACGTGCGGGAAGTCTATTTAGCGTCGAGTCGGCGATAGTTTCAGTGCACAGCAATTTTAGAGCGTTACCACGTCGGACGAGTTTCGTTAAGCTCATATTTGGTCGTCTGGACGTAAGTACAGTTTTGCCTTTAGTTTCATTATTGGATGTTATACATTTTGTGGGATAGTTTTTGGTCATAAATAATTTGAATAATAGTTGTAGAATTTGTCTTATTCTGCCTTGTGTATGTTTTCTGGTTAGGATGTGTAATTTTATATCATTTGCAGAGAACGTGAGTATGAATTGAATGTGTATAAATTGTGATTGGAATATGTGTGCGATGTAGTGAGTTGAATTTGTATCTGTATGAATTTTGTCGATCATGCGATGTATGCCAGCGAACAGTACACAAAGGAAAAGTACAGAAAGTGCCTTTAGGTAAGATGCCTCTGATCGATGTTCCCTTTGACCGTGTAGCAGTGGATTTGATAGGACCTCTAGACCCTGTTACTGACCGAAAGAACCGCTACATTTTGACCTTAGTAGACTATGCAACCAGATATCCTGAAGCTGTACCATTACAGAATATTGACACCGAAACGGTGGCTGAAGCATTAGTATCTATGTTCAGTAGAGTAGGTGTTCCTAGAGAAATCCTTTCAGACATGGGTACACAGTTTACTTCAGAGCTTATGAAGGAAGTTGGTCGTTTACTCTCGATGAAACAACTTGTAACCACGCCCTACCATCCTAGTTGCAACGGCCTTGTAGAGAGATTTAACGGCACGTTGAAGAGCATGTTAAAGAAAATGTGTGTTGAAAGACCAAAAGATTGGGATCGTTATGTAATGCCCTTGTTGTTTGCATATCGTGAAGTGCCACAGGAAAGCTTAGGATTCTCGCCCTTTGAGCTGCTGTATGGAAGGACTGTACGTGGACCCATGCATATCTTGAGAGAACTTTGGACGAAGGAGATACCAGATCCTGAGGTGAGAAGTACTTATCAGTATATCATAGATCTCAAGGAAAGATTGCAAGACACATTTCAGTTAGCTCAAAATGAATTAAAGAAAGCCTCTTCAAGGTACAGAACTTACTACAACCGTAAAGCTAAAAACAGAAAGTTTGCTGTTGGGGAGAAAGTACTTCTACTATTACCTACGCAGTCAAATAAGCTTCTAATGCAATGGAAGGGTCCTTTTGAAGTTGTAGCTACACAGGGAGTTGCAGATTACCGGATACAGATGGGAGACAAGGTAAAGACCTTCCACGCCAACCTTCTGAGGAAATACTCCGACCGGAAGATACCCACTGAGAACCGTGAAGCGTGTGCAGCAGTGATAGAGAGCGCAGAGGACTGTGTAGATATACACACTGAGACCTACATGGAACCACCATCTCTACAGAAGACTGAGACCTTCACCGACGTCAACATTGCACCTACACTGAGCAGTGAGCAGAGTGATGACATCAAGAACTTGCTTCAAGAACATCCAGAAGTGATGACAGATCTGCCAGGAAGGACTAACTTAGAAGAAATATCCATCAAACTGACCACTACAGAACCAGTGAGATCAAAAGTTTATTCAGTGCCTTATCATCTAAGAGATACAGTAAAGAAAGAACTTGATCAGATGTTAGACATGGGTGTGATAGAACCGTCGAAATCTGCATATGCAAGTCCTATTGTTCTAATACGAAAGAAAGACAACACTTATCGCTTTTGTACAGATTTTCGCGACATGAACAAAGTCAGTATTTTTTACCCAGAACCAATCCCAGATGCAGAAGGAATCTTTTCTAGACTTAGCCACAGCAAGTATTACACTAAGATAGACCTTAGCAAAGGATATTGGCAAGTGCCAGTGGTAGAAGAATGTAGGGAAATGACTGCTTTTGTAACTCCTAATGGTTTGTTTCAGTGGCGAGTTATGCCATTCGGACTAATAAATGCTCCAGCTGTTTTCTCCAGAATGATGAGGAAGTTGTTACAGGGACTGCCTGGAGTCGACAACTACATTGATGACATAATCATTTTTTCGGAAACTTGGGACGACCACATGAAATCAGTCAGATTGGTGTTGGAGAAATTGAAGAAAGCAGGTTTGACTGCTAAACCTAGTAAGTGTTTCTTTGGCTTCTCTACTTTGGAATTTCTTGGACATATGGTGGGTGGAGGAGAACTCCTACCAGAGCCCTCGAAAGTGAGCAGAATTATGAATGCTTCTAAACCACAAAACAAGAAACAGTTGAGATCATTTCTTGGACTGATTGGATATTACAGGAAATTCATTCCCAATTTTTCAGCAATAGCAGCGCCTCTGACTGACATGACGAAGAAAGGAATGCCGAACCACCTGGAATGGTCTCCTGCACAGGAACAGAGTCTCGAGACTCTTCGCTTACCAGATCTGGACAGACCATTCACTGTGAGGACTGATGCTTCAGATAAAGGTCTAGGAGCAGTTCTACTCCAGGAATATGATGGTGAGAAGTTTCCAGTTATGTATTTGAGTAGAAAGCTGAATCAATCTGAGAAAAATTATGCTACTATTGAGAAAGAAGGACTAGCAATTGTATGGGCGATAGATAAGCTCAAACAGTATTTGTATGGCAAGGAGTTTCTGTTGGAGATGGATCACAAACCCCTAACTTGGCTTCATCAAGCGAAGATCACCGACAGCAGGATCATGAGGTGGGCGTTATCACTGCAACCATTCAGATTTGTCATCCACAGCATTGCAGGATCTGACAACGTGGGCGCTGACTTCATGAGCAGATGTGGTGGTGCGTGAGATGTAAGCTGTAATAGGCCATGTCAAACTGTCCCAATATTGATTGTTGTGGTACAGTTGTACATATTTCCAGTGTAAAAATTGTGGTAGATTTAGTAGTCAGATGTGATTTACAAATCTATGAGGGAATAAGTTCATGGTGTTTATGGTTGTTGATTATATTGTTTTTCGTGTTTTTCTTGTTGGTTTTATTGATCTTTGTTGTGAAGTTTATTTTGCTAGGTATATCAAACTAGAGTAGGGGGGTAATGTCACAACCAAGTCTTTAAAACTTAGTAGTTTAGGCGTGAGCGGGCGAACGCCCACTGTTGAAGGTTGGCTGACGTGCGGGAAAAGCATGCAGCACGTGCGGGAAGTCTATTTAGCGTCGAGTCGGCGATAGTTTCAGTGCACAGCAATTTTAGAGCGTTACCACGTCGGACGAGTTTCGTTAAGCTCATATTTGGTCGTCTGGACGTAAGTACAGTTTTGCCTTTAGTTTCATTATTGGATGTTATACATTTTGTGGGATAGTTTTTGGTCATAAATAATTTGAATAATAGTTGTAGAATTTGTCTTATTCTGCCTTGTGTATGTTTTCTGGTTAGGATGTGTAATTTTATATCATTTGCAGAGAACGTGAGTATGAATTGAATGTGTATAAATTGTGATTGGAATATGTGTGCGATGTAGTGAGTTGAATTTGTATCTGTATGAATTTCGGGTTGACAGTGGTTTGAGTTTTGAGTTATGTATGACATGCATGGTAATGTTTTGAATAATTTAAGTAAATATAAACTGTATGTCTACGTTAGTAATTACTGCACACATGTTTTGGAATGTCTCAATATATCATCATTAGTTTGTATTTATAATGATTCGATGTATTGTTAATAACATGTATTGCATATATGATTGCATAATTATAATAAGCATTAGTGTCTGAAATGTTTATTAGTCACTCCATGTTACAGCAATGGTGTGATGACGTAGGTGCCTAGAGGCAGCGCTTTCTGTGTGTGTAGACGTGAAGACGTCGTACTGAGGACAAGTACTCAGGAGTAGTCGTGACGACGACAGTGTGTAGTCGGCAGTGTCGGGACTGATGGATGGTGTCCAGGGAGTGACCTTGGCCAGGTCGGTGTGTGTATCCCGTGGATGACCCGAGCCAGTCGCCGCCTGTGACGTGTACGGAGTGTGTACTCCGAGTGTTGTACACACGTGTGTGTACCAGGACTGGGAGGACCCAGTGGTGTCTGAGGCAAGGGTGGCGATGCAGTCTTGATCCTCCATGACCGCATGTGTACGACATGGGCGTCATGTTAACAACATAAGCTGAACAATTTACTCAGTTGACCATTCCTATCACTCCATTGTTATATTATAAATGTGGTTGTACGAATCATTAATGTAATTTGCTTTGTTGAGATAGTAGAGTGAAGTAGACACCTGGTAATTAGTGATCTGTAAAGAAATTATTATCATTAGTTAAGTAACAAAAATATAGGTAGTGTTCGTTAGTTATTTGTGTATTTACTGCGTGAGATGAAGGGTGGTGTGAGTTATTTCTGCGTGTAGGATGAATCTGTCGTGTTGTGAAGTATGTTGAGAGTAGGGTGTATGAACTTGAGAGGTGAATGAAGGTGTGGAGAGGTTGAATGTAATGTGTATCGGAGAGTAGGGAGTGACTTAGTTATCAAGTGTGAAGGTGAGTGTCTGTGGTGTGAAACAAGGGTGCTTTGTTATTTTCTTTTGTGAATAAATTTATTGTTGTATCTTCCCTATGCGTTGTGTTGTGATGTTGATGTTGACACTCTAGGACTATTCCGTGACAGTTGTCAACGGAAGATATAAATACTTACGTTTACTAAAAACATACTTTTATTTAACTTACTATTACCATCTCCGACTCACTGTAGTCCAGATTACAACAGCGGTAAAGAACTACTAGACCCAAGCAAGAAGGTAACCACCTCAACAGTCAAACCTATGGTAAGAGGTTTCGGGCCCCTGTTAAAAGGGTGTTACAAGCCGCGAACCTGGAAGAATGACAACCAACACAACGGAAAAAGCGATGCGAAGTTGTTGTTTTTTAATTCAACAACATGTGAATATGACATAACTGTCAGCTGTTAACCCTCTGGAGTAGCAAGACCTAAAGTGGGTTGCTAAGCAAATACTTGAGGCATCATCCTTGCAATGCCCGTAAGGTCTTTGGTAGAAACGTCTCGAGGGATGGTAAAGACCATGTATGACTTCCATAAACGGCCCATCGGGATGTCCGGCACAGCAATATTGATGTGAAACGCTATGGTGCAAAAGTTTGAACGAGCTGGTCGCGTTCAACTCCCGGCTTTGTAAGCCTTGAGGATAGCAGATCGTAGATAGTCACTGAAGGCTCTATCTATTTCCTGTGTACTCCACTGCGAATGGCGAAGACCTCCTACTCACCTGTCAGAGGGAATGCATGCGTTCCTAATAGATACGGAGAGTTGGAACAGGACAGAAAAACTGCACTCTTCGTCCGTGAGGAATGCCGATCACACAAGGGCGTGAATGTGAAACACCCTGCCTCACTCATCAGATCCTTTGTCGCTCTCCCCTCATCCTCACTTAAAACCGAAGCAAATCAGCCTGCAAAGCATGCAGCTCCGAAATCATTCGCCACCAAATGGTTATGTCGTATTCCGCTGAAATGGTCTCAACTGCAGTAGGCCCCTCCGAGTGAGGACCTGCACTTAGGTAGCAGCGCGATCATCTGTTGGACCTAGCGGAGCAAGAAGTCTATTCGCTTTATCCGTTAGCGGGGGACTGAGCAATGTCCAGAATAGCGCTCAAGAAGGTGAGCGAGGTGGTTGACTTGGACAGGTTAATCAGCAACCCAACTAAACAGAGCGATTAGCGATGGGTACCGAACAGGCCATGTATGTGGTGAACTGGATATGGTGAGTGAGAAGAAAGTTCACTATTGTTGAGTCACCCTGGTGAAAAGCCATGATATTACAAATGGGAGCACAATCTAATGAGAATGGCGATCCGCCAGGACGAAACTGAGGTACTTGTAGTGCTCCCGGGAATGGAAATGTGCAAGTATGCGTTCTCCAGGCCAAGGGCTCCAGCAACAGCATCACTGATGACAAAAACAAGTGACAAAGATATGGCGGCAGTACGAGGAAGGAGTGGTTAATTTCGACTTGACGTTAATCAGCCGCTATTTTCTCATATCTCTCTTGGAGGGAACGAACACAGGGGAGTAGAACCCAGACTTGAGGTTTGGGACTGAGATTTCCTCCACTGCCCCCTTGGATATAATAATCTTTATCTGTTCAAATGTGAGCTTGTCTGCCGCCCGCAATGCTTCGTTTAGTCGCAGGTGAGAGGTGGGCAGAGACGAAACTGGTACTCGAACCCCCGCTTCAGAAAGTGACACACGAAAGGGTTCAGCCCCAGCTGATGTCAATACTGATGATGACAAGGACCCCGATTCGAAAGGACACGCCTCCTGCCTACAAGGGGTAGGCTGGCCTCCCTATCTTCTTGGGAATGAACGGACCCGATCTCCGCTCCCACTGCCAGCCTATTGGCCCTGTCAAGTCCTGCTGTGTCCATGGCAGAGGGCTTCTTGAATGGCTAAGGCGTACCGACCGACCTACCGATCTCCGGACCATCCCTGCCGAGGTTGGTGACTCAACATACCTGAGCGAGGCCTCCCTAAACGGATCCGAACACACGGTAGAGATCTGGAGCCCATTTTATATCTCCACCTATTCAGAACCTGTGTTTTGCTTGAAATCAACGGGACAAGAAATAGCCTCTTCAGTTTCTTCCTGACATAAAACCAACTACCAGAGTGGACTAGTAGCATTCTAACCTGCTTGAAATGTTTATTAGCCAATGTCGGTCACGCAATACGCAGCACCACCAATGCAGTCTTGGATGGAAAATAATTTGAAACATCATAATTGTTAAGAGAACCTCAAGAAGCAAAGACTGAAGTCCCGTGGAGTCAGATATGTAATAGACGGGCCCAATTCTGCAATAGCAATTGTAAAACATTTTTTGCCCTCATGTACCACTGCAATTGCTCTTGTTGAGCTCTGTATTAAACAATTGCATAGCATATCAGGCTAAGTAAACCTAGCCAAAATAATACTAGCTGTACTCAATATTGAGTCTAGCAAGATGTATTAGCAGGTCGCGTCAGCCGACCTTTGACCCTCCAACGTTATATGTGCTAACGCATACTATTACGGCTTGGTAAGACGATCCCTGATTGGTCAATTCCATAGATCGGCTGACGCGACATTCCGCTACATCTTGCTAGACTCAATATCGGAGTGAAGCGAGCATTATTGAGGCTAGGTTAATTTAGACTGATAGCATATGCACAACAAGTAATTACATAATACCTAAATTGTGGTTTACCTAAACACACGTTTTTGTACTCGTTGGTATATTTCATTAACTATTTTTTTATGCCCCGAATCGGAGATTCCGAGGGTATATTGTTTTTCACCTGTCCGTCTGTCCGTCCGTCCGTCTGTCCGTTTGTCCACAAAAACTTTAACCTTGGTCATAACTTTTGATTGGTCAGAGCTAGCTCCTTGATACTTGACATATGGATCCCTTGTGATGAGACCTTTCAGATGACACCATGACATTTGACCTTGTGACCTTGACCTTGACACAGCGAGCATTTTCCGAAAACTTTAACCTTGGCTATAGTTTCTATACTGTCAGTGCTAGGTCTTTGATACTTGACATGTGTATCCCTTGTGATGAGATCTTTTAGATGACACCATGATATTTGACCTTGTGACCTTGACGTCCGTCTGTCCGTTTGTCCACAATAACTTTAACATTGGTCATAACTTTTGATTGGTCAGAGCTAGCTCTTTGATACTTGACATATGGATCCCTTGTGATGAGACCTTTCAGATGACACACATTTGACCTTGTGACCTTGACTTTGACACAGCGAGCAGGATGCATCCGGGGGCATTCGTGTTTCACAAACACATCTTGTTCATATATTAATTTGTAGCCGCCATTTAAATCTTTGAGGCAATCTGGAATGTCCCTATATCCAATTTTCACTCTTAGGGTACCCCCTAACTGTGTACCAAATTTAATGCTTGTATCATTAAAGGCACAATTGTATATAAATTCTTCACATATCTGCTGGACTATAAGATCTTTCTGTTATACTATTTCAGTTCGTAATCTGATGCGATACTCGAGCCGTTGCTCGATCTCGCTCAGGTGATACGATGATAATATATTATTGTTAATTCCACATTTTCAGTCAATGTTCTGGTCGGGCACAGGCGACTTTGCCCATAGTTATGGTGATCAAGGTAGACGATATACAACCCTTGAAGATACGCTTATTGGTAAGTCAGCTTATCTCAGTTATCCTTTGTTGCAATATCGTTTTCTTATTTTTCATTTTTATTTTCGTTCTCCGTCAGTAATTACTTGCTTAGGCTTGCTGCTGTTTGTCAGAATTCCTGATTTGACTGCAAGGTCCCAATCGGCCTTTGTTTATAGCAATCAGCCTATCTACTTTATTTCCTTCAAGTGAGACACGCTGAAGAGGTGACACGTTGACAAATGGCAGCAGTGCTTGCAGTGATCAACATTGCGTTGTGGAAGACGAACACATCGTCTGTAATAAGCAAAAAGCATGCTGATTTTGTCAACTTAATATTGGATATATTTCTCTATATTACATTTTAAAAGAAAAACCTTTACTACGACAACTACGGATAGAGCAAGCCGCATTTATATCTCCTCGTTTCATATTATGGTGTACTCTAGGATCATAGTTTTAATGCGGATGTGAATGTTTTTATTCATTTTTGTTTCACAAAGTCATATGATCTGTATTTTGAATATTCTTTATCCGTGTCAAACTTTGTACTATTTGATGTCGTTATTCTGATAAGAATGAATTTTCCTGTGGAATACCTTAATATGACTTGTTTAAACGTAGCTTTTCATTTTAAATATTAGGATTGTCGTTTTCGATGGGTCGATGTCATTGATTTGTTTTCGCCTGCCGAAATTATTATTAGATGAATTGTGAATCTAATTAGCTACTTCATATAATCTAAGTATATTTAATATGTTTTCATTTCCATTAAAATGGCTGATTTCTAACCAAAATAGTTCTTTCGTTGCTTTTGTCCATTTTGACTGATATATTTTCGCTCAATTGGTTTTCCTCGACGTTTTATTGACATTTGCTCTAACGCTCTGGATCTTTTTCTGTTGCCAAACACTCAACAAGGGCTCATCTAATTTTCGTATAAAAGAACTTGTTAAGTTACCTCATGAACGTGGGTACACCACAACTCCTCGGACATCCTCGATAGTCCAGGGGAAACGTTCCACTACTGCTTCTGGCTTTATAGCGGGTGTCATGTACGAGTCAACAACAAGCATGGCGAGACCGGAAGACGTTTATTGTACGTCGCATACATACAGGAGACCTAGTCACACAATGTGAGAAAGTAGCGAGTATTTTACATGCGACTCTTTCAATATATGACAGCGGGCTGAAAGCGAAAATAGGGTTGTCGCGATTAAAGTTCTCTGATACACCCGTTAACCGAGACGGCAGGAACGGCTGGTTGAATAAAAACTAAGAAAAGGGAGATAATAAGCTAATCGCTTTGAGACAATCTAGTTAAAACTAGCTGTAATGTATATGTCCTAACGTGAGGACTTATGGGAGTATACATTACAGCTAGTTTTAACTAGATTGGCTTTGAGACAACTCTTACCACGGTCTATAGTGGATTATTATGGGAAGGTTTACTCTGGATTATCGCGGATGCTACTTGTGTTCCAAAATATATAGTATAATATGAGAAAATTAAACGTATATCATATGTAAAAGCATATGACAAAGACAAGATAATACCCCCCCCCCCCCCTTTATTGATACACTTCAGGACAGACGACTGTACCTCACACAGTTGAAATCACCATACGCTATTGTTTTCAATTAAGGTTGCAATGACAATGACAAATATTTATTGGATAGCTACTGATACCTTCAGTCATGTTATTTCAATTTTGATCTACAGCTGCGTATCTTAAGTTTGTTCACTAACCGTCGTATTCTAGTGCTAATATAATGCAATTCGTAACGTCTTTGAGACATCATATCTTTGTGAAAACTAAAACCGATAATGATCAAATTTCACTGATTAAGTTAAGATTCAGTTTGCGTTGTCGTATTCGTATGTCATACCTAGCAGATAGCTGTAACAAATTTGGCAGGTCATTAAAGTGACCAGGGGTCAAAATAGCGAAAACACTGATTTCTATTTTGCTCTAAAAAATCCTTCATAAGTGATCAACAGCTTTAGATCTTATTCATATGTGTTCATTTGTGTTAAGGCAACGTAACTGTGCGGATTTTTTTCCTAAAAAGTTTACATGGATGATTTTAATCGAAACTTAAGAAAATCCGAATTTCACAAATAAGACCCCATCTGTCTATTTAACAATGCCAAATATCGACATTCAGCATCAGTGACAAGACGATCCCAAAATATGGTCTGGGAATGGTTATTGACACATGGGCAATTGATGATCTTTTGTATGTGGTCCTTGACTTATTTCTTGAACGTCAAAACGAAACCGAAATTACATGATATTTGCACTAAGATCACAAGCAAGTGGACAAAATTTTGGTGTGCAGCTGTATATGCACAAACTCTTCTTTTGCTACCGTGATTCGGCCTATCGGAGTCACTTACGTGTAGATTGCTCTCATGTTTTCAATTTACAGCTTATTGTGATTACCTCCTGAATCGTAAGTTTGGGGAAATTTTTTTTTATTAAATTTAGCAATAGGATATACCTATATTTTAGGTGTGCTTCCATTTATACCGTAATTTATAAAATTGAAAGATCCATTATGATTACATGACATGGAAAGCATTATTCATACACGCTGTTAAAAAAACGCGCTCAACTTTCGGGGTCGGGGAAACACTTTGGCTTCCGGCCCGCGGGCTGAACCTCAGGCTCATGTTTACATTTCCAACCAAAACCGAGGGAGAGGTTAATATCCTTTACATAAAGGTTACATTAGATTACGTCAACATACATGTATAGCTTTCGTTGTGCTATTTACAAGATACATGATTGCAGACATCATTAATCTATTTCTGTCCTATTAATCCCAATGCACATCTAGCAATTCATCATTTTGATATTCCTGAAGTGGAAGGCCAGATTGGTTTTGATGCTAAAGTTCCTGGCATCGGTTTGGTGAAAGTGTATTTTCTTCTTTGTAACAAGGTCTTAGAAAATCCCATCTTATCTTATATCGAAATGTGTACACCGATAACAGAATTATCCCAAAACTTAATTTCGAAATGTTTGCATTCATACCTCATACAGTTTACAATATGCAGAAACATACCGAAGTCTGAGAACAGAACAACAAAGACAGAAGCATCAGCATATACAAGTATGAACAATTGAAGGTTAAGGAATCATTATCGTAGATATCAATTACACACCATTACAACCGTTCAGACATTTAGAATTTTCGGGTCACTGATTAAACGTTTCTTCTTGACGAAAAACAAGATAGTTAAAACATATCTTAATGAACCTGGCACCAACAGTGATTAATGTATATTACTTAAATTTGTTCGTACTAAATTGTACTATTCTTTATTTCGGAACTAATATTGACTTACATATATATCTGAAAAAACTTCCAGTAAAGTAATTGATATATTTTTAAAAGTTAATAAAAACCCATTCTTAGTTAAACCTTATGTATGTATTATTTTGCACCAACAGAAAATTCAAGAATGTTCGGGTTTCTTATACCTTAAATAGTCAACCTATTTGCGAAAGTATATGCTATAGTGCATTTTAAGAATTGTTCATTAACATCATATAAACGTGTACCATAACCCAGCACTGTATTTTATCTTGGGTAAAGTCGACATTTATAAACGCAAACTATCATTTTCTGTTATGGTTCTTTCCCCCCAAATTTTAAGTTTCAAGTAAATCATAATGAACTTTTCACTAAATTACAGTATATATGAAAGCGCACGTAAAATATGAATAGTCATCAACATTTCATTCTAGTATTTTCCCAAACCTAAGATTTATATGATATTGTTGAATAAACTGTAAAACAACATAAAGTAAAGTGATGTCATTTTCGTAAGGTTAAGTTATTTGTTTATTATAAAAGAAACGCATGTCTAGAAGACAGAGTACAAAGGCATTAACAATAGTTTAAAAGTTCTCTCCGAATCTCGCTTTGGTCTGTGGTAGTGTATCGTTTGATTCAATAGAAGTTTTTAGTATTCTGTTAAGAGCTTAGTTTGTTTTCCAAAACATTTGAGCATAGGTATGAGTCGACATGAGTTTGAGCCAGCTGTATCGCCTTAATATATCGGTCATAAAGAATCATTCAGGTATATAGCCAGGTGATATTAATACATAATAGGTCTCCAAATAATAAATATCTATTCTAAAGGTATTCAAAAGGTCGTCTCGCTTGGTTTGACGTGCGAGTCGTTGGTCGTACCATTTGAATAAAAGCTAACTACTGACCCAGTTTTCTACAGTGTGTCTTTGAAGTACTATCGATTTAATATCATGACTATGCCTGGATACTGCGGTCAAATCGTTCTGGTCATCTTGACCTGTGTTTTTGCTTGTGGTCAAGGAAAATGCGTGAACGATGGAACAACGTCGAAAATTCGTGAAATTATTCTCGGAAGATGTGTGGATTATCAGGAAAATTTACACCCGGATCAGTTCTGTGACAACGGGTAAGTGCTTGTATATTCAAGTGCGTGTCTCACCTTTTCACGTGCAGTTATCAAAATTTTTGCACGTGATTATTAGAGACAACGGGTCAGTGGTTATCCATTTTAGTGAGTTCCCTAGTGAAGGTATGTAAAGTAATAAAGTGACAGACGGATAGTTGAAGTGGTCACCTTTTCTATTCCGCATATGTTGAACACTGAATATTCTTATGTATTTCCTGATGTCCCGTGGATTCGAACCAACACTCTCAGAGCCAGGCGACACCGCCAGCATATACCATGCCCGTTTCGCCGTCAACACAAATTGATCTTGTTTGACTTCTTTTTTTGTGGATTGCGAAACGGGCGAGAAAGTACACGAATCTGTACTGTTGAAAATAGTGCGATCCCAATCATAAAAAGGTTAAATAAAAGTTGTTCAATGAAAATAGTGTTTGATACTTGATATTTCTCCTACGATTACGCCTTAAGGATGTAGGTGAAGATTATACTAGTGTCATTAACTTCTACTTAGGGGGGAAAATTGCAAAAGAACACTTTAAGAAAAGGTACTTATGATTCTTTAAGTCACCCTTTTCAAAGGTGATTGCCATTTTCTCTACATCTGCTGTACATAATTCTCCGGGAGAAGGCGTGCCTTTGACTGACTCATTTCCCCTTTCATCAATGCTATGAAATTAGTTGTTTGCATCCATGTTTTCCTATTGTCAAGTGAAATTGGAAAATTTTAAACAGTCAAAGGAAAATACTTTTATTCTAAATGAATTTCTGAATCCAGTCAATCGCTTCGGAAGAACTGTACGGAATTGACTGATCTCTTCCTGGCTGCCTTCGCCTACCGACCGAGCTGTTACGTGACCTTTGATCGGTTTGACGACTTCATCATGGCAGCCAGTAATGACGTCATTTCCGGCAAGGTAAATTGCTTTAAAAACGCTGATTAGATTACTGTTCTTTGGTTGTTGATGTACGTACGGTTATGAAATGACATATGATCACTTTGTATAACCGTACACCGGAACTAGCGAGGTGTACTGCGGAGAAATGTTGCTAATGCTGTTGTTAGTAACATATTTGCTATCTCTGACTATGAACAGGATATGACATTAAATAGTTATGTCTCGGAAAGCTATTGACATGATAATAACATAGAAAAAGTTGATGAAACGGCGATGATCGCTTTTTAAGTGATCCCGTTTGCGATCACGCTCCTCGCTAGCAACATTTCTCCGCCGTACACCTCGCTAGTTCCGGTGTACGGTTATACACAGTGATGGTGTCTTTTGCTCGTCAACGTATCCTAAGGAATGTTTTCCTTTCATTGGTACATTAACCATCTTCAAATGTCTCTGGTAAAAATGTTTCTTAATTTTTGCTATGTTTTGGGTGCCAAATGGGACTTCAATCGCTATGCAGTTATCATACTAATTCGATTTAGTGAGATTACCAATTCATTCCCCTCAGAAAATGAAATAATTTGATAGTTGGTCGTTCGACACAAAAGGTATACGGGATTGATTTATCACTCGTGACTTTAAGGAACCTTTGTTTCTTTTCACTAAGCAATTCAAATAGTGTTTTCATGCGTCTTATCAATAGTGTTTGAATGTGTTTTCAATATATTAAAAAGGCTTTAAGCAAGTCATAAAGACATGTCGCTCATACAGTTACACAGACATTGCAATGGACAATTGATATCTTTTGAGGCGGACAAAGCTTAAGATATTCTTACGCAACTTCCCTATGTGAAATAACATTCATGACATGTACAGTTACATTTTATCTGCTGTAGGAGTTTGTTCATAGACATGAACTATACAATCAAGCATTTGCAAAACAAGGGGAAATTATGCGGATGTATTAATTAGTAAAATAATCTAATTAAAATATGTTCAATTTGCTTGACAAATGGTGATTATATGGATAACTAATTTAAGATATTTTGATTAGAAGGTGGCCGCACGAAGTTTGTTTTAATAACTGAAAATAATAATATATGATTAAATAATGATATAAATTATTATTTATTAGAAACATTTAGAGGAATAAAATGCCATTAAAAGTGTTACTGCCTCTTTCAATAGGCTGATCATATCAAATTGTAACATCTATTTCAATAAGCTGATCATATCATATTGTACCATCTATTTCAATAGGCTGATCATATCATATTGTAGCATCTATTTCAATAGGCTGAGCATATCATATTGTAGCATCTATTTCAATAGGCTGAGCATATCATATTGTACCATCTATTTCAATAGGCTGAGCATATCATATTGTAGGATCTATTCCAATAGGCTGAGCATATCATATTGTACCATCTATTTCAATAGGCTGAGCATATCATATTGTAGCATCTATTCCAATAGGCTGAGCATATCATATTGTACCATCTATTTCAATAGGCTGAGCATATCATATTGTACCATCTATTTCAATAGGCTGAGCATATCATATTGTACAATCTATTTCAATAGGCTGGGCACATCATATTGTAGGATCTATTCCAATAGGCTGAGCATATCATATTGTAGCATCTATTTCAATAGGCTGAGCATATCATATTGTAGCATCTATTTCAATAGGCTGAGCATATCATATTGTAGGATCTATTTCAATAGGCTGAGCATATCATATTGTAGGATCTATTTCAATTGGCTGAGCATATCATATTGTAGCATCTATTTCAATAGGCTGAGCATATCATATTGAAGCATCTATTTCAATAGGCTGAGCATATCATATTGTAGCATCTATTCCAATAGGCTGAGCATATCATATTGTATCATCTATTTCAATAGGCTGAGCATATCATATTGTACCATCTATTTCAATAGGCTGAGCATATCATATTGTACAATCTATTTCAATAGGCTGGGCACATCATATTGTAGGATCTATTCCAATAGGCTGAGCATATCATATTGTAGCATCTATTTCAATAGGCTGAGCATATCATATTGTAGCATCTATTTCAATAGGCTGAGCATATCATATTGTAGGATCTATTTCAATAGGCTGAGCATATCATATTGTAGGATCTATTTCAATAGGCTGAGCATATCATATTGTAGCATCTATTTCAATAGGCTGAGCATATCATATTGAAGCATCTATTTCAATAGGCTGAGCATATCATATTGAAGCATCTATTCCAATAGGCGGAGCATATCATATTAAAGCATCTATTTCAATAGGCTGAGCATATCATATTGTACCATCTATTTCAATAGGCTGAGCATATCATATTGTAGCAACTATTTCAATAAGCTGATCATATCATATTGTACCATCTATTTCAATAGGCTGAGCATATCATATTGTAGCATCTATTTCAATAGGCTGAGCATATCATATTGTAGCATCTATTTCAATAGGCTGAGCATATCATATTGTACCATCTATTTCAATAGGCTGAGCATATCATATTGTAGGATCTATTCCAATAGGCTGAGCATATCATATTGTACCATCTATTTCAATAGGCTGAGCATATCATATTGTAGCAACTATTTCAATAAGCTGATCATATCATATTGTAGGATCTATTTCAATAGGCTGATCATATCATATTGTAGCATCTATTTCAATAGGCTGAGCATATCATATTGTAGCATCTATTTCAATAGGCTGAGCATATCATATTGTAGCATCTATTTCAATAGGCTGAGCATATCATATTGTACCATCTATTTCAATAGGCTGATCATATCATATTGTACCATCTATTTCAATAGGCTGAGCATATCATATTGTAGCATCTATTCCAATAGGCTGAGCATATCATATTGTACCATCTATTTCAATAGGCTGAGCATATCATATTGTACCATCTATTTCAATAGGCTGAGCATATCATATTGTACCATCTATTTCAAAAGGCTGAGCATATCATATTGTAGGATCTATTCCAATAGGCTGAGCATATCATATTGTAGCATCTATTTAAATAGGCTGAGCATATCATATTGTAGCATCTATTTCAATAGGCTGAGCATATCATATTGTACCATCTATTTCAATAGGCTGAGCATATCATATTGTACCATCTATTTCAATAGGCTTAGCATATCATATTGAAGCATCTATTTCAAAAGGCTGAGCATATCATATTGAAGCATCTATTCCAATAGGCGGAGCATATCATATTAAAGCATCTATTTCAATAGGCTGAGCATATCATATTGTACCATCTATTTCAATAGGCTGAGCATATAATATTGTAGCAACTATTTCAATAGGCTGAGCACATCATATTGTAGGATCTATTTCAATAGGCTGAGCATATCATATTGTAGCATTTATTTCAATAGGCTGAGCATATCATATTGAAACATCTATTTCAATAGGCTGAGCATATCATATTGAAGCATCTATTCCAATAGGCTGAGCATATCATATTGTAGCATCTATTCCAATAGGCTGAGCATATCATATTGTAGCATCTATTTCAATAGGCTGAGCATATCATATTGTAGCATCTATTTCAATAGGCTGAGCATATCATATTGTAGCATCTATTTAAATAGGCTGAGCATATCATATTGTAGGATCTATTTCAATAGGCTGAGCATAGCATATTGTAGCATCTATTCCAATAGGCTGAGCATATCATATTGTAGCATCTATTTCAATAGGCTGAGCATATCATATTGTACCATCTATTTCAATAGGCTGAGCATATCATATTGTACCATCTATTTCAATAGGCTGAGCATATCATATTGTACAATCTATTTCAATAGGCTGGGCACATCATATTGTAGGATCTATTCCAATAGGCTGAGCATATCATATTGTAGCATCTATTTCAATAGGCTGAGCATATCATATTGTAGCATCTATTTCAATAGGCTGAGCATATCATATTGTAGGATCTATTTCAATAGGCTGAGCATATCATATTGTAGCATCTATTCCAATAGGCTGAGCATATCATATTGTACCATCTATTTCAATAGGCTGAGCACATCATATTGTACCATCTATTTCAATAGGCTGAGCATATCATATTGTACCATCTATTTCAAAAGGCTGAGCATATCATATTGTAGGATCTATTCCAATAGGCTGAGCATATCATATTGTAGCATCTATTTAAATAGGCTGAGCATATCATATTGTAGCATCTATTTCAATAGGCTGAGCATATCATATTGTACCATCTATTTCAATAGGCTGAGCATATCATATTGTACCATCTATTTCAATAGGCTTAGCATATCATATTGAAGCATCTATTTCAAAAGGCTGAGCATATCATATTGAAGCATCTATTCCAATAGGCGGAGCATATCATATTAAAGCATCTATTTCAATAGGCTGAGCATATCATATTGTACCATCTATTTCAATAGGCTGAGCATATAATATTGTAGCAACTATTTCAATAGGCTGAGCACATCATATTGTAGGATCTATTTCAATAGGCTGAGCATATCATATTGTAGCATTTATTTCAATAGGCTGAGCATATCATATTGAAACATCTATTTCAATAGGCTGAGCATATCATATTGAAGCATCTATTCCAATAGGCTGAGCATATCATATTGTAGCATCTATTCCAATAGGCTGAGCATATCATATTGTAGCATCTATTTCAATAGGCTGAGCATATCATATTGTAGCATCTATTTCAATAGGCTGAGCATATCATATTGTAGCATCTATTTAAATAGGCTGAGCATATCATATTGTAGGATCTATTTCAATAGGCTGAGCATAGCATATTGTAGCATCTATTCCAATAGGCTGAGCATATCATATTGTAGCATCTATTTCAATAGGCTGAGCATATCATATTGTACCATCTATTTCAATAGGCTGAGCATATCATATTGTAGGATCTATTTCAATAGGCTGAGCATATCATATTGTAGCATCTATTCCAATAGGCTGAGCATATCATATTGTACCATCTATTTCAATAGGCTGAGCATATCATATTGTAGCAGCTATTTCAATAGGCTGAGCATATCATATCGTACCATCTATTTCAGGCCCTCTTCTGGTCGGGTACTTGCGCCTTTGCCCATAGTTACAGTAACCAGGGCAGACGCTATATCACCCAAGAAGATACTCTCATTGGTAAAACAACAGCTTAACTAGCACAGGAATTAAATACACTGTAGCACAGAAAGGGAATTAAGTGATCATACAAAGAGGAACATTCTCTGATTGCTAGATAATCAATATAAGGGGTCCTGAAGGAACCTAACATGTAGGTTGAAATTTGAATGATTACAGTGTTCACACTTAAATGGCCGCAGTCTTTTTTACTTGACATATGATAATTCCTTCTACTACTTCAGATAATCTGAGTGAATATTGCGGTAGTTGATCCTCTGTGTCATCGATTGGATCAATATTAAAGAAAAAATAGTTATCCCAAAGTGTCTCATATGAAAGTAATACAGATCTGGGCAAACTTAACACAATCGATCGGGATTTGCTGCACCATCATATCATAGAAACTGTATAACGCATTTGCTCGTCTAATAATAAGCTACATCGTCACAGGGTACATGGTGGACAAACTGAACTTCTGCGGACAGGAAGAAGCACCAGGGATCAACTTTGACGGGGAGTGTCCTAGTTTCTACCCGAATGGGAATTGTGCTCACCCGGCCATGTATTCGTTCTGGGCGAGTGCAGGGATAAATGTCGGTAACTTTCATATAAAGTAAACTCAAAATTTTATATGTAATGGCCTGGTTTTAAGTTTATAACATCAAAGGAACTTCATTTAAATTTCTCCTTTACCATAGTTATATCAAATCATGTTATCATTTAAGAGCACGGGAATATATATTAAACTATTTGGTATATATATTGTATGCAGTTTTGGTTTATTATTTATTCATGATGTAATGAGATTCTTTCCCAACTATTTTTGGCAAACATTCGCAATATGTAAACTTTAATACATGTTATGATCTTTCCACCAAGTAGTTACCCAAAGCGCAAATCCCCCATCCGCTGCCCACAGACGAAACTTTATCGTATTCACTATTCATGATTACATATTCAGTTCACGCAATTATACCACATTTTCCAAAAAAAAATCCTTTTTGGATTTAATAAAATCGAGTAAGAGGTGTCAACCCCAAAATTCCCGGATGCGTCATTGATATATCTATATATGTGTTTAGCTCATTTTCAATTGCTCTTCGAATTTCAGTTTGCATCATCAGTCCAAGGGGAGACAACTGTGTTTTTGAATGGAAGTCGCAGCACGCCTTTCCGACTTGACTCGTAAGTAATACACTGACGCCGATTAAAATATGCTACGTAAACCTTTTCTAAGATTGACGTTTTAAAAGTTGAATACACTAAGCTTATGCAAAAATAGCTTTTTCAATGACTGCCGTGCTACAAACAAATGCTATTCTATTTCTAAGCCCTATATTAAAGCGATGGTTTTAAGTTACGTTACGTACGATGATTAAATAACGTTTTATATAACCCATTTGATCATTATATAAATGTAATTTACCTAACCCTTACAAACAACTTCTATTCACAATCTAAAGAAGTTTTGGTGCAAAGTTATGTTTGATTACCAGAGGTAGATGTTGATTTTTACTGAGTATTGAAGAAACTGAAGGTGTTGCAACCTTGATTTAGGTTTATGGTTTATGTTAAGCCATTTTGTTTCAAAACATGTAAATTATTCATTTGTAATAAAGAATTCGACTCGTTACGTATTCCTTTCTTGATAGCCATTGTGTGGTAATAACAGTATGATACGGAGAATGCTTATATTAATTGTAAAAAAAAACAATGATTAAAACACTTCATGAATTAAATAATCTTAACATGTATAATTCACATGCCTTTAATATAATCTATGTCGTAATAAAAGATCTCTGCATATTTTCAGATTCTTTGCAACATGGGAAGTGCCAAATATGAACCCGATGAAAATGACCCGGCTTAACATATTTATCATCAACACGCCTGGCCACGAAAAAAAGTAATGATTGTTAAAAAATATAAACTGTTTCCCCTTATTTTTGTCTTTTCCTCAAATATACCCCCTTGTTACAAACGTCTACAAGTTTCCTATATATGACCATGGGGTCCCGCTAAGAAAAAGCTACCCCTTACTATAAAGAAATATGTGAACCATATAATAATATTTTCGTCAACGCAATTCCAAATATACCATAACTATAACAACACAAAGAATGTCAAACACATTTTATGATGCCTTAAGTTTCATTCATGCCTGTTTCATCCGTAACCGATAAAGTTCAAGTCTTATGGTTTAATTTGCCTTCCGAAGATATAACTACAGAGTTTCCTCCCTCTGTTAAAAGATAACCAAGGGTTATACCTATCAGCTTTATAAACTCCTGATTAAAATATATTGAAGTTTAGAGCAGTTGGTTAACGCGAAAGGGAAAATCTTTATTCGACTCAATCGAAAGTAATAAGCGATGTCGTTTTAAAAATCGTTTCAGTATATTTAAGGAAATTAATAATCTATTATTTGTGCTTTCTTAGTAAAACATGCTAGTTGAATGTGCCAGAGAAGAATCTGCTCTTGTTAATGCAAAGTCGAGATCAGGCAGAGTGGTTGACTTGACCTTTATTCTTGGCGAGAGGATGAGACATTAATTCTAAAATACATTTTGATTCAGATCTACCTGTCAAAGCGATAACATCCGGGTACTGACACAGAGATTGTCTGACAGGAACATCAACTATAAGTGTGTTGACAGCCCAAGGTGAGACAAACTAAACTTACTGTTACTTTGAATAAAAACGCCATCAGTGGGGATGTTGGTTTTGTGACCTTGACTTGAGCATTGACTCGTCACTTGATGTGCATTTGTGGAAACGTTACTGCTTCTTGAATTAATTGTTCTAGTCGAAGATTCTTGTTTATTTTGAATTTGTTTTTTTTTTGGACCGGTGACCCTTAGTGTAGAAAATACTTCGAATTTTGATATAATAATACACAAAAGTACCCAAAGTGGGGTAATTTTCTGAATTACAAGTACTCCTGGATCTGAACCCCTGTGGTCTGACCTTATTTCTACCTGTGGCTTGGGTCAGGTCAGACCGTCACGGGAGTCGCTCGTTTATCTAATGACTTCACTATGATTAAGTGTTTAATAATGTTCATACGTTTTTCGTCTCGGACGCGCTCGAATAAAACGTTGTTGCGAACCATCATCAAAGTGTTCAATAGGGTTAAGGTCAGGACCATAAAACCAGATTTTGTGTTGATGTTTTGCTGCTACGAGAAAACTTGAGTGATTCTGGCAGAATAGGGAATCCGCGCTATTTTTTTTTAAATTGACAGTTCCATATCTTTCAAAAGCTGTCCCACCTTAGATCTGTTACTGACGATACTAAGTGAACATTACAGAGACCAGAAAAAGTCGTGCTATAGATTCTTTTATAATTTATTTAATATGAAATAAATCATTTCTCTTCATCTGTTTCAGGAGACCTCAAACTATGATGTGCGCCGATCACCCGGATGCAGAGGAATGCAAAAGGGAGAGAACTGCAAACAGTGCAAATCACAAGAATATCTATTCGTTTCTTGTTATGTTTTCTTGTATGAGCCTTGTCTTAATGCGGATGTGAATTCATACATTAACATTTACAAACGTCATTAAAGATATTTTTAACAGTGTAAACATTTGTGTTATACATTTTTTTATAAATGATATAAATTTTGGAAATACATATTGCCTATTCAGTAAAGAGCTTTTGAATTGTTGAATTGTTATAAGAGCCTGTTGGTTACTGCACCCATCACATTTGGTCTTTAAACAACAATTACAAACGTTATTAATCATAGCATTTATATAACTCATAACTTAATTATATAAATATTTATCACTGTCTTAATATATGTACACATATATATAAATTATTGTTGGATTGCCGCTAAAGGCCGAAATACTGCCCAACTTTTACTCTTTCACTCAATTATTGGTCTTTATAAAAGTTAACAGATCATCTATTAATGATAACTAGTCATATATAGCGGCAAAATACTCAAATCACTCAAATGTGGTTGCTCGTGGCAAGTTTTGCATATTGTGGTATTTGTGGAAGACGTGAGTCTTGAGCTCTGACTGAAATGTGTCTAGGGATGGTGCTTTCTTCACAGCTAAAGACAAAGAATTCCACCGTGAGACAGAAGTAAAAGAGAAAGACCGATGTCCATGCATAAAATAGAGCAGAAGATAGATCGAGTTTTCTAGTTGGAATATACTTCGAGGACAACGTACACATTATTTAAGATACCGAGAACTCATCTTCCCAGTTTTCTAATTCCATCACCTTACTTAGTAACAAGAATGCATTAATACCGATGATATTGAAGTATATCACATTACGTATGAATATGGCGAATCATACAGTTGATCTCTCCTGAGACTCAAGGAACATAAAGCCACAGTCACTAACAAAGACTCAAAATCAGCTCTATATTGACATATCCTTGCTCAACATCTTTTGGAAGGACATCGGAATCCTTGAGGTCTTTCACTCAGATAACAAGATCAACAAGGCGAGAGTTAGTATAGATCACATACCCCTATACCTACATGTATAATTTGACCGCAATTACAAAACAATTATAAAATAATAGACATTCTTTTAGTCATGTGAATGAATGATAACTTTCAATGGACTAAGAGTAAAAAGAGATCGTTGAATGTAGATGTACCATAAAACAAGTCAGTTGGAGGCGCTCAGGGTATATTCAGACGAGGGATCTGTTTATGAGATGGTATATAGCATGACATGTACATTGAATTGTATACCGTATTTCCTCTAATACAACCCGGGCCTCCATTACAACCCGGGCCTCGAATATAACCCGGGGGGTTAGGGGGTGCTGACACTAATACAACCCGGGTCTCGAATAGAACCCGGGTCTAACATAAATACTGGTATAATATGTCGATAGTATATACTTGTCTTCACGGAATCCATATATTGCAGGGATTGATACGGATTTTGATAAAAGAATGAATATAAACAGAAATGCCACGAGATATGTAGAACTAGATCAATAATTTTCCATGTAAACGCCAATCCTAGAAGATTTTGAAACGTCAATTCGGACCTGAAGAATTACAACCCGGCCTCCATTATAACCCGGGCCTCGAATATAACCCGGGGGGGGGGGGGGGGGGGGGGGGTAAGGTGGTACTGAACGAAATAGAACCCCGGGGTTGTATTCGAGGAAATACGGTATATGAATTTAATGGATGATACAACCAAATAAAGTTCGCTCATTTGATTGAGTTATGCTCCGGAAACTCTAAAAAGTCAGACGTTTTGTCATTTTAAGGGGCAAAATTTAGAAAATATATAATTAAGATATTAAGATATATTTCCACCACATGGGTAATATCCATACCAAATAGTCTTTATGCTTTGCTCCTTAAACAAAACAATCAGAAAAATCATCGTTTTGGGGCCACAATGTTAAGAAAGTTTGGTACCCTGGATTTGTAAAACCTACAAGGCATGTCTGAAACGCATAGGTAACAACCATAACCAATTTGAATTTTTGCCTCAAAACGTTTTAGAGTAGTAATATAGTATTATATAGAGTAAAAAATGTGGCCATAGTTGGCAAATTAAATTACATTTTGAACCTTGGATTATAACCCCCAGATAAAAGATACAAATATTAAATGAAATACCAGCATGTAAATTTTTCACTTTCTGACTTTTCAATGTATTATGGGCCTGATGTCTTAATGATTAAATAAATATGTCTGTATGTCTGTAAGTATTGAGATTGGAAACCTTGCATGCAAAGAAGAGGCGTAATTGAACTGTTTTTGCACAAAATGTACGGAACAAAAACAATGTTTATTGGTTACCAAGGGTTACATAGTAACAATAACATTTTTTAAAAGTTCACCAATCATGGATCAGTTTAATGAAACTAGCGTCATAAAAGATTGGCTGTGTATACCAACACAAACCTGACCTTGTATCTTATATACAATTGACTTACATGTTACTACAGTTCGCATAGCATAGTCTTGATGTGTGAATAGGCTGACTAAATTCTAGGTATATATTATCTCCCTTACACCATTGCACAGACTCAGCGATTTAATATCTATATCTATTGAAAAAGCAAACACAGCTACAACAAAGTGATTTACAAAGTGGTTGTGGTTTGATATCGTGATGATTTTGGAAGATGATAGATTTACTTCAATCTTTGTTCCATCTTTATTCATAATTCAAGATCGATAAACAATAGATCGACTAGATGTGTCAGCATGTCATATAATAAGTACAAACACCCATTGTCGTTGCCTACTCTTGTAATCATATTACCCATTGGGTATACCAACATTTTAAGAGGATAAACAAAAAGATTCGAATTCCTGTGATACGTTCCCTGCAATATAGGCACATTAGTTGAGATAAATAACCACAATTTCATTTACCAGAGTTTGATACTTTAATTCTTATGATTGTGCAAATACACTTTTGGGTCCCTCAACAGTTGTTCAATATGATTGTTTTGCCGGTTTGTTGGAATTGGCTTAAAAAAATTATGATATGCAGAAATTATATATACATAACATGTTATCAATAACTATATCTGTAAAATAACAAACGTATATACAAACAATATAAAACACAGTTAAGAGCCACTTATAAAGGGTTATAAGAGACTATAAATACAATATACATGATAAGAATACAAATGACTTTTTAGCTAATATGGCCTGTTAGCCCCGATGGGCTTATGGCATGGCATGGTGTCCGGCGTCCGTCCATCCGTAAACTTTGTGGAATTTTGACTTGTTCAGAAGCATAAGGCCTAGAAAGCTGAAACTCTTGTGTGCAGACTAGTGTGGACCATAAAGTGAAGCTTTGGTGGCCCTGTGGCCTCTTATTAGGGTTTCAGGATTAGGGCTCCCTAAAAACCTATTTTCATCTTTTTCTCAAGAACCATGAGGCCTAGAAAGCTGAAATTTTGTGTACAGACACCTTGACTAGTGAGGATTATAAATTGTAGCTTTCGTGACCCTGTGGCCCCTAATAAGGGCCAAAGAGGCCACACCCTTAAAACCTATTTTCATCTACTTATCCAGAAGCATAAGGCTGAGAAAACTGACACTTGGTGTACAGACTCCTTGACTAGTGAGGATTATAAATGGATTTGGTGACCCTGTGGCCCCTAATAAGGATCAAAAAGACCACACCCTTAAAACCTATTTTCATCTTCTTCTCCAGAAGCATAAAACTCCTTGACTAGTGACTAGTGAGGATTAATAATTGTTAGATGTTGTGACCCTGTGGCCCCTACTAAGGAGGGAATCACATTGGTCACATCCTAAAGCAGTCAAATGTAAAGCATGATGAGCTACTGAGCCAATGGCTCTATTTTTAAGTGTTAAAATTAACGTCTGTATAAAACAAATTTTCGCCATTTAAAAATTAGCCAATACAAACAATGACATGACATGGTGAATTTAGATTTGTCAAAATTTATCAAAATACACAAAAACTGGACATATTTCATCACTTTTTGATAAAAGCCCTTGTCTTAAGTTTGTATATCGCTGACAAAAGAATATAACATGGCACTATATATATATATATAATATATATATATATATATATTTGAATAAGGAGAGTTGGTTTCTCACGTGAAGAAAGGTTGTATATAAGAAAGAGTAAACATCAGATGGTTCGGACTGGATCAATCTTCTTTAATACGATGAATTCATTTCGACCATTATGTGGGTCTTGTCAAGTATGATTACAAATGGAAGGTAACATGTACTTATACAGGAACAAAATAATAAATCATATACAAGCCTGTAGCAACCCTACACCTCCCCTACTCCCCGGGTTTTATTAAATTTTCAAAATGGCGACTGAGAGGCACCGGCACCCTTTGACCCTCTGTTCAAACAGAATGGAGTTTAGATGATTCTATGCTCCCCTCAAACTGGATTCCATGTGTGCTCTTTAACACTTCACCATGTGGACTGAATTACATTTAAAATGCATGAGGGTTTATACACAAGCTTGGTCTAACTCTTCTTTCCCAGCCACTCAACGTTTTCTTCCTTACACAAATGTCAAATGATACAAAAACAAATTACAAAAACAATTATCTGTTGGAAAGAGTGGCTTTCGTTGTATATTAATCAATATTTATATGGCGAAAGAGAATAAACGCACTAATTTTGAAACCCGTGTTTCTAATACTTCCTTTTTAATAATTGATTTTGCTTGAAATAAAAATAGATACATATTTATTCATAACATTTATTTTGATCATTCCTTTACGACGGCAGTGTACACATAGAAGTATATATATTCGGGCAATATATGTTATTTATGTTTTATGATACGTAACTATCAGTAAGAATCCCCTGATAGTTATTTACCAACAAATAATTGTATCAGAAATACAGGGATGAAAACGTTACTCAATTTCTCGTAAGCGCAATATGCTAGGTTTGAAATTTCAATTTCCTTGTGACGTATAAGGTTTCTATAATTAATTTCCGGATAATTCAATACAACTTATCAACATGATTATGAATATATTATGAGCACATCGTATTCGAAAAACATGTCAAGGTAATCATTTTTCACATCTTTTACACTTTAATTAACAACATGACGACTTTGATCATTACAATGAATACTTTCTTATGAATTAAAGTCTAAAGAAGCCACACTTTGACATGAGCTGTTTGAGTGGCATTCTAGAAGTTAATGGTATAGGAAGACAAGGCTACTTCTATGGATGAACAACTTCTTTATTCACAATAGCGACGTTTCGGTATAGATTCTTATATCGGTTTCAAGCATATGGTGAAACAAAGAGGAGTACGGCAATTTATACAGTTTTGCATGATAATTGTTTCACCATAATGTTGACGGTATAAGAATCTATACCGAAACGTTGCTACTGTCAAATAAAAAAGTTGTTAATCCATAGAATTACTCTCGTCTTCCTCAGCCTTTGAAAGCTCAATTAGTCAACTGCCAATGACTTTCATTTTAATAAAAGAAAATGAAGTATATTCTGAACCATATCAAGCCCTTGTAAACAAATACTGAACAAGTCAAATTATATCTAGTTAACTTAAGTATCAATTTGCAGATGTTTAAGTATGTACAGAAATATGTTATTTACGCATGCCAAAATAGGCCTCTTGCAAAACATTCAACAGCATAAATTCATGCTGTTTTCAAAATGCCATTCTTTCCCGTCTCTGTTTGATGAATATGAAATACATACATGTATGTAGTACATTCAAGTGCAAACTGGTGTTAATAATTTCTAAAAGAGCATGTAAACAATTACATATTGTAAAACTCGTGGGTCTATCATTACAGATTGATGCTCTATCTGCTGATGTTTGTGTTAAGTGAGTATTTCGTAATGTATTTTTTAATCGACATAAAAATGAAATTATTCTAATAATGTTTCTATTGACGATCATAAGATGATGAATAAGGGTTGGATTATCGATGAATGATTTCCAAAAGTTTCGTATTGATCGATTGTTTGTTGTATGATTGATGAATGATTGGTGAATGATGATTGGTGAATAATAATCGAAGATTGGTTATGACTTATGGGTGATTGATTGATGGGTTATCCATGAATAAAATGATGATTCATCGATGAAGCGTACATGATGTTGATGTTGATAATGATTTTGATGTCATAATTATTTACCTTTTGATTTCGAACTGAATATGAAGCATTTTCCAACAGAATGTAAGTTTTCACTTTAAATAGTCAGTGAGTGAGTGAGTTGGTGTTTAACGTGTTTTGAACAATAGTTCAGTTATTAAACACGTGTAAGTAATTTGACACCAACTTTTAATTGAAAACTTTATACTTCTTTCATTACATGTTTACTAGTGTTTCACAAACTCGTCATGATATAAGAAGTTTAAAAAGGTCAAGCGCCAATTTAATTAATTGGTAAAAAATAATGTTTATATAGCTAAAATATTCATGACAGCGTTAGGATAAGCAATGGTACTTTGCCTATCTGGCTTTTTATAGCTTATTATTCAAAGGGTTACAGGGTCATAATATTTGAAAATTTACTTCCGCGTAGCAAATAATTCTCTACACAGGATGTTATGATGTTTTTTCTAGGAAAGGACACACAAATAGCTTGGAGCTCCGAATGGTGTTCTCCTTATTAGGTGAAACAAATTAATCAAGTTCCAATTATTAATCCTTATTTCGTTAAGATTATATTCACAACTAATCAGCTTTATAGACCTTTAGGAGAAGATAAAATCAGTTTTTTAGGACGTTGCCCCAATTTTATTAAGATTTTCACAATGCATTTCCTAGAAATGATATTTTCCCCGCAACATCAAGTAGTAACTTGGGGGTAGTTGCTACCCCAAAATTTTAAAAGCCCATCTTAGCACCTTTCCCGCATAGCCCTCCATATTTGAAAATCATCTCCGAAAATATGAAAAGTGCCAATATGAGTCATAAAAATTGTAACAGTTGGCACAGCAAAGGGAGAAAGCTGTCCAAAGCACTGTCGCCCTTCGCTGAACGGGGACGTGGACTGCAAATCCGGCAGATGTGATGAGGGATGCCTTCCTGGTTTCTTCGGGGAAACTTGCGAGGAAGTATGCAGTGAACACTGCATTGGCGATGTATGCTCTTTCTACGATGGAACGTGCCCTGAAGGCTGTAAAGACAACTTTTGTGGAGACCATTGTACCCACAGATGTCATGCAGGTAAATGTCTCTTATACCTCAGAACTTCTGCTTTTAGAAACACCACTGCTTGTCATTGGAATTCATTATATTGTGTTTAACAAAAGACTCATTCACAGATTTGACAAAACCCACAACAGTGCCTACCACGAAGAACGACGGTTTACTCGTTTCATCACAGGACACCGACACAGTAACTGACACAACAGGGTACCAAGAAAAGACAGTGACCTACAAGGAAAACACGAGTCCCCCAAAGCTACTTGAGGCCATCACCAAGGCTTCCCGGAGTATTGGCCCAGTCCGTGAGGCATCTTCTGCTGCCAACCAGAACGCCGCACCTGACAGCACCAAGATTCTACTCTATTCCGGGATAGGCGTGGCCATTCTGGTGGTCAATGCTGCCATCATTTGCTTGCTGTATTTGTGCGTGCGGAAAATACTCCATCGAACAAAGTAAGAAGATATGGTTGTACAAGTGTGCTAATATGCATAGCAATAGTAAATTACTTTATGATACCCCGTCCCAAAGTAGAAAGGGTAAAAGGTTAAGGCTCCGTCTATCTGTGCATCCGAATTTACTAGCGTCCGTCCGTCGGAGTTAAAGGAAAAATCTTTTCTCAAAGTTCAAATAGGAGAATCATGATCCGTGTTTGACTTAAGGGAATCAATTATTTGTTTGCACAAATTACGTTTTCAGGAGTTATCACCCTTGGTTTTTTACTCTGTTCAAGGTGACAACTTCTCTCAAAATCAAATTAAGATAGGATAAACAAAGAGAGTGTGTATCCCTTCAGACTCTCAACATCGCGATTGAATTCAAAATCAGAAACGCACAGTTGTTTTTACTTGAGTTATTGTCCTAGTATACTTTAGCGCCATATTTAAGCCACTTATTCACAGACTAATACTTAAGTTATTGCAATGGTAGGCTATGGTGATTGTTAGTTAATACCATCAAGAAGTATCATATATTTGGTACAACTACAGAATACCGGATACATACCAGCCATATTGTTTAGTAGCGCGTGCCCTTCCTATTATAAGGAAACACGAGCTGTAAACTTCGAAAAATAAAGGAATTGTCAAAATAGATTTTGACCGCAAAATTCAGATTCTTCGTATTTACTTCCGGTTAGTAAAACTAACCAACGATTTTAAAAATTAACGGTAAGTATGCAAAATTGAAAAAGATATTCATGTTCAAAAGTTTTGTCCTACGGAATTCTGGGATATGGTGTGAATGAGCGTGGGAAAGTTCTAACAGGTAAGTACTCAGCGATTGGTCAATTTTCCTCCTACGTCATACCCTAGTAACACCCTTATTTGGAAGTGGAGTATTTTTACAAGCGTTCAGGTATGCTTATCGATAATGCGATTGTGGGATGTGTTTAAGCTTGCCGAAGATAAAGAAGAGTTGTTTAGATTTTTAAGAAGAAAGGAATTAATTGGAAATTGGGAAGGAAAAATTTGTAAAAAGTGTGCTGTCGGAAAATTTTATTTGTGTAAAGACTCAAGTTACAGCAAAGACGGTTTTTGTTGGAAATGCAGCAAGCGTGACTGTGGCAAAAAGGTTTCAATTCGACGTAATTCGTGGTTCGAAAACAGTAAGTTGGACGCTGGCAAAATACTGCTTTTAACTTATTGTTGGGTATTTAAATTGCCACAAGATTTTATAAGACGTGAGCTGGCAATTTCTTCGTGCAACACGAGTGTTGACTGGTATCACTTCTGTAGAGAAGTGCGTGTGTGCATTGTTGATGAAGATTCAGAACAGATAGGTGGTGTTGGACGAGTTGCTGAGATAGACGAATCCAAATTTGGGAAAAGAAAATTTAATAGAGGGAAAAGGGTTGAGGGACAATGGGTGTTTGGAGGAATCGATAGGGATTCAAAACAATGTTTTTTTGCTTGTGTTGACAAGCGAGACTCCAGCACGCATTATTGTGAAGCATGTGAAACCGGGCACAACAATTATAAGCGATTGTTGGAGGGCATATGATTGCCTGAAAGATGAAGATTTTACACACTTGAAAGTGAACCACTCGCTTCACTTCAAAATACCCGGAAACGAGGGCCCACACAAATACCATCGAATCTTCATGGTGTGCGCTGAAGCGCTCATTGCCCCGTACAGGAACCAATAAACTGTTGTATTCTTCTTATTTCGAGGAGTTCTGCGTACGAAGAAAATACATGATTGACACTGAAGACAAATTTGACGCTTTTTTGGATTTAATAAAACGCGTGTACAATCCACACGGGAAGGACGAGGAACTAATTACAGTGCGGCGTCCGCTCGCACCAATTCAAGTGGATTACGCAGATTTCGATGGTGACCTAGATGATTTCGTTGTCTAATGGTAAGTAAGCCCTGCTCTTACCCTTAAAAGAACACTAACCCTAAAAAAGACAGTATAACGTCGTGCCCAAGGGTTAAATAAAATGGTCTACAAAATGAACGTCATTTACCTAAAGAGTCGTGGCGAGCGGTGATTCTGTTGTCTAAAGGTAAGTAATCCTCAATTTAATTTTTTTAAACTGAACCACACATTCAATGAAAGCAACAGTACCAAAATGATAAGTGAAAAAGTGTCCAAGGGCTAATAAAACTGACCGAATGCATTTCTAGCGAGAACGTAAACAAGAATCACCTGACTTCTCTCGTTGCTAGTAGGGACGTAGACGGCGCAAGTTTTCTGCGCAGTTCTAAAAATGGCGGCGTTCTAAAAAATGTATCCGATATTCTGTAGTCTTTCCATATATTTTCCTATTTAGATACAGTCTTAAGGCTATCTAAACTTTTTAGATTGTGTATTTTGTAGTTAACATCATATAATGTTAAGATTAATAATAAGGATAACTCTTATGGTAAACGAATTGTTCATCATAATTATTGTCCTTCTAGTCTATCACAGAATCTTTTTTTATAACAAGCAAGGATTCATATGTTATGATTTACAATATTTTGCCATTTTGGCAGAAAACACTTCATCTTGCAGATCTTGAATTCAGTTAAATTTAGACAAACTACCTTGTTTCAAGCTCAAGAATCGAAGCTACGCATGCATCAGTCCGTGAGATAGAGTTGGCCTGCAGATCTCAACGTGAACCAGAAGTCCCGGAAGTCGAACAAACAACGCCCGGTTCCAGTTATTTGACAGCCACCCATGATGTAACAGTCAAAGATAGGGTTGTCTCGACACATGAGTACGATGTCATTGACTCCAACGATTTTGAGCCAGTAATGTTGTTGGCAGATTGTTTTGATGATTTCGTTGTACCAAACCCAACAGATGCTTCCTTGTCGGGATCCTCTGGGGGGAAATACTTATTATCAACTTGAATATACCATCTGGTCTGTGACTGAGAGAATTATATAAAACTCTTTTTTGTTCATATTCTTTCTGTTTTTATTCCAAACCCCATATTGGAACTTTATTTGCTTGATAGGTTCAACTGTTCGGAGATATATTTGTTCATTTGCGGCAAATAGATTATCGCCATTTATCGGCATATAGCAAAAGGTCCGAGGGTCACCATAATTGTGATGTTATGAATTAACATCCCGTTCTTAAAGGGTCTGTACGGAAGGTTTCAGCGGGCAGGTGATTTGATAAAAGGCCAATCCTGTCAACGTTCGGGGGAAATATAATTGCAACGTTTTCTCTGTATTTCAAGGATGCACTGACTTAAGTTACATAAACGCCGTACAGCCACTTCATTGTCTCCCTACAGAGGCAGATCAAGTCATGAAATGTTGATACAGCCTCTGTTTTATGCCGCCGAAATCCGTGGGTTCGGGCAGTTTCCCCTAGCGGAAAAGAAATGGCACCACAATCCATTTGAATTTCTTTATCAAATGACAACGCTTCTCGGATGGAAAGGGTGGTTCATATCAAAAAGCTTTTGAAATGATTCAGTACACAGGGGTTCGAATCTCAGAGTGGACAATAAAACAAAAGAAATTCAAACACTGGACTTTTGCATATATCGTTTTCATATGTTGAGATAAACGTGCTGACCATCTCGCCAAATTTTTCGAATTCCAGCCAACTTTTGACCACTGACCCTCGCATTAACACCACACTTATCTTTGAACAAATGCCTGGCCGACTACGGGAAAATATCGCCAGTTTCCGTAAATCAAACACGCTGCCGTGAATTAATCGGTAATGGAAAAGCCTCTCATTGGTCAATTTTCATGTGCACCCGTGTTGTCATTTCAAATTGATAGATGTTGGCAACGGTTACAAAGCAATATGAAATATCAACACGGACGCACGTGGAAATTGACCAATGAGAGGCTTTTCCATTTCCGATTCAAATGTGAGATGTTGGTTTATCACAACATATTTAAATGATATATTTATGAGTGCAAAAGTCCAGGTTTTGACTTTCTTTTGTTATATTGTCCACTCCGAGATTCAAACCCCTGTGATTCTATGGAAGGGGATGTGTGCCAAAAATGAATTCATGTACACTCGTAACTCGCAAGATGTAACATGTCGTTCTCAACCATGCAATTCTCGAAAAGACAAGTCCAAGCGTGCAAAACTAACATTTCAATTCTGTAAAACTCAACTTGCTGTTCTCAACTTTACAAAGTTGAAATTCAAGAAATGTCAAAAGACAAAACCCGATTTTCTATTTTGAATAAGAGTAATATTCACGATAAGCAATGCTGTAAGTTACGTTTCACATATGGAAAATGGAAAATAAAGAGTTGTAAAATCAGCTTCTTAAAACAGACTTTTGCATTTCGAGTTTTACACGATTGCAATGTACATGATTTCGCATTGACGGGGGATGTGTGCCAAAAATGTTATGCTATGCTTGATTCGTTAAAGCAAACATTTGACCGGCGCGCACTGATTCTGCAACAGGCACGAGAAAGGAACAAGTTTACTTTATGTAAGCGGCTGACCTGGCTAACCGAAACAAATACCTAAATGACAGAATAACTGGCCAATTTACATTTAAAGCATATCTTCATTCCAGATATTACTAGCTTGACCATTGTTGAATTTTATATAAAATGGACATCAAAAATTAAACACAAATATTCAACTTAAATGACAGTAAATGTAAGACTGCATTGAATATTCTTATCAACGATAATAGTTAATTAGTGATTATTCGAAATTGAAGCGATAACTATGTATAGTTGGGTGTATATATGTAAAATACCTTTGAACTTTAATGCCATACAAGTAGCAATGAATGCAATACTCTTCCTACCTCACCGATTTTGACATATATTTATTTTGTAAACCACTTTAAGTAAGAGTGAAAATATCGAAAAATGCATACATTTTCTTCATTGCGATATTATATACCAAAATAAATTTAGGATTTAGTTTCGTGAAAGTTTATTCAGTTTTAAGTTACATTCACATAAATGTACTTAACCTGATTTGGTAACGTTTACAAATTACGTGGTTGTGCTTCTCACTTTCAAATATAAAAGCAAGAGCCAGTCATCATAAAAATCTCATTTTTTATTCATTTGATATTCAACTTGATATATTAAAGTACCAGTATAGCACTCTCTCCCCACATAATGAAGTCATGAAATGTTGAAACAACCTCTGTTCTAACTAGCCGAAATCCGTGCGTTCTGGCAGTTTCGCCCGGCACAAAATAATTCGCTGATTGCACAAATAATAAATATAACTTTGATTTTCTCCATCAGGCATCTCCCATTTTATCCCACAAAGTCGGCATAATAGAACAGAGGCTGTATTGATATTTCATGACTTGATCTGCCTCTGTTGGGAGAGAATGCCAAAATAGTGGCATACAAATATTACCCTCACAACAATAAACATATTTTTGGATTACTTTAATCAAAAAGTAAGAAACCGAGCAGAGTTCACATAGCCCCGCTTCGAACTTTGTTCAAAGAATTTCAAACAGTAGAATTGATAAACATTGTTTAATGTTGTATGATAGTTTAGTTTACAGTTTTAAAGGTAAGTCATTGTGTAAGTCTCCTTTGAACTGAAACCACAAAACTATCTTCATTAATAGATTTTACCATTAAAAGGGTACATCTAGGAATAGTGGTTGATCTTTGTTTCAAATTTTAGGTAGTGATCATAAAAATTCTACGAGATGTGCTGAGGACAAAAATATTTTGAGTCACTTTGTTAGTCATGTTTAAAAAACACAGAAAAGAAAATTCATTATATTGTTTAACTTTCAAAGGGCATATCCAAAATCATGATTGACATGTGTAGAAAATTTGGTGAAGCTGAGATGTATATTTCAAAGAAATTTATCATCGAATAACTTTTTTAGTCATATATCCATGGAAACTGCAAAAATATTTTTTTAGTCTAACCTCGTTAAGGCACATCCAGGGATCATGGTTGATAAGTGTTTGAAATTTGGTGAAGCTAGCAGGTATAGTTTTTGAGATATGCTACGGACAAATTTTGTGACGGCCAGACAGAAGATGAACGGAAAGAATGAACGCTATATATTATACTCCCTCTTATGCTTAAAACGTACATTGGTCAGTTATTCTGTCATTTGGGTATTTGTTTCGGTTAGGCAGGTCATCCGCTTACATAAAGTAAATTTGTTCCTTTCTCGTGCCTGTTGCAGAATCAGCGCGCGCCGGTCTAATGTTTGCTTTAATGAATCCAGCATAGCATATCATTTTTGGCACACATCCCCCGTCAATGCGAAATCATGTACATTGCAATCGTGTAAAACTCGAAATGCAAAAGTCTGTTTTAGAAAGCTGATTTTACAACTCTTTATTTTCCATTTTCCACTTTCCATTTTCCATATGTGAAACGTAACTTACAGCATTGCTTATTGTGAATATAACTCTTATTCAAAATAGAAAATCGGGTTTTGTCTTTTGACATTTCTTGAATTACATTTCAACTTTGTAAAGTTGAGAACAGCAAGTTGAGTTTTACAGAATTTAAATGTTAGTTTTGCACGCTTGGACTTGTCTTTTCGAGAATTGCATGGTTGAGAACGACATGTTACATCTTGCGAGTTACGAGTGTACATGAATTCATTTTTGGCACACATCCCCTTCCATATGATTCAGTAGCCAAATGATGATTTTAAAGCAGCGTCGCTGATTGCACAACTGACATTGATTGTCTCAAATCAGGCATATCCCATACTATCCCACAAAGTCGGCGTAATAGCACAGATGCTGTATCAACATTTCATGACTTGATCTGCCTCTTTGATGAGAGAATGAGGGACAATAGGGGAGAGAATGGGTCAGATAATAAGGTTATTGGATGACTAGTGTTCTGCAATTGGTCAGACAAATTCGGTTCTTAGCAAATGACTAGGATCAGATCATAGAAATTTGTTAAAAATAGAAATAATCAAAATCGCTTCTAATTTGACAATGCACTCCTGCATGTCTGTTAGAAGATATGTGCAAAATTATTGAAATGAATCAGATTAATATTCATTCTGCAATCGGTCGGACAAATTCTGATATTTTGAAACGACCAACTACGTATATACAACACATGGTTGTTCGCAAAATATTCGAACGAAATCGATTGTTGAATTATATTAATAATAGCTAATATTGCGCAAAATCTTAGTCAGAAAGAGGGATATCCAACAGATCAATTGAGGACACAGAAATAATGACAACAAATATACAGGGTTTACAGTTTTATTCTACAAACAAGCAAACTATTATTGAAGAGAAGCGAGAATAGGGTAGTTAATGAACGTAGCTATAATTCTATCTGTATAAATGTCAATAGTTAATATAGATAGTTCAAATCAGATTCCATAATGTCTTTGTGCTTTTGTTTCAAGTAAGCATCAACAAAGATGGTACTCGCTCAGCCAAAAATGGTGATCTTGACAAATATGAAATTGTTGATCATAATTCTAATTATAATTCCAACGTGATTTTCGTCTTAAAATCTAGGGTTCAATTGGCATAGCCACTAAAACACTTAACGTGTATTTTAAAGAATTAAAACAATAATAGTAGCATGAAATACGCAATATCTAACGAAGAAAGCATTATAAAGTTGTGCTCTAACCTAGAAAGGATAGTTGATTGATAGAAAAGACATTGGTCTGAAAAACTAATTTAAGTGCTTGAACGCGTTACAGAGAATTTAATCATTTTGTACATGAGAGGTCTGGGCCAAATTCCATTTTCATATTTTTTCACCATATGATCATTACCACACATTATAAAATCATTTCAATATCTGGTCTGAATTTAATTTAATTTTATAAAATATATTTTTAATACGTAAGTTACAAGTAAATATATAGTTAATATCAAAACATGGCAAAATAAGATAACCAAAACTTGAAACCATGTGGTTGTTCTCAGGATAGTTAACAAATCGACATCCACCCAATCTTGTAAGTCTAGTTGCCGTTATCTAGTCTAGAAACTTTTCCGTATCTTCATCTGGACCTATGTGAGTAGTTCGTCGTCTGCCAACAAACACAACATATGTTAGGACGAATCTGTAAATTAGTAGATGACATATTTACAACAGTGTATACAAATAGTTTGTGTCCTCACCAAGCGAATAAGCCAACGCTGTCATAAAACTCTGCAATAACCACATTGAAATAATCTGTACAAATTGTTTGAGAAATGAGAATATTTTTTTTTACATACAGATAAAAAAAAAGACAAACGATGCGGGGAGAAATTATGACGTGGATAATTAATTATCGTAACTTTACTACCTGGTGATCTGTATCTGTATCTGATGTATGTGATGAAAGGTGAATCATACGTTTTAATGTGTCCGACTTAAATATCAAAAGAAGTTCTGAGTTCAAACAATCAAACTTACGGACACAATGCAACCGATCACGAGGAGCAGCCTCACTAGCTGTTAATAATATGTAGTGAAAGAACGAGAGAGTCAAAATGGCGGTCGACAAAGTCGATGTTACTATTTTATTTCAGACAGACTGACAGATTTTATTGGTATACTTCCAAGCAAAAAAAAATAAGACAATTTTAGATTTACCGTATTTATCAAATATTTCACATAAACTTATGAAATTTGGAATAGATGTAGACTATTCATATATAAATGGTTTCAATGTTAAATAAGCTGAAACTTAATCAGTCTACTATATTCATGATATACACTGTGAAATCTGCTTAAACATGGAATTTTTCAAATCCACTGTTGGTTCTGAAAACAACTTGTGCAAAGTTAAATTAACCCTTTGATTCAAATCTGCAGAATATTTTAATTCTAGAGTTACAAATTTGTACTAAATCCTTCGCTTAAATTTTTTTGTTATGTTTTAATCTTTAAAAACTACAAGAAATCAATAATTTGTATATGAACGCGAGGAAGTCACTTTTTCGTGTTTTGTAATATGTAAGTTTGGTCTTCAGCCTGTTGCATAACACAAAATTATATATGTGTCCAATATTTGTATTCAGTAACCTATTACACACAAAAAAAGATAATTTATTTGAATAAATCAAACCCGTGATTTACAAGAGAATCCATAATCAATTTTGTTTCAATTTTACCGGCACCATTTTGGACAATGAGAAATTAGACTCCGACTTGAACAGGAAATAGCCTGCAACTCGAAATTTCGCCAATGGGTAAAATGTACCCTAAGGTATACCTTTTATTCCCAACAATTTCTTATCTCATTACCACCATGCATGATAAAAACGCGAAGTCTGCTATAGCGTTGTCACGTGACTCGACCCAACGACATGGATAAAAATAGAGCCATTGGCTCTGTAGCTCATCAGGCTTCATCATCAATTATGCTGTAGAGTGTGGCCAATGTGATTCCCCCTTTGTAGAGGCCACAGGGTCACCAATCATAACATTAAGTATATAGGCGACAAGTTTGTGTTTTCTAGACCTTATACTTCAGGAGAAGAAGATGAAAATAGATTTGAAGGAAGTTCCCGTTGCCTTTATTAGGGGCAACAGGGTCACCAAAGCTACAATTCATCATCCTCACTAGTCAAGGAGTCTGTACACAAAGTTTCAGCTTTCTAGGCCTTATGCTTCTGGAGAAGAAGATGAAAATAGGTTTTTAGGGTGTGGCCCCTGTGGCCCTTATTAAGATCACAGGGCCACCAAAGCTACAATTTATAATCTTCACTGGTCAAGGAGTCTGTACACAAAGTTTCAGCTTTCTAGGCCTTATGGTTCTGGAGAAGAAGATGAAAATAGGTTTTTAGGGTGTGGCCCCTGTGGCCCTTATTAGGGGTCACAGGGCCACCAAAGCTACAATTTATAATCTTCACTGGTCAAGGAGTCTGTACACAAAGTTTCAGCTTTCTAGGCCTTATGCTTCTGGAGAAGAAGATGAAAATAGGCTTTTAGGGCGTGGCCCCTGTGGCCCTTATTAAGGGTCACAGGGCCACTAAAGCTACAATTTATAATCCTCACTAGCCAAGGAGCCTGTACACAAAGTTTCAGCTTTCTAGGCCTCATGGTTCTGGAGAAGAAGATGAAAATAGGCTTTCAGGGCGTGGCCCTTATTAGGGGTCACAGGGCCACCAAAGCTACAATTTATAATCCTCACTAGCCAAGGGGTCTGTACACAAAGTTTCAGCTTTCTAGGCCTTATGCTTCTGGAAAAGAAGATGAAAATAGGTTTTTAGGGTGTGGCCCCTGTGGCCTTTATTAGGGGTCACAGGGCCACCAAAGCTACAATTTTTAATCCTCACTCTTCAAAGAGGCTATACACAAAGTTTCAGCTTTCTAGGCCTCATGGTTCTGGAGAAGAAGATGAAAATAGGCTTTTAGGGCGTGGCCCCTGTGGCCCTTATTAGGGGTCACAGGGCCACCAAAGCTACAATTTATAATCCTCACTAGCCAAGGAGTCTGTACACAAAGTTTCAGCTTTCTAGGCCTTATGCTTCTGGAAAAGAAGATGAAAATAGGTTTTTAGGGTGTGGCCCCTGTGGCCTTTATTAGGGGTCACAGGGCCACCAAAGCTACAATTTATAATCCTCACTCTTCAAAGAGGCTATACACAAAGTATCAGCTTTCTAGGCCTCATGGTTTTGGAGAAGAAGATGCAAATAGGCTTTTAGGGCGTGGCCCCTGTGGCCCTTATTAGGGGTCACAGGGCCACCAAAGCTACAATGTATAATCCTCACTAGCCAAGGAGTCTGTACACAAAGTTTTAGCTTTCTAGGCCTTATGGTTCTGGAGAAGAAGTCGAAATTCCACAAAGTTTACGGACGGACGGATGGACGGACGGACGGACGGACGCCGGACACCATGCCATGCCATAAGCCCATCGGGCCTTACAGGCCAGATGAGCTAAAAATTCAAAGAACATCATAGCAATGTCACAGCTGCTAAGCATTTCCAAACCATGTCCAAAGAAATGTTCTAGTTGCAACCGAAAAACAAAACTTCCAAGGAAAAATCCTATCAATCTGTGGAAAGGAATGATATTTTCCATATAATTATTGCAAACATCATTTATGGTGGGTCCTAATTACACACAACAAATATCACTTTCACGATTTCGAAACATATAATTTGACTTTATGGCCAAAATGTCCGAGTTGGGTCGTGCGACGAGACGAGCAAGTTCGACGGAAGACATTGTTCAAGCCGCTGAACGGAGACTTACAGAGCTCGGTCAGGACTGATTTACAAGACTCAATTAAAGTTGAAATCAGTGAATAAGGGAGAAAGTATGTTCTGTTGAACATGACGTGTCGGTACAATCGGACGAATTAAGCAAATTGCGGAGAGAACTGGTCGAGGAGAGAAAACAAAGATTGTTCTATCAAAAACAGGTCACCCTGAAGGATGTGCATGACCGAAAACCAAATCTCTTGTTCTACGGGATTTCCGAATCTCCCCAGGACAACAAAGAACGAGTTTTGGGAGACTTTCTGGTGAAATCTATGAACTGCCGACAGGACAGAGTCGACTCGATAACGTTCAAAGTTGTCCACAGGCTGACCCTATCGGAATTAACCTATCGCCAGACGAGAGATAACCACGCCCCTTGAAATCAAGGGAGGTAACTCATGTTATGTCCGACAAACAAAAGCACGTTGTCTTTGACGCGAGCGTCACGGACATTGATATTCCGTGTTATATAACTGCCTTATTTTGGAATGCTCAACGAAACGATCGATTGATGATGTTTCTTTACGGTTTATTATCCTAATTTCAACAAATTTCAAACACAATTGACGAATATTTATTTCATGTGCAACAGAAAACGAATGCGGAAGTGCAGATTATGTGATATGACGGACATAGGGGATCGCAAAGATTTATAAGGAAATAGGTCATTTCTGAACATATTAATATAGAATTACTCATATGTTTTGGTGTAACAATCCTTTTCCCATTCGTAAATTAATAAAAATATACAGGTTCTACGCCCCTGCGATTTCTCCCGTGAAAAATAACAAACAAAACAAACAGTAAAGTAGAGATTACAGGAAACCCATAACACATTCATAACAAAATGAAGGTAAAACGTGAGTTTCTGTGAATTTTCGCTTCAAATGTATATCAACAGTTCATATGGAGTTTTGAAAAAGAAAACCTATATATATTGTTAGGAAATTGTCAAAATCTATACTGTATAAAGTTAGAGCCAATGTATACCAACAATCTATTTAGTTATTATTGACCAAACAGCAAATAACTTTAGGAGCACGAAAGGACCTTGATATTCACAACAAGATGACTAAAAATATTTTCTGTAATATTTCATTATTGTCATTGCTAGGACCGTTGTAAATACTTTATACACTTTTCTGTTCTTCTTATTCTTAAATAGATTTAAATCATAGGAAGTACCCCTTACCATGTTCAGTTTTTGATCTTCCTTTAATCTTAGTTACAATTTATTTTCATTTTTTAAAATTAAATATTTCCTTTTATGTCGACTTTTTATTACATATTCACTTTTAATCATGGATATATGCCAAGTATTTGAGATGAGATGTCAAAATTATTTGGAAATTGGTAAGGGAGTATACTGTATCTTTGTAAGCTAAAATTCATAAAGATAAAATCAAAATTGCACCAAAAGTAAATCTATTCTGCTTTGTCAATAGATATTAGTTATTTCAAAATCAAACTGCAATTATGCACCATGACGTACAACCAAAAAACATATTTTCATAAAGAAAGATCAGACATTGGGAAAGACAGCTTTGACAATGACCCATTTTCAGACTTTTAATAATTTTTCTGCATATCAAATTGGCAATTCCCCATACCAATAGTAAGCCTCAACATTTTAATGGTTTTTATCATTCGTGCAAAATGGCCAATGGCCCTGCCTTCCCAAAGCATTGTATGAATGCCAATACTGTTCCCAATAATATCCAGAAATTTCAAATGTATAATTTATTTTTTCCTCTAGAAAATATGAACACTTGTCAATGAGAGGGGTTAGATGTGTTTGCAAATTCTAAGAGTTATAAATGTCAATGGTCAGTCATCAATATTGTTTCAAGGCAATGTTATTTATATAATTGTTGAACATAAAACACTTTGAACATATTTGGATACTTATTGAATAATGAGCCTTGTAATGATTAAACATATAATAATAAGTAAATTACTTGACAAACAATTGAGGTTCTGTTAAATTATTAATAAATAGTATGTGGATATATAATCCAAAAAATCTATTAGTATATATCTATGATACTTTCTAATTTGATAATATCATAAGAGTTGACATGATTTTGTTATACAATATTTATTCAAACTGTTTGTTACAAACAACATTACTGTAAAACAAAATTAACAATTGAAAGTAATATTACTATGATGATTACAATTATTTTGTTATTCTTAATGTTCTTTAACATTGCATTCAGAGTTAATTTTCTATTTGATATACTTTTAAATAAATCCTTGATAAAAAATAATTAAAAACAAGTATTTGTCACAAAGATAACATGATCCCCCGCCGCAAATTGATGTGAACAAAATGCATAACGTATGTATACATAGAAACACTTGTCTATACTTGTCATGCTACTAGATGTCATTTAGACCACAACAAAAAAAGGAGAGAATACAGAGAACAGTTCTTTACGTATCAGTCTTAAAATAAGCTTTAAATGCATGTTGGCTTCACGGTGACTTGAAAATATTGTGAAAGTCACCAAAACCAAATTGGCCCAGTTTCTTCCTATAATAGATTTATGAAAATAGAGACATGGGCTGTGTAGTTCATCAGACTTTTGAAGGATATAAGTTTTTAAGGTTTTTACCCCATTTGGGATCATGGGGTAACCAAATCTACAATTTAGAATGCCCATTGGCCAAGGAGTCTACTCACACCTTTTCAGCTCTCTAGACCTTTTGGAACTGGAGAAGAAGATGAAAATAGGATTTTAAGGTTTTGACCCCTGTGACCCCATTTGGGGTCAAGGGGCCACCAAACCTAAAATTTAGAATCCTCATTGGCCAAGGAGTCTCTCTAGAGTCATTGGTTCTTGAGAAGAAGTCGAAAATGTGAAAAGTTTACGGATGGACAGATGGACGGACGCCGGACGCTATGCCATGCCATTAGCCCATCGGGTCTTTCAGACCTGATGAGCTAAAATCAACAGTGACTCTTGAGATATCACACTGACCAGCTTGACATGCAGGTAAATTTATGATAAATGAAAAGTTCTGCTGTGACCTTGAAAATAATGTAAAGTCCATCAAAATGCCCTTGGTCTTGCGTCTTCACTATAAGTTTCTTTGCATAAGTTATGAAGAGAATCTAGTAACTGGTTCCTGAGATATCCCACTGACAAGGGTAAAATTTCCAAGTCTCGTAATGACCTTACTCTCATGGTGATGAAGGTATATACAAAAAATGAAAAGAATCCGGACAACAGTTTTGGAGTTTTCAATTTCATTCGTAATATAAGATCCATGCCATGTTTTATGAACAGAGGTAATTTCAATATAACATCTTCATCCTTTCATGACAAAATTGATGTGAATGCTATTGCAAACAAAGTTACTACTAAATGACATCACAGTCAACAACGAGCTGGTTTGATTGTGCATTAATTGTCGCTCTTGGTTGACCCGAACGTCCTCATGTGGCGTGGTTACTGGCATTACTGGACAATAATCTGCTAATGACAGACTTTGAAATATTAAGCGTTCGAACAGGGTCTGCATTGTGCGTTCAGCTTGTGTTAGTCGACGCATTTTAGGTAAAATAAATTTTAAAGATCCAAACTGATGATTGCAGTTTAAGTTTGCCTTTCTCGTTTGGTTTACCATTTTAAATAAAAATCATGCATATTTCATTGTCAAACCCCATGATCATCAGTTGCATGACGTGCAAATACTTAGGGTCAAACAGGAACTGAATCGCCTCAAAAAAGTGCTTACAATACAATCAGATCTCAATCGATCGTTATGTAAGATGTATGAACGTCACATGTGATAATTTCAAAGACATGCATTTCTAGGTTCGAAATCTTTTTTAAAATTCAGTCCCTACAATAACTGGGAGCCGTTCAGTTATCTGACCTAACAATTATAACTATAAAATAAAAAATAACCCCAAATCAAATGCGAGATGTTAACGTTGACGTTGAGGGTATTCTTTACTTCACAAAATACGTGACCGTGCTTCCCGGTCAGCAGCTACTCACAGTTACATTAGAGTTATCTCCCTTAGACTGAAGTCTTTACTTACACAACAGTAATCACAAACGTCGCAAGTTACCTCTCTTCAACGCTATGGAGGCCAAGGAAAAGAGCCGAATAAAACAAGTCTAACATTATAACATAGACATTGTGCATGTTAAGGGAAACATTACTGTTGTATCTCTGTTAAAAGCGTTTTTATTGCAGAGAAGGGTGTCACGGTATTGAAGCGGCCTGTAAAATCATTAGCTATGATCTATCTAAAGCTATTAGAGTTGCTTCCCTTTGATTGCTCTCTGAGAGTCGGAAACCGGAAGTTTTGTATGCGACCGCATGGTTTGCCAAATGTAAGCTTAACGAATAAAAGCCCACCTGTGATGGAAACATAAGTTGTTATTCCTGACATGGTGTCAGAAGTGGGATAGTAGTCTGCAGAAGATTTCACGGTAACAGTGAACATTGACTATGGCTAAATTTAATCCCCCAGAAAATTTCAATTTTGCTAACCCGTCGGAATGGCCCGATTGGCGTCAGCGTTTCTGTCGTTTTCGTATTGCCACTAAATTGAACAAAGAAGATGAAGAGGTACAGATTGCTTCCTTAGTGTATGCTATGGGGAAAGATGCAGATACGATTATGAACTCGTTTTCGTGGGGAGAGGATGAAGTTAGAAAATATGATGCGGTGATAGACAAATATGATGAACATTTCGTTCCCAGACGTAATGTTATCCATGAAAGGGCCAAGTTTTATCAGCGGTGTCAGAGACAGGGTGAATCAGCTGAAACTTTTATCAGAGTTTTGTACGAGATGGCAGATAAATGTGACTTTGGTGATAAAAAGGACGAGGCCATTAGAGACAGGATTGTCATTGGTGTTATTGATAGAGAAGTGTCAGAAAAGATGCAGCTTCAAGCTACACTTACACTCGAAGATGCTAAACAATTAGCAAGGCAAAACGAACTGATTAAATCACAAATGAAAGCACAGGAAACTAAAGACATTGATTTTGTGCGCAAGAGTGCCAGTAGTCATGGTAACTGGCAGGTGGTGGAAATAGTAGGTCACGTAACCAGCAGGGAAACAGGCACTATGGTCAGGGTCGACCATGTAATCGATGTGCACGTGTTCACAATGGAAGATGCCCCGCTTCCGGGAAAACATGTAACAATTGTGGCAAAACTGGACATTTTGCTATTGCTTGCAGAGGAAAAACTGTACATTCTGTACATTCAGTGAACAGTACACCAAATGAACAAGGTTATTCCAATTATGACGACGAGTGCTTTCTTGGTTCTGTAGATTGTAACGACACAGAAAAACCATGGTATGTTACTCTCAAAATACAGGACACACCTGTTTCTATGAAAATTGACACTGGTGCAGACACAACCATCATAAATGAAGAAACATACCAGGATTTGAAAATTGTGCCCAAATTAGAACAAACTACTGTGAAACTAAATGCAGTGAATGGTGATATTTCCTGCCTGGGACAGTTTACTGCTTTGACAAGATTCAGAGGGAATATGTATAGGTTCAGAGTAGTAGTGATTAGGGGTCAGGGTAACCTCCTTGGAAGAGAGGTTTGCACTAAGATGGGTCTTGTTCAACACATCGGTGAGATAACAAGTGATCTATTTGGCACCCATGGACTACTCGATTGTGACCCAGTCAAGATTAAACTGAAAGCTGATGCTCAGCCATACTCCATCAACACTGCCCGCAGAATTCCATTTCCCATTATGGACAAGGTCAAGACTGAACTTCAGAGAATGGTGGCCGAAAACATAATTGAAGAAGTTACAGAACCGACCGAATGGTGCGCTCCCATGGTGCCAGTGGTCAAATGGTCTGGACAGATACGGATTTGTGTTGACCTCAAAAAGCTCAACCTTGCTGTCGAGAGAGAAAGGTTCGTTCTCCCAACACTGGATGACGTTGCTCCGAAGTTATCCGGTTCGACTCTATTCACAACACTAGACGCAGCATCAGGCTTCTATCAAGTTCCATTGGATAGAGACTGTCAGAAACTTACTACATTTCTCACACCCTTTGGGAGATTTTGCTTCAAACGGATGCCTTTCGGTATCACGTCCGCACCTGAAATATTTCAGAGACTGATGTCGCAGCTGTTGAAAGGGCATGAGGGATGTGAATCAATCATGGACGACATCCTAGTTCACGGATGTGACAGCAAGGAGCATGACAAACGTTTAGATATAACTCTGAACACACTGAGAAAATCTGGTTTGAAACTGAATAAACAAAAGTGCAAGTTTTCTCAGGAGGAAATTGTGTACTTTGGGCACAAGATAAGTGGGAACGGTATCAGTCCTGATCCAAGCAAAGTTGAGGCCATATCTGCACTGAAGCCTCCAGCTGACCTGAAGGAACTCAGGAGAGTGATCGGCATGGTGAATTACTTGGGAAAATTCTTGCCAGACCTGGCGAGTGCCATCAAGCCACTCAGTGATCTATTGAGGAAGGACTGTGTTTGGACTTGGGGTCATCCTCAACAAGCAGCTTTCGACACAGTGAAACAGGCTGTGACAAGTACACCTGTACTGACCTTTTATGACGCTTCGTTGCCTACAGTGGTTGCAGCGGATGCCAGTAGCTTCGGCTTAGGAGCAGCATTGTTTCAAGTTCATGGACAGGAATTGAAGCCAGTTGCCTTTGCATCTCGAACACTCACAAGTGCAGAGCAGAAATATGCACAAATTGAGAAAGAGTGTTTGGCCAGTACCTGGGCCTGTGAAAAGTTTGAACGCTACCTGATTGGTCTAAAGGAATTCAAGATCCAAACAGACCACAAGCCACTTGTACCATTGATGAACACCCATGATCTCGATAGAGTGCCAATCAGATGCCAGCGTCTTTTAATGAGATTGCGCAGATTCAGTGCTGTAGCTGAATATGTACCAGGCAAGCATCTCATTGTTGCTGACACGCTTTCCCAAAGCCCTCTTACTCAGACAGTTGAAAGTCTTGAGATCAACGAAGTTGAACAGTTTGCAGTATTCACTGTAGAGAGAAGACCAGTGTCTGACCAACTCATGGATAGCTTGAAGCGAGCCACATTGTCAGACAGTAAAGTTCAGATGGCCATGCAGCTGACCAGGTCAGGGTGGCCTGATCATCTTCGAGACGTTCCAGAATCAGCACAACCGTTCTTCCCAGCCAGGAATGAATTTTCTGTCGTCGACAACCTGCTGATTTACAGAAACAGAATTGTTGTTCCAACAAACATGATTGGAAAAATGCTGGACACCATCCACAGTGGTCACCAGGGAGTCAATAAGTGTATTGAAAGAGCAAAGATGAGTGTGTGGTGGCCTGGAATGTCTGATGACATAAGGAAGATAGTGGCCAAGTGTGAGTTCTGTACAGAGCATAAGCCTACACAGAACAAGGAGCCACTCATCACAACACCTTTGCCAGGACTTCCTTGGCAGAAGGTTGCAACAAATTTATTCCACTACCGTGGACAAAACTATGTCGTGGTGATGGACTATTACTCGCGTTACCTGGAGATGGCTCACTTGACAAGCATGTCAAGTCACCAGGTGATTGGGAAAATCAAAGCAATGTTTGCCAGATGGGGTGTCCCACAGGAAGTTGTATCGGACAATGGAACGCAGTATACTTCTTCGGAATTTGCAAAGTTTGCAAGCCAGTACAACTTCAGACAGACTTTCTCAAGTCCACATTACCCTCAAGCAAACGGTGCTGCTGAGAGTGCGGTCAAGATAGCAAAGCGGATCCTGTCGCAGTCGGATCCATACATGGCTCTGCTAGCCTACAGGTCAACCCCAATCGCCGCCACAGGAGCAAGTCCGTCTCAGTTGCTAATGGGAAGGCAGATCAGGACAAACATGCCAAATCTACCTTCAATACTGAAACCTGAATGGCCAGACCAAAAGCTTGTTGAGTCCAGGGACTCAAAGATGAAACAGTCTTATGAGAAGTTCTACAACATGAGGCATTCAGCAAAACTCCTACCAGACATGTCTTCAGGTACCCCAGTGCGCCTGAAACTGGACGACGAGAAGCATTGGTCAACACCAGGTGTTGTTAGGTCTCCAGCAAAGGAGCCCAGGAGTTTCATCGTCGATACCCCACATGGTGTGTTCCGACGTAACAGGCGTCACATCATGATCGACAAGTCAGTCAGCTCGTCAAACGACCAACCACAAGGCACACAACCTCAGGACTCCACTCCTGTAACTCCTAGTGTGCCTTCTCCAACCTCGACAGTTACCATTCCAACTGTCGGCCCAGCAACCTCATCCAGCCCTTCAGTGATGAGACGATCGGGCCGTGCTATCAGTGCTCCGAAAAGATTCGGAGAGTGGATGTAAAGACTGACTCTAAATTTCTTTTCAGTGTTCCATTTGAAGATATTGAGTGACATTAATAGTTTATTATAAGTCTTGTAATTTAAGTTGATAAGTCAAGTTGACTCTCTTAAGTTAACACAAACATAATTCAAGACAATGGACTTTATTGCTATTGTTCAGAATCGTTATCTTTATGTAACTTTATTTTGCCATAATAAGTAATTAGTTTCTGAGTTAATTCATAATTCCATCGGACATATTGCTTTTCTTCAGAGGGGAGATGTCACGGTATTGAAGCGGCCTGTAAAATCATTAGCTATGATCTATCTAAAGCTATTAGAGTTGCTTCCCTTTGATTGCTCTCTGAGAGTCGGAAACCGGAAGTTTTGTATGCCACCGCATGGTTTGCCAAATGTAAGCTTAACGAATAAAAGCCCACCTGTGATGGAAACATAAGTTGTTATTCCTGACAAAGGGATTGACTGGGTTTCTACATTAATGGTTGAGGTGACGGCCATAATAATTGCTCGGCTGATAACTGTGATATAAACTGACCCCGAAGTGCCAAAACTGTTATTACCTGCCATGACCTTGACATAAAAAAACATTCATGCGTCAAACATCAACACCTACTTTGACCACAAAGATATGTACAAAGCCCAGTGGAGACAAGTCCAGACTCTCGCTGAGGAGTTCTGGCGATAATGGAAATCAGAAATTCTTCACAACTTGTAGAAAAGGCCCTAGTGGCAAGTTTGTAAGCCAAACTTAAACGAGGGCGATGTTGTCTTCATGAGGGATTGGAAGCGTTGACTCGATGTATACTAAGCCTAATAGACTGGTTGGAAAAGTCTCGGTCCGTGTGTGCAAGGACAGTAAATGTGTGACCTACATGTACGTCCGTCCAGTGACTGATCTAATCTTTATGCTGTGACCTAACTGCAAGCAACCTGTTATATTCTAGTCGAAATGATTATTCTCAAGACAATCTGGTAAATTACCATTCATTTCAATAATTTTGAGGAACTTCTATGTTTTTTTATCATGCATTTTTTTTTAGATTTAGTTGTGATATTTGTGGACTTAAATACGTGCATCTCAGACTGTGAAAATAATACACATATATCCAATGCACAACTACCGATTTTACGGGCGCATCCCTCATATTAACTTTTACCAAGCGCAAATGTGTAAGCTCTCCCCTCCGGGAAACTAGTATTTTAACTTGAGTGATCTACTTTAAAGTAGTACTTTAAAGCTAAATAGCTTGTTTTCTGTTTCCTGTTCAAGAAAAATCACATGGCAAACAAAGACTCTAATTGCAGCCATTTACCTGCACAGTAACGCACAGTTTTTTTTACCGTCCCTTTAACATGTTTACTGTTATACCTGAGGTTTTCTGAGGATTAAGTGTACAGACACGAAGTATGCTTATATCTTCATATTAACATGGATAACTAGAAAGTGTTTTATTCATAAAATGACATGTCTCCCCATAACACCGTTTCAGCTGAATTTTGTTTTTGAAAATTCCTTATAGTTTATTTAAAATCAAATAAAACCCATCATCTTTCTATAAAACAACATAAACTGTAAGTTTTGGTCATATTTAAGAGAATCGTTAATCAATATATCTGCATTTTGTCAAGGCAAACTAACCCTTACCTACAAAGTGACAACTCCAAACTCTTGCCATGGAAACCCAAAAATAAACAAGAAAAGCCTTTAAAAAGGCATGCTTGTTGCCACATTGGCAGATGAAGGAGTTTGTGATTTGTCGAACAATTTGGGTGATAATTGAAATATACAACACTGGATAACAGCACTAATATTAACACGAGTATTAATCAAAGTTAATTCCGCAAAATTAATTTCTATCAACACGAGTTGATGAAAGTTATGAATATTTTTTTACATTCATCATCGATTGTTGTTATATTTCATATCAAAAGACATCATCATTTTCCAAGTTCACTCTTTTTGACATCTCAGAGAAAAAAAGTAAATCTCTGAACACAACAACACTAGATTTTCAAGACATTGATGTCATTGTATAGTGAGGTCACTATGTTTATGATGTTATGGCATTGTGATGTAGTTACTTGAAGTAAAAGCACTGTGTTGCCATGTAGCGTTGAAATTGTGGAAAACGTACTGTCAAAACGATATCTCCTTGTCATGATGGTTAATTATTGACAGTAGTATTACAGATAAGAAACAAAATAATTTCCGGTGATCTCACGGAATTTTAACCCATGTTTGTTATCCGGTGAGCTAAGCTGTAAACATATGGAACCAGCGATGTAGGTCATATTCTAAATATAGCACGAGTCATTTTCAGTAGCTCTGATAATAAATACATGTGTTCAACGTAAACATTTAGTGACATCGTTAAGTATGACTTGTCACGTGGTCGTAAATGATCTACCTATTAGTAAACATAAGTCTTATTTCGATGTCACCAGCGTACTTACAGAAACATTACTTTTAATTCGCCAGGCGAGCCCAGCGTGAAATTTAATCAAATGAAGATGTTTTTGATTGAGTCTGTTAACATTTATCAGCGTCTTTAATAGAAAATATTGTTTCTCTTTTAACATGACATTTAAAGCGAAATCATATTCCACAGTTGAATGTGCCAAATATTTTGTATTACCCACATACTGACGTAATGCATTTTTTTACTACAGCTCTGTTCATTGGTCTTTTGATTTGGATACAACACATGTGATCGGCGCGGCTTCCCTTTGAAAAATATCAAGAGTAATATAGAGAGAATTCAGAAAAGTTTTAATAAAATCAAATCATACTGCTTGGTGCCTTTGGGCACCAAGCAATAAGGATGTATTTGATTATTCGAGTTATTTGATTTTGTAAGGACGGAAGAACAATGCCCAATTTATATGGCCAAACGCGTGACGAGGAATAAAAATATCAGATATAACAAACATATTCAGACATCATGGCTTGTGGTCATTTTTACAGTTTTTGTTATTAAATCACATTTGAGAATTGAAAACTAACTATATTTGAAAAGTGAAAAAGTGAATTCCTTACCGTAAAATCGGAGTGTGATCTGCTGATAAACAAGAATGTTGTTATTAAAATTGTGTTGCATACGTCGTGTGAAATACTTTTCCAAAGTGATTTAAAAAAATAATAGAGCCGGTGGCAAACATTAAAAATATGTGTTGTCCCTCTCTCTTCTCTCTCTTTATCGCTCTCAATCCCCCTCATTCACAAACATACATACATAGATACATACATACATACATATATAAATACATACATAGGTAGATAGATAGATAGCTACATACATACATACATACATACATTACGCACGCACGCACGCATGCATGCAGGTAATAGTTATTAGCATAGTTATCAATTTGTATCGGGGAATGCAAGGAGAATGTGTCTGTGAGGCCTGTCCGAGGACGTTAGGACGACCGAACGGACAGACTGTCCGTGCATTTCCCGATACAAATTGATAACTATACTGACAACTGACTTACATATCACTTGAACCGAGGGAAATCGAAGCCTAAAATTAAAGATGTTAGAACATGTTTTTTTTTTAAATTTATGAATGAAGTTTGTAGTACTACGGATGTGCCACCTGATCTTTCGAAGCATGCAAAAATAGGGTATTAAGCACGTGACACGAAATGAATGTTTTGAACACGTGCACGTTGTGCAACGCGTGAACATACGGGTACTTTTCGCAACTCGTCCAATTCGTCCTTGGTTTTGACTGATTCGGACGTCTTATTTGTGCTCTATTCCGACAGTAAAATTACGATAATGGCTTTTAACATTTCGGTCACCATTGTTTTCTTAGTATTTGTTTAAACTTAAAAACTGTGTTTAAAGATATTTAATTGAAATATATAAACTTGAATAATGTTCAATTAATTGTAGCTGTTAATCGTTTCGATAATTTGTATCAACAGGCAATCTAAGTTTATTTGATGGTTCCCTTGCAATTCTAAGTGCAATTCGCAAAGTATGTTGATTGAAATATGCATTTGCCGACAGCATCGATGAATTCAATTCAGTCATAGGGGAGACCAGGGCAAAGCGCTCCCTAACATATAAGTGACACTGGGCACATTAACATGTTTAGAATGCAACAGCATAAAAAGATATAAACGAAAAAATATTTATGTATTTCGACAAAAGCGAAAAGAAACACAAATGTGATATGTAAAGCACATTTGATAAGCCATTACCATACAACAAAGTTTTAGAGGTGTCATGCAGTTCACGGTCACCCTTATGAAAACTAAACAAATAATAAAAACTTAGTCTCAGTATGCAAAGAAGGACAAAATATTGTTAAATGTCATTGACCTAAACTTCCGAAAAAACTGACTTGACTACTATATACGAATTTCTAAGAAATATGACGACGTTTTGACAATTTAACTCATTAACTATCAGAAAACAATAAAATATTAATATCTTCTTACTTCTTTAGGGATAAATCAACATATATAATTAATATCTAACTTATGCTTAAAAAAGAGGGTACCATTCGATATGGACATACAAGAAAATAATTCAAGCGATGAATTATAAGATTCCTTATTCCATGAATAGGCGATACAATTTTGTGTAAAAAGTGCATTCCAGTTCAATGTTGCGTTTTATGTTTATATGAAATATTGGAATTAGGACATATTCTTTCCTTAATGAAAGATGTCGTTTTTGAAACCTTTTGCAATGGTAAGTCTCCAACTCACGCTAACGACGCAAACGTAGACCACAACGTTTGTTAACGTTTGCTATCATTGGTTGATAATGACCACGCCATCTGTCGATCGTTAAGGAGAAATAACGCTTAGTCACTTTGCTCGGACAGCGCGCTTTACCCTGTTCTCTCTGTTGCTACAGTTGCTAGCTAGCAGTTACTTTGTGTTTCTGTTGTCATGGGACAGTCATTGAAATAAAGCCAAGTGATCAACTCCCCAACAGCAGAGAGCGCCAGACAGCACCACAGCAAAGACATGTGAGACCATGGGAGCCAGCGGTTTGGGAACCCGGAGGGGACTGGCATACTTAGAAGTTTAGTAAAATTAATAAACCAAGAATAATCCGACCTCGTCTTGTTCGAATCATTGCGAAGTGTGGCCTGCTGATTGTGCTACATCCCCTAATAATTGTTTGATTAATCATTTCATTAATAATTTTTTGATTTGATCACAGTCGATTACGATAACATGATTTAGTCAATACTGTCAAACGCTGATGTATTTTTCTTTGATATATTTTATTTCGTGTAGTTTGAAAGGCAATTTCCTTGCATTTTATACCAGGATTGTTATGACGATAACAGTACTGATACCTGATAATGAACAAGATCTTTCATGAATGGTTGCCACGGACAACGAGGTCCAAGTGGTATGTAAACATACAATACATACATACATAGATACATACATACATAGATACACGCATACATACATAGATACATAGATACATACATAGATACATAGATACATTGATACATAGATAAATAGATACATACATAGATACATACATAGATACATGCATACATATATAGATACACGCATACATACATAGATAAATATATAGATACATACATAGATACATATATACATACATAGATACATACATAAATAGATACATATATACATACATAGATACATACATACATAAATATATAGATACATACATGTAGATACATACATACATAGATACATACATACGTACATACATACATAAATATATAGATACATACATGTAGATACATACATACATAGATACATACGTACATAGATACATACATAGATACATACATACGTACATACATATGTACGTACGTACATACATACGTACGTACGTACGTACATATGTACATACACACATACATACATAGTTACATATATACATAGATACATACAAACATACACATACACACATCCACACACACACACATGTCCTACTCATCTAAAAAATTTTTTTTGCGTAAATGATTTTTCAATGAGGAAATTTATACATTTCTCTTTTCTAGAAATGTCTTACAGCGTCTTTGAGGTAAAATTTGCCAATTGATGATATAACAGATCTAGAAAATCTGAAAACTTACCTTTCGTTTCTATTCATTTTCTTCTTTTCTTTCTGAAGTAGAAAAATGTTTAACTATAAAACCTACGTATTTAACACACAAAAAAACATTTAACTATACTTGACTAAAGGTTATCCATTTCCCCAAAAAACATGCACCGAAAATTCGTAAGAACTGTTCTTCAGATGATCTGCAGGGACATCAACAGTTACATTTCACTGACCTGCGAGTTTGAAAAGTCTTCAAGGATCTTCCCATTTTTTCGACTACGACTTTGTTGACATGAGTCCGGAAAGAATACAGGTCAACTTATAAAATTTGATATGTCACAGGTTACTACGACATACACGATATTCAACACAGTGAAGAGGAACTCCTATCAAACCTACAGGCACCCCCGACAAAACACCCGAAGATATTTCAACTCATCCAAAACTCAGACACGACTCAATACGATTGAGGCTGACCCATTCACGACTCACTGCCGAAATTTTCACGACAGTATGTTACCACCACGACTCTGACAAAGACTCATTTCCGACCCACTAACGAAGCACGTTCGACCCTTTCACGACTTGAACGACTTATTCACGACAATGACGAATCCTCACGACAAAGATACATGTCACCTACGAGTAGCAAGAGATGCACATACAATAAAATCAATTTCCCAATTCACATCAATCCAACTATAAACGATTTATTAACGATTCAATATGATAACGTCGTCAATGAGTGTATATGACTCGTATCTGAGTTTTATGGAGTCGTATAGAATCATATTGAATCGTAAATAAATCGTTAATGGTTGGATTGAATCGTGGTTGTCAGATGTGAATTTGGAATGGTTCTTTCCCTTATTTTTAGTCGACTCACTCAAAACTTTTGCAAACACATGTACGACTAAACAATCCGTAAAGACGAACAGTGACGACCCGTTCCTGACTAATCATAATCTGTAAAACCGAAGATGGAAAGGATATGTCTGCGGTTTTCGGGCTTTAACATGTCCACTCCGGTCGAAAATCGCAATTTTTTTTATCGTATATGGATCTCTTGCAATTGGTAGGCGACATGTATCTGTGTCGTGAGGAGTCGTCAATGTCGTGATTGAGTCGTGAATAAATCGTTCAAGTCATAAATCGGTCGAATGTGAGTCGTAACATGGCCGGAAATTAGCCTTTGTCAGAGTCACGTTGGTGACTTACTGTCAATAAAGTCGTATCTGACTTTTGGGTGAGTTGTAAGTTCCTCGGACGTTTTGTTGTGGGTGCCTCTTCACTGTGATGTACGTCAATCGTGTATGTCGTAGGTAACTCTTAAGAGTGTCGTTAGTAACTCGTAGAAATATCAAATTTCGTAATTTAACCTATACTTTTATCCGATTTATGCCAACAAAGTCGTAGTCGAAAAGTTGGCAAAAGTCGGAAAGATTCTTGAACACTTTCCAATCTCGTAGATCAGTATTACCCACGTCTGGGTCTGGGTCTGGGTATATTGGGCGGCGTTGCAACGCAACGATACAGACGGGTGAACGACATGTACCAGATATTGATTCTTAGATAATATAATCCATATGGGATGACGGACACATGGTAGTATTTTCCTGTAGGTCTCTAGGGAGTTAACGACTTTTCCTGTGTTTTGAGTGGCTTTTGTGACCCAATCAAATTAATTATTGTACCTGGACTATTTCATTCATATTTCAATTTAATACATGTTGGTGCTAACTGACAATTTTCACAGGTGTCGATGCCGATGGTGGTGGATACGTCAGTCAAAGTGTCCGAAAGTGTAGAAATTATCGATCAACAAATAACTTTGTCGTCGCGTAAATCTTTCAGTCGCGTAGAATGCGACGGGTTTCGTTTGATTGTAATGTCATAGACATGAGCGGCTTTGACGTCATTTGTGCCGATTTGAGTTTTGTTACTGTAGGACGTCGCTAGTCACTTCAAATCAATAAATTACTTGAAATGACGGCTAGATAAAAAAGAAAAACGAAGCTTTAAACACCAATCACATTCAAGTTTAATTTTGTTTGGCACTTCGCTAGGGATATTTAGCCTTGGTTAAGCATATCGGGAGTAGAGAGATGACAAACGCGCATGGATTTGAGGTTGACACATTGTTTAATCCTTTATAGACAACAACTTTTTTTTAGAATCTAAGTTTTTACCTTGAAAAATTATATGGGCAATATAAACAATAACCAACTCGTGAGGGGGGATGACAGATGATCTTTCCCTAGTTTTATTAATTTGTAATTCTCTCGCCATGGCTCGAGAATTACGAAATTAAAATACCTCGGAAAAGATCATCTGTCATGTTATTGTCTAATTCCTCTGTGACCTTTGATATCCAGGACCGCTAACGCAAAGAGCTTTTGACAGAATTTGCAACAACGCATTATGCGTTTGCCTATAACAAGAGGTGCTTCGCCGTGTAATATTTCAAAATCGACATTCATAGAATCGCTGCAAGATTAACTTATTTTCTATTGGTACCAAGTATGTAAGGGATATAAACGTAGGAATATAAATTGTACTAAGGTCTGGGCTGCTTACAGGTTTTGCGCAGGTTCCATCGCAGCCGCTGCACATGTTTCATTGTCTATAGCTTTCTTCGATTGAAATTTTCAGAAAATATATATCCTCTTCATATTGCTTATAACTTAGTTTTTTTTGTGGTTTCAAAGTGTCATTCATGGTCAAAGATCAAGGTAACGAGTTATAAAATCTTTTTAAAAATTCCATCTTAAAAACGATACTCGAAAACTATTCATGCGAGTAAGCTTTAACTTGGTTTATCATATATCTACCAATAATATGGGATGTTTTGCATGTGTGATAGAGCCAAGGACACAACACCCATATAGTCGCCCGGTCCGCAAATCCATATCAGCCATATCAGACCGGTCTGAAAATCCCTATCTTTATCAAACTAAAGTTTTAAAGCATGACCGGATCGTTTGGTATACATTAATGTTTCAAAAGAATTTATGCATAATTTTCTTAAAATAGATTTTTTGGCTGTAGAAAAAAATATATATGTTAAAAATGACTCTTTTCATATAATACCCATTATCATATACTTGGTTATAAATACAGAGATTTTGAATGCACGATACACCCTCCGTCAAGCACCCTGTATCAGCCCGCAGGGCAGATAACCTGTATCAGCCCGTCGTCAAGGGCAAAAACCTGTATCAGCCCGTCGTCAAGGGACTTGAACCTAGAAAAATAGATCGAAGTCGCGAGGAATTTCGAGTTGTCTCCCTTTGTACAGCTGACGTTTGAACATCGCGAAGAAAACGCTGCCGTCACTTGCGGATAGGATTTGTCGGTTTGATTCAATCTAACTTTCCAGTTTGGAAAATATCTAGAGAGAAAAATAAACTAAAAAGTCGCAAGAGGTGTATATTCAGGAGCTTTGACTATCGGTTTTTTGTCACTTACCATTATTTTAGCAAGTGGATACTCAAATTAGATTCTAATGATATGAATTCAAATTTTAAATTGGAGCAATTATTTCCGTTGTTTGTTTGGTAAGTTTATATGATAAAAATAGTATAAAATGGGTTAAAGCTCTCGGGCTGATATTGGGGTCTCGGGCTGATACAGAATGTGATATGAAAATACCCATATAATACTATCTATTTATCCGCCCTCACCCATATCAGCCCTACGGCGCTGGGGCTAATATAAGGTTGAAATATGATATGAAATGAAATATGACACTTTATAGCCTCTTAATATAATCCCTATGGAGAAGTAAACGTTTTTGGAAAGGTTTCCAGTACAATTTATCAAAGGTCAAAGTCACAGCAAGTGTTAGTCCTTACGAAGATGATAACAAATTGTTGACGTTCTGGCGTTCAAGGTCACCAAGGCAGTAAACCATATCAACCAGAAGAATAAAACTTTTGAAAGGTTTACCTGATTCGCCTTGACTTGTACACGAGGTGAAGGATTCCAACGCCTATAATAACAACTCCAAACAAAATTCTGAAAAAAAAAACCAGAGAACATTTCATATGCAAGCACAAATTCACTGGAGCATTTATCATCTGTTACAGTATTTAGCAAGGCTAACAGGAGTTTAACTTAAGCATTTCCGACAACATTTAACTGAACTTGATTCAAATACAAATTTGCATTACCCTTTATAACTTCAATAACCCCCTACATACACATAATGTATTTGTCATTATATTTATTTACTTACAAAGTTAGCACGATATCGTTCCACAATAATAACATTCTGTAGTCATTCGCTTGAGCATCACCTGAAACATAAAGTGTTATGAACTAATGGTCTCAGTGACACTCCTACTCACAGTATATTCCTAAAATCACATTTTTAATTGTTTAGTTTAGACCAACAGCTATTACATAAACTTTAGAAATGAGTTAAGAACAAATTGCTAAAGATAAGTATGGGTTTAGACCATTAAGTGGTTATGGTTATGACATTCTGATGTTATCATTATCATTTAAAGGCAGAGGTAACTACTGGTTTCTGATTGGTTGATTTGAAGGACTTCCCAGTGTTGAATGGCAATGAACACCCGCAAATTGGCTGAGGCGGATACATTATTTGGCCCGCCTCAACATTAAATTGTTCTGATTCTCCTAATATTCGAGCCCGATTCAAATTTTACTGTTGTTGTTGCCGTCGGTTTTAAACTCAATTTGCGGATGTTGAATAACAATGAATCCCTGAAAGTTTTCAAATGCAACAATTTATCTTCTAAATACTGTACAACTTGTTGAAAACTTTCAAGTGCAGCAGGAGGTTTGATACCATTCAGGTTAATCCTTACAACTATTACTTCATGTTTCGGAATTGTATAGTCAGTTCAATACATAGAGATTATTAACTGAGTGTGTTTCCGTATCATTAATATCATATAATAGGAATAAAATTTGTATTATGCGAGCCTTTGGCGAGCATAATACATATATTTGTATTCCTATTATATGATATTAATGATACGGAAACACACGAGGTTAATAATTTATTCATCATATAATGTCATTTTGAAATAAAAGGATTTAAACGAAAATATGATACCTTCTAAAAATATGTTTGACCTAGATTTCGCGGAGTAATTGCTTTCACAATAAACCAAGGTGAAGGTCATATTGTCGGCGATGTACAGTTGTGAACAGTCTAGAAATATTCCTTCATGAAATGATTTTTTTCACAGTGATAGAAACGTCTCCTTCAATCTATGAACATTTTAAGTCTGATTTCAAATACACGAGTAAACATTGTATTTTTTAATAACACAAAATGTGTAAGAACCAGTTGTCAACGTCGCTACAACAGGGGAAGTAACTTTAACTGCATTTGAAAAGCTGCATTGTCATTGTTGTTACGCCAGTTCAGTTACGGTATCCTTAGACTAAACGTCGACTATTTGCGAAGGTGAGGTTGTTGCGTTTGTAACTACGCTACAAGATAATCTGTACTACCACTTGAATATGATTTGTTTATGCTGATAAGTTGGTTACCGACACGACCAAAGCGATCTAGGCATATGTTATGCACGAACATTGAAGCACCTATTTTTTCGATAGCCGATACCGGTATTGTTAGCTGCATATCGTTTTATTTTTAAACGCACAATGAAAACAACTTGAAATGCTTCGATAACCAAGCTATTTCTAAAATACGAATGCGTGATAAGTTTTGACAGATTTTGTTTACGATATTTTATTCGATAAAAAACCCACAAAACCTGAAAACTCCCGACGACGTTATCAATGTTTAGAGACCGGTTTAGGACTCGCATGTCATGCATGGAGTTTTGAGAAAATAGTTCGAGTTTTGATCTCATTTGCATTGTTATCAGGGATCTGATAACATGATTACAAGATGGGTTTATTGCACAGATAACACTGCCCATTATATGATAAAAATTGATATTATGTCAATCATATTAGTTTTAAAGGGACAGTAGCACGTTTTTTGATGATCTTATGTTTTTAAATTTTCACTGATAATAGTATGTCTATGATAAATGTATTATTTTGATAGTGTCAAAACTTTCATACCACAAACCAATTATCCATTGTCAGAGGAAAAAGTATGAAGATTCAGCTAAAATCCATGGGCGGCCATTTTGTGTGTAATTCATTTTGTGTGAGAAAAGGGAATCACATGGCTAACCTTACATATTTGGATTATTATTGATCCATTTAGTTTAAATGCATTGTTTTTCAATCCGAACCATTAATTTTCATTTTCCTGACATCACCTTATATTGTCCCTTAAAACGTGCTACTGCCCCTTTAAGATGATGTAAATAAAAGTATAAAACCTTTTTGGTCATCAGGGAGTTTCGTGTTGCTTGGCGGATCAATAGCTTCCTTTTGGTTAAGACATTTTCCAGTGTCCCTGTAGCACCAATCGCAACCTTCTTCACAGAGCTTGCTGCAGTCAGCTCCATAGCGACCAGGTATACAGAACTCATCAAGACATTTCCCTTTGTTGTCACATACTTTACCACCGCAGGAAGGCTGACAGGATGTCTCGCAGTTAACACCGTATTTGCTTCCCTCACAATCTGGGGCAGTTCCACTAAAGCGGTCGCACTTTCTGTCCTCATTGTGGGTTTCACAAGGAGTGTTGCACTGGAAACCATGGTAGCCGGGGTTGCAACCGATGGAACAAGGAAAGGTGCCAGTTTGTATATCATAGTTACACATCGAATCGTTACAGTTAGTTGGGCATTCGTATGAGCAGGTCTTTCCTGCATACCCAGCTATGCATCCAGCTGAACAATGATTGTTTCCGTCACACTTTTGCTGTTGACATCGAAAACAATCGATTTTACTCATCCTGGAAGTTGTTGCCACCAATTGTGCTGCTACAAATTAAAACAAATTGTTGTATATGACATATTTGTATGAGAAATAAGGCTTTGTAAGACTTTCTATCTAAAAATTCATTTGATTTTAAACGAGAGCTTGAACTATGCGTATTGTTCAATCAGATATATGTGCTGTCTCATTTCACAGAGACGTGTATGTTGTGTACAGCGGCACTCGAAGCATGCGTCGTCTACACTTGCATGCGCAAAGGCATTTAAACAACTCATAGTCAATTGTGTTCTTGTATTGATGGGGCATTAGCATAGAAATAATTATCATTTCTAAAGTATACAAAAACGGATGCCCAGATCGAATTATATGCGTAGAAAGACATTGCAATTAAAACAAAACATTGCATTGATGCATTGCGATAAAACCTTTCTCTAGTCCATCAATTTATAATGTGAAAGAAAAATGTCGATAAAGTGAGGCATAACATCATGTGCATGTACCTGTGTTGTATACTGGATACTTACAGTAAAGCATCATGATGACCAAAAAGATGGTTACCATGGTGACTCGCCTGAAACATAACGTAAAACATAAAACGTAAACTCTCCAATGTGTACATCGTCATCATCATCATTGAGATAACTTTAATAGAGAATAGATGATTTGAAAAGAACACTTTCAAATCGCAATGTGCTCATTGTTCAGTGAGACCTATCCGTTATATTATGCTATGCAACCAAGTAACTCTTACTGGATATACGACATGGATTTACGACCCCTTTGTACCACATGGATACGACCCCGTTGTGAAACGGTCGTAGAGCATGCCGTAAGAGGGCCGTTTACAAGGTCGTATATGCTACGACCTCCTAAATTTAGGAGGCCTTTGTGAAACGGCAAACAGAGGCCCAAATGAGTGTCATAAAAGCCAGAACCTTAAATACTTTTTACGTCTTTATTTCTCATAAGCAAAATGCTCTTAAACTGAAACTTTGTGTACAAACTACTTCGATGATTTTTAAAAACAAATTGACATTCAATTGAAACTAGACCATTTTAAAAAGCAAATATCGATGATATATATATATGATACTGACGCTGTCAGTTGCATTTCCAATGACATAGCTGACACCTTAACTCTCATGTTAACAATTTCAAATTGAGCCCTTTCCATGCATTTTTGTGAAATAAGGGCACACATTGTAGCACAAATATCGTGAATCCCCTCTGCAAATTGACAAAAATGATCAACTGTTACAAGAGTCTTCATTATTCTGTCATTTCCAATTGTAACTTAAAGTTCACATAACCACAAACATATTTCATTTTTTTCTTTGGAATATAGAAAGTCTGATTACAATATTGTATAGTGCGTTAAAGGTCGCTACTCAAATATGTTTAGTTTGGTAATGAAAGCCGTTTTTGAAAGCCACTTTTGATGGGCCACTTAGGCCTATCTGACAACAAACAAGTGAATGCATGACTGGTCACGCCCCCATTTTGTGACGTCATAAACAGAATCAGCCTCGTTATCTATACATCTATCGTAACAATAACACAGGGAAAAAAACTAATAATTAACGATTTTCAGGAAATGATTTCCACTCAGTTAGATAAATCATTTGACGACGTAACACTACTAAGCATTTGGTGTAAAAAGATATCCACATCAATGGTAATTAAACAATTATTTAGGCGGTATTTCAGTTGAAATAATGATGCGTTACTCTGTACAGTCTGTTTATTACGTCACACCCGCGCGAGTTTTATGGCCCCTAACCCAGGTGGGTTTTTCACAGCCGTTAATTACGCTGTCTAAATGAAAGGCTAATAAGAGGTGTTTATTGGACAAATTAACAAAAATTAAGTCCAGCTTTTATTTTTTGAAAAATCTTTGAACGAAAATCGAGAAGTGGTAAGGTAGAGGTTAGTTGCTGTTTAATGCAGCAACACAAAAAGGTTCTGAGGATTTGTGACACCAGGGAAACACAAGAAAAAAGGGTGTTGTTAACTCCACGAAGGCTGATATATGTTACGTTAGACAACCGCAAACGTTGCTTTTTAGACGTTAAGGTTTAAATCCATACCAGGGAAGTAGCTCAGTTGGTAGTGCACCCGATCTTCACACGAGAGGTCGCGGCGGATAGATAATTGCTTAAAGTTCACATAACCACAAACATATTTCACTATTTTCTTTGAAATATTTTAAAGTCTGATTACAATATTGTATAGTGCGTCAAAGGTCGCTACTCAACTATGTTCAATTTGGTAATGAAAGCCACTTTAGATGAATCGCTTAGACCTATCTGGCCACAAAGCAGTGAATGCATGACTGGTCACGCCCCCATTTTGTGACGTCAGGTGAGTAGAATACATATTTATCATTATTTCAAAATAACGACTTTGGTTATCATGAACTATGTAATAAATTTACTTTTATCAAAATGATCGTTGTCTTTTAAATTATAGACTCTTTAATATCCCATGGTGTCAAAACAGTAAAAGATTTAATTTATGATTAAATTTTCGATCAAACTTAGTATTGAAAAGATACTTTTGTGCTAGAGAAATATTTCTGTTTTATACAAATTTATAATTAATTTTCAGAATGGACCAGGCAAAAAAGAGAAACTGGACAATGTTGGAACGAAGTCAAATCGTTACACTAAGAGATGCGGGTAATATATGGCGTTTTATCATATAATGGGCAGTGTTATCTGTGCAATAAACCCATCTTGTAATCATGTTATCAGATCCCTGATAACAATGCAAATGAGGTCAAAACCCGAACTATTTTCTCAAAACTCCATGCATGTCATGCGAGTCCTAAACCGGTCTCTAAACATTGATAACGTCGTCGGGAGTTTTCAGGTTTTGTGGGTTTTTTATCGAATAAAATATCGTAAACAAAATCTGTCAAAACTTATCACGCATTCGTATTTTAGAAATAGCTTGGTTATCGAAGCATTTCAAGTTGTTTTCATTGTGCGTTTAAAAATAAAACTATATGCAGCTAACAATATCGGCTATCGAAAAAATAGGTGCTTAAATTTTCGTGCATAACATAGGCCTAGATCGCTTTGGTCGTGTCGGTTACCAACTTATCAGCATAAACAAATCATATTCTAGTGATAGTACAGATTATCTAGTAGCAGAGTAACAAACGCAACAACCTCACCTTCGCAAATAGTCGACGTTTAGTCTAAGGATACCGTAACTGAACTGGCGTAACAACAATGACAATGCAGCTTTTCTAAATGCAGTTAGAGTTACTTCCCCTGTTGTAGCGACGTTGACAACTGGTTCTTACACATTTTGTGTTATTAAAAAATACAATGTTTACTCGTGCATTGGAAACCAGACTGAAATTGTTCATAGATTGAAGGAGACGTTTCTATCACTGTGAAAAAAATCATTTCATGAAGGAATATTTCTAGACTGTTCACAACTGTACATCGCCGACAATATGACCTTCACCTTGGTTTTTTGTGAAAGCAATTACTCCGCGAAATCTAGGTCAAGCATATTTTTAGAAGGTATCATATTTTCGTTTAAATCCTTTTATTTCAAAATGACATTATATGATAAAGAAATTATTAACCTCGTGTGTTTCCGTATCATTAATATCATATAATAGGAATAAAAATATATGTATTATGCTCGCCAAAGGCTCGCATAATACAAATTTTATTCCTATTATATGATATTAATGATACGGAAACACACTCGGTTAATAATCTCTATGTATACAGAAATTGATGAAGAGAGAGCATAACTGTGACACGTCCCTGAGAGGAATGATGAAGTTGTAAACGAAATACAAATCAACAGGAAGCATCGATGACATTGCAAGATCCGGCAGGCCTAGATGTACCACTAAACGTGAAGACCGAATAATAAGGAAACTGTGTCTAACTGACAGATATACCACATTGAACATTATTCATGGGCGACTAAGACGAAGTCTCAGCAAACGGATTAGTCGAATGACTATTGCTCGTAGACTACTGAAGTTTGGTCTGAAATGCTTTGTGCCTGCCAGAAAGCCTCTACTGAATAAGAAACAAAGAAAACAACAACTTTCGTGGGCAAGACGAGTAAAACATGTTCGGCTGCGCAATGGGGAAAGGTATTATTTTCGGATGAATCCATCTTTCGTTGCTTCAGTAACAGAAGACGTATGAAAGTGCGGCGTTTCAGCTACGAACGTTACAAACCCCGTTGCTTACAAACGACTGTGAAACAACCCCTCGGGTACATATCTGGGGAATAATTTCTAATAATGGACCTGGCATTTTGAAGGTTGTTCCTGGAACACTGAATAGTGAACGATATCAAGAACACATCATCAACGATATTTCTGAACATGGATCCTGTCTGGTTTTTCCTGATAATAACTTTGTATTTCAGCATGACAATGCTCCAGCCCATAATTCACGATCTACATGTGATTATCTGGCTCGCAAAGAAATTCAGGTGCTTCCATGGCCAGAGAATTCGCCAATGATATCCCAAAGAGACAGTTTGGGATATCATTGGGAAAAGAGTAGCTGCAGACATGCCAACATCAAGCCAGGACCTCTGGAGGTCTGTTAACAAACATTGGTATCCATTGCCAAATTCTTCGTTTAAGAAGCTGTACAGCTCTATGCCAAAAATAATCAACGCAGTCATCACTTCCAAAGGTGGGGCCACACTTTATTGAATAAAGTTTACGATAAAACTGTTGTTTGTTGTTTTCATCTTGTTTGAAAGCAAAATGTTTAGTTTAAAATGCATGGTTTGAATGATATCTCTGATGTGAACAAACTTTTGATATGCAGCTGTACTAAGCATTTGATGTTAAAAAGATATCCACATCAGTGGTAATTAAAAAATTATTTAAGCAGTATTTCAATGAAATAATGACATGTTAAAGGGGCAGTAGCACGTTTTTTTATATTTTTATAATTTAAAATTTTCACTGATAATTGTAAGTTTATGCTGAATGTATTATTTTTACAGTGTCAAAAATCTCATTACAGAAGCCAATCATCCATAGTCAAAGGACGAAGTATGAAGATTCACTTAAAATCCATTGGCGGCCATTTTGTGTGAACTCCTTTAATTCATTTTGTGTAAGAAAAAGGAATCGTATGGCTAAACTCTACGTTATTATTTGAATTATTACTGCTCAATTTAGTTTAAATACATTGTCTTTTAATTGGAACCATGAATTTTCATTTTCCTCTGTTTATTATGTCACTCCCGCGCGCGTTGTATGGCCCCTAACCCAGATGGGTTTTTCGATAATTACGCCGATAATTACGCTGTCTTAATGAAAGGCTAATTAAAGGTTTTTTATTGGACAAAATAACAAAAATCAAGCCCAGTTTTTTGGCTTTTTTTTTAAAAATCTTTGAACGAAAATCGAGAAGTGATAAAGTCGAGGTTAGTGGATGTTTAAACCAAAGAATATCACTAAGGCACCAAGTGGGCTTGTGTATATGGTGAACAGCAGAAGTCCAAGGACAGATCCCTGGGATACTCCAAGCTCTAAATCTTTGTAGATGATATATTTCTATCAACATCAATGGACTGTTTTCATATTGACATGTTTGATTGGAACCATGCCCGTACAGTTCCTCTGACGCCAAACCATCGCGAGAGAGTAGCAAGTAGTATTTGACGATTAATGGTATCAAATGCTGACGAGAGGTCTGGAAGGACAAAAACAACTGCGCCGTCAGAATCAATACCATAAAAATATCTCATTTTGGAGTTTTAGAAACTTTAGAACTAGAAACTGTAGGCTGATTGAGACATCTCTTGTGTCATTAACATCCATATGGACCTTGAGTTGTGATGATACTGCACGTTCAATTATTTTTGGAACAGATGGCAACTTGGAGACAGGTCTATAGTTCTTAAATTGTTCTGGATCATGGTTCTTATTTTATTAAGGTTGTGTGATCATGCCTGATTTAAGCTGTGAAGGCGCGGAACCTTCCTCCAGTGACTTGTTTTTTTGGGGGGGTTTTTAAAAAAAAAAATTAAACTTTTTATTTTTTACACTCCATACAAAACATGTTACATATTCAACATCCACATCATAACAAAAATAGATGGTTTAATTATTACATTTCGATGATAGGCAATAGAAGGCATTCAAAATAGCATATATACATATACATATAGGTTCATTCAGTGTATTATGATATTCAAAATAGATTGTGACATAATGACCAAAACTTCATAAAACTGTCATACTTATAGTTTGTGAAAGCGTTGAAGCGATCAATATCATATGTGGTCTTTATATCCTCCTTAACATATTTGATATTTGGTATTTTATCTTGCAATTTCATCTTGTATATGTTATAGTTGGTCGTAGTTATTATAAGGTTTAGTACATAATTTCTCTTTTCGCAATATCCTAGAACAACGTTTTTGTTTGAGAATATTATAATTTATTAGTTCCTGTTTTGCTAAATATCCATTCTTCGATTTCTTCCCAAATTTGTTTCACATATTTGCAATCATATAACAGATTTATTATATGATTGAAGGTGAGATACTCTGTTCTATCAGTGAAATATACCCTCTATCTGGCTACAGTGGTGATAACCTTTATCGTCACTCTACTGAGTGGTGATAAACTTTATCACCACTCTAGTGACGTCAAGTTCAAGAGTTTGACGTCATGTAACAATGGTTTGACGTCATGAATTCTCCTATGACGTCACACTGTTACTGCGGTGACGGGCTCTTCCAAGCAGCCGCTCAACATGAAATTGGCCTTTTTTGACGTAATTAGAAGGATTTCATCATATAATAAATAGAATATCTGTCAATTCTTGACAAATACCATGTTTATCTCATCTCGTGAGGTAGAAAAGTTAAATATTTTCACTCGTTGCTGCGCCACTTGTGAAAATATAACCTTTCTACCTCACTCGATGAGATAAACATGGTATTAGTCAAGAAAAGACAGATATCCTCTATGTATTATTGATTCTTTTTCGGCCTTGCAAAAGGTACATTTGTTAGATTCCTTAAGTTTCTTTTTTGTTTATAAATCGTTTGTTGGTAGAAGCCTATGCAATACACTATATTTGAACCAAGAATGCTTTACACTATTGTATGAGTTGAAGGTTGTCTATCGTGTTCCATGTGTTCTCACCAATGAATTCATTTAAATTCTTTTTGCCATTTTTCTCTGTATTTTAAGAGTTTAGTGGTATTACTTTTTATCAGTGTATCATAAATTTCTCGGCATCGTTTTGGATTTCTGACAATATCTTTCAGAAAAAAGGGTAAGATTTGGAGGTCAGTTTTCATGGCAATATTGATGTTTCTGGATTAACAGTAACAATTAACGGATTCTAATATGCCTTGGCGCTCTGGGAAATTTGTTTTGCATCCATATTGACATTTTAATTGCTCCACTGTTAGGAAGGTTCCATTGTTGTCTAATAAGTCATTAATATAGGTTATACCCTTGCTTGAGTAGTGTTAATAGTTAATTATTTTGCCATCTATTTTAATGTTTTCATTTAACCATAAGGGTTGTGTTAAGATATCCTCCAATTGTTCGACGTTTTGGGATTTTTTGTTTAGGAAGATTTTAATGTGTCTTTCAAAAATTGTGGCGTTAATACCGATTCCATTATGTATGTTTCGCAAGTTTGTATGAAGTTGAAGTATGGTTATGTTACATTTTGTACTTCTCTGTAATAAGTTCCTTATTTTTGAATCTGTATTAACTATTCTTTTTATCCACGATATTTTTTGTGATCGGATGAGGTTTAAAATATCAGGTGCCCTTATTCCGCCTTGGTCATAATCTTTAGTAATAGTGTTACGACTAACTTTGTAGGGTTTACTTTCCATATGAATTTGAAACATAGTTGTTCAATTTCTTTGATATGTTTGTGGTTTGGGTTGGGCAAAATTGCAAAAATACGATTAAGTTGTGGCAGGAGTAAGCTTTTAAGAATGGCATTTCTACCTAAGGGTGTTAAATCTCTTGCTAGCCATTGATTCATAGAATGCTTGAGCGTCTTTAGCTTATCCTTATAGTTTCTGTCGACCATTTCTGCAAGATTATGAGTAAATATAATGCCTAATAATATGAATGAGTCATTTTTCCAGTTCAGGTTCAAGTTTCTGCAAAGTTTTTTGTTAGAGTTTTTCTGAGAGCCTATCCATACTACCTGAGTTTTAGTTAAGTTATTATTAAGGCCTGAAAAGGAGGCATATTGACGAAGAGTTTCTAGTGTAGCCTGCAAACATTTTTCAGTGCCGTCTAATATAAGTGCTGTGTCGTAAGTATTCTTTCTCTCCAATTCGTATTCCTTTAATTTGTTTATTAAGGATTCAGCCATAATTAAGGATTCAGCCATAAGGCTGAATCCTTATTGTTATTGGCGTGTTTATTTTTTTTCTTCATCGATTTTTGTGAGCAGGATTCAGACCAAACGGCTAATGCTATTGAAACCAAATTTCACAGGCTGGTAGACCTTGTTGAGGAATAGACATGCGAAGCTTTTGGGCCGAATCGACCAGTGCATTAAAGGTCCAGTTCGATTCCAAAATCGAAAATTTAACATTGATTTTTTTTTCAAAATGCACTTAGAGACCTAATTTTTTTTTAAAATGTGCGCAATCAAAAATGCTGCAAAAAAACAAATCATGGAAAATTCGTAGGTCACGTGGTTCGGCCGCCATCTTAGATTTAGTGCATTTTTGACCATTGCCGACCCCACCCACCTTTGAGAATCTTCTCCTCTGAAGATACTTGCACTAGAGATCTGAAACTTACACTCAAGGTAGCTGCAGCATTGTTATTCTTAGTTTGCTCATTAGAAAGTCCTAACTTTAATACTTTTCTTGCTGTGATTTTTCAAAGTTGACCAAAATCTAAAAATCGCAAACTTCAAGGGCAGATAACTCAAAAACCAGACCATAGAATTTTATGATTTTTGCATGAGAGTTAGATATTGGCAAGGTCCTTAAAATAAAAGAATAAAATCGCTCGCGAACAGTCATTTACGGTCAGGGTCAGAGGTCAAACTTTCCATTTTGGACATGTGGTGTTTTGGTGGGTATGTTTGAAATGTCGTAGAGAATCAAAGGTGTACGATAACTCTTTGTTCTATACATCATATGAAAGCCAAAAGTCTATAGATTTTTTTGAAATTTAACAGTAAATTCCTATATTTGTTTTAAATTGAGTTACGGCCCTTTGAATATTGTCAATTCTGCTTTCGTTTTGATTTCTTAGGATACAGGTATGTGAAAAAAGTTGTTAGTCATCAGTGGTAGACGATAAATCATTGTTCCATATATCATTAGAAAGCTAGAAGAATACAGAATCTTTTAACAATTAACAATAAATTTAGTTACTTCATTTACATTGATTTACGGACCTCTGAATATTGTCAACCCTGCATGTGTTTTAAATGCATTTGATATCTGTATGTTTGCAAAATGCGTTAACCATCAACAAAAGACTATAACCCATAAGCTTTTGACTGAAATCATTACCTTTGTGAATTACATTAACACCATACAGCGCTGAATCCGTTTGTCGTCGCTTGTGACTATATTTATTTCTTATCATTATAGCGAAAATTTCAGCACAAAGTAAAAACATGTATGGAGAAATGGGATCTCCCTGTCTGCAGCCTCGTGAGACACTAAAATAGTTTGAGAGGAATCCATTTACAACATTTACAACACAGGACTGAATATTGTTAAAGAAAGTATTCATCCATCTTGTAATAGATTCTCCAAAATTAAAGAATTTGAGGACTTCTTGAATAAAATCCCAATCAACAGAGTCGAAAGCTTTTTCAAAGTCTATAAGGAGAAGAATACCTGGAATTTTCATGTATTCAGTGTAGTCAATAATAACATATATTAAACGGTTACATTCGCCAATATATCTTTTGGACATGAATCCTTTTCGATCTTCGTTTATAATAGTGGATAGAACAGTTTTTATTCTGTTAGCAATAGTTGATGATCCGATTTTATATGCAACGTTAAGTAAAGAGATTGGTCGCCAATTTTTAATCAGATGTTTAGGTTTGCCTTTTTTTTGGAAAACAGGTTATAATACCTTGTTTTGGAGTCAGGGATAGTTCACCTTTTTCATATGCAAGGTTTAATGATCTTATAAGGTATTCGTGAAGATTGAGCCAGAAGAATTTAAAGAATTCAACAGTAAAACCAGATGAGCCGTTTTTTTTTTCATTTTTCATTTTTTTCAGAGTGTTTAGTACTTCGTCGTATTTCAGTTGTCCTTCAAGGTTTTCTTGTTGGTTTTTGACAACTTTGGCATATCCTGTTCTATACGTTTGAATAATTCTGATAAAGTAACTGTTGCACTTGACTTTTTCTGATACAAATTATGATAAAATGATCTGGTTTCAGTTAGCAAATCTTCTTTATGTTTATTTTCTAGTTTATAAATTGCTTTATTCAGGAAGTTTCTGTTTTCTATTGATAAGAAGAATTTACTTGGTTTTTCACCTTCTTCTTTCCATTTTGATTTAGATCTTTAAATTATACCTTCTCCTTCATTTTTATTAATAATCTGTAATTCTGTGTTTGCATCTTTCAATTGTTCATGAAGTTTTGTTTTGGAGTCAATGTCATTTGATGTATCTAATTTCCAAGTCATTTATTATTTTTTCTAGAGACTGTTTAAGTTTGAGTTTTCCTTTTTCTTATATGATGAATATTTGATTTTATGTCCTCTAATCATTAGTAAAAGTGTTTCAAAAAACATTTGATCATTGATTTTAAAAACATATTTCCCTGTTTCATCAATATACGATTTATATTGGTCTTATGTTTCATTGATCAGTACTTTTATTTCATCTACATATGTTTTGTCATAAAGTAAGGAATTATTAAATTTCCAATATCCTTTTCCGCGTTCGATTTCGTTTCATTTTAACTCAGTCCAAATTATAGAATGATCAGATCTGTATGCGGCATCAATGCCAGCTTCATGAATTGAGCTTTCAAGGTTTTTGGACATAATAAAGTAATCTAGTCTTGCTTGTTTTGTTGGGTTTTTCTGTCTCCATGTATATCTTAGGGTATCTGGGTTTAGTTGTCTCCAGGGGTCTATTAAATAATTATCCTCCATATATTCTAGCCATGTTTCTCTTGCTTTTGTGTTATTGACGTTTTTATAATTAAAATAGTCAAATTTGGGATCTTGTACAAACTTAAAATCTCCACATATAGAAAAGTTATCAGTTTCAAACTCTGAAATGATTGAAATGATTTTTTGGTAAAATTCTGGTGTATCAGTATTTGGTCCATAAATCGTTATTAGCGTAATTGTCTTCTCCATGATTTTGATTTTTAATGCTAAATAGTTTCCGTTCTTATCATATCTAGTATCATCTATAGTAAAGTCAAAGTTATCATTCAACAATATAGCTGTACCTCAGGCGTTACTTTTATAAAAACTGAAAAAGCTATTTTTTTAGCCCAGTTCATCTTTTATTTTCTTTTCTAAGTCTTTTGTAAAATGAGTATCTTGGAGGCAGCATATGTTTGCCTTTTTACTTTTAAAATGACGAAAAACATCTGTTCTTTTTCGTTTATTGTTCAGGCCTTGGCAGTTTGAAGAAAGTATTTTCAATTTGTCGTGACTCATGTCGGGTGCAAGTTTATATGAGGTTGAATTGTTATTGTTATGAATGAAGCGTTGTTATGAGTGAATTTTTTTGGTATGGAGATAGTTTTTATGGTGAAGATATAAAACAGAGTGTAAAGGCATAGCGCATTTAGCAAAAGAGAAGTTCTTACCTTCATTGATTTGGTGAGTATCCGAATTGTACGATGCGAAATCTGTGATGTGTATGACGGTGGGTGAGGGATCGAGTTGGTGGTTTTTTTTATTGGCAATTCTGTTGTCAATTTCAATACGGCTTAGATGTTATTTGTTTAAACTTTGATGCTATTGTTGTTTTAATAAAAAATAAGTGTTTTATCTATAATAATTGACTAAATTTAATGATTCAACATGGATTATTTAATAATGTCATTGAGATATCTGGGTGATGTGTCTTTAAATAGTATGTGTCCTTATTAAAGTTGTTTTTTCAAATATAGTTAATGGCAAGTATCTTATATTATTATGTCAATAAGTTATTTGTTATGATTTATAAAGTATGACTTTTGTTAGTCTTATAAATCCTAAGATTTGTTCTATTTGGATTATTTCTAATAAGTATTACAGCTATGGTATTTGGAAAATAATTGAGTAATACACACATGATAATAATTATGAATGTTAAGGATCTTATGATAAGGGTCAACTAAATTTTTCTGATATATTAAATAATTTATGGTTGATACGGAGGAGTAATATCAGTGTATGTATAAGCTCAGATATTTAGTAATTATTTAAAAAAATAAGTGGTTTAGTATCTATGTTTTAATAGTTGATGAATTATATTATTTAAAGTGTATGTTCTATCTTTTGGCATTGCAGGTATCACTGGTACATATTAGGTTATTTCATATCATAATTAATTGTGATGAATATCTATAATGTTAAAATGTATATGAATAAGTATTGAAATATACATATACCTGCATACAGTAAACATGAAGAGAGCTCTGTTTCACAAACAGTATACATCACAGATGTATAAGAGTTTTTTCTTATTGATAATATTCTTATAAGTTGGTGAGTACTTATAATTTGAATAAATGTACATGGTTGTGAAAAGATGAAGATATCTATACTGAACACAATAGTTTGGGATATTTGCAAAATATGAAAATTTGAAATGCCATACATTCACAAAAGCTATCATTAATAAAGTATTATTCAGAAAATAAATTAAAAATCCCCATTACTTATCTGATCCAGTATAGTTATAAGTTCTCACATGTGGATATAATAATAATGTCAGATATAATTAAGATCTTACTACTGGGTATAAATATAGCGAAGTTACTTTTCAATATCATATTTGTGCACATATATATGTGCTTAGATGCCATAAATATAGCATACATATATTATCTGTATACCTAGACACACACATTCATGTATGCTTTTAATCTCATACATGTATAGAATTTTCTAATATTGTAGTTATATATATATACATATTTACATATTGTTAGCAATATTTATACAATGCATTGATATCAGTCTCTAAATGTAAGATAGGCATGCATGTAAGGCATTGTAAGAAAATGTGGTCTCTCCTTGTAAGTAGATTATTTATACACTCATACGGTCACATACATACTTACACATACATACACACATACATATATAGATAGGTAGTATTTCTTCAAATCTTTTTTTTGGTTAGATATACATATACACATATGCATAATTACATCCATGCACCCATATATGGATACATACTCCATGCATATATAATGATACATGCAAAAGTATGTCTTCATACATACACATCATATTCATTGTTGGTATATTCATTCATGTTTTATCTTACTGCAGTCTGGGTATATGTTAATGTATATCAGTAGTCAACTTTAATTTGTCAACTTAGTATTATTACATATTTGTTGATCACACTAAGACATCTGGTATGTTATACTTATTATATCAAAGTGTGCTGTTATTAGTAATACACTATAATTCATTTTTGATTCTTAAGTATACTATATCATGTCAATTTATTGGTACAGATTGATTTTCTCATCAAGTTCAGTAGTACTTAAGGTGTTCCGGTATCATAACAGGCACTTGTTTCCAGGCTGTCTGAGGTTCACTTGGTCCTTTCTGTTCTAGTACAATATCTATACCTTTAATCCTGATTCTTGTGTATAGTTTGTATACAGATCTGAGCTCGTATGCCTTTTTGTTTAGGAATGTTCTGGTCCTCTTCATGCAGACAGGCATGTCTGTTTGTACACTCATGTTTGATCCGTAGAGAGTGGATTTTGCTCTGAAGATGTATTCTTGATCTGCCATCGAAAGAAATGAAGCTATCACAGTTGCGGGCCTGGGTAGGTTGTTTTCTTGCACCCTGTATCGTGGTGTGGGCAGCCTGTGAACAGATTTAAAGTTTATTTTGTCGACTCCCTCGGGGGGATTTTCATATTATTGCATAGAATATCTCGTATTTTGGACTCTGTGTCTTCGTTCTTGTCTTCAGGAATTCCGTTAAATGATAGATTCGGTTTCCTATCATGCAGCTCCTTCATAATAGCCTCTTGTTTGAGAGTACGTATTTGGTAGTCCGTATCTGCACGTACTGTATTAAGGGCTGTTTTTAATGATTCGATATAATCTTTGTGGCCTGCTAGGGTCACCTCGGCGCTTTCAACTCGTGACCTAGTTTCATCTAGCTCTGTTTTGATCACTGCAATGGTTTCTTGTAATTTTGTTTCGACGTGGTCTATCTTTTTGGATAGGTTTCTCTCAGATGCTAGTATGAGTTCTTTTAACTCGTTAAGGGTTTTAATGTCGGATTCGTTGGTGTTCGATATGGTGTTAGCGCTCGATCGTGTACCACTTAAAGGGCCCTGTGTGCGGGTCGCCATATTGTTTATGTGTCGTATAGCGTTGTGGTATATGTTTCTCTATGTTCGTGGCTCTAGCACAAGTTAATCGGTAGATTGGATATCAAAGTCACTTACGCTGTCGTCTGTAGTGTGATTTCAGTTTCTGTATGTCCCTCAGTTAGCCTTAATATGATCGGATTTTCTCATTGTTTTCAAAAAGCTCAAAAACACGACTGCCTCACTCCATTGACCTTCACCTTCCCTCCCAGTGACTTGTTGATGATGCGATTCAGAATGGGTGTAAAAGACACAGACTGCTTCAGCTGACATGTGGGTAATGGATCAAGCAGAGATGATTTGGGAGGCAGTGTCGATACAAGTTTAACTTAATTTTTTCTTGGACGGCTTCAAAGCATTCAAATGGAGTTACTTGTAGAGAAGTTGCAGTCAAGGATCTTTCGACATGTTAGTGAATGACCCTAGTACCAAAGAAGAAGGTGTGAGTGCTATTAATCGGGCTATGGTTAGAAAAGCTACGAATGTGATAAACCTAGTGTGCTTAAAAAATCAGAGACATGTTATACTGGATTGATAGCGAGTAAATTCTAAATTGAAACCGAACGTGCAATCCATTATTGTAACATGACTTCGGTAAATACTCGTTTCTGTTTGGTTGATTTGAAGGATTTCCCAGTGTTGAATGGCAATGAACACCCGAAAATTGGCTGAGGCGAATCACCGCGAAAGGATACATTATTTGGTCCGCCTCAACATTAAAATGTTCTGATTCTCCCAATATTCGTGCCCGATTCACATTTTACTGTTGCTGTTGTCATTTCTAACTTGGGCATTCCCGTAGATGCCAAAAATCCTTTTCTATTTGCTTTAGTTTTATGTAAATAAACATTCCTAATTGGCTAAGTTTCTCCTAATTTGCCGCCTTAACCCTTATAGTGCCCGGCCTTTGACGCTATGCGCTCACGCAGTGCCGCTAACTTTTGGAGTTAACTCGAGATTTTGGTCAACGTTGCACAAAAAGTGTCGCTGAGGCGTTATCTATGTTCGGAAATTCATGACATTTTAAGTGAAGAAAGCTGAGTTGTTTACCATTCAATCAATGTAATTTTAAATCATAAGTGACAACAATAAAAATGAATTTAATCTAATTATAAACTTCAGAGACGTTTTTCATGCAAATGTTCAGCCGAGGAACGTTAGCATACCCTTGTTTCATCGATTGTAATTAAATTGCTGTTATCTACAAAGTAATCCAATTGTCATTTATCAAGAAAGCGGATTTCAGTGATCACGTTGATGTGTTTACTTCCTACATGCGACCGATTGTTCACGAAATAATACAAGTTACCTTTTTGTTTTCATTTGTTGAACATTGTTCGCCGTGACGTCATAGACAAACTAAGTGCAGTAAAGGTACGGTGCACGCAAAGTCCTTGCAATTTTTCCACAGCCGGTGCACATGACTGAATTTCCATCCACAGAAAGTTATGGATTCGATCTTGTAAATGATATAACTTTAGGAAACATTAGAGCTGAAATTATGTTGCTATCACAAGGTCGAAAACAAAAGCAGTTTCAAGCAGACAGAATCATGATTTGAGTCGCATTTTTGCAAGCGCATAAACAACTCAATATATATTGTTGTACAATAAACTAAAACGATGAAAAAGTACAGATTATCAAATTAGAATTCATAAGCAAACTATTGGAACAGTTTTCCATGTATGTTCTAACAGAAAATTCAAAACGATCGATCAGACAAAAGCGCGAAAAAATAGCGAGAACACATCACGGCAGTTTTGGTATTGCGTAATTGGCAGAATTCCTTTTCCACATAGATTTAACATTAGCATGTATTTTCAATCTCAATCACAGTTTAAATTGTGGTAAACATATATATAATATAACCTTCAATAAATCCATAATATATCAAGCAAATTTGGTCACTGCCAGACGTATATCAAACTATACTCTCGAGTTAAAACAAAAAAAGGAAACACCAGGTTGGTTAAAAAAATCATCAAAATCAAAATTAGATTTAATAACAAATCTAACTTTAATTTACCTTGAATAACACAAAGGAAGGTTGCAAACTATATATACGATCAACTGGATATAATGTCTTTACTTGACATGGAAGAAATGACTAAAATATTTAAAGATAAAACAGGCCTGCTTCCCGAAAACGGCCGACTTGATTGACGGGTCGTCCACTCGCGGCTTTATGCACGATGAAATTCGCGCATTAAATATGGTGGGAAGGTTGTCGTACTTCAGTGTTTACTCTTTAAATTTCTCGGGTGCCTAAAATTTATCAAGCAACACTTTTATCTATAATGTTCTTCATCTCTATCAAGGTTTTCGAAAGCCAACATTGACTTTCTTCGGCGTCGCCCCTAGCTCAGCGAACAATGGGTTTCAATTTTGAGATCATATTGGTGAATAGACCAGTAATTTTTTGTTTTTTGATCAAACTTTTATAAGCACACAATTTGTTTCACATTCTCTATTATATCAGATGTTGTATTGCATCAAGGGATTCATTCATAAATAAATTCACAATCAATGACAAATAAAAAAACTATGTTCTTAATATATTTCAAGAAATTAATCAATTTAAAAATCATATTGAGACTAGATACCCCTTAATTTTGCATAATTTTAAAATTAAAATATCATAAAAACTCTTTATCAGTTGGACGAAATAATTCAAATGAAAAAAATAGATTGTTAAAATGGGATTGAATTAATAGAAAAAATAGAATAAAATATAATAAAAATCGAGGATGTATACAGACTTTTTTTTATATTAATGTATTTTTTTTCAATAAACATGCATGTTGATATTTATTATAGGCCTAAAATAGGAAATGTGCGATGGCCCTTATAAATTGAAAACATGCGCCCTGATCACTGGGGTTTTTTCATTTGAAAGATTTAAGGAATACTGTATAATCACTTTCCTTCTGATAACTTTCAGACATATTTCCAGAATGCCACTGCATTTTATTCCTGTTCAGTATTTGTGTAAGCGTATCATATTAATTAAGATATATATAGGGCCTATTATGGCTTTGATAAATATAAGAAAATGTCAAATTCAATGAGAAAGACAGCAAAACCAAAGCTCGACATGACAGGAGTCAGCCGTCATCATCTAGATTTTTATTGCCAAGGTCACTGTCATTGTAATAAAAAGGATTTAAAAAAAAAAAATTTTTTATTTCGGCAACAAGGGATTTCCCGTACTATAAATAGCGCTAATGGTCACGAGCAAAGTAGACCGGATATGACGGCAGAACATGCGAAGACGTCACGACTCGCGTGTCTCGTGCTGTTCACCAGACGACAGGTGATTGTTCCGCGCCAGAATGAAGGTTCGATTTGAAGTTGAAACAAACTCTCGTGATCCTTGGCTTGTTTATTCCTCATATAAATCGATTAAAATCATCCTCAAAGTTTGAAATAAAAAATATATGACAATGACATATGAATGACACTATTTTGACATAATGATTGTTATTTTCATAGGAAAAAAATCATGGTTAAAATATATTTATCCAGAGTAATTAACGCTATGGAAATGACTTTTGCAATCCGTTAAATTTTATTCTATATTCAGCACATTTCGAGGCAAACACAAATATCAAAATGGTAATGTGATGTACTCTTTCGTTTCACAAAATCCAACAGACGTCCGTACAAAATTAGCTAATAGAAATAAGATCTCACGAAAGTGGTATCTACAATGTCACCGCCATTCTGTCAACAAAACAGCCGCGCAATGCAACGTGTACTACATTTTAAAATTATACGTTTTGCAATCTTGCACTCATCAAATCAAGAAAACATGGACTCATACATAAACAAAAATTAAAATGCTATCTTTCGATGGTATTTTCAGGTAACGTTACTTATTTGTTCGATGTAAATGGGCTGTCAGGTCGCGAATCGTTTTGAAACTTTTTTGTACCGATCAGATTTGTCTGTGACCCGAAGTGTTGGACTGTTTTACTATGCGGCCCCGCAATTTTTGGATTTACGATAATTCAAATGATACGCATGACCTGTACATCGTTTATCAACTGTAGAATATGTATCAGTCATTACATTTCTCGAAACATCATACGCGTGGGTGTAACAAAATATCCAAATTAGAATCAGATGTACTCTGTCCGCTGCCAGTTTGACTGGCCATTTTGTTTATTTCCATTCAAGAGCTGGCAGTGACGTATGCTGGTTTGCCAAATACTTCTGGAAAGGTCTGCTGCATATTATTGCTAATTGAATACCATATTCGTGTATGATATCGATTTCAGTACCCATATAGTATGTTTTGTCAAGAATTTACATTTGAAAAAGAAATCTAGGTGCAAGTAATGGATCATAGTAATTTTCCTTAGTCAAGGAATGATGGCCATTTTTACCAAATCAAAAGTAATAATCCATTAAGTCGGTTCATTAATTATTAGAATGCATTTTCCATTGTCAATATGTGATTTCAAAACTAGAGATACTGTAGATTTTGGTAATACTTGGGATTTTTCCTGTTTCATTAAATTTTGTCTGTTATGCTGGTGAATTATTTACACTAGTATTTGAGAAAATTAACCCCATCGGCCATGCCCAAGGACCATATGTGTCCCAAATAGGTTTTTTTATAAAACCAAATTTCTCTGTTAATATCAGGTTTTGTAGTACAAAAGTGGTATCAAATTAAATCTAATTTGACAGTGATTCTGAAAATGTGGGTTTCAGTAAGAATTGGTTGAGATATTTTTACCCATGCATTGAAGAGGATTAACCCCTATCGGCCATGGTCATGGACCATATGTGTCCTTATCATTATATTATGTTAAAAACTTTATATCTCTGTCAATATCTGGCCAAATAGTGTAAAAGTGGTATCACATTGATGACTTTGTTATGGAGATTATTTAAAAATAGGCGTGAACTTCAATTGATTGATATAATTTTTCATTTGCATTGTAGAAAACTACCCCCAATGGCCATGCCCAGGGACCATATGTGTCTCGATAGAATTATTTAGTGAAAAGCATGATATCTCTGTTAATATTGTGTTCTATATTGCAAACGTGGTACCAAATTGAAGCTATGTTTATATACATTCTAAAAAAATGACTGTCAACTTGAATCGGTGCAGGATTTTTTCAACAGCCCAGGCTGTATATTGGGTTATGGCTAGGGGCCATATATGGTCCTGCGGCATTATGGGGAGTTTGGGGGGAGGGGCACATATATGGTCCTGGGGCACTATAAGGGATATAATAGGTATTCATAAATTTCTATTGGAGTTACACCTATTATTCCAAAATCAACTACAAAGCCATTTGAACTTGGCGCCATGTTTGACTTTTTGTTGACGTCATAAAGTGTTATAGGAATAAACATTGTATTTTGCGAGCCTTGGCGAGCACGAGCATGATAACTTCTTCATCATTCAATGTCATTTTAAAATTTAATTCGAAAGAATGCCTGATAATACTATTTTAATAGTTGACGTTGATTTAAGATTTGCGCATTGATATATGCAAATGAATAAAGCAATGACTCTGGCGGTGAATTGACAAAATATAATTCTTCCTTGTATATGCCTTTTATTGCCGTTTGAGTTATTTTGTCACGACTCCAAAATTAAGAAAATGTAAAAATCTATAAAATACGATGATTTTAAATATAAGACACATTTTAACTGGTCTTTGGCGGGATCGAACTGACGTTCGTTATATCCGACTAACTTATTGTCATAGCGCCACTGAGCATCTTAATGGTGGAAATTAGTCGCTCTACAAATTCATTATTATTATTATTATTATTATTTATCGAGAGGAAGAGTCAATATCACCAAGGGGCAAGAGTTGCTTTCCTTCGCCTACGTGTCAACGGCAGCTTCCGTTGAAACAGGGATTGAATGAACATTGATGGCCGGAGAGCTCAACTAGATGATAGTCTGTGGATTTCCCAATCCAAACTAAACAATATTAAATTAAAGAACACCGAAGATGGGTAAATGAAGTGTTTGAACATGAGACTTGAACTGTCTTTGGTACCTGTGAGTAAAATTGTTCGGTCGGTTTCATTCAACCCGTGATGACAGTGTTTTGGCACAACTTAGTCATGCAAATGGCTAAATATCCATGGTGCTTTGTTGTTATTTCTTAGATCAATGTCTAAGCAATACATCATTCATATTGTAATGTCTCTCCATTACTAAAGGCATTCAAAATGTTAACGCTTGTGACGTCATCGGAATTTTCGAAAGAAGTTCCGACCTTGACCTTTGAAATTTGCATTGGTATCCGTATATGACCCTTAGCCACCCCCAACGGATACCGAAAATATCTGTTTGCTTTATTATGCCGAGAACACTATCCATTGTATGATAAAATGTGGTATCAGACTCACTTTCTTTCGTCTGATACCAATTCTATACACTCGTTGCTTAAAAATGTTATCACATTACCATGAGTTTAGTATTCTCTATGTATAACATGTCTCTGATTTTCAAACACACTAGGTTTATTTCCATGCTACCATAACGACTTTAATCGTGAACTCTTTGTCTAAGCAAATTACAAATTCCGGCAACAAAAATGAACTCATCTGTGCCGGGAGTTGTGCTCTTTGGTATTTGAAATACATTTAGCTGTGAGCAAAGGTAAATCTATAATGTCGTGTCCAACAAATATATTTCTCACTTTGTTCGACGGAGCTATTAATATCATACCGCTCAAAACGTGTGATTCAATTACTTGTTCACTATATAGACTGAGACATCCCTATCAATCAAATGGATGATTCTAACAGAAAACCACTATGACGTTGTCATGGATTATGACGTCATAAACGCTCGCGTAAATGACGTCACTGTACATGTATTGTTGCCGTAATCGAAGGAAGCCCGCAGGCAGCGGGTGGCGCTGATTGAGCTCTTAGACTTCTTATTTTGTAACCGGACGTGAACGAGGGACGATGAAGGCAACCATAAGGTGTGACGTTGATGGTGAAAATGACGACTGGAGAGATCTTGTGATGGTCGCCCATTATTTTATTGTTGTTTGGAGTTGCAACACAGGTCACAGGTCAGTGTAGACGCCAGGGCCAACCCCTAACCCCGGAAAAAAAAACCCGTCGTCTACCTGAGCTGACCGACTCGAGGGAGGTGATGACTAAACTACATGAGATGTGCGTCCAGCGCGTATCTGCGGCGATAGCGTCCCGGCTGCATTTTACATGAAAGTAACACAAAGGAACGCGAGGGGGAGAGGTCACAGGTCATGTGTGAGGTCAGCTAATTAGTTTTCAGTGAATGGACGTCTGTGTTCACTGATCATCTGCCAGGTGTGGCGACGGCTTGCGTTAATTTGAGACCAGAAATTGATCTTTTACACGTATTCAACATGGATTTTGAAATGAGGATTTTGAATATATTGTCCTTAATAATTTATAGAATATTACATTTTTAATAAAATGCTTTATCCACCTCAAACGATTTGTTCATCCCCCGGAAACACACGAAAATAAAACATGTTTGATAACTTTTTAAAAAGTTTCAATCTCAGTAAACAGCAGAAAACCAGCTATGAAATTGCCACTCGGGTGTATTAATGCGCGGTGAAGTGGCCTCAAAATCAGAGGACGTTCAATCCAAAATTGATCACGTTTGTCGTGTCGTGTATTTCTCGGAGTCTCTAGAAACGTATGTAACACTGCTGTAGGAGGAGATATGGGATGGCTCGTCTGCAATGTTCAAACTCTGTCTGTAAGCTGCACGACTGTGGTGTAGACTTCAACGATTGCCCTCGACCAGACTGACGTACAGAATCCACTTACAAGAGGAAAATCCTAGGAGAGGAAGCCACGGCGCATTTACAGTGACCTTGAGCATACAGATATTCCTACTTTCTCTGATAACTCTTCGTCATAGGTTTTAATAATGTTTTATCCAAACCTGTCTCTATTGACAAACAGCAATGTCTAAGTCTAAGCATGAAGCTAGACTATGAACTTTTTAATGTTTTAAAACTGAATTGTGCTCAGTAAGTTGCATCCCCTTTCTAGATACCAGCGATCGATCCTTACTGTTACGTCTTCAAATGTTCTTAAACGTGTAGTGAGGGGTGAAAGTAAACTAGAGGCGATCAAGAAACTTCTTTATTTATAGAACGTCCAACTAACAACAAAGGGAGGTAATCCTGGCAGGGGTTATTCCATACAAGTTTATACGGCTACACTTACTTCCTACGATGTGGCCCACTCAAACTCGAGATTGAAAAGTCCGATATCGGTCCGCTCCTTTACCTGCTTCACACCACTTTTGTAATTATTGCAAAGATCAAGTTGAAGACGAGACTAACATTCTTTTATACTGCCGTTTTTATGACGATATACGGTCTTATTATTTTTACAGTATGTTTTACAATGCACCATTTAAAACAATCATTACAATGTTTATATGCAGAAAGTTGTTTTATGAATAGTGTACCTGTATCTTTTTATAATTACAAAATGGTTTTGTTACACTAATTTCCGCGATTCTGATTGGACGAGAGCGCTCAAAAACCTGCTGCCATTTCTCGATAAATGCAGAAAAATTTGCAACCATACCATGTGCAATCATTCCTTGTGACGTCACAATCACCTGACGCAATAGTCCGGTTTTGACTGTTGCGAATTACGTTCTGTTGCAAAGACAGGTATAACATATCTTATGACTTCCCACCTGCGTTTGTAACAAGTAATTACATTCTTCTCCCTAACAAAATCCATACATTCACCGGAAAGACTGCATTTTAATAACTACCAGTCCTCAAGCTTGTTCGCTCCGAGCGTCTCGCAAACGGCGGACATTTTGAACGTGGTGTGATATGCTAATTAGGGTTATTCCGAAAATGTGGATTCCGGCTACGCGATTTTATACAATTTGTTGCTGTTATACATCGATAGGGGCACAAAATATGTAAAAAAAATCTTAAATATTATACTTAGACTATGATATTTTTTAGAAACAAAAATCAAATTGTTTAATGACGTTAAGTTCAATAAATTACGAAAACTGATTAAGAAACAGTGAACGCCTTAAAGGTTAAGGACATGTGTGCTTATGATTACAGATTATAGATTATAGATTATGGGGACAAATACATCTTTATTTGAAATGAACATTTGTATAAAAGAACATATGTTTTACTCAATCGCAAAGGAGAGCAAAGCAGGTTCCTTCATGAGTCGGTATCCAAATTATGCCCTTATGGTAATTGTTACGATAGTAAACATAAACATGTGTACATCTCCGCATCTTCTGATTACGTCACATTGAAGTGTGTGTATGACGTCACTCAATATGTAGAGAGTTGAAGCAATACAGACTTGAACCTTTTGCTTGCGTTTTTTTTTTTTTTTTTTTTAATTTTTTTTTTTATTCGCTCCCAGTTACATGTTTACACAAACCATGTCATAACAGCGACACGACAAAGGAGTCATGATGACATTACAAAAACATATCTATGAAAAGTCAACAATTTTTTATATATATATATATATATATATATATATATATATAAAATTGCATGTTAAGTCAAAGGTATGGGATGAAAGGAAACCATTTGTTTTCACATTTTTGTTCATTATTATTTCTTTTAGCAATAAATTTTTCAGCCTGGTAAATCAGTTTTAATGTTTTCAAAAAGTTGCCAAGTTTTGGAATAATATTTTTGATATTGCATATATGAATATGCCTTTTTGCTGAGAAAATAATTTGGTTTAGTATTTTTTTTAAATATAAACTACAAAACCAAACCAAATATTTTGTTATTTTAATTTCCAGCTTGGGATAGGTATTTAGCCAATTCTCAACATCATTCCAAAATATCTTGGTTTCATTACAATCCCAATAAACATGGCATATGGATTCCTGTGTGTCATTACAAAAGCTACAAGTGTCATTATCCATCAGTTTCATTTTTAAAAGCTCTCTTTTAGAATATATAATACCATGTAAAAACTTAAATTGAAAATCAATAAGTTTGACATCCATAAAACCATAAATGTCAAAAATCTTATGACATTCTATGTCACAGTCAAAAAGGTTTTCCCATTTCAAACATATCTTAAGTTGTCTGTCATCAGACATTAGTTTATCATAAAATATTCTAGATCCTTTTGAAAGTGAAATAAGGCTTTTGTTACAGGAAGAAATATTCATGTTATTAATGGGTATCATAATTTTATTATTTATAGTTTGTATCCATGGCTTTGGCAATAAATTAATAACATAATTGTAATCTAACACTGTTCCTCTGATGCCATACATAGATTTAAGTGTTTCAAATGGCATAAAACCTGATATGTCACATAAGTCTTTAATTGATAATATGCCTCTGTCAGCCCAATGTTTTATAAAGTGGTGGGTATTTTTAAAATTGTGATTAAACCAAAGGGGCTGAGCTAGGATATCATCAATATTATCATTATCTATTTCATTCTTCTTACAATATCTACTCCATGCCTTAAGAACATCAAGCCAATACGGATTATTAATATTAAAAACCTCTATACCATAAGCCCCAAAATTGGAATATATCGTTAAAGGGTATTTTGCAAGGATTAATTACAAACTCTTTTTTACAGTAAAGTCTCAAAGTGGATAATTTTAAAGCTTCAATAAATGTTTTTATATCAATCATCCTTAGACCACCTTCTTTTTTCAATCTTTTCATAGTAACCCTTTTTATCTTATCATTTTTGTCATTCCAAATAAAATTAAAAAATATTTTTTCAAGTGAAGCCTTTTGCTTGTGTTATCTCTAGTTACAAGTGACCTGATAACAAACAAGTAACGAAACGTGGTGTCAGAAGAAAGTGATACTCGACTCTCCACGTCTACACACTTTTCTGAGTGAAAAAAATGTATGTATGGATTGAAATTTTCTCTGAAACTCGATCTCACGATGCTATCTCTCTCTGTCGTCTGGCGGTCCGCCACATTGTTTACATTTGTGATCAGATAAGGCCACAGCTCTCGAGCCTAAGGTGACATTAACTCTCATCTCTCACTAGATTATCACTGAAAGTTCTTTCAAAACATGTGCACTTGACATTTCACTTATGTATTTTGGAAATTGACACTCTCAACTCTCACTCGCTCTCTCTAACATCGGTGAATTCATGGAGGCTAGAATTACCGTTAGACTCGCTCAAGTAGCAGACGCTCTCTCTCTCTCACTCTCTCTCAATCTCACTCATTCTCGAAGTGATCTGAATATTTCCAAATGACATTTGTGTGAATTATCTACAGAAATAAGTGTCACTAACTCTATAAATATCTACAAAGAATTTCTTCCAATATGCCTAGAGAAAATCCCCCACCTGTTCCTACATTTCATTCTAACATTCCTCTACCACCCAAACTAGAAGTGAAAGGAAATCTGTCAACTAATTGGAAAAGATGGAGACAACTTTGGGATTCTTTTGAAATAGTTAGTAACACCGAAAGACAGGAACACAGCTATCGTGTAGCCACTTTTGCAACATGTGTTGGAAATGAAGGTTTAGAATTCTACAATGGATTGCCATTCACAAATGATGATGCTAGGAAAAACATGGATACTATTCTTTCTCTTCTGGATCAACACTGTTTAGGTGAAACAAATGTCATCTATGAAAGATACATCTTCAATAAAAGAAATCAACTAGAACATGAAAGCATTGACACAACTCAACTCAGAACACTAGCACAGTCTTGTAATTTCCAGGGCTTATCAGAAGAACTGATTAGGGACAGAATAGCTTGTGGAATAAGGGACAATTCTGTTAGGAAGAAATTACTGCAAAAATCAAGACTTTCCTTGAAGAAATGTATTGATATATGTCGTGCATCAGAAACAACAGCTTTTCAACTGAAAGCTATGTCTGGCAAAGAAGAAATTCATGCTATCCAGGGTTCCTGGAAACACGCTAAGCCACATAAACCAAAGTATCATGAACAGGGTACAGGTCATAAATCTAACTCTCAATCTCACACTCTCAAGTTTGACTGTAAATTCTGTGGAAGAAAGCATGCCCCTGACAGAGACTCCTGCCCAGCGTTTGGTAAGAAATGCAGCAACTGTGGTCTACTAACTCACTTTGCACAGGTATGCAGACAAGGTCGTTCCTATGGTCATAAAAGTAAACACAAGCACAAGTCTACACGAATCAACCAGCTCTCTGATCAGTCCAGTGATGACGAATCTAGCTTTGAAGAACACTTGTTAACTGTTGAAACTGAAAGTGAAGAATGTGTGAACACAGTTGTTGAGAAGTATGCTTCCAAAATTTTCGCAATTTTGAAGCTAGAAGGAAAACTAACCAAATTTCAGGTTGATAGCGGTGCTACATGTAATGTGATCTCTCAAGCTGACTTGCCTAAATCTGCCAAGATTACACCGACTGGTGTGAAGCTCAAGATGTACAACAACTCTAGTATGTCAAATCTAGGTGAAGCTATGTTACATCGCACTAACCCCAAGAACTCTAAACGCTACAAAGGGAAATTTGTAGTAGTACCAGAGGAAAGAGTATCTCTGATTGGATCTCGCTCTGCTCAACAGATGAATTTTCTCAAAGTGCTCTATGAAAATATCTTTGAAGTAGAACATTCATCTCTATCTCACTCAAGCATAGAATCACCATCTGATCTCACAAAGAATGAAGTATTGTTTAAATACAAAGATGTATTTGGAGAAGATATGGATCTACTTTCAGGAGAACAGAAACTTGAAATAGATGAGACAGTTTCGCCAGTCAAGCAGCCACTCAGAAGAATACCTCATGCTATAAAAGGTCAGTTGAAGTCTGAACTCGATCATCTTGAGAAGACCGGTGTCATCACTCAAGTCCATGAGCCAACTGACTGGGTATCAAGTCTAGTGATTGTGAAGAAACCAACTGGGAAACTACGCATCCGAAACCGCTCAACAAAGCTCTTAAAAGAAGTCATTACCCACTTCCTGTTGTAGAAGATCTACTTCCAGACATATCTCAAGCGTAGGTGTTCTCCAAGTGTGACCTTCGACATGGGTTCTGGCACGTTGCTCTCGAAGAGCAATCAAGTTATCTCACTACTTTCGGTACACCCTTTGGCCGCTACAGATGGCTATGACTCCCATTTGGCATATCTCTAGCTCCCGAGATATTCCAGTACCGGATTGACCAAATTCTAAAAGATCTTCAAGGAACATTCAGGGTTGCAGATGACATCTTGATCATCGGTGAAGGATCCACTAAAGAAGAATCAGTGAAGAATCATGATGAACGATTCATCAAACTACTTGAACGCTGCAAGCAGACTGGAATCAAGCTCAACCCTGACAAACTGGAACTGAAACAAAGAGAACTCTCATTCATAGGACACATTCTCACTGACGAAGGTTTCAAACCAGACCCGAGCAAGGTGAAGGCGATTCTCGAGATGCCCAAACCTACTGACGTCCCAGGGATCCAACGGGTTATAGGACTTCCAAATTCTTGAAGAATCCCTCAGACATCTGCAAACCTCTGCGACAACTCACCATGAAGCACATAGCATGGACTTGGACTCATGAACATGACAAGGCTTTTGAAGCTATCCAGGAAGCTGTCATTGAAGCGCCAGTACTTCGATACTACAAGAGTCAAGAGGATGTAGTTCTACAATGTGATGCGTCTGACACAGGTCTAGGTGCAACTCTACTACAAGGAGGCCAGCCCGTAGCATATGGAAGCAGAGCCCTTACTCCCACTGGGAAAAACTACGCACAGATTGAAAAGGAACTCTTGAGCATTGTGTATGGTTTTCACAAGTTTCACCAGTACCTGTATGGCCGAAAGGTGATCGTTGAAAATGATCATAAACCTCTAGTCTCAATTCAGAAGAAACCTCTCCTAACAGCACCCAAGCGTCTACAGAGAATCACTGCAGAACTACGACTATGCAATAGTCTACAAGAAAGGAATCGAAATGTATCTTGCAGATACTTTGTCACGCGCCTACCTACCTAAATGTGACAAACCGGATGACAGAAAAACAGAATTGGAAACAGAAATCCAGTCTATATACATGGCAGAATATCTACCCATCTTGGACGAGAGACTCCAGTCCATTCAAACAGAATTAGATGAAACGCTACAGACTGTCAAGTCTTTGATCCAAGCCGGATGGCCAGAAAGAAGACAGGATGTACCTAATCTAGCAACTCCCTACTATCACATGAAGGATGAACTCACTGTGCAGGACGGTATCATCTTTCATGGTTCCAGATGTGTCGTACCAAAAAAGCTAAGACCCGATATCCTCAAGCATCTTCACAGTTCTCACAGTGGCATCGAGTCTTGCAGACGACTGGCACGGGAATGTGTCTACTGGCCGAACATGAACTCAGAAATCAGCGACTTCATCTCTAAGTGTGATGTATGCAGTACCTTTCAGAGGAAGCAGTCAAGAGAACCTCTCATCTCTCACGACATACCAGATCGACCATGGTCAAAAATTGGAACTGACATCTTCACATATGGCCGAAAGGATTACCTTGTCACGGTGGACTATTTCAGCGACTTCTTCGAAATAGACCAGATCACCAACAAGACTCACGAGGTAATTCAACGACTCAAAGGTCACATGGCCCGCCATGGAATCCCGGACACAGTTGTCGGTCCTCCCTTCAACTCAACAAACTTTGAGAATTTTGCAGCCAATTATGATTTCGATCATGTCACCAGTTCACCGGGTTATCCCTAATCCAATGGAAAGGCGGAATCAGCAGTCAAAATTGCCAAGAATATCACCAAGAAGGCAGTAAAAGCTCAAACTGATCCATACCTTGCTACTCTCAACTACAGAAACGCTCCTACAGAAGCAACCAACACATCACCAACTCAGCGTCTATTCAATTGACGGACTAAAACTCTCCTACCAACTACAAAAACTCTACTATCTCCACAAGTACCATCCAAAGTCATGGAAAAGAAAAAGAAGAAAGAACATCAAGCAGAAAACTACAACAAATCTGCTCGCACACTCTCATCGCTACATGAAGTGTGGATACAACCTCTGAGACATCACGATAAAGAATGGAAGAGAGCCGTAGTGAGAGATCAGGTGAATATCAGATCATACCAGGTATAAACAGAAGATGGAAAACTTCTAAGACGAAACAGAAGACATCTCAGAAGCAGTCCTGAGATACCAGCCACTGCCACTGATGACCCAGGTCATGCCGACCTAGGTCACACCGACCTATCCAGTGAACAGTCACCCCAGACAGTTACAACTAGGAACACTAGTTCTCAGCAGACAACCAGGAAGAGTGGAAGACCTCCCCAATACCTGAGGGACTATGTGAAGTGACTGTAATTCAAAGTGTTCAGTGTTAAATTCAAAGTGTTTATCTTTAAAGACTGTAAATGTGTTAATTTTCAAGTTCTCAAGTAAAGTCTACAAGTTAATTTCCAGTGAAATGAAACTATCTTCCAGGATGGAAAGACTTTAATTAAATTTTACCTCATAATCTAAATTCATCATAAGCACTCTCAAATTGAAGAATCTGATGGACTCTAAAGTGATAAATAATTTCTTAAAGTGCTTATGATTGTTTATTGTTTACTGATAAAGTTCTTCTTCTCTTTAATTTCCTAAAAAAGGAAAGATGTTACGATAGTAAACATAAACATGTGTACATCTCCGCATCTTCTGATTACGTCACATTGAAGTGTGTGTATGACGTCACTCAATATGTAGAGAGTTGAAGCAATACAGACTTGAACCTTTTACTTGTGTTATTGCTTGGTGCCCCAAAGGGCACCAAGTATTATGATTTGATTCTCCTAAAACTTTTCTGAATTCGCTCTATATTACTCTTGATATTTTCAAAGGGAAGCCGCGCCAATCACATGTGTTGTATCCAAATCAAAAGACCAATGAACAGAGCTGTAGCAAAAAATGCATTACGTCACCATGTGGGTAATACAAAATATTTGGCACATTAAACTGTGGAATATGATTTCGCTTTAAATGTCATGTTAAAAGAGAAACAATATTTTCTATTAATGACGCTGATAAATTTAACAGACTCAATCAAAAACATCTTCATATGAAGAAGAGTTTGCATTTGTTCCAGATAAGAGCATTATTTCGCATTCAATAATCGCAGAATCCACTCTTTTATAACCCACGCGATTTAATTTCACGCTGGGCTCGCCTGGCGATTTAAAAGTAATGTTTGTGTAAGAACGATTACGACCACGTGACAAGTCATACTTAACGATGTCACTAAATGTTTACGTTGAAAACATGTATTTATTATCAGAGTTACTGAAATTGACTAGTTCTATATTTAGAATATGACCTACATCGCTGGTTCCATATGGTTACTATAAGGCCACGGCTTAGCTCAGCGGAGCTCGGTTGAAATCCCGTCAGATCATCGGAAAGTACTCGAGTTACTACTACAGTTAATAATTAACCAGCATGACAAGGAGATATGGTTTTGGCAGTACGTTTTGCACAATTTCTTGTCATTGTCAACGCTACATGGCAACCCATGCAGTGCTTTTACTTCAAGTAACAACATCACAATGCCATAACATCATAAACTGTCACTGTCACATCACTGTCTTGAAAATCTAGTGTTGTTGTGTTCAGAGATTTACATTTTTCTCTGAGATCTCAAAAAGAGTGAATTTGAATGATAAATAGAATATCACCCTCGTGTGTTTTGATTTGAAATATACCAACAATCGTTGATGAATGTAAAAAATATTAATAACTTTCAGCAATTCGTGTTGATAGAAATTATTTTTTGATTAACTTTGAGTAATACTCGTGTTAATATTACTGCTGTTATCCAGTGTTGTATATATTATCACCCAAATTGTTCGACAAATCACAATTTCCTTCATCTGCCTATGTGGCACCAAGCATGCCTTTTAAAGGCTTTTCTTGTCTCTAGTGACAAGTGACCTGATAACAAACAAGTAACGAAACAGTAATTACGTTACCCAAATGATAATTACTATTTATCATACAATGGATAGTGTTCTCGGCATAATAAAGCCAACGGATATTTTCGTTATCGGTTGGGCGTGGCAAAGGGTCATATACGGATACCGATGCAAATTTCAAAGGTCAAGGTCGGAACTTCTTTCGAAAATTCCGATGACGTCACAAGCGTTAACATTTTGAATGTCTTTAGTAACGGAGAGAGCATTACAATATAAATGATATATTGCATAGATATTGATCTAAGAAATAACAACAACACTGCATGGATATTTAGCCATCTGCATGACTTAGTTGTGCCAAAACACTGTCATCACGGGTTGAGTGAAACCGACCGAACAATTTTACTCACAGGTACCAAAGGCAGTTCAAGTCTCATGTTCAAACATTTCATTTGCCCATCTTCGGTGTTCTTTACTTTAATATTGTTTAGTTTGGATTGGGAAATCCACTGACTAAAATCTAGTTTAGCTCTCCGGCCATCAATGTTTGTTCAATCGCTGTCTAACCGAAGCTGCCATTGTCACGTAGGCGAAGGGAAGCAACTCTTGCCCCTTGGTGAGATTCACTCTTCCTCTCGATGACGTCAGATCGATCCCGCCAAAGACCATTTACCATGTTTCTTATTTTTAAATTCATCGTATTTTATAGATTTTTAAAATTTCAAAACTTTTGAGTCGTGACAAAATAGCTTCAACGGCAATAAAGGGCATATATACTATACAAAAAAAACCCGCATAGGTGAATGTTTTCCGGATATTGAGTTTTCAAAACGAAATATGTCCATAAAACATGTGAAACACATTTGGTTGTAGAAACATTTTGATTGTGACAATTTTGAATGTTTGAAACTGTCACTGATTTCAAAATTGTGAATTTGAAAGCGGTTTTGACCAAAATGAAAAAAGCATGGCCAAAAAGGAACCAAAAGCACTTTGAAAGTTTAAATTATTGGAAACATGCGTGTATTCACATTCTCCACAAAGGGCTTTCACCGATCACGAATTGCAATAGGAGTTTTACAATATGAAGAGTAAATGAAAATTCCACGTTTTTGGCACTGCAACTCGAATCACCGCCATTGGCAGAATTCAGACTGGAGAGTCGCAAACATTCCTTGCCAGGGGTCATAACGTCTAAAAGAGCACAAACACTTGTCTTTTAGAACGCTTCCAACAATTTGGTTCCACCGATGATTGTCCACGTTCTGGAACACCTTGGGTCATCACAGAGGGTCAAGATCGCTAAATTTGGTTCCTTCACCCATGTTACCGTATTGTCAATGCTGTGTACACAGCTGCCAGGGTGCCAATACTACACAGAATTTCGCCACAAACAGTACGGAATCGTTTGCAACAGATCAGATTGAGAGTCAGGAGACGCTACTTTAGCAATATGTTATGACGTCATAATCGCGCGCAACGTGTTCTGTGCTGTAACAACGTTCAGGTCTGGAACCTAAGACATGGGAAATGTGTAAGTCTTAGCGATGCATCAGGATTTCTTTTGCAAAGAGGAGATGAAAAAGAATTGGGTATACAGACGTGTACAAATGAAAGTTATGCTCCAAACTGCCAAAGTCAAGTCGTTAGATTTTGGAAAAGGTAACCTGATGATGTGGGCGGCCGTAGGCTACACATTTCTTTCTGGTTTCATTCATTTTCAAGGTAGTCTAATGGGAACACGTTCATAACACGCTATCATCAAACGACACGTGCTTCCAGTAAATGACGTAGCGTCGTAACGTTGTCCACTACATCGAAAGAGCACATACTGTTGGTGTCACAAGATCATTTCTGACATGTTACAACATCAATGGGATCCCCTATCACTTTACGTCAAATGCTTCCAAACCTGGCTCAGTTTTTGCAGGACAAGTTGGAGACCATAATCCAAGCATCAACATAGCGACTTATACAGTCTATGCCAAGGCGTTTGAAAATTGTTAGGCGTTCACGTGGTGGTAAAAACAGACAATGACATTCAAGTGACCTCTGATTAGCTAAAGGAAGTTAAAGTCTTATGGCGTGTATGATATCATAAAGAGCAATGATCCTGTTATCTCCATGAGAGATTTCAGTTTCTTATACGCATTTACTAAAAGACAGTGTCAATTCAAAATTGACTGTAACCACACCTAGAAATATCCAGCTATGCGTTTCTTTTTTTGTATAGTATATAAGGAGGAATTATATTTTGTCATTTGTCAATTCACCGTCAGAGTCATTGCTCTATTTATTTGCATATATTAATGCGCAAATCTCAAAACAACGTGAACTTTTAAAATAGTATTTTCAGGCATTTTTTTCGAATTAAATTTTAAAATGACATTGTATGATAAAGAAGTTATCATGCTCGTGTGTTTTGGGATCGTAAATATCCTGCATTAGGAATAAACACTATGTATTTAGCTCGCCAAGGCTCGCAAAATACAATGTTTATTCCTAATGCAGGATATTTACGATCCCAAAACACACTCGCATGATAACCTCTATATATTAAATATGCGGTTTAGTTGCAATTTATATCACTTGGTTGAAATCTGAATTTTATTTTAGCCAACAAATTCTTTGATAAAAACAATTGAAGTGATATTAAAACGCACATGTATATGTTAATTAAGTTCGTGTTGGGTTTTCGGTTTTTATTATGGTAATGTTATATAACAATATTAATCAATTTAAAATTTGGATTTTATTTAACCAATAAACTCTTTGTTTAACAATTGAATTAATATTAAAACGTGAATATTACTAAAGTTCGTGTTTGGTTTATGTTTTTTATTATGGTAATTTTAAATAGGAACATAAATAAAGTTTCACTAAATAGATATGTAAAATGGTTTGACTTACTGTCAGCTCTACGTCGTTAATTTTGACCTCAGCTATGATCTGGTCGTTCTTACCACGTCTTCGTCTACAGAATCGCCGATAGACGCAACAACTCACAGCGACCCCAAGAAGACAAATGAATATACTTGGAAAGGCAACAGCTATGATAACTTCACCCGACCACTTATCTGCGATGAACAGATTGCAAAATCATTGAAATCATAAATCTCAAATATGTAGGTTCCAAATAATGGAATCCAACCTTATTTTGAAAAAGAGTTTCACTATTAATGAAATCTCAGATTTTGCCTTGGAGTCGTCAAAATTATAAAATTGTTAAGAAATTGAAAAGTCACCAAAGATGGAATAGCAAGTTTAGTTAGAAACTTTGAATTGTAATAAGGAAGTATCTTTCTTTCATTCCTGATGATAGCTCCTGTCAAAGGGAGTTATAGGTTTGTAACGTTCTATTCCATTAGATACATAAAACATTAATACGTATCATAAGTAAAAGAAAAACCCGGAAATATGATATGTTACCATCGGGGCATTGTGCGCAAGGTTTGTTTTCACACGGTTTGTTGTTGCATGGTTGTTTTTCACAATTAACAGCACATGATCCGTCAATGTTATTGCATACAAGTTGTGGACAGTTTTCACATGAAACGTTGCAGTATGGTGTATAATACCCGTCCTTGCAGCCCTCGGAACACTCTCCTGTATTCTCGTTGCAGTGCAGATCTCCGCGAGAGAGAGGACGACAGTTCTTGGAGCAGTTTAATGCACAATTTTCGCCATATTTGCCAAAGTCACACTGTTCCGACAAATCTGTAAAACAGTATAATCTGATCGAGTTATGTTTTCAACATTTCACAGAACAATAAAACAAATCACAAACAGCTACTGTAGGGGAGACCGGGGCCTGTACATGTACGTCCCCTTTTCACTACAATAGAGATAATGAGTCATTTTCTTGCAATATACTAGTACTAGTGTACGTTTGTACATATATTGAGACAAATCTTAACTTTATTGCAATAATTGTTGAAAGTGCCTAACTCATCTAGTTTACCTATAACTACGTATGCTTTTAAGGCGAGTTGCATCGGGGCAGGTTTAGTTTCCCTCAGGGGCAGGTTCGGCCATCGTTATAAACATTCAGTACATGTTAGGGCTACAATAAATACGTATTTAACATTTCTGAAGTTTTCCTCCTTACAAAGTCTAAATTTAACGTCACATAAATGAAAATCTAAAAATAAGGGTCTCTGGATTTGTTATCCCTTTTTAGCTCACTAAGACTGAAAGTCCAGATGGGCTTATGGCATGGGCCGTCGTCCGGCGTCCGTCCGTCGTCCGTCCGTGCGTCCGTCCGTAAACTTTTGACACTTTCGACTTCTCCTCATGAACCATACACACAAGAGAGCTGAAATTTTGTTTACAGGTACTTTAGCATATGGAGATTCTAATTTGTAACTTTGGGTACCCTGTGACTCCAAATAGGGTCACAGGGGTCACAACTTTAAAAACCTATGTTCATCTTCTTCTCCAGTTCCAAAAGGACTAAAGAGTTAAAAATGATATGTGCAGACTCCTTGGCCAATGGGGATTCTAATTTGTAACTTTGGTGACCCTGTGACCCCAAATAGGGTCACAGGGGTCACAACCTTAAAAAACCTATGTTCATCTTCTTCTCCAGTTCCAAAAGGACTAAAGAGTTAAAAACTATATGTGCAGACTCCTTGGCCAATGGGGATTCTAATTTGTAACTTTGGTGACCCTGTGACCCCAAATAGGGTCACAGGGGTCACAACCTTAAAAAACCTATTTTCATCTTCTTCTCCAGTTCTAAAAGGACTAGAGAGTTAAAAACTATATGTGCAGACTCCTTGGCCAATGGGGATTCTTAATTGTAGATTTCGTGACCCCATGACCCCAAATAGGGTCACAGGGGTCACAACCTTAAAAACCAATTCTCATCTTCTTTTCCAGTTCCAAAAGAACTAGAGAGTTAAAAATGATATGTGCAGATTCCTTGGACAATGGGGATTCTTAATTGTAGATTTCGTGACCCCATGACCCCAAATAGGGTCACAGGGGTCACAACTTTAAAAACCAATTCTCATCTTCTTCTCCAGTTCCAAAAGGACTAAAGAGTTAAAAATGATTTGTGCAGACTCCTTGGCCAATGGGGATTCTAAGTTGTAACTTTGGTGACCCTGTGACCCCAAAAAGAGTCACAGGGGTCACAACCTTAAAAAACTATTTTCATCTTCTTCTCAAGTTCCAAAAGGTCTAGAGAGCTGAAATTATATGTGCAGACTCCTTGGCAAATGGGGATTCTAAATTGTAGATTTCGTGACCCTGTGACCCCAAATAGGGTCACAGGGGTCAAAACCTTAAAACCTTATTTTCATCATCATCTTCAGTTCCAAAAGGTCTATTGAGCTGAAAGACTGCATGTAGACTCCTTGGCCAATTGGGATTCTAAATTGTAGATTTCGTGACCCCATGACCCCAAAATAGGTTTACAGGGGTCACAATCTTAAAAACCTATTTTTCTCCATTTGATGACAGTCTATAGCAAATTTATTTCTCCTTGTATATTTTAGTGTGGATTCTTTCACTGTCTAATATTGGCGATCTTGAAAGTGTTGAATAATAATAAATCATTTGGGTAAGAAAATTTATTCCGAAATTGTTACATTTGTTTTGTAATTTTTTTTATAGGTTGTCTTGCAATAGGTAACATCAGTTCCATTTTAAGCTCATCTGGCCTGTATAAAGCAAACTTGATATGATGCCTGATGAGCTACAGAGCCAATGGCTCTATTTTTCTTTTTTAGTATTTCGATTTGTTTGTGCAATAAGAGGCAACTTCTAATTTCTAACCAACTTTTACGCATGCGAGAAGAGTTGTCCTGGTTATCTCCCCTGTCTGGTTATCGCTATTAGTATCTTCCCTCGAAAATTATAAATTCAGAATTTTCGAATACTGCCTGTTGGCTACGCCTAATGTTACTATTCAAAATTCCCAATGTAAGTTTTTTTTCCGAATTTGAGGAAACACCACCTCTAGTTACCTTAGTTACGTTTTAAGCATTTGATTCATTTGACAGTCTCTCAAAGGACATGTTTCGAAAAATTTATCCTATTCCATCTTGCTCCCTTGAAAACAATTTTTAGATAACTACCTTGTATGGGTGATTAACTGTAACTTATCTATGTTTTCCTTTGTCAACGTTTGGTGTATAGAACACATATTTATGTACAGCATACAAAATAACACGCTTCGTATCGTTGCATATAAAATCAAACCTGGTTAATCAAACCTGGGAATCATCAAATGTTGAATTTCGTGGTGCTTGTTAATTAAGCATGCATTTTGTACGCTGTCTGTCTAACTTATGATTAACTATTTTATTCATTAACCATGCAACGAAATCAGCAATGCAAATCACTTACGACAAGTGCCTATGAACAGACATATCAGTAGACGCATCACATTTGGCAGCTGTAGGTGGTCAAATCTGAAAGAATCAATGATAGTATTATTAATATGTATTCGTTCAATAACAAAATGAACACATTTTATATAAGTCACATGCTAGACCTGAATCATGAATAATCTATATTTGATCTGTATCAATTTTTATCCAATGGGCGGAATTGTTTCCTTTGATCTTTTTGTAATGGTAATTAATGTACGAAGAAAACGCAAGCTGATATCTATTACCTCATGACACTATCACCATAGTTATTTCCGACCATAAAGGTGCATGCATGTGTGGCAATTTTGAGGGCGGACCTAGCAACATCCGGCCGACGACCTTGAGAAAGTTCAATAGTCAAACATGTAGGCCAAAGAAATGGAAACAAATTGAAAGACGCAACTGACTGCAGATATTCAGTGGCGTCCCGGGAATCATAAATATGTGTCGAACTTTCGAGCTCATATTTTTAATCTGAACTCCTCGGTCATTCAAAGCTCACCCATGTCACAGAATTGTTTGAAAATTGGGTGCAGCAGTTCTAGAGATATTGCTTGAACAAGAATGTCAAAAGTGGCCAAAGTGCCGTGGTGACCTTCAAGTTAAGATCAAGGTCACCAAAACTGAGTGTTGTCTGCGTAGCCTCCCTATGTAGGCTGTGACCACATTTCAATTTTCACGACATTAGGTCAGAGTTTCATAAGACATAAGGTGTTTCAAAAGTGTTTAAAGTGAAGTGGTAACCTTGAAAATTAAGGTAAAGGTCACCCAAAGTGACTGGTGTCTGCGTAATCCCCCAACGTAAGTTGTGCCCAAATATGAAGATTTTTTGTCAAAAGGTTCGCCTTAACAACAGTTTCAAAATCGGTCAAAGTGCCGTGGTGACCTTGAAACTAAAGTCAAGGTCACACAACATGACTGGTGTCTGCATAATCCCGCAATGTAGGCTGTGGCCAAATTTGAAGACATTTGATCCAACGATCCATAAGATATTGCGTTAACAAGTGTTTCAAAATAGGTCAAAGTGCCATGGTGACCTTGAAAATAAAGGTCAAGGTCACCCAAAGTGACTGGTGTCTGCGTAATCCCCGAACGTAAGTTGTGCCAAAATATGAAGCCTTTTTGTGAAAAGGTTCATGAGATATCGCCTAAACAATAGTTTCAAAATTGATCAAAGTGCCGTGGTGACCTTGAAAATAAAGTCAAGGTCACCCAACATGACTGGTGTCTGCATAATGTCCCAATGTAGGCTGTGACCAAATTTGAAGACATTTGGTCCAACGGTTCATTAGATTTAGTTAGTTCAAACATATTTTATTCATGAAGAAAAGGATCAGGAACAAGTTATCCAACTTAAAATACCTTCTCCTATGTATTTACAAAGTTGATTTACAATGTTTACAAACAGATGACAGATAGTTAACAGGAGAGCAACATAAGAAAAAGAATGGTACATACATAAAAGGAATATTGGTCTGCTATACAAAACGTTTTGTCTCACTAATGAATGAATGAACTAATTTGAATAAATTTCTGTTTTGATATGATGATAGGTCTGCACTTCCTTCTAACAATAAGGTAAACTGGAATATCCACTAATGTACAAATGCGCTTAACTTGTGACAATACTTTTATTCTCTGTTGATTATACAACGGACATTCAAACAAATAATGATAACAATTCTCAACCTGATTACCACATAAACAGCCAGGATCCGTTATAATTCCGAATCTACATAAATCAAAGTTCAAACAACTTACTGAGTAACGTAACTTGGTATGAATTATATTAAGATTTCCTCTACCATACGAATAATAAACGGGTGCATGAGCACCGAGATGGCCAATAGATGATTTAAAAGTTGCAATATTCAGTGAGTTACGAACATTGGTTGCTAAATTGCTTCAAGAACAATTGTTTAATTATTTCCTTTGTAACAAACTACTTTATAAATATCAGTCTGGTTTTCAACCAGGACATTCATGTGTACATCAATTCATCATTTGCCAAGCTTAGAGCTTTAAGTGCTGGTGTGCCACACGGCCATTTCTATTTGTTGTATACATTAATGACATAGCAGATGATTTGGATTGCTTAATGCGTTTATTTGCTGACTCGTCTCCTGGATATTCCTTACAAGATAATAGACTTATTGACTAAATATAACATCTTTATTTTGATGGTGTCGTAGTTAACATTGTAAATAATCATAAACATCTTGGTGTTATTCTTGCAAACAATGGAAAATGGGCTGAACTTATTCAAAGTATGATACAAAAGGTTTCAAGAATGGTTGCCTCAATGCGACTCTTGATAGCCAATATGTTTTGTGTAGAGATAACCTAAATAAGATTTATACTATGTTCATTATGCCTCATTAGAATATGCGTGCGAAGTTTGGGATGGTTGCACTCTTGGGCAAATAAAAAAGTTAGAACAAATATAATTACAAGCAGCGAGAATAATAACTGGTTTACCAAAATATACATCGCATAGAATTCTCTACTATGAAACAGGTTGGGAAACATTGCAAGAGCGTAGGAGGACACGAAAATTGGTCTTGATGTATACAATTCAAAATGAGATGGTCCCGTTATACCTGAACGAACTGCTTCCCAAAATTGTAGATTCAAAGTCAACTTATAATTTACGTAACTCAAAAAATATATCAATTCCTTTGTCAAGACTTACGCATTCAAAGGAACCTTTTATCCCATCTACAATAAGTTCTTTGTTCATTAGATATCGTGTTAACAAGAGTTACAATAGTGGCCAAAGTGCCGTGGTGACCTTGAAAATAATATTATGTTCGTTTTGGATATATTTGATTTGATGCTAAAATATTTGTGAATATCCTTTTTTATTTCTTATTCTAATTTGGACAAATGATATTCATCGCCAATATCGTTGAACTCACAAAGAGTACATATCATGCAATTTTAAATGATTCGTCTCGTCTCGATTGGAAGAACATGATTAGATTTCGGATTTATTTAAAAATACTATAAGTTTGCAGTTTTGAAGAGGTTTCAATCGTTGTGATCAATGTTTGCCGATTAGTATTTTGAAATCTTTATTCAATAAATGTTTAGCCAGAAGATGTCAAATTTGGATATTCAATAAAAGCTCAATCAAAGATCATCGAATTTGTTTGAAGATGGTGCATCCACTTATGAACATATTTGCCAAAAATACAATCGTTGTTTATCAATTTATGAATCAAAGAGCACAATGTGGAAGATTTTCCAGTTATAGGTGAGCCCAATAAAATACGATTCTGTATTTGTAAAACATTTTCAAGAGGGATTATACCAAATTCCGCATTTACCATAAAGTAAGGATTAGTTATGTTGAATGTCCAAAACAAAACCGAAGAAAGGCAGTTAAAAAAGAAGAGTTTTAAAACTCAAAACTTTAAAAGGAGAAGGGTAAGCATAAAATCTATTTCTTTAATGACACTCGATGAAAAGGTTAAATTGTCTATCCTATAAAAAACAATAGCCTTTGTTGCCTTAAGTTTTCAACCACAACATGACATCAGAAAGGTGTATCGGTACAATCACAATCGAAACATGGATGAAATGAATAAGTTAATTCGAATTTGGAGATTTATGTTAGATTTTTGTACGCTTGTAGAAAAGTATGTTACCTGGTACGGTTAGTGGTGACGTATAAGGAAATACGGTCGAGTTCAATTGAAAACCGAAACATTTACAGTTTTATAAGGGGAAACATTTAATTTATCATCACGTCCATCTTCAAAGAACGTTGCTCAATCGAATATCGAAGTTCGGTCCTTCCAGCGAGAGAAAATCGAGTTCGACAGTAAACAGGATAGAAGTGTTTTGTGTTTATTCTAGAAATTAGAATACAAAAGTTTCCTCAAATGAAATTATTTATATTGTTTCTCCTTTTACGTTCATGCCATGGTAAGTTGACTTGTTTAGTTTATGTTTTCAAATTAAAAGAAAGTCATTATGACATATTTTACATAATTATGTTCTTTTAATCAGTTTATGCAAATGTTCCAGGTCTTGATTGCTCTAGTAAATGTGTCCGATGTGACAAGAAGAGCGGCAACTGTGTTGATTGTGTGCCGGGGCTGTTCGGCCCAAATTGTGAGACGAGATGTAGAAGAAACTGCAAGAATGATACCTGCATATTAATAGCCGGCAGAGACGTGTGTAAAGACGGGTGTAAAGCAGGATTCTACGGAAGTCGTTGTTTGGTCCCCTGTCGGCCGCCGGGACTGGAGTGCGTGAAATGTTCGAGTGGTTGTAATGATGGATACTGCGGTGACGACCAAGAATGCTTTTCTGGTTGCTATGATGCACACTATGGATTAAACTGTTTAAACTGTTCTCGTTCCTGTAAAGATTGTAACTATCAATCTGGCGAGTGTAAGGAATGCATTCCTGAGTATGGCGGACCACAATGCAGTGTTCAATGTGAAAACTGTTTGGAATCCTGCAACATAGGGGGATGTTATAACGGTTGCAAACCCGGATACTATGGAGCGTTTTGCAACAATGTGTGCAGTACTAACTGTCTTGACAAGTGTGAACAGGGAACTGGGTATTGTTATGACTGTCAGGATGGTAGGTATGGCCCGTTCTGCCAATCTAGATGTAGTACGGGATGCACACATGAGACTTGCACATTGAATGGACACTGCAAAGATGGATGTAAGGATGGACATTTCGGTCCAAGCTGCGCTTCTACGTGCGATGAGGCCTGTATAAAGAATAGATGTACGGGAGAAAATGAACGGTTCTGCATCCAGGTTTGCAACACGTGCGCTAAGTCGTGTGGAGTTGAACCTACCAACTGTAGCGAAACATGCCTGTCCACGCTACTCAACAGCCTTTGTAACGATACAATGGGCGTCTCAACAACAGGCAAGGATATGTTATATTTCTTTAATACAACACAAAACCTGTCTTTGTGGAGTAAAATGCATGCAAATTAAAACAGATGCCTTAGATGGATAGGTGTCATTGTAAGTTTTATTTAGTTCCTAATGGTAGGTAGTTTGGAGTACTAATGCGCATCTCCCCTTGCCAAATAAGATTTGACCATGTTGCAGTCATCTAATGTAAGCAATACTCACCTACACGTGGATATGTGCTTCGTTGTGCGCTTTTCATTAGTTTCGTATCCATTTAGATAAATGTTTACAAAAATTATAAATAATTATCAAAACTGTACCCAAACCATATTGTGTCTGTTATTTGTAAACAAAGCGATCACGCCATATTACCTGACACATTAGAAAAAGTACGGATAAATTTAGGGTTATCTATTTCTTAAAGCGCAACTCCCGGATAATTTAGACTACATGTAATTTATCCAAGCCAAACTGTGATTCATCGTTCATATAATGAATTTACGTGAGGTCGTTATAATTTTAACTACTCATAAAGGTGATTAATTGCTTTTTGAAAAATAATTATAAGCTGCTTGGATCGTGTTGTTCCGTACATTTTTCTACCGTCAACTGTGAACACACGAGTGACGTAGCCGCCATTACAAACGGAAACAACACCACGTTTTACTCCGTTAAATTATTTCCTTTTTCGACTCCTTGTTTCCTTTTACAATTAAGCAATTGTCGTACATTTGGAATTTGTTTGTGTATGGAATCTTTCATTTACGTACTTCATTTTTCGCATGTGTGATTATTTCACTTGAGCAAAAAGACCATCTACCGTCTCTAGAAACGTTGCTCTCGGTACAATTTTGGCCCGTTTTCGCCGCATTTTTTTTCTTTTTGTAAACGGCACGTGCATAGCTCCATTTACATCAGTGTAATTTACTAACTATGACAATTACTGAGTAAATTGTTATATATATGATTAATCAATCGCATTTGTTAGTGTCAAATTTCAAAATCATGAACTGGCTTCAATCATTAAAATAAACTTTTGAAGCCCATACAAATATTTTATAGTTTTATATGAAACATTAAATGTATATATTTATAAACAAAATATTTTGGCAATAAATGTGAGATTGATTTTTTTATCCAGTGATTTCTTTCCTGAAAAAATAATGATTAAATGTTTTATTTATGTCAAATTGTCAATGTGTAGGGTAAAGATACGCGGAGGGTAAAGCTACGCACTTACACAAAAGTCAACATAGTAATTGCCCATTAAGTGTTAGCTTGTAATTTTGTTGTTGTATTTACATCTTTTTTAAATTTAGAAGACATTAAAGGTTTTAGATTGATTTAGAGGAGTAAGATGTTGAACCGCGACACAAAACAGTGACATGTTTGTACAAACTGACAAAATTCCTAACAAATTAATTGTCATCAACTATTTTCTCTTCTCCCATATCAAATTTCTGCGTAACTTTAGCCTACACTTCTGGATCTTCCCGAAAAAGCGGGTAGTCGTTAGAAAAATTTGAATGTCTTTCACAAATGAATTTCCAAAAGATTCTTTCACATTAGAACTGTCAAATAAACCCTAAACTTTCACATGGACATAGGGTTTTCTCATATCTTGTATTTTCCTTGCATGACATCTCTTAGGTGCGTATCTTTACCCGTCAGCACTGTAATACATTAGCCGCCATTTTGCAGGCCTTGTACTCCACAGTTGACGTCACACATTCCATCGGCAACAATCGAGATTTTTTCGGTCTTTTCCGTAAAACTAAATGGCTGACATGTCAAAAAGCGACGAAAATCGTACAGTTTTTCGCCTTCTTTTGCTATTTTATACAAAAAAATACTTTATTTTGATGCCAAAGAGGTATATGGGATTGATCGCTAATAACTTATCAATGTGACTATTATGTCTGTAAAAATGTACATGTTAAGCATTATGAAGATATTAACGAAGTTGGAGCAAAATCACCCGGGAGCTGCGCTTTAAGATGATCACATCATATATCTATGTAATATCTTGTGAGCAGCATCGAAATCTACCGACAACGTCAATATTCTATTTTAGTCATATGTAAAGAAACATAAGGGGATAGGAACCATTCATTTTAGCAATGTACAACAATTATGAAAAGATTTACTATGTTTTCATGAGTTGATTAAGGAAAAGTACGAAAACAATGTTCCAATGAGTTTTGAGTCTTCTATCTTAACTACCGACTATTGGAACTATTCAGAACCACCCAAAGATGAAGAATCACTTGTGATCTATCTAGCTGCGAGCGTGACTGGACTCTTAGTCATGACGGTGGCGTTGTTCATCTACCTTTCCTGCAGAGTTCAGAGGTAAACCACGAATTTTGCGATGTGTATTAACAGTAGCATTTTAAGTAAACTAATCTCGAAAGAAAATTTATCAATTTAAGCTGAAATAACGAAAAATAAATAATAGGGATGATGTCAGTTTTCTGTGAAGGCTGAAACTGATGATATGTAACGAATTTGAATGGTGACATGGGAGGTATTCATACTTAGTATTAAAGTAACAGTTTTATAACCTGAAATTATTAATCTCGTAAAGGCTTTTAAACAAACATCTGGAAAGCTAAAATTAAACGCCTGCTCACTATTCTTCCATTTTCAGAATTCGCAGATTCGTGCCCGCCATCCAAATGTCTCGTCTTGTTGAACAAGCGGACCAGTCAGTACCCAGCGTTGCTCACGAATACGACGAAGTTGAAGATATCTTCGTTACTGTCGATCTGACCAATCCAATCATTGCTGAGGTATTCGGCGACGCACGTGCTTCAGCAGGTAAATCAACCTCCTTCCCTCGCATGGCCAACTATACCACAATGAAGTACGTCAGTGCTGAAGGGTTATACCTCACACCCAAGGCGGATCCAGATCAACGACCAATGTATAGACACAGTTGGTAATTCGAACGCAGCACGTTTCATCACTGGATGTAGCATCTTTATCAATGTAGTTTCAGGAAACAACCGAAACAGTGACATGAAATTGTACGTTCATGGTACGACCTAAAAGCCATGACGTTTGCTTCACGACTCTCCAGTTTATAATGGTGAAACTGCTATCACTATCCAATCTAGCTTTTGACAATTATATGATTCAAAGTGACACAAATCTGTCGATCAACAATCTTTTTCAAATGAAAACTTAAGTAGACGATTCTGCTTCTAAGAGTTTTATTTATTATTGCTAGTTTAGGGAATACTTTGATTTTAAGCGTATAATATCCAAGGTCGTGGTGCATTTGGAATGTCATGATAAAATCAAATCATTTGACCACTACATATTTAACACTTAGTTACATATTAGATACTAACGACCAAAATCCCAATTATGCAAAATAATAAAATATTAGACAAATTGTTACGGTATTAATCTTTTTGCCATAAATATGTTTTGTTAGTGGCAAAGTCAGTGTTTGAACTAGTGCATGCCTGCCTACCAAACGCTGGTTGCTTTCAGATTTAGTTTGTTAGAGAAAAGGTCAACATGCCCGTTGGCCTGTGTAAATCAGGAGATACTTGCTCTCTTCAAATTGCAGGCCTTGTTCAGAGGGCTGGTTGATTTCTAAGAGTAAGACCACTAGTCCTGCTTGCCTGCATAGACTACAGAAAGGTAACATTATTGTAAAACGCATCCTCGATCAATTATTATCTCAAACTAATATTAACAAGAGCCATCAGGAGATATGGAGTTGAATGATCAGTTTTAGTATATATTTAGATCTGAAGACCTATTGTTTTTATCCGGATTATTTTGGCGAGTTTTATTATTATGAAGGATTCCGCCAATATTTTGGCTGAATACTTATTGTTATTGGCGTGTTTATTATTTCATGATTGTTTTTGTAACATATTCTGCCAAAACGGCTAAAGCAAATACAGTGAAATTTTACAAGACTTATAGCCCTTAATAGCACCTGAATAGCACTCGAAAGCTTTTGGGCCTGTTGGCCGAAGCATTAAAGGTCTAGTCCGAATCCAAAATCGAAAAATTAACATATGCTTTTTTATCAAAATGTTCTATGGGACCAAATGAGGCGCAAAAAAAAAATAAGGCAAAAATGGAAATCATAACAAATTCGTAGGTCTCGTGGTTTGGCCGCGATCTTGATTTTAAGCACTTATTACAAAAGTCGGACCCCATGCCCCTTTTCAGGCACCACTCGGCAACTACTGGTACTAGAAGGCTGAATCTAACACATAATCATGCCAGGACATCGCTTCATAATAAGTTTGTTACGAAAATATAAGTGGATGTGGCTTTTAATCATTGAAATAAACAGCTTTACAATTTGTCAAGTTAACTTTCGTTTTGAATGGAAATAGTTTATGTATTTTTGAAAGGTCGTAGCTCATGAATACGAAGCTCCAGAAGGGACATGATGAAAAATATTTTTATCACGTACGTACGTATTACTATCACGTACGAAGGTGTTGTTATTGCGTACATACGTGATAAATTATTACGTACGTGGATACACAAAGCCTACGTACATACCTATAACAGAATCGTTATAAGACATTATAAAAACGTTAAAGAAGTAAAGAGATACTTTATTTTTTAATTTTGTTATTTTCTTTTCAAATGGTAACATAGTTGAAAAATTTATGCTAAAAGAATGTATCAGTATCCGATAGAGAAAATGTTATATTTTCTATAACAATACATGTTGACAAATGTTTGCCATCTGCTAAATATCGTTATTGTCCATCACCAAACATCTATTTCAAAATTGGTAAATATATTAATTGGATACGGCTAAATCTATCTATACCACTTACAAGTTACTGGTCAGGTACATTGTAATACAATGTACATTTATGCGATGATGATGAATGAACGCCTGACATGATTCATAAGAAATGTTCTGTTCCATGTGACTGTACATATTTATTCGTGAATACATGAAACAATTTGGCTTATTTCAAGGCCGCTCATACAATTAAATGTGTTATTATTTACAAACAAATTAAATACAATATCATATAAAATGTTTGAATTAATGATGGAAAATGGTGTATTAATGCTTCTTGCAAATATTGATGTGATAACATTACTTGTTACATTTTTTATTCACTGCCTTTGTGTCACGTTTGGCGAGGTGACAAAAACATGCAAGATGTTGATTGTGGGGAAATGATGATTTGATAAAAACGAAACGTGTATCGTATTTATTATACTGAATTTACTATACACAAAGAACTTAATTAAGCACCGCCCATTTTGTAAAATGAAATTGGGAGCTCTTTGAATATTGTGATATATTTGATGTATTGACCACTCTAGAAATAACAATTGCCGTTTTATGTACTATTTAATTGACGTAAGAATATCTATTATACAAAACGATTGAAAATATGAGAAAAAATGTAAGACCACTGAAATTTGGCTTAATATAACTATTGTCATTGGTGAGAAACCACGCATGAAACTTTGGATTTTTTAAATCAAAAATAACATTTTTGATCCCAAGTTGACATTCAATTAAAGAAACCTTTTTTATCATGCTCAATAAAAGCCTAGCAGGACATTGAATTTTCAGTACTTTTTACAACCATTATTGAGACATTTTCGAAAATTTTTCTGTGAGTAAATTTGAGATTCTTTGAGTTGGACTTCTTCTTCCTTTAGATAAGCCATTATCTTAAAGAGTCGCCAGTTGTTTCTTAGGGAAGCTTTTTTCAAATTTGATATTTGATAATTTTGTGATTTTGAAGGCTCATACTGCTTTAACGACTAACATTTGCTAAGACGTCCTTACTAAAAAATACCAATTCAGTCAAGAGAATAATCATTACCATATTGCAGCAAAAAATATTTACTTACATTTTCAATTATAAGTAAACTTGGATTTTCAAAATTCTTGGCCGGGGAAAAAACGTTATTCAGAAACAGTGAATCGTAAATTGAGTGAAGTGTTCATTTCTACCCTGCTAAATGATCGTTCTATCGAAAAAACATAATTGTTTTTCTGGAACTTTGTATGGTATATTAGCAGAAGCTTTTTTTCTGAAAACATTGGGGGTGCTTAACTAAGTTCTTTGTGTATATATTCACTAAATCAAGTGAGGCCTTCTATACGGAAAATGGGGGGTTTTGATAAGTGATCTTTTAAAAAATTGGAAGCTCGTGCTCATGTTATGAAACATCGGTTAAAATCCGGAATGTTTTAAGTGACAGTCTTTTAGAATCGTAATCATAAAACAATAAGTGAACGAAGTCTCTTACAGGAGTAGAAAGGGCAAATTGCATCACCATCAATGAATGGCAGGTTTTTAAACACTTGACTTCAATGCACGGGAATATTTCAGAATTTGAAGAATATGGAATCTTTTACGTTATTCTCAATAAACCATTCTTTTCAGGTGTGCAAAATGTTCCATAATCATTAAAAAAGCAAATGATACTTAACACAGCGCAAACAGATAATAAAGGTTCTATACAAATTCAACCAATTTGTCCGCGCACTGCTAGCCGTTCCTTTATTTTTGTGCGGGCATATACAAGTGATACATGTAAATAAAGACTAATCTCCCCTCTAAACGACGGTGGTTCGGGATATAAAGGCCGACAAGGTAAATACCGTGCTTCATTCTCTCTTCTACACACTGGTGAAAACATTATTTAAAAACCTTACTGTTTCGGAAGATTTTAAGGCTGAAAGGCGAGTACCCTCAGTCATTTTGAGATAAAGTTTCATATTTGCAACAGATGTCGCATTGCTTACCGTTTCTTTACTTTTTCGTTCAAATATACAAATGGTACATTGAATTGAATTGATATATAGTACCAAAGAAGGGTGGGGGTTCACAACTTTTATAGTAAGAAAGTTACATGGAGAACAGTTTTTACTACGATAAAAGAATTTGACAGTCTCCTTGCATCCCTTTTCTAAATTCCTTCAAACCGATAATGATCACATCTAAAAAAACTTGTTTCATTGTTTTTTTTAATGCATAACTGTTCCGACATCTCAACTGGTGTTTGGTGTTTCTATGCTAAGATTCCTCCATTTGAAAATAAAAATGGAAACATTTATGCAAGCCCCCACCCCCCCCTAAAGTAGTCCGTCAATGAATTCATCTCGCTCAATCTAAACTCAAATAGTTAAAATTCCATTCTACACAAAGCAAGCTTCGTGGTCTAGTGGTAAAGTCTCTACCTATGAACCCAAAGTGCTTATATGTGCTTAAATGGTTATATTTAACCTAAGGTTGTACATCTTTTGCTAACATAACCATTAAAATTTTATTTTTGGCATTATATTTTGGGATTCGAAATGGAATTTGAAATGTATGTTTATCAAACCACATACATAAATTAGTGAATATGGCATTTACGTTTGCAACTGAAAGACTTTTTTTAGTGGGCTTGGTTACACTGCCACCGTAAGTATAAATATTCCACCGACCTATTGACATTATATATACATATATATACGTATCATCACCATAAAACGCTGAATCCGTTTGTCGTCGCTTTGCGACTATATCTTTAAGGATTCAGCAAATTTGGCTAAATCCTTAATATTAATATTGGCGTGTTTATTATTATTTATGGAATTTGCGTAACAGATTCAGCCAAAGCAAATACAGTCACTGTGATATTTATAGCTCTCAATGTGGATAGTCGTCCAGTTCGATTCCAAAATCGAAAAATTAACATTGATGTTTTTGTCAAAATGCACTTATAGACCTGATATTTTTAAAAAGAAGCGCTATAAAAATAATGCAAAAAACATTGGCAGATTCCACTCGGCTGGGTGTGACGTCCTCAATTAATTGGTTCTCCAAATTACCTATCACCCTTGTGTAACTTTGAAGTGTACATTTACTGCCAGCTGGATGTCTGCACTTTGTGCTTGTAGATATTAGAAGAAAACACGGAAACAAGTCACCACAGGACACCGGAAAACGTAACTTCAACGTTCTGTATACTAAGACTACTGCTGAAATCGCTAGACATCGTATTTTCGAAGCAATGCATCAAAAGGCTCAAAATGGTCACATGAGCTCATTAATGGCTGAATCTTTGTGTTGTCGTTTAGTGACTATATTTATTATTATCAATTGGACGGGGTTTTTTTTCGTGTCAACCTTTCTGACTTAACTAATGAATTGATTTTTTTAAAATTCCAGGGGTGATAGACTTTGATCCAACCTAGCCTTGTACGAAGCCCGGTTTTTTACTTCTTTTTTTATCTCCCTTTAACGAAAAAATGCCAACATTCAAATCTCAATATCTCGGTAACTAAGGAAGATAATTTAACAAACTTTTCCATGAAAATGTGGACAAAACCATGCCTTGTCGATAAATGTCATTGCGATTTTCGGCTGTAATAATACGCTTTTGGCTGTTTTCGAAAAACTGTAAATTTTGTGAAACTCTTAGTTCTGATGGTATGCGTCTTTGAACATTTTCTCAACTACAACGGCAAGGGTTTCAGATTAGTATGATAGGTCGTTGCAGAGCTAACTTAATTGGTGAAAAGGTTACTGGAGCAGAAATCGTAATTTCGACCTGCATCCCGAGTTTTCTGCCCTTGAAATTGTGAAGGGTCGTCTTCTGCTTCATGCTCAAAGGGACGTGACTCGGTAATGAACATATTTTATTAAATCGATTTGTTGCATTCTGTTTCCCATTAATGAGTCCATATTTCCATTTCAGATCTTTATCATATAAACATTTATGATGGATTTTAAAGTCAAAACATGTTTTCTTAGTGGTTTTTTTTAAGTTTCTAGCGTTATTTTGCTTTGATAGTTTTATTTTCATAACCAGTAAAGATAAAGACGTCACGCAACATTTTGTAAATAAGAATCACATGGTAGACACCAAAAGAATAACAACAGGTCGAGAAAATTTTGTTTCTGTCTATGACAGGTTCTTGAATATTGAATTTTTTCAAAACTCCCAATTTATCGAATCATGTGCAATTTGGTCAATCTGATGATGTAAAAGTAACTGTATACCTCTTTGACAAAAACGCACGTGAAGGTCAAACACTGTATGAAGGTCAAAGAGGAGGTCTTGGAGACCTAAGTACTGCCGCGGCAGTCCTAGTTTGATAGTCCGAGCTGATTGTTTGGATTATGTTGTATGCATACATGCAGCTAATTTTGTTTGACTTTTAATAGCCATCTATCTATGATAAACCACATCTAGGTCTTTTTAATTAGTTATGCTTATGTTATGTCATAGTCAAGTTAGTCAGATTAATGTGAAGAGAGAGCAAAACAACCATCCTGCTTGATCAAAACATCTTCATTCCTTGGCGAGACACAGTTTAGAAATTATTGGTAATGTCGGAATGAAGAAGTTATAGAGTTGAAACTCCCTGTTATTAGAAAACACCAAAAGCCACATGTGTAAACAGTTTAATTGAACTAGCTCTAACGGTTTTAAAACTCTGCTCCGAAAACACATTCCTAAATTGCGTTTCCATGGAAACCGGAAAATAACAAATTCCAGAAAGTTGAAAATCCCCAAAAGCACAACTACGTGTTATGATTAGTCAAAATACTAAGTTTCATTGAGCTAGCTGTAATGGTTTCCAAATTTCAAAAGAAACAATAGAAACTTCCAGAAAGTTGAAAATCCCTAAAGTCACACATACATGTGATGATGAGCTAACATCCCAAGTTTCTTACAGCTAGGCCAAACTGTTTTCGAGTTCTGCTCCGGAAACGCATTTCTAAGTTACGTTTCCGTGGAAATAAAAATCTGGATAGCCACAAAGGCACAACTACATGCGATGATTAGTCAATATACCAAGTTTCATTGAGCTAGCTGTACGGTTTTCAAATTCTCCTCCGGAAACAAATTGATCACAGACAGATGGAGAAAGGACAGACGGAACCAACGACTATATCCCCAGGGGATAAAAACGATTAACTTATCCTTCACCATTATCAAGTTTAAGAATTGAATGATAACTTTGATCTTATTTTTGAGCAAGGTCTTCAAATTTGTCTAATTACCTAATCCACGATGCTTGTCAAATATGAAATATATGAATGACATGACAGGACAACCATCCAAATTATGTATCTTTATCGTATTCTTTTGATATGAGCTACGAGCAACCATTTTGAATTAATTAGATAGGAAAAGGTTACTCTCTTCTTTAAGACATAAAAACTATTGTGATTATTCAACCTGTCAGTAAAAAAAGAAGTATTGGTGTTAATTTCACTTCAGTTTCAAATAGGGTAACAATTCAAAGTCGGCTGTCAGACTGTATTTGGATTTGTGATTGAGTTGAAAAAGTAGTACTATTATTTAGCTACTTACCTCCGACAAGTGACCTTAGCCTGATACCACTGTAGGTGGGGGGTAGAATTCGTCGCATAGCGGTAACTCTCAAGATTGATCTGATGATCGGCGACCTAGCGAGCGACCGTTCTAATGAGGATTAATTGTCTGACCCCTCGCGGTCGACGATCCCTAATTAAAACACCACAAAACCACTATAACCATTCAACAAGCAAGTATATATAATATTAACTTGCCATGTATATTCTTTCAAATATGTATTATCATAGTCTCTCATAACCCTTAAAGGGTGGCTCACTTTTGTGTTATTTTATAGTTTATATGTTTATGTATTGTTGTGAGGTGAGACTCAAATAAACCATCTGTCTGTCTGTCTGTATTCAATGGGTTAAGAAGCCCCTATCAACTCGTGTGGGCCCGCTAGCGTGGGTGGTTGCACCCCCTGCCAGGGGGGGCCCCGTGGTTCGCTGCTGGGCAAAGACCTGCGCCCCCAGACGGGCTACGCCCTCCAGGTCCTCCGTAGAGACATCGCGCAGGTAATGGTTGGCGAACACCAAGCCCGACTTCCAGAAGCAGCCGGCCATGACGTCCGCCACTGATAAGTTGCTGTGTAGGGCCATAGTCGCCGATATTGCCCTGATCTCATGCCGGTGCTGGCAGTCCAGCCGCCTTGTAGGTGTCCACTACTGCCGATCTGAGATAAACCCCAAGCTGCCTTTTGTCAATCTCCTTTGAGCTCGTCTGGGAGTGGGGCAGGAAGAGCCTGCGCCTCCCCTGTCTCAGCGGCCTCGTCTTTTCCACGTAGACGCGCAGAGCGCGTACCGGACAAAGGAGACGTTCCCGCTCGTCCGTCGGCTCGATAGCCGGGGAGATTGACGGCAGTGTGAAGGTCTGTCCCGGTTCGTCAGCGCCCTGATTCTTGCACAAAAACTCCGGTGCCAGACCCAAGGTCGCTGACCCTCCATCTCTCACCTCAAACCTGAGCAAATCAGCTTGCAGCGCGTACAACTCTGATATTCTGACCGCTGACCCCATTGCCACTAAGAAGCAAGTCTTAATGGTGAGATATCACCAGAGGCGGAACAAGGCGGCCCGGCGCCGACGACACGTGGGTGTCCATATCCTTTGCAGCTGTCAGGAGAAGGCGGTGGGCTCGCTACCTCCTCCTCCTTGCTTGCTTCGAGAAGCTACACTCTTCATCCACCTCCTGTAGTCTCAGCCTGATCAGGTGCCTCCTCCTCTCGTAGGCCGCCTGCAGCGGACAACGGAGGGACGCGAGGGGGGGAATCCTTCCGGTTCTGTCCCCAGACTGCGAGTCTGGCGAGGGAGGCACTGACGTCTCCGATGGGGAGGGAGGCGGCGACACCAGCGTCACTCGACGGACGCGCCTGGTGTTGGGCGCCACAGGGGGTGGTGAAGGCCCCTGTGAGGGTTGTGACAAGAGAGTGCTAGGCGCGTCTACGAGTCAGTCCAAGGGGGGAGAGAACGCGAGGAGCGTCTCTATCGCCCCTGTCAAACAGGAGGGAGAAAGCGGCCTCGCATCACTCACTGAATCCTTGCCTGAACCTCAGACGCCAGCGACAGCCTACGCAGCGCAGGTCTGACGAACTTGCACGACAAGCGCACACAAGTGCCACGCGTCAGTCGACCCTCCGCTCAGCCGCTTCCCATGGAGGGAGCTCCCCTGAGTTAAGGGCGAGAGCCACGCGCACGAGGTAACACCCAAGCGCACAATCACACGTCCAACCAAACACCACACGACTAGCGCACAGCGGAAGAAGTCCAAGCGCCTAAGACACCTTGCGCCAGGAAGGCGGCAGGCGCCAAGCCCAGGCGAAAACCGAACGGCACACGAGACACCAAGCGCCAGGGAGGTGCCAGGCGACCAAGCGAGGCCGATAATCCAAGTGCCACTAGCTTGGAGACACCAACCGCCAGGAAGGCGGCAGGCGACAAGCGCAGGCGGTCCAAGCGCGAGCGGGGCAAGCGCCAATCCAAGCGCCACACAAGATAACTAGCGCCAGGGAGGCGGCCAGGCGATCAAGTGTAGGCGGCAGTAGTGCTAGCTGTCCTAGCGCTGCTCGAACAAAGCGCCACGAGGTGCCAGGCGACAAGCGCACAGGACAGACAGTGCGTCACTGCAGAGGGGTAGAGCGACCGTCCGTCGCCCGGGCTGCACGTGCTGCACGACCGCAATCGACAACCCGTGCACCACCAGTCCAAGTTGACACGGCTGTGTCAACTAACAAAACCCCTGTCTAACACACAGAATTCACTCGCGAGGAATGAAAACAAGAAGAGTCAGCGGGAATACCTAACTAAGGTAAGCAAAAAGAGTCAAAGAACAACAAAACACGTTAAATTATATAGCTCAATACAATCGGAGAGATACAGAAACACGTCTGCACACTACCGACTCTGTAATGTGAATGAATCTATTTGGATGACAGGTCACGCCACCCAGTGGACTAGTGACGGGCTTGATCTGTGTAATGATGTTTTCATTACTTCTGTGGGAATGAGTTGATTAAATGTTATATGGCTAACAGGCTAAGGTCACTTGTCGGAGGTTAGTAACTAAATAATATTTGTTATAATTAAGTGTCTCTGGAACTGTAAAGTTGTTGCATAACAAATCCACTTTCAAACATCGTGATGAATATGATTTTTGCAAATCACCGTTAAGTGTGGTGCTTAGTTTATCTTGAGTTGGAAATAACTTTGTATGAAAGAAATATAATTTCCCAAAAAAGAAACGAATAGGTGATTTTGCAAATTTTGGTCGAGTGTTAAAACAAATTAAAAAATATAAATGGGATATTTCCTTCCAAAACGTCTTTTTATACCTCTTGTTTATTTGAGACTCATTTGAAGACTATTTTGGAAAAACATTATTTAGAAAAAAATCTAAAGCAGAATTCACGTAAGAGTAACCGCTAGATCATGTGGTATTTTTAACTAATAAAAGGCACTCATCGTTTCAAATTTTGCTATTCAATTTTAAATTGAACGGAGGATACCATTCTGCATTGACAAAATGTCAGAAACGAAAAGGTCATCGAACGTGAAATTAAAACCGAAGTTTCATGATTTACACTAGTCTGGCATCAGAATATTCATCATCGTCCCATTGCGCATTATTGGTTCGTTCCTATAGGCCACTTCCGGTCAAAAGAGCTAAAGATGTGTGCATCAAAGAGTTGCCATCAAAAGCCCAAATCTCTACATCCGGGTCACATTTTTTCTTCATTCTCTTGCCATAGGAATACAGATTATTCACAACATTCCTGATTTGGGTTTACAGGTAAAGCAAACTGTACAAAAGCGTTCCATGAAGTCGATATTCGACCATGAAGGCCTGTTATCGCCCCTGTTGTTGGTGGCTTCAAAGAACCCCAACTTATTAAGTGGCGTTTTACAATCAATGTCTTGAACATAAGAAACCTTAGGAAACTTTGGTTTACTAATAACGCATAAATTTGTCAATAACAAAAAAAAAAAAAAACTAGCAACACTTACGGTCTTCAAGACGTTGACCAATGTGCAATGTTTGACCTTCAGTAATTCACAATGTTGTAAAGTTTCTCGTCTATGAGTAATGACATTATGTAAACGTGCATGAAGTCAGGCTTTGCAGAAAGTGCAAAAAAGTACAAAGAAATCAATATGGCTGAAAAACTATGTGACCTACGAGATTGTCATGTTTGACTTTTTTGTTTGTATTGTTACTCCGCATCTTTTTAAAAAAAGTCTCTAAGTTGATTTTAAAAAATTTGAAAAATAGCTGACAATGAGTCAACTTTGACCTTCCATTGTGACAGGAAGTGCCTGTTCGCAAACGATTTTATTCTTTATATCGTAAAGACCTAAATACTGACTAACACGCAATGTTATGTCCAGTTTTTGAGTTATCTGCCCTTGAATTTGGATGTTTCTCAAAATTGACAAAGTCTGAATGGTCACTGTGTAAAACGTATTTGACATACACAAATTCTAAAGCTCTATAGTTCAAGTATTTGCTGAGTGGTGAATGCGCAAATGGGTGCAGGGTCCGGTTTTTGCCGGAAATGGAAAAATATGTCAAAATTCAAGATGGCCCCTAAACAACGTGACCTACGAATTTGGCACCTGATTTTTTTTGTGCACAATGTTACTGAGCATCTTTTAAAAAAAGTTTAAAAAGCTTAGCCTGTTCAGTAAGGGTTATCAGCGCAGCAAGTTTGGTTGAATTGGTTGCAGTCGTTTTTGTTGAATCCGTTACACAAAAATCAGTACAAATAATAATAATTATAGGTAAGGATTTGGATAATAACAATAGGTCTTCCAGACTTAGTCTTGAAGACCTAATAACGTGACTCTGGATTGTTTACAGTTTGAAAAAATATTTGCCCATAATTTATGCCACAAGTAAACAAATCCTGTTGAAACAGTGTGATGGTATGGGATACACTATTTAGCACACATAAATGTTGTTAATTGGTGGTTCTGAAGAATTTAAAAAGCAAATCACAATTTCGACAACATCCATGAACGTCAGATTATTTACAGACAAAGGGAGTCTATTGAGTATGTTAACTTGATTAAACTTGCAGAACGTCAGATGGCTCATTAACCTGCCCTTTTAAAGTAAAGAAGTTGTTTATGACTTAAGCGTGAAGCTGGAGAGCCTGATGGTTCTCGTGAATCCGTCCTCTCAGTTTGCTTGTCAGAAGGTCCCACATCAGAGTAAAAGGGACCGGGTCTTGGCGGCTATAATGGCACTATCAACAGCTGTTAAAGAACCTGAGTCTCCTGTATCTTCGCCACCACGTGGTTCAGGATGGCGGGAGAGGGATAGGCACAAACGACCATCCCCTCCCATTCTAACGCAAGCACGTCAGGTACGAGAGACAAGTACGTCGGCAACTGGTGGTTGAGTCGCGAAAAGGTCTATTTGAGGTCTGCCGAACCTCAGACACAGACTCCCGAACACTCTTATGTTTGTCCAGGCGAGACAAGGGGTCCACGAGAACGTTCTTGGCTCCTGGGATGTACACCGCATGAAGAGAGAGTCTGAGGCGAAACAACTCCATCACCAGTTGCAGAAGAGAGTCTGCTTTGGTTGACCCTGGTTTGTGTATGGCCAAGGCCGCCGATGAGCTGTCTGTGTGTACACACAGACTCTGCCCCCACAGACCAATGGCTGATTGCCAGTCGTATGGCGTCTAGTTTGATTGCGTTGATGTGGGGTCTGACCATCGTTGACGACCACACCCCCGCCGTTTGGTCTGCATCGAGATGGGCTCCCCACTTTTGGCTGGAGGCGTCTACGAACAGGTCGCTTGGGGCTCCCTGAGGGGCACTGCCACCAACACTTGTTCTGCTGAGAGGTGGTGTCTCAAATCCTTTGAAAATGAGAAGACGTGGCCAGCGGACTTGAAACTGATTGGCAGCTCCGTCAAATCCCGTCATTGACTGACACAAGTGCGCAGTTAGCCAGCCCCAAAATACTCCTTGTCAAGGTGGGACAGGTGCGCGTCCGACAACTGATGGGGCACAGAGGTGGCGGCCACCTCCAGGCATCATTCAGGACGAGAGGAGAGAGCGGGAGAGAACTGTCGTACACAGGGAGGCCAGACCTGAGTTTGTCTGTTTGACCATGGGGAGGACAAGAGGCGACCCGGTGCTGTAGCAGCGACATTGGCGTCAAAGTCCTTGTCGTCCACCTGGTGGAGCCTGTGTGTTGAAGAGGGTTCTTCCTCCACCTCATGAATATGAACGTGACACCAATCGGCAATTGCTGTCAGGCGACCTCAGGCGTTGTAACAGACGTGACTGGCTCCGTGGGAGTCACGCTCCCTGAGTCCAACACCTGTCCCTTCTGGTCACCTTCACAAGCCTTCTGGGTCCGAGGTGGTAGCGGCGGGCGAGATCACCACTACCCTCCTTCTCTTTGGTGTGGAAGGTGCTGAGAGGGAGGGCAGAGTCGAGGCGGCCTCCTCCTCTAGATTACCTGAGTCCGAGCTTGGGAGTCCATCGTTGAAGACACAAACTCTTTGACTGACGACCTGATGTCGTTAGTCAGCTTCTTCTTTTTGAACGGAGGCGAGACTGGTCTTGATCTCTCCTTCTCCTTATGCTTGAGCTTCCTCTTTGCACTCCGTCGGTGTACCGGCGACGTACCGACGATGACACGGTGTCAGTGGATGACCTCCTGCCAGGAACTCTCTTAACCCCGCTTGCGTACAAGAGGCGTCCGGATCCTATCCGATCCCGCCCCCACTTCCGATACTTGGTCAAACTTCACCGCGTCCTCTGAGGTAAAGGTCGGAGTCTGGGGAGGGCCCACCCGTGGCATGCGTGGAAGCTGTGGCGATGGCGGGGCTCTTTCTGACGGCCGACCGGTAATGGCAGTGTTCCGCCGGGGAGAGGTGATAACACTCTCTGCACCTGTCCAACTCGGGAAGAGGTTGCAACAAAGGCGACAGGGTGAGTGTGGGTCGAAGTGCGCCGACTACCTAGACCCACTCCTTCCACAGAACCCTGATTAGGGATTCGCCATAGCGCCTCAACCCACTCGGAAAATCCCAGACAATATAAGTCGAAGCGAACGGCCCCAGACGCTTACCAGACGGACTGAACGACCCGGCAATTCCACGTGTCAACCCGGGCCACGGAATGAAATTGACACCAGCTGACTGAAGCTATCAATTCACAGGTGTGACCCTGACGGCCGATAGAAAAGCAATAATGATAGGAGGTTGGCCACCTGGTGACGAGTGTTCAGTGCAGATTACATAGCGATAACTCTGTCTTTACTCTGTGCAAGGATTGTCGGAATTAGGCAGATTATGATAATCGGGCATATTGTTAACTATCGAGGAGAGTTTATTAAATAATTGGCGTTATGCAATGTTATTGTATCGACGGGAACCGCATTTAGGTCTCTCAACAAGTTCGCGTCGCATCGCTAATTTCACAATGACAACATGAAATGATATTTCCTACTTTCGATTATTGTGCTTCTTGAAAAAGTAATATTTCCTGTTGGCAAAGACACAAACTTAAAATACCTAAGTATTTTAAGATCCTATCATTGGGCTGAACAATTAACTCTGAGTTAAAATTTGATATCAATACAGAATTTGGATGTACATGAATAATCAAATTTCAAATTAGATCCATAGTAAGAAGTACAAAAGAAGGGTTTTTTATTTACGTGAGTACTTTTATAATAAGTCTTTTTTTAACAGAATCTATTCGATAGACATTGAATTGGGAAACAGCTTTTTCTGACTCGAATGTATGCTACTAAATGTTTCGTTTATTGAACTCTTAAGTAGAGCTCCACGTAAGAATCATGACTCATGTACAATTCAAAATATCGGATAAGTCAAAAATCGACAAACAAGTTGTTTTTGGGTTCATAATATTAAATAACGTATGAAAACTAAGTTCATAAAATTTAAAGCCAATCCTATATTTTGAACAATTCGGTTTTATTATGAACAAGGATTCGTCGACAAGGGCTTAGAATCGCCACGTCTTTAAATGTTAAACACTCCTTACAGAACTGAAATTTTAAAAATACAGCAAAGGGTTGGAGTCATATCGCCACGACCACAATACAATCGAGTATATACTCTTACCTGTGCACTCAACCATAAAACTCTTAGTTCTGGGACATTACCATATCATGAGTTAATATCTTCTAATAAGGTGATACTCTCTCCTTATTAGGTGATGTAGGCTAAATTAAGTTTTCATTTGGGGAATTAATTGGATAAAGTTTGATAAAGGGATTTCATCAATTCGTTTATATTGTGTCAATCTGCTGATACATTCTACCATATTAGTTTATGAGTTTATTAGCTGATATGTTGAAAATAAAGTTAAGGAAACAGTTCATGCCTGTTCTACATTAAATGAAAATCACGGTCATCATTTGAAATAATTTATTGCTATAATTGTAGCTCGTAAAACTTTGATTAGATTCAAAAGCACTTTTGGTTTCCATATGACTCAAATTTTCAGGAGGAATTATATTTCATAACTCGGTTCATACTCAGTTGGGCATATCACCTTCCGTTAAGTCACAACCTCGACTTCAGTTGAGATTAGGCACAGTTAGTCATTATATCGTTGTTGGGTTTCAACTTTCAAGTAGCAATAAAAGATAGTGCGTAAGTGAAACAACGTGTCAACTTCTTCAGAATTATTTATTGCTCCTTGAGATATATGTTTAAGTGTGTTGGTAATGTTTAAGTTGGAGTAAGTGAGATCTTTTTCTATGTGATTACCATTTGACTCTGTAATGGGAAACAATTTTTCATCTTTGTCATACATCCATTTGTTGTGAAAACAATTTTCGGAAATATTGAATATCACCACCGAAATTGATGAAAAAGTCTAACAAATGAACCATTATTACTATTATCTTTAAAACTTTTAGTCAGGCTTGAAAACGTAAGATGGTCAGAAAGGCGGCCAATAATTTTAGTATAACCTTTTACTTTGGGAATCTACAGATATACTTTATACACCACCATATGCATGACTACTGTGACAACAAGCCTATGTACTTGAAATAATAAATATGATCTATTATAGCTTAGGGAAAGACTTTACTCAGTTATTCACTGTATACTTAATATTTCTCGGGTATTTTGTGAGTATGTATTTTAATCATCGATTTTGGGTTATATTCTTAAATTTGTATCAAAATACTTTAAATAAACCGTTTGGCGAAACCGTATTATAGCTGGTTCGCTAGAAAGCAAGGGAAGTAACTCGGCTCGTTAAGACAGAAGCTAACTGGTTTAGTTTCGCATTGTCCCTGATTATTTGACTTTGTATAAAGCTATTATGAACTGAATTATTCTTCAAAAGATACAGAATAATCGTTTCTTTTTTTTAATGGTTCTTTTGATAAGAATATTCTATTTTTTCAAATGTGGGACCACTTGGTATCGCTCCCTATGTCATCGTGACATGTGGTCCCACATTTCCTGGTGCGTGCATTTTGCATCGTTGGATGCTAAAACCGAAACAGTATTCGGTGTTGAGCACTATAAATAAAATGGAAAATATAATTTACATGTTTCAGGTCAAATAACAAACGATGGGAACTGTTTTAAGATTATGCACGTGAACAGAAATCTCTTTAAATCGGCCAAACTCGGACACAGCTCATGAATATTAATGAGAACACGCCTGTCATTGGTTGCAGATGGGAACAGGCCACATATCATAGCTCATATCATAATACAATAATTGCTTCCTTACCATTCATGAAATGTTTCCATCTTTAAAACTGATGGGAAAAGGATAAATGTTTCTTTGACTGTATTTACGTCATTTATGTTCCAAATCATAGTCTACTAGTAAAAAATTCCGATCTTTTTCAAATGAGGGACCACTGTTTCAAACTCCTATATTAGGGAGAGTATTGGTAGGTCCCACATTTTCAAAACCATAATGTATTGTATGTGTAAGAGTTTAGGAAATGTTATCAATGCTTCAATTAAATTTGTTTGTTTTTAGGCTTGAATTGTTTTGGGTTTTTTTTTTGATAATCTGAAATTTACTAAATGTGGGACCACTGTTTCAAACTCCTATTAGGGAAAACGTTAGGTGGTCCCACATTTTCAAATAAAAAATATATCGTATGCTTGTAGGAAAAATTATCAATGCTTCAATTAAATTGATTTTTGGTTGACATCTTTTTACATGGATGTTTTTTTAACATAACATGATATATCTGAAACGTTTCCATCATTATTTTGATGGATGTGAAAGAGACATCAATTGTGACGGTAAAATAAGTAATTGAAATGTTGATGGGAACGAAATTAGAATAAACTAATTATCCCTTATGAAGTTATTTTAATAATTTTACATCATTTTCAAAATATTACTCAGTTTCCTAATTTTTCATACTATTCCTTACAAGTTTCCATCTATTAATTTGAATTATTATCTCGTTTTTAAATTATAGCAAATATACCAACATTTATCAAATCTAAATTTTGTTATCAATCACCGCCATGTGTTATTTTGTGTAATATTTATTTCTGGTAAATGTGGGACCACAATCTCAAACTCTATAAGGAGTGTGGTCCCAGATACGACAACAAAGGCCGTAGCTCTGTGTGAGGGAAACAAGATTAGAGTTATTCCCCTTCCCGTCTCGCGAACCAGCTATAATACGGTTTCGCCAACCGTTTTGTACAATTTTGCAAAGAAATTCGTTCACATGCAAAATATTGGGTAATTTTAGTAACATTAGGCATCAAATCAAACGATGGCTGTTAATAAGGCCTTTGATTAATATGAATGTTAGGACCTTGGTTAATCCTTGATAAAAGGAAAATTCCAGTACGATTTCAATTTAATTCTAGAAAAAGTTTGTGTTATAAAACACACTCTCACAAATAATTAAATTTTACTAATCTCCTAATTTCTTAGTGTGTCGCTGACGTCATATTCCCGGTGTTTCTCGCTCTCGTTTACCGTTCGAGATAGCAATATGGCGTCCCCCATCGATACCGGTAAACTTTCCCAACTTTGAATTTTTATTGCAAATTTGGTGATTGAGCTAAACATTATTAGCTAAATTTGAATGATTCATCAATAAACATTGTTTAAAAAGGCTCTTTTTCATTTTTCATTGGAATTTTCCTGTAAGTTTACGAAATTGCTATTTAAGAAAACACTTTGTAAACCCGCGATTGTGATATCAAAGAAATAAGTTCAAGTTTTAAAAATGGCTTCGTGAATTTCATATAATTTACATAATCATCACATATTGATCCTTAATTTACCAAAAAGCTATATTGCTACGATAACACCATCCATAAAGACATTCACGGTAAATGAAAAAAAGAATAGGTCAATAAAAGCATAAGTAGCTGTAATCAGGGACTAATTATAATCCATTTTACTTTCGATTTTTAAGGACATACCCTACGCATCAAAACGGCATCTGCGCAGAAGCGTGCGCATCGCAAATCGATACGATAAGAAATTTGCAACAATTCTGAATGCTAATAAACTGTATCAAAACATTACTGAGAACTATGATCTATCTAAGTTGTTAGATAATTTAGATGTTGAAAGTTCCGATTTGTTTATTTAAGTGTGATATCGAAATATTACTTCACATTTACGACAAGAAATCGCTGTACGGTAGCGTTGATAAACAAGCCATGCTGCCATCAGCTGATCGGCGTCAATCAGTCAAGCAGCCGGTAAAATGCGAAATATGTCGCTTAAAGTTGCCCATGTCGAAGAAAATAGTAGAAAATTGAAAATGGAAATGAAAATTGAGCGAAGTTTTCTTCGTTCCATTGAAAATTCAAAACGAAATATTTTGTCTACTAAATCATCGTGCATGCAAAGCCAGCGCGACGACGAGTCAGCTGACCATGTTGTTTTTCTACTGCGGTTATCATAACAACAATAAATCTAGAATCCCAATAGACTAACCAGTGATTGACCTGCTCAAAGATGTGTTTGAAATACGGAAATCAGCTCCTGCGACAGTGTGCTGCCCGGAATTACCTCGACCAACAGTCAACACTTCGTATGTGGCAGTGACACTGACAGCACAGTACTTTTCAGGTAGCCAACTTTCAAATTGTAATTGCTAAATTTCTTTAAGAAAACAATTGAATCCCAATCATGGCTACCTAGCTGTTACATTATAAGTAGTGTAAGTTTAGGAATTGAGAAGAAAATGTGTTAACTATGATAACTGTACATGTGAAACAATTAAGATGTATGAAACATACCAGCAAACATGACGTTACTGGGCCAGTACTGGTTTCATACTGGCTGATAAAGTTGGTAAAGGCATACAGGCAAACGGTACAGAACCAGTACTGGTCCAGTATCTGCTTTCCTGAATCGGGCCACTTATGGCAGAACTGTAATGGCCCAGTACTGGCAATACGGTACTGGACAACTGTACTGGTCCAGTACTGGCCCAGTATACGTAGAGACATAACACTTCCTGTCCATATGCATTATGGGATATCTTAAAAGGGCCAGTACTGGCCCAGAACTGGCCCAGTATGTGGTTCCATATTGGCCCAGTACCGGTTCAGTACTGGCCCAATTCTGGCATGCCATTTCCTGTTAGGGAATTCTGGGTATAAATTAAAACTGTCGTCTGCATTTGAGAGTTTACAGGGGAAGACAACATTCAGGTATCCTTTAAATGTGAGTTAAACTTATAACATTTCAGATGATTTTACTTGATTTTAATGAATCTCTAAAACATTCTGTAATGTCTGTCTAACCTTATTTTTGTTTTGTAAGACAGGTTTTGTTGTTTGATGGTATTATATCATGATAATGTTGGCCCCATTTGTAAGAAAAATCACAAGTTCTTATTTTTGTATTGGCATAAGTTGTGTATGTTTTCTAAGTAGGTTTGCTTGATGAAAAGACATATTTTTATGTTTCAAGTCAATAGTTATGATAGTTCTTTTGACAATCAAATGTTAACGTCAGATTTGGAAGAGTAAAGTTGTTCCTAAATTAGTGCTATTGCTCCATGTTTACATAACATATCAACAACTAAACAAAGGGATGAGTAATCAAAAATCAGAATGATTTAATAAGCTTTGACTTCTTTAGTATTATAAAATGTTATTTATAGAGTGTACCATTAATGAATAATTTGAAACTATAATGTTTATTGTGTACATATGTAAAGGTACCGGGAAAGTAATGGTTGAACTTAAATCAGCCAGTACTGGCATGGTATCGTTCTATTTCTGGAATGATATTGGTCCAGTACTGGTCCGTTAAAGGGACATTAATGGCTAACCTAAATTGGGCCAGTATACAAAATTATACATGTACAGTTTCAATAATGGCCTGATTCTGGGCCAATACAGTAAGCCAGTACTGGGCCAGTACTGCGCCAGTGTGCAAGTTGGTACAGGGCCAGTACTGGATGCCTGAATTGGGCCAGTTATGGATGCCTGTATCAGCCAGTAAAGGGCCAGCACTGGCCCAGTTATGTCATGTTTGCTGGGATGCTAACATTCTGTAATAAAATTAATAATTATTATGGCATAGTGTACTGAGTTCGATTAAACAAGGCCACATAAATTTTAAAAGTGTAGTTTTGTTGAAATAAAATTATTTTTAAAAATAGATTTCTTTGATTTGTTTTGTTGAGAACTAAAGACCCAAGCTAAGGAAAAGATAGACAAATATTTCAATAGATTCAATATTTTATAAAGTTTCCGACATGTCAAAGTATGCAACCTGTTGATTTATCACATTTTGCCACATAAAAACTATTTGGACGGTACTGCAGTAGTAGTCGACGCGAAGGTAGAATTTGTTTGTGTATGAACTGATCGAACCACATCGCTTGATGTGAGCCGGAGGATCGAGTACCAGCTCTAGACTTGGTTCGGGCTCCATTCTTATCAAGACAAAGATGTGTTTATATTCCAAGTTTTCGAGCAAATTTTTTTAGAAGATAATAACAGTTTATTAACGAATAAAACTGATATCCACCGTAAATTTTGCAAAGTTGATCCAAGAATGTGTGTAACGAAAAAATCGTCAAGAACGAAGTGCAGTCTAAGCGGAAGTTTACATGAAGTACCTGCACTCTGTGTCGTCGATCGTTTGTTTACAAATTTGTCTGCAGACCTTTTGAAATAATGCTTCTTTTGTAGAGTTTGATAGTGAAAATATAACAGCTTGTATGTAACAGGTAATTCATAGATTTGTGAAGAACAGCGAAAGGCATTCATGCGGGCCAGTGGGTGATGTTTAATGCAATGCACAATGCGAATGTTCACACTTGATTCGTTGTTCAGTGACTTCATATGTCGCAAAATACCCCGGATACTTTGTTGTTTATATTAAGTATTTTCTAAATTTGTGAAAAAATTAAAAAGATAACGAGGTTTAGTAAAGTGTCTTCTGAATAAAATATATCATTTTAACGAAATTTCAAAAGCCGTCATCAAACCGACGGCATTCTAGACTCGCTCCGGCTGGGGCGGCATTCTAGACTCGCTCCGGCTGCCGTAGACATTTTTTCGCTGCCTATATTAATTCATTCTCTCCCCACAGAGGCAACTCAGTTCTACCTGACTTAGCCTCTGTTCCATTACGCCTAGATCCTGGGGTTCCGGCAGATTGCCCTAGCGGCAAAAAGTTTTAACTTGAGATAGCTCCCTTATCTGCAGCCAATGAAAACACCTTTTGGATATCAACGACTTTGGGAATTCTCAACGGTCGGACAGTGACTTTCGAAAGTATCATGCCTTTAGGTTTATTTTTCATTAACAGTGTGAGAGGGAAAATATTTAAAAATCAGATATGGAAAGGGTTTTTCATAAGAAACATACTGTTTTATAATTGTGTAAATTGTTCTTTGTTTTATGATAAATTTTATTTTAATAATTTACCAAATAAAAACTAATGAGAAGGTAAAAAAGCGATGTTTTGTTGAAGGAAGAGTTATCTCCCCTGAATGCCGAATCACCGGGAATAGCCGGGAGTAGCCGACCTTTTGCGAATGACCCCTTTTGAAACGGCGTCGCTGATTGCACAACTAACTTCGATTGCCTCCAATCAGATTTCTACTTTTCTGTCCCGTGTATTAGCCGTAATAGAACAGAGGCTAATTCAGGTATAACTGAGTTGCCTCTGTGGAGAATGAATGATATTAATTGTCAACGGGTAAAAGTTCGCTACTTTTCGACGGTGACCCCCATTTTTTTCTTCGATTTTCAGTTTCTCATGATGTCAGATTCATATTATGAGAATTTAAAAATATTCTAAATTTTGGAAGTTTTTTAAGATAATCTGTTCTTTTTGGGGTGAAAAAAAAAGATTTTGTGTGATGCATAAATCTGAAAAAATTATTAAAATGCTTTTTTTATTAAACATTTTTGTGGTAAACATGGACAACTGTTTCATTTCTCACTTTTAGCATCTAATTTTGTCCATATTTCACGCTCACACACAAATTATGCTCAAATAAAAAAATTGAATTTTTTTGGCTTTTTTCACAAAAATGTCATTTTTTAAATCGATTGTACTCAAAAACGAGCACGGTGACCCCCTTTTTTTATTTGATTTTTGAAATCAGCACACTCAGTTGAACAAACATGCTTATTTTCAGAAAAATCTAAATATTTCTGGGTAGGGTATGTCCTTAAGCAATCTTTTTAGAGAATTATGATGTTGATTTACATAGAAACCGAATCTTTATAATCTGATATCAGCTTATATCATATTGCTTAAACTTAGGATATTTAAGATAACGATGTTAATGTATAAGTGCTATTTGCCACAGAAGCTAAGAGTATCTAGTTTAGTACATTGTCGTTGAATTATTTTGAATTTAGCAAATAAGAACATTAAAATGTATAAATCATGAGGTAGAAGGTTCATACCTTTTTCAAAATTAGGTTGACAAATGTCTGTTAACACACCAGTCAAAATGGAAACGTCAATGAGTTCTCAGCGGGTACAGTTCGAAAAGATAGCTAGAGGTATAACATTTTATATTTATATCTGTTTATATATCTATCTACCTGTTAAAACCTGTAATCAGAACAAGGCTCAGGAGATGGTTGTGCGCAATACCCTTGAGTGAGTAGGAGTGAAGTGCCATAAAACTTGCATTTCGGTCTAATACTGCAATGTAGACAGACAGATTTATTACGTCTAACTGCATGTACAACATAAAATATGACACACAAGCAATAAAAAGCACATGCACCATTCCTTATAGACTAAAATTTAGTCTATGAAATATTTTAAATAATTACTGTACCTTCATTTATGTTATTTTATTTCTTGAGGCTTTTCATTTCATGTGTATTCAGTCAATCTAGACTTGCAGAAATAGGATCTAGACTATATAAAAGGCTCCTATTTAATACACAGTCATGAAGCAGGACTACATTCCTTATGAAAGTAAATAGAGATATTGACGTCAGGTCACTAGAGCTCACGGTACTGGATTCATTAAATTACTGAGAAGTATTTCACGCAATAAAAGACAAATACACTCAATGTCACTCAAACAGCTCAAAATATATCAACTTGTAATAATTCAAAATTCTATATGCATATAGTCTAAGAACAAAATCCCCAAGAAACATTTTATGTCAACTAACTCGATTATTTCAGGCAAGTCCAATATCGCTTAAATGATTGTATTGTTGACGTATAGTAATCGTGTTTTCTTCATAAACTGTTCGAGATGTCATCGTGGTCCTAATGGTGAGCATATAAAGGGTTAATTTAACAATAGTTCGATAGCAGTACGACCACAAGACGGACAGTTTATCGATCGTGTTGTTATTGTACAGTTATCGTGACATGGGGCTGAAGTCCGATCAACGCAATCACGGCACGAACCTTTGCAACCAGTATACAATCAATACACGATCGACACGTCCATTATACACTTTTCTTAATTTAGGAACATGTTTGATATTTGAGCGAATCGTGTTTAGTACAAAACACGATTAGTTTAATCACTGTGCGATGACCATCCGATAACACTACAATAACAACACAATAACAACACGATGACTACACTACATGTTCGTACAGTGATCGTAGTCTATCCTACGTTGTGTGAGTTTGGCTATGATTTTCTCTGATTGATAACATCTGAATTGTAAACGATTGATTTATAAAGTTTTAGATTGATACAATAAATCTTTATGACAATTGTATATTTCGTCTTGTTAAGAAATAGATTACTTATGTCAAATTGAACGATAGATGGACATCTGAAGAATGGATTGTTCTGTTGTAATTACTAAACTTGCGAATTAAATACATGTCAAACTTCCTAAAGAGTCTTTCGTTGATTTTTCATTCTAAGGCATTTGCCTGTAAGACATTAGATCAATTTAATTTTATTGTTTTAACAAATATCAAAACCATAGATGTTGTAAAATCTTGCATTGTTTTCATTATCGTTCTTGAAATAAAGATTAAGCTATTTCGAAACTATTACGTCATATATAGTCAGACACTATTTCTGAAACTTATGTAAAGGCAATTTATAAACCCGGACGATGATCCACATCGCTCATCGATGTTGACCTGCAATTATTGAAAGACTGATTAAATTCGCTAGTCCTTTTACCCGAATAGATAAAAATATAGACTCTTCTACCGTGATCATTTTAGATAAATTAACTTTTGGAGACCAAAGCATAAGCTGGATTTTGAGAATCTTGAGTTCTGAAAATGCACTGAACATGTACATATATTATTAGATCAAGTGTTTTGCTTGTAGAACTACGCTTTGGATCGTTACTCTCTTTACATTAAAGCTGACTGAAAGTACGTTGTGATTACAGTAATTGAAGATCACATTAGGTCTTGTAGGCCTCTTTCCAGAAAATTAACCCTCTGCTACAAAACCCACTTTTATGAACAGAAAAAATGTTAGAAAATCTCTTGTCTACACAATTAAGTCACCACTTTTAAAGTACTTAACGTTTTTCCAAACTCTCCTGAAAAATAATATCGATAAAAAGCCATAGGGCTTTCCTTAAAAATATTATGATACGTAGCTTAGTAAAACATTTTAACGTTTAAAGTTGGCGTACATTTAAAACCATGTTTGTATTATGTTTAACAAGATATAACATATAACATATAACCATACGACAGCTCCTAAAGAGAAAAGCATAAGATCATTTGTTTTCTTTAAATACATAGTTTTGTTTCATGTTCGCACAACAAATTTCACCATATTTCCTCCTTTTGAATACATTCGTGTCTCACTTTATATAAATCTGAAGTTACTGTCACTGTAAGCGTGTGTAGTAAAACTACATACAATTAATGAGTCGTCGTGACGTGCAGACAGACAGACAGACAGACAACCAGATGTTTTAAGCGTGTCTCACCTCAATCAATTTCATGAAAAAGCATGTACATATAGTAAAAATTAAAATTGATGAACCACCATGTAAAAGGTTATGAGAGACTATACATAATGCTTAAAATGCGGACAAGAAATTGAATATACATAAAAGGTATAAAATACTTATAGATTACAATACATGTAGATATACATTTTGTAAATATGTAAAAACTAAGACAAGTATAAAACGAATTATAATTTAAAGGCAGTATCTCAACATATAAAAATATATACATTTGTATGAATATATAAGGTGAGTAAAACACCAAATGAGAAAAAAGAAATATGTTGACAAAGAAAACTATATATGCATGGTGCCAGAACGCGCTGGTTTACGACTCTCTCAATGGGTCGACAGCCAGCTCCTAGAAACCATAAATACACGGTAACGTTGTAGCGTTGCCATGAAGGAACACGAAATTTAGATGTTTACTTGATAGCTTTTTGAAGAACATGACTTCTTAGTATGCCAATAAATAACATTCGAGTCAATAATAAATCAGTGAATACTTTGTAGTGCGTCATATAATCAATTCAATAAGGGAAACTCATGCTGTTGCCGAGAAGCACTCATGAGTATTTTAAACCTTCATGATGATATACTGTTTGAAGATTGTACGAAATTAACTTCCGCAACTGCAAGAGCACTTATATGATTACTTGCAGGGTTACTCCGCTTTGACTGTAACACTCCGTAGGAGCGGTGAACGGCGGGGAATAGTTCATGTAAGGAAGTGAACTACATTTATTTGCCACGCGAGAGAGGAACACGTTTTGTATGATAGGTGTAGGAACACTGTCAATATCAAGTCAGATTGTCACCAAAATTCAACTTGTAAAATAGAATACATCTATGCGTAATACCACAAAATATCGTCAAATTCTGTTTTGATACCAGCCCATGAGCCTCCAAAACAATGTCTGATTGCAGCGAAAAGTCCGCTCAGACATACGTCTGGCATTGGTGCCATGATCCCAGTCACGTTGCCACCGTTGGCAAATTGCTTTATGTGTAACAGTGAAGTGAAATCTTTTTGAATTGGCAAAAAGTCCAATACGTTGAGTTGTGCTTTTGTTGGAGCAGACTTGGCAAGTTGATCTGCTCTCTGTAACAGCGACCGTGTTATAAGCTAATAGAGTAACCTCCCTTGTTGACTCTCGTGTCTCCTAGACCGACGACGGTCGTGAATAAAGTTGTTTAATAGAAGATTCTTGGTGTCCTGTGGACTCGTATGAAGATTGATTTGTCGTGATTACCTTAGTGGCGTTCCATATCACCTTTCTATATCGTTGTATACTGTCTACGCACGTCTACGAAATATCAGCGAGCTATTATCTCACGAGGGGGCGAAATGAGTAATGTGAAATTACTATTTCGTCGACCTTATTATTGTTTTATAAAATATGTGACCCACCTGGAATAACGAGGGAAGATGTAAGTTTGGTTTGATCACTGTTTACTCGAACGAAAACATGGCAGAAGACACTCTCCAGATAATCAGCGGTCTGGAATTCTATCCACGTACTTGTCCCAGAGTTACTCCCCTTAGACCGTTGATAGAATAAATAATAGTATTATTTACGTCTGCCATATTTGTCACGATGATCATATTCTTTCACACTCCCCCACAAAAATAGATGTTATCCTAACATCAAAAGAGAAATATAAGATGAAAATATTTAACCAGGTAATGAGGTAGTCTCTTTAACATCCTTACATGAGTATTTACAACAACACCAAAACACAACTGAAACAACAGATATTTACAGCTCTTATGAGTAACATTTACTTTGAGATGAATAATCTAGCTAGGAAAGCTACACTTCACTACTGATGAATCAGTGTTAACAAATGTTACAAAAGGGTGGCCAACCTTGAGTATCATAACCCTTGTCAAACAAAGGCAGTGCAAACTCCTATTAAAGTGTAAAACTTTACTCAAAGAGATAATGTTACAGGTCATGAGGTTACTACTTGACTCAAACACTGAAGGATATCCTCTTAATATTACTATTGCAAGCTGATATTTCGTATACACCCCTTGTGTCAATCATGTATCTGTTTGATGAAATGTGTAACGTTTTGAGACCTCTCACCGGACATATTTCCCTACACGATCAGCCCTTATCAGTCTGAAGAAATCAGCCAGCGACGAATGACCTTATTTACTTTTCAAGTTTGTAACCATGAATAATTTTGATGGTTTTTGGATGATCCGACATTCCTTCATCTGTCTATCAATCTGATTTTACACTGCAATATACGCGTTATGGTTAGCTGGATATTTTTCGTCGCTGAGTGACAAGTAATGTTATTATTTGGTCGCCTGAGCGGTTTCAATTTGTTTGATCCTGGTCACATATTTGAACGTGCAACAATGTTAAACTTTCTCAAGGTCATCAGCCTGATGTTGCTAGCTCCGCCCTAAAACTGCCTTCATGGTTGTCGAATCAGGATGTCGGAAATAACTGTGGTGATGTTTTCATTACGTGATATCAGCTTGAGTTTTCTTAGTACATAATTTACTATTGCGAAAAGATCAAAGGAAAATATGCCGCCCTTTGGATAAAACAGAGAGTTTATATTGACGACAGCCTAGTGATGTTTACATAACACATGAAACAAACATAATGAGAGATACACTGAAGATGGGGAGTAACGTGGACGAACTGCTCGTTTGATCTGTTTCATTCAATTTAGGATGGCAGTGTTATGGAACTGTTTGGTCATATATTTTGCAAAGAACAAAATCGTTTTGTTGGTAATTCTGTTAATACTATCTATTTGTTGCATCTTTTATATTGTGATGTCGCTCTCCGTCATCAAAGGTGTTCAACATTTCAACGCTATATACTTCATCGGAACTTTCGAAAGAAGTCCAAACCGTACCTGACCTGACCATTTTAATTTGCATCTTTATCCGAATATGACCCCAACGGATAGCAGAGATACCCGTAGACTGTATTCTCCCTAGAACACCATCCATTGCATGATCAATTAGACATCCGACACATTCAATACTTCAAAACCACAAGACCAAGGTAGTCCTTTTGCCCCCTGCCCAAAACCGCTTTACTCATTAGCACGTCATTGTCCGGATTAGGATAAGAAACATGGCTAGTTGCCTTCTATTCACTGTTCTGAACAACAAGTTAAAATGATATCATTCAGCACTTCTGCTTGATCAAATAAAAGTATTTACAGCGTCTGGCTTATTGAACCTATCATTATACTATATATGCGTTTAATAACATTGCTAGGCATCACATGGGCATGGGTGAATAAAACATAGGTAACCCAAGATACAAACATGACTCAAGTCAACCAATCATGATCAGAATCTTCCTCTTATATTCAAGAGAACAGCTTTATTAAATACCCTTTTTCACGTTTTGTGTAATTTGCATTGTATGAACTTTCGCAATTTAGTATTCTGTATGTAAAATATATTTCTCCATAGGGTTAAACAACTCATTCTCAACCCGAATATCCGCGGTTATAGCCATGCAACTGCATGCGATAATTTCACTGTGAACACATTCGTGTAGCATATAGTTGGCAAGGTAAATCCAAATACGCAATGAAGTAGTCAAAAGCTTGAGGAAAATATGAACTATGATTTAACGATGTCTCACAAGTATAGAAGGTTGCTTTCTAACGTGATACGTCCGGCGGGGAACAGATGTCTGCCGAGGGTATTAGATATATTATCAGGCAATCCATAACCCTCAGTACAATATGACCGAAACGGCAATCGACATGAAAGCGAATCAAGTGTGGAATCATGTTTGAAAGCCGTCCTTGTCGCGCAAGACTAGAGTTTCTTTTCTTTTTCTCCGAAATGCAAAAGTTTATTTTACAAAGATGATTTGATAATTCTTCATTTTCCATCTGTGAAACGAAACTTGTAGCATTGTTAAATGTTAATATTCCTCTTATTTGAAATACAACTTTGATATTTCTATGATTACATTTCTACTTTGTAATGTTTAGAACAGCAATTTGAGATTTACAGCATTTAAATTTTAGGTTTGCATTGTTGGACTTATCTTTTCGAGAACTGCATGATTGGGAACGACATGATACATCTTGCGAGTAACGAGTTTACATGGTTTCATTTTTGGAACACATCCCCTTCCATAAATAACAGAAATGTATATCATTCTGTGAATACACTCACTCGTGATGTAATATTCTATAATTCACACAACTGGAAACTATTAACATAAATTTAAGGAACTCTGTTATACATTTTGCCAATCAGTTTTGGTTGGAAGATTAGATTTTCCCCTTAAAGAAATGTTAATATTTCGAAGGTGAAATTCACTTTCAAACGCTATATACCCCAATAGATTATTAACGTCCTTGCAAATCTCATCAATTACGACAGCATGGGTATACTGAATACTCTCTCTCCATTTTGTAAGTTGCTGCTCAGGAAAAGGCTTATTAAGGCACTTGAAACATTCAACATCATTTGACCGTAACTGCTTGATGTGTTTTTCAACGTCCTCTGTGAAGGGTATTCCTATGAAGTCATATAAATCCATCACGATGTTCCGAGTATTCACTGTTATATCCTCATAATAAATCAACTTCACCCTGTCTGGGTATATACTCTGGAGTCTTGTAGTCACCAAGACATCATCCAGCATCTTGGAGCAGTGCTGATGACTGAAAGCATTCAGCTCGTCTTCTTTAAAGAAGCCGTAACGGTATTGGCTGAAAATGCTTGGCCGTGGGTCCCGTACTTGATGTATGATCTTCAGCGATTGGTCCTTTCGCAACATCTCCTCGGCCAATCGCATCTTAAATTTGATAGTCTTGATAGCAGTCACTTGTTTTTTTACACAAGGTTCGTGTATTAAAGGTAAACATTTGAGAATGTCTCTCGATGATGGTTTATCCCCTAGACACACGGGGTATTCATCAAACCCATGGTCTAGAACCACCATATCGCCTAGAATCTCCTGCCAGAGAGAATGAAGCTCACATTGGAATATCGTCTTTACAATGTGGTACGACACTTCGTCAAGATTTCCATCACTGAAATGATCAAAACGTTATGTAAGGATCAACATTTATGATAATAAAGAAACTGATTTAAATTCAAAAGAGTTCAGTTAAGAATCTTAATATCATTGGTTCCCAATTTTGTAGCGGTGATGGAAGCATAAGTGCCCAGGCGTTTTAATTTAAGAAGCAAATCCAATTATCAAAAATCTTTCTTGTAGATATTTTTCAATTATATGTCGACTAGCTGGATATAGTCAAGTGCGCACTAGCGATTGCAATAAAAAGACAAGAAATGTTTGAGGCATGTGTTACTTTCTTTCTTAGTCTTCTGTATATTTGAATGTTTCCAAATTGAATTTAGCAGTTGAAAAAAATGGTGATTAAAATAAAAATAAAAAGTTGAAATAAATAGAAGTGTCAACAGACGAAAGCGTACTCTGATTAATGATTAAATAAATATTATTATAAAAAATAGGAAATAGGAAAAATAATATACAATATTACTGATCAAAACTCAATTTATAGTCATTCCGGTTTGGTTTGTCACTGTCATTTATAAAGATACATTCTGCAAGTACTCTACGGATTGTTGCTCATACTCAGAAGAAATATGGTAGATAATTCCATTCATTGAGAATAAATATAGACCAAATAGAATAGACCAGATCTATTTACAACAATGAAAACATGTTTCATACCTCAAGGGTAGACTGTTTCCGTCTAGCCTATGTAGAATATGAGGCCCGTGTCTGTAGAAGCCTCTATATAAGGCATGGAGAGGTTCGTAGAAGTAGAACACATCCGGGTTAGCCTTGAACATACTTCCTAGGAACGTAGACCCGCCCCGGAAGTACGCCATTAAAAGAACGTTGATTCTCTCCACTTGCTGTCCTTGACCCTGAGTCGACGACCTTGGCACTACATGCTTCCTTGATGTGTAGGTGTAACGAACATCTGGAATATGTTTCATAAATGAAAATCTATACTGGAGCATGTCTATGTACGTTCTCCTCTGTCATACAAAAAAAGTCATGTAAATTGTCATGTTGGCCTAAGTATATGATTTTACAATCAATCGATATTCATGAGTCGTTTTTCCAGGATATGTTAATGTGCATTTGGCATTGACTTATGTAAGGCGCTACTTAACTTTATAAGCTTGGTAAACTTAAAAAGTGAAACGACCAGATTTTACAATTCGATTTTGGGGGTTATTTTCTACAGTGTTGCCTAACTGTTATCTATAAATATCTTAGTAACATCAATGTCAATATCAGTGACACACATTAATCTTTGATCACTAGATAACAATGTTAAAATATTTCAGGTCCTTGCAATAGGGAAACATATCATAGATTAAAAATTTAAATATGATTAGTTCATAATATAATTAAATTCAATACTATCAACACTTTTAATCAACTATGATCTATTTAGTAAATATGCTGACAATAAATGAAGTTCAAAAATGATAATGTATCTTCTCAGAATGCATTTCTCTGTAAAGGTGATATCATGGTTTATATTATTGCAATCATGTTACAACAACATTACTTTTTTAAACGCGATATTGTAATTGGCCCGTGTACAACTACATGTAGGTATTACTGCGCAAAACATGTATCTGAACATGTGACTAACGAAAATGTTCTCAGACCGTCGTTAAGACAAACGCATATGTAATGAGGTTTTGCCTCGGTAAAACATATATTATAAAAGTTGTATTAATCGTGCGTGGTTTTAGAGAATAAAGAATCTTGAATAAGGCTGTGTTTAGCTGTTGATTCATTCCTCAATAAGCCTCATCATTCAAATGAAGAATACTTACGAACAGAGAGAAACGTAACACTCATTACGAGAATACAGATGAACAGAAACGTGACTCGTACTGAAAAGGAAAAGAATAAACTGATCAGTGCATAGTTGTGTTTTGTGACATTTTTTTATTCAAATTGAATTTCGTTTATCCGGACGTTTTGGTAACACCCAAAATTCGTCCGGTCATCTGAATCATAACGACATCGTGTTTAGTATGGATGAAGGAAAAGGTATCTCAAGGAATGTCTTCATCAACAATATAAAAGAATGATAAAAATCACGTTTAGAAGTTTAAGAGTATGTGATGTAATCAGTAATCACAGTTACATGAAAATTCTGTGTGATATTTAGAAGATTCAGCTATATCATGTCAGTACTCAATGATTGTATGTAGTTAACGTTATCATAGCTCCCGTTAAAATGCCCAATTAACAAGTCTAAAATGAAGTACTGGATTAAATTAACAAAATAATATGGGCATGGAGACATTAGATAGTTAAGACTTGCCTACATGATTTTCTGAAAATAATATTGAATGAATAGAACGATCAAGTTACGTCAGGTTTTTTTTAAAATAATAGATGACGTCATGATGATATATTTTTCTCACCTGGGAGCCTCCTAGCAGGTAAGAAACACATCTGTATAAGCTTATTAATCCACATCAGTGAGAATAAAGGTAAGTAATGGTCCGGCTTTCTCTATGTGTACTTTTGTATCTATATTTTTATATTCAAAACGACAGAAAAGCATTATTTACATTTATACCATCACAGGTGTGTGTTCCCATCTTGTATAAACAAAGCACTGTTGTGCAAACCTTGAAGACGTCATTGTATTGATTACAGATGGCGGTTACAGTGGCTAGATGTGAGTTATGTTTTTTTAAAGTATGATATGTGGTAATACCTCTCGTGAAAAATACATGATACCATCTAAGATAAAGTTTAGTTTAATCCACAAGTGATATTTACCAGGAAGCAACTAAACTAAGTATTGTTAAGTCATTATATGATACATATACATATATATGATACATGGAACAAACTACACTAAGTATTTTAAGTCATTATATGATTCATATAATGTTAATGAAAAATATGCCTTTGAATTGTAAGAAATTGACGTTCTGAGATGTCCTTAGCTAGAACTAGACGAGTTGCCTTAGCGCAAATAAACCAATATGAATAAGATATATAACTGTCACATATGAAGGATTTTGTAAGGCAAAATATAAACCAGTGTTTTCGAAATTTTGACCCCTGGTCACTTCAATGACCTGCCAAATTTGTTACAGCTATCTGCAAGGTATGATATACGAATATGTCAACGCAAACAGAATCTTAAATTATGCAGTGAAATTTCATTATTATCGGTTTCGTTTTCACAATAAGATTTCTCAAAGACGTTAAAAATTACATAATATTTGCACTAGATTACGAAAGTGAGTGAACAAAAATAAGATACGCTGCTGCATACAGAGACATAAAACTAAAAGAATGATACTCTTAGATATGGACTACTGAATCCTTATTATACATGTGTCTATCGTCTGTTTTGTCCCTGCGTGTTATTGATTGCATTCGGCACATGAAATGGGTACATATTGCATCATTGCATCATAATATTAGAAGCTTAAAGACACCTTGGTTTCCTGAGTTGTTCGATCATGTCTCTAAGGTGCCAATCTATCGAGGCTGAAACGTTAACGGTATCACAGCATGTTATTTCAGCACCAAGAAAGGGACTTTCAGCTATCTGTAAACAACAAGTTGACACGTCAACACCGCAATGTCCTGTTGTGTATAAGTCCACAAAGTAGCAGGCATAATAAGGCTAGCATGTAGCCAATTTCGGCCTGGCATGTTTCTGGCACCCAATGGATATATTTGATGAGACGCATAGGATTTTATCTATTAGGACCATTTTAGAGACGTTAAATATGGAATCGGTTGTCATTCTCAACCAACAGATGTCAACGAACTCATTGTCACCAGGTACCGCCTTCCAGAAGATGAGCGCTTACTTTGCAAGGTATTGCAAATTCTGATTGGATGAAAATACCGGCGTATCAATAGTGCGAACTCTCTCCCACGGTGATTTTCATTAACTCCCAAAAGAGGTAGGGGAAGTAGAATGTTGATCCAGCCTCTGTTCAAATACGATTTCCATCAGTTCCCCCTGGCGACAATACTGCTCCACAAATCATCTGAAATATTTCAACCAATGGAAAAACCCTCGCTTCGAAAAACGGTTTCAATCAAAGGACCTATGCAACAATTGAAAAGGCAAAACGGTGTTTTTAACAGCACCGCTGTTTGCACAACTAATTTGATAGCATCCAATCAGGCTACTCCCTTGACAGCCCACAAACTCGGCTCGTTCGAACAGAGGTTGAGTCACCTTTATTAACTTTATCTCCCTCTGTGGAAGTAGGAAACTAGAAGAAGTGATGTTCAGCCTAACATTGAGAATCGATAAATACAAAACTCGTAATTGATTATCAAAGAAAAGTTATTTATTTAGTACATTTATTTTGTAAAAGCATATTTATTCGAAGCAATATATATTCATCTTCCCACCAGCGGTGCTTGAGAGGCTTGTTGTGTTTCTGAAAGATAGAACATAAATTGCATGGTAAAGGAAATATTATACCGAAACATATTGATATCCTCCTTTCCGTTCACCTCTTTGAAAAGAGTAAAAACGTTTTTGTGTCAAATTTCTTGCAAGAGAGAAAAGGTAAACCAATGCCCGAAACAAACGCACCCCGGCGAAATACATCGAACCATCCACCCGAACACTATTCTCTCTCCTTGGTAGGTTGTAAAAGTAGTAAACTTCCCGATCAAACCTCTCTTTAGATAATGCCAGTTCACTGGAATTCTCAATTAAACGCTTATCGCATGGAAGGGTGGTTGTTTTCACTGTGACGTGTGTCATTCAACCGCAACAATCGTTTAAACAGCTCTGAACGCACAAACAAACCAATCAGGATTCTCCCTTTCTATCCAGTCGAGTGGCTTTATTCTAACAGAGCTTGTGTTTGAATTTCATTACTTGATCTACATGTTCATGTGTGGGGACACCAAAACTGAATTATCATTTCTTGCACATGATAAACTATGGAAACAAAGGCAGTTCGTGTCGATGTTAATAAATAAGGTGGTACATTTTAAGAGGACGTGTTGTGAGAGAAATAGAACATGGAAGAACATGACAAGCAAAAATGTGAGAATCGTTACCTAAACGTTAACACACATCAAAACAGTGAACTATGTTCCGAGTCCTACACTTTCCTTTTACAAATTAATATTATATGAGAAATAAAACTCCTTAAATATTATTTTTTCAAATTTATGTATATACATGTACACCTTAATCCTCCTATGTATCGTAAAATGCTGCACATGTTTGTCTCTCTAAAGTAAAGGGAACATATGTTCGTGATAAAGATAACTGTCCACTTACTTTTCGTCCAATGAACAATTGCAGAAGTCGGGTCACACAGTTCACTAGGGTCATCAGGGTTTATCTCGTTGGCATAGAAACAGGAACCCATTATCTTACAAGTGTTTGGCTGAAACAATGGTTAAGTATGTGTATGTTATATCTCGGGTAAATTAGAGTAATTAAATGTTCAACTCATTCGAAAGCCAAATAATTCTGCTAAATAAAATTGACCATCACCCATCACCAATATTGATGGACACTCGCCTTTCCGAATGTTTTAAACATGATGTATAGTACTGAATTAACACAATGAGAGAGAAATACTTTAAGATATTAAGTTAATAAAATAATTTTTCGTAATTTGTTAATGTGTCATTTACGAATGACGTCATGAAATATTGTTAAGCATCCTAACTGTACTCAGATGTCACGAACTGAGGAAGTTATCAAAACGATGTTAGAGGGGATTATTTAAAGTCTTTAAAAATACATATTCTAAAAGATTAATGAGATATGACTATCTGGAAACAGAAATTCGGGGAATATAATTAGCAGACTAGGGGTAATAACACGCAGGTTCTTAAAATATTCATTATTGAAAATCAGTTATGTCAAGTATATCATCTTCAGCGAATCAATCATCTTTGTTCTCGATAACCCGTAGATGCAGACGAAACTGTCACAGAAAGAAGGAGGAAAAGATAAATTATTTACTTCATATGCCAGGAGGTATATAAACTGTTTTGTAGCGTTTAACCGCTCTGATCCCCTCTGGGTTCGCCACTGAACTTGTACCCACCTTTTGGAGGCATCTGCCTCTAGAAACATCGCAGTCGAGACATTTGTCGTCGTAAATCATATATGTGAATGAATCGGAGTATATCGCGCCGTCACATGACAGTCTTATATAGAACCCTAGCGCCGTGCTATCTGAATGTAAGAATAAGAAGAGGACATCTATATAAGATCTATACACTTGAAAATGATGCTAATTCCATTATCACATGACAATCTTCTAAAGAACACACCCATTCTACCTGAGAGTCATAATAAGAAAAGGATGTCTAAGTGATACGACGTCTGATGACATGATGTCTGCTGTCTATGAGAACATCATCGGGGACTAAGGGACCAATGCATTGAAATATCTGAACCCTTACACTTGGCAATACGATCTGTAAATCACTATGATATTGACGTTTAAAAAAGAACCAACGTGCTCTTCTCTGAAGTTGAAAGATAAAGAGGATGAAAGATAAAGAGGATGTTTAAGTTTACAGGATTCGCAACGGCTTTCTGGAACCAAAGACATAACGAAAGCAATTGGACTTAAATATTTGAACACATACACATGTAAATACGAGATATCCTAAATAGAATGTCATGTTTTCACAAAGACAGATTTTCTACATTTGTTTTTCCCTGGTTATAACTTCATAGAATGTCACGAGAAGATGTAAAATAAAATATGAAGGATATCAGGGTAGCTGCTGAAGCTGCTGGGAAACTGAAATCGAGTGTCACGCAAGGATGTAGCATCTCCGACCATAAAGGGGCAGTAGCACGTTTTTTTTCAAATTCTATATTTCAATTTTTACTGATAATTGCACGTTAATGCTTTATGTATTATTTTAAAGGTGTCACAAACATCATTGAACAAACCAATCATCCATAGTCAGAGAACAAATCATAAAGATAAACATAAAGACCATTGGCAGCAATTTGTGTGTGAACACATTTATTCATTGTGTATAAGAAAAGGGAATCGCATTGCTAAACGTTACATTATATATTTGAATTCTTACTGCTTCATTTTAAAGTCCAAATACATTGTCTTTTAGTTGGAACCAGTTACTTTGATTTTCCTGACATCATCGTATATTGCCCATCAAAACGTGCTCCAGCCACTTTAAACGTTGGTATAACGCAACATGAATTCAATACCTGGTCCCCGAGTGACGAATCCATGTAGATAAATCCATAGCTTTCAGTAATACAACACAACAACAATTTTAACAAATTGCTCCAGCCCCTTTAAACATGAATGCAATACCTGGTCTCCGGGTGACGAATCCATGTAATATAATCCACAGCTTTCAGTATCAAGAAAACACAACAACAATTTAACAAAAACGTTAACGATTAGCAACTACTTCTTCTTTTTATAGAAGTCACTAACCTGTAAAGGACTGCATAAGATGAGACAGTGAGAGAGACACGCTGAACTTGTTCTCATAAACCGGGTCTACAACGTACGCCGTTGATGTGTTTTGAAAAAACCCGTTGATCAGCTGAAGGTAGAGGGCATGACTTTTTAATGTGAATAACTATAGTCTATATTTGCTTATATCAATATGTGAGGTTTAGTAGACTATGACCATGGTATATTGCTGAACAGTATTTTCATCGATGTGGCACATTAAGGTGTTAGTGACATATCCTTTTTCTCTTAAACAAACTTTTGTTATCAACAGTTATGTCGTTTTCAAGATATAACGTACAGGACATGGGTTCTCAGATTTGAAAACTGTATATCCCAAGTATACTGTTTCTATAAAACAAATGACAATTTACAATATGTTATGTCATAATTAGTGACGATTTGAAACAAGTATTAAAATAATGAACATATTAACGCCTATCTATGTGATGTCTCAGGATTGATAACATTTTGCCGATTTTGCAAAATTCCAATAATTATTGCAATTGAACGGATGTTTTAACGTTTATGAAAACCTTTTAATTATTTGAATTTGCATCTTCCGAACGCATCCGACGAGATATGCATTTACAAGAAATTCATATTCACCCTTGCGACAACCCGACGGGAAAGCTGTGACAGGAAGTAGCCTGATTATTGAGCTATGGCGCAGGCCAATCAAAAGCGGGGACATAAAAACATCACATGTAGATTACGATTTGCAGCACAAACTTCAAACACTTCGTGCGGTAAGTGACATACAAATGTTTTCCCTCATCTTTTTTTAACGATGTGCAACCACAAACATATTTTGACCTTTCAAATTACTTTATATATTTCAATTGCGCACACAGAAGTGTAATAAAACGATGCGATGTCTAAATAGAAACTGAGAAATACAGCCTTATTCTACGCAGTATTTAGGTGACCTATATTTACGCATCGTTTTTATGACTGTTGCCACAACGTAACTAAGGGATTAATTTGAAATTAAATTTCGCTTCGAGTTCGAGTTGGACTGACTAGGTTCGTAACGAGCGATTTGATTGCTCAATGCAAGGGACGTAACTTTGTTTGTCCTACAGGGGGCGCTGATAGAGTCACAACTTTCCCGTCGAGTTGTCGCAAAGGTGAATATGAATTTCTTGTAAATGCATATCTCGCCCGATGCGTGCGGAAGATGTTGAGTTTGATGAATTTTAATTTCGTACGTTCGTATTGGGTCTTTTCTTTACTGTTTGAATTTGATTGTTTGGCATTGGGTACATTTGTTTTCCTAAGTGAGATAACTTATATACCGAATAGCTCAACTGTCCCTTCATCATCCTGTCTCAAGGTACGAACGTTACGCTTACTTCACTAATCTGTACCCTGGACTCAGAAGCTAGATTCGCTCTCGCGGCCCGACTTGGGATATAGCCAATAAAATCATTTTCTCGTTGAAAGGTGGCGAGAAAATGATTTCATTGGCTATATCGCCGCGCGAGCGAATCTAGCTTCTGAGCCCAGGGTACAGATTAGTGGAGTTAGCATAACGTTCGTACCCTGAGACAGGATGTCCCTTGATATAACCATGATCATTACCATATGTAAGAGGTATGTAGCAGTACCTTGATGGGTTGCATAACAACAGAGAGGGTGTCACTGGGGTAGACGTGCTCTGTGACAAGGATGGGCCTGGTGCAGTGATCGCTGGACATCTGACACACGTCACCACTGACGAGGAGGAAATGAAGATATGATGAGGACAAGACTTAGTGGTAAGAAAACAAACAATGAGAATGAAGTTATGGTGTTGCGAAGAATGAAAGGGGGAACAGGATGAAAAGACGAAGAAAGCATGATACAGAATATTAATTTTGGTAAAGATTTGAGTGAGTGTGGAGAGAGAAATGTGAGTGAGGAGGAAGAAATAAATGAATAAGAGAAAGAATGAATTAGTGAGTGGAATAAATGAATTGATGAGACAGAGAGAGAATGAGTGGGAAGGAAGAAAGGAATGAATGAAGAGAAAGAATGAATGAGTGGGGAGTGAAAATAACGAATGAGGAGAAAGAACAAAGGAATGAGGAAGTGGAAAGGGGGAACAGAAGGAAAAGTTGAAGAATACTTTATTACGGAAATTGATTTTGGGAAAGATCCGAATGAGTGAGAAGGAAAATGAATGAGTGAGGATGAAGAAATGATGAGTGAGTGAAAGGGGGAACAGAAAGGAAAGACGAAGACTACATAATACGGAAATTACTTATCATGTGTCAATATTAAAAAAATTAGAATGTCTTTAGCTCGTTTCCGTTGCTCATCCCATGACTTCTTAATAGAAAAGGGTAGATTTACAAATATCCCAAGACAAATCAGAATCTGTAAATTCTGTAAATATCGTGTCTTTGAAGACGAATATCATTTTCTCCTTGTATGTCCAGCATATGATAGCATACGTAAAAACTTTATTAAAGAATTCTATTTTGTACACCCATCAATTGATAAGTTTTCTTTGCTTTTGAATTGTTTGAATGAAACTGTAATTCAGAATGTAGCTGTTTTATCTACCATGCAATGCTGTTAAGAAATTTGTATATATGAAATGTACTATAGGCCTGTGGCCTTCTCAGTACTGAAATAAAGATTGATTGATTGATTGAGTGAGAAGGAAAATGAATGAGTGAGAAGAAAGAAATGATGAGTGAGTGAAAGGGAGAACAGAAAGACAGGAAAAGACGAAGACTACATAATACGGAAATTGATTCAGGGAAAGATTTGAATGGATGAGGAGGGAGAAATAAGTGAGTGAGGAGGGAGAAATAAATGAGAGAGGAGAAAAAAATATATGAGTGAGGGAAGGGAAATGAATGAGTGAGAAGAAAGGAACGAAAGGAACGAGGTGTTTAAAGGCAATAATAATGAGCAAAAATAAAGCACTGAAAGAATAAAAGTAAGAATATAACAAAACGGAGTGAAAAGGAGAGAAAGGGGAGTAAGGTAATTAGAGACTTGAATACAATCGAGCAGTTTCGTATTGTATCTGCAGAACTCCCATATTAACAAAATATTTAGAAGACCAAAGGTATTGTATACGTAATTGGCTGCACAAATGGCTTTGCTTATTAATAACATTTACTTTTCAGCCAATGTAACGTCGTTATGCATGGAGGTTGAAGCAATTGTGGCGTAATCATCGGAGTTTCAGGTTATGCTGCGAAATATTGCTAGAAGCGAGTCATTTCTTTGACTGGTTATATGCACATTGACACGAGGCACTTGTCCTCATAGGCAACTGTAGGATCTGTGGGCTGACGGATGCCTAGAACTATTAAGACATCGGAAGAATTTCGTATTTGAGGCAAAATGAAGAAAGTGCGCGCGAGAGAGAAAGAGGTGAGAAAGAAAAGATATCATTAAAATGAAGCTATGTATAGGATGAGAGCAGATATATTATATGAATGAAGGGAAGACGAAGAGTATCTGAAAAGGAACAACATTTGGGTATGTAGTACAAACGAACATATGAACAGTTCTTATACGGAGAACAGAAAAACGAAAGGCGTTATTACGATTTTTTTACGAAAATGTAAACGTTAAATTCACCATCCAAATAAACACTAATTTCTTGATATAGGGCTAAATATGTGCAAACAGGGAAACTTGTTCATTAAAAATAAATTAACAGCATTAAGTAAAGTTTTTACCGGAGTCTTAACAGATTCAAAACTTTATTTGACAACAAAAATGAAATCTCATTTTTGCTATTTGAATTGGGAATTACCCTTTTATCCCATGGATGATAGGCTTAGAGCGCTTGGGAGCCTGACAGTCGTTACCATTCATAAAGGAGCAGATACAAGCACCGTGCTCACACCGGCCAGCCATGCTGCAGAAGTTGGGACAGATCTCTGTTGTGAGTGTGCCAGGGGGCAACAAATGCCCCCCACTGTTAGTGTACGTCTTCTCGTCACTGAAAGCATGTTCCTGGCACCACCATTGGAAAGCAAGAGCTCCGCTGGTGAAGAACTTCTTTGATCCCGATTCCTGTATGAAAGAGAAATAATTCTTGAAATAAATTCTGGTTTCATGTTACTATAGAAGAATTAGTCTTGAAGGAAATTCCCGTTTACTGTTTCTCAAGAGAAAATATGCATGACGGAAATTGCAATACCCCGTTCTCGGATTTGAATTATTCTTTAAGAAAATATAGCTTTCCTGGTATTCTAATTATTTTTGAATGTATTACAATTTTCTGTAAATAGAAAAGATAACATTTGAAAGAATTGCAATTTACTGTTATTTGAGACAAATTATTCTTGAAGGGAATTCCTTGAGTTTTTTGTTATTTGAAAATTATTTTTGTAGGAAAATCCCATTTTCCTTTTACAGACTTATTACGTAGTAAATAATAACCCGGTGCCGAGGGGTTATGGAAAATAAGGTTTTTGGGTTATTATTTGATTTACACTCCCGCGGAAGACAACTACAATGGTTTCAGCTGAATTTGTTTATATACAATTAATTTAAAAACGTTTTACTGATATCATTCGCGGGTTTATCATGTCTTGATAAGAACAAATATTTAAAATACTCCAAGATTTGTGTTTTAGAAATAAACGCTTGATATCTTACAATAAAAACTATTTTATTACGGTGTTTCAACTACATTGGTTTACATACATATAATTGAAAAACGTTTTAGTGATCCATTTTGCGATTTTGATAGGTCTTGATAAGAATACTATTTTAAACTACTCACAATATCCCCTGCTTACCGTTTTAGAACTAAAAACTTGATCCCTTACATTAAAAACTTTTTATTGCAATATTAATATATATTTATAGGGAAAATCAAAAAACCAAACATGACACACAAAAATTTACATCTACTGGCATGGATCCTCTGTAGCCCAACAGGTAACGGAGGAGCGCTGCTTGACAAAATGGTAAAGACCAAGAATTACCTGGTATATTAATGGAGATGATATATATTAAACATTTCTTTCGTGCCGTGAACTTTACATTTATCGTGGAAAACATCACGTTAGCTTATTTTACGGTGATGTTTTTGATCAAATAAATACTTATTTTTGTTTACTTATGAAAAAAGTCAATTGATTCTACAATATGACAGTGCATGTCCTTATCATGCCCGTTTACATGACGGAACGTTTATAGATTTGTAAGGATCAGACCGGACGTAAATCCCATAGAACATGTTATGGATGAGATTGGCAACAAAGTTACGAAATGGGTTATTTTGACAAAGCAGGGAGACAATCAATTTCGTTTTTCTCAAACCATATTGTTCATCAATATTATTCACTCACAATGAATTGAAACATATGTTCGTTCACATAAATATGTATGCTCTAAATAAACATTTGCATAATAATATGTTCAAGGTCAATGACAAAAACCTAACATTGACAGCTTCTTAGATATATAATGTAAGAACATCTACAAACACATATCCCAACAGTACGTCCAATACCTGTCATGCTTATTCAAATTCTATGTGCTCATTTACTTCTATCCTAAACCTTTCCAATATTCATGACAGTATGACCAAAGAATCTCCTCACCACCAAATCCTCAGAGCATATGGAGAGGAAATTCGACATTTCAGCCTGGAACTTGGCCGCACAGTATTGTGGAACCAGTCGAGATGTTTGATCAGAACATTCCTTTGTTAGCCCTGATTGCATTTTGCCAGCGAGGTTAAAGCCTGGAACTGGATGAGGAAATGTCAAAGCTTATAGTAACAGGTAGGTGATATATTGCATGCATACATATTTCTTCTCTTTAACAGGGGCGTGGTAGCGCAGTGGTTAATACGTTCAGCGCAGATCATGGGGTCCGGGGCTCGACCTGCGAGGCGGCTGCAACTTTGTCTGCAGTAGAGAACTAAACGCAGTCAGGTTTGGGTGAAATGCTATATTGAAGTTTAGCGCACTGGCACCCATAGTTGGCGCAATGACACCCATAGTTTGCTAGTTCCAACAGATACTCGCTGGTTTCATCGCCATGCATAGCAACAACAGTGTTGCAGGCTTTCTTTCTGTAAATATACTTGGAGCATCCGTGATTAAGTGAAATATGCTCAAATGTGGTGTTCAATCTCAAGTCACCGCACCTGACTTATAGTCCAGCAGATAAGTGGGGAAATTGTGCCATTTGTGATACAAGCATGAAACTTGGTATACTCATAGAGCATTCTTTTATGAAAAGTTTGAGGAATAGGGACATTTAAATTTATCGGCTCTATTTTTAGTAACTCAAATCAATATCACTTTTGGTCGGACCCGGGGTCACGGGCGTCAAGTCAATATCACTTTCTGTCGACTATCACGTGACCGGTTCTCGACCAATCGGATTGCCGGAAAATTACGCTCACATAATAATTAAATTTATCATCCAAAACTGTGTTCCACAGGAGATAACGCTTGTGGAAGATCAAGCGATAAAAGTAACAAATACTTTTACTTTTATCAACGAGTGTTGATATATTTGATATCAGAAGACACGAGGGTGAGATTCTATTTATCATCCAAAATCATTTTTCATCACATAAGTATGAACAATGTACATCTTTGAACACTGCATAGCCCTCCAACTCCTAAACCAGTGATGTCATAGCATTGTGACGTCATCGTGTTAATGACGTCATAGCATTGTGACGTCGTTGTGTTTATGACGTCATAGCATTGTGACATCATTTCTGATGATGCAAAACGTTTGTGATGTCATGTCCCTTCTGATGACAGAGCATTGTTCAAAGCGACTTAGGAGATATCTCTTGATCTTTCACAAGCGATATCTCCTGTGGAAAACAGTTTTGGATGATAAATAGAATCTCACCCTCGTGTCTCCTGATATCAAGCCTCGAATATTTGTTATTTTTATCAACTTGTGTTGATATATTTGATATCAGAAGACACTTTGGTGATATTATCTATTTATTCCTAGAACAAAAATGACGGCCATTCAAAAATTAGGGTATTATTTCATTATCTTAAGTTATACTACTTAGAGAAGCACACCAAGGATTTTTGTTTTAATGATGATAATTAAAGTCAAAAGATTTAAAAAACATTATTTGGTCTTCATTTTTCACTAAAAATCAAGATTTTTGAAATTTCTAATTATCTCTCGACAAGATTGCACAGATCAAAGAAGACGAGAGTAACCTGTATCTGGGCTAGCTTTGGTCACGTGACCAAGCCTCAGAGAACGGACACCAGAGCCAACCTACTCGCAGGAGGGGAGGCAAGGGTGGGAATTAAAGATTGGTGGGTTGTCAACGGAAGATATAAATACTTACGTTTACTAAAAACATACTATTATTTAACTTACTATTACCATCTCCGACTCACTGTAGTCCAGATTACAACAGCGGTAAAGAGCTACTAGACCCAAGCAAGAAGGTAACCACCTCAACAGTCAAACCTATGGTAAGAGGTTCCGGGCCCCTGTTAAAAGGGTGCAACAAGCCGCGAACCTGGAAGAAAGACAACCAACACAACGGAAAAAGCGATGCGAGGTTTTTTTTTTTAATTCAACAACATGTGAATATGACATAACTGTCAGCTGCAATCCCTCTGGAGTAGCAAGACCTAAAGTGAGTTGCTGAGCAAATACTTGAGGCATCATCCTTACAATGCCCGTAAGGTCTTCTGTAGAAACGTCTCGAGGGATGGTAAAGACCATGTATGACTTCCAAAAACTATGATGGCCGAGAGGGGCCATTTTAATTTCGCGTTAATGATCAACACGAAATCGCGAAATGGCGAAAACTATACCTCGAAATTGCGAAATGGCGAAATGAACACAAAGCGAAATTGCGACACATGTAAACGGAATCGCGAAACATGTACACGAAATCGCGAAACATGTAAACGAAATCGCGAAACATGTAAACGAAATCGCGAAATTGCGAAAGGTGCGAGAAGCGAAAGAGCGAAAGAGCGAAATCACGAAACATGGTAGAAACGAAAAAACGAAATCGCGAAACGTGAACGAAACAAAAGTGCGAAATCGCGAAATTGCGAAATCGCAGAAGTGCGAAAGTGCGAAAGTGCGAAAGCGCGAAACTGCGAAACTGCGAAACTGCGAAAGTGCGAACGTGCGAAAGTGTGAAACCAGGTAAGTGTTTATTGCGCATGTCTATAATGTCTAGAAGAAAAACTACAAGTCTGTGTGGTTTTTGCTACATCTTTTTTTCGGGACGTCTAGTGCTGTTGTCACGTAGCGCATGTGCAAGTTAGTTACACCATTTTAAAGACAATTTTAAGACCTTTATATCGATACTTTCAGATATAATATAGCATGTCTGTGTCAAAAGTTATGACGCCCGCAAAAAGGGTGGTTAAATCGGCGTAAAGTTTGAAAAACTACAAGTCTGTCTACTATTTGCGACATCTTTTGCGGGACGTCTAGAATTCACCATGAAGCGCATATACGTGTAACTTACATCAATTTAAAGACAATTTCAATGCCGTTATGGCGATATTTTTGTATTTGATATAACTTATCTGTGAAAAAAACTCGTTTTTTCGTTTCTACCATGTTTCGTGATTTCGTTCTTTCGCTTCTCGCACCTTTCGCAATTTCGCGATTTCGTTTACATGTTTCGCGATTTCGTTTACATGTTTCGCGATTTCGTTTACATGTTTCGCGATTTCGTTTACATGTGTCGCAATTTTGCTTTGAGTTTTAGTTTTCACGATTTCGCGATTTCGTGTTGATCTTTAACGCGAAATTAAAATGGCCCCTCTCGGCCATCATAATTTCCTGTGTACTCCGCTGCGAATGGCGAAGACCTCCTACTCCCCTGTCAGAGGGAATGCATGCGTTCCTAATAGATACGGAGAGCTGGAACAGGACAGAGAAACTGCACTCTTCGTCCGTGAGGAATGCCGATCACGCAAGGGCGTGAATGTGAAACACCCTGACTCACTCATCAGATCCCTGGATCTTACACACGAAGTCCGGTGCAAGTTCCTTTGTCGCTCTCCCCTCATCCCTCACTTAAAACCGAAGCAAATCAGCCTGCAAAGCATGCTGTAGCTCCGAAATCATTCGCCACCAAATGGTTATGTCGTATTCAGCTGAAATGGTCTCAACTGCAGTAGGCCCCTCCGAGTGAGGTCCTGCACTTAGGTAGCAGCCCGATCATCTGTTGGACCTAGCGGAGCAACAAGTCTATTCGCTTTAACGGAGATCATCTGTTGGACCTAGTGGAGCAAAATGTCTATTCGCTTTATCCGTTAGCGGGGGACTGAGCAATGTCCAGAATAGCGCTCAAGAAGGTGAGCGAGGTGGTTGACTTGGATAGGTTAATCAGCAACCCAACTGAACAGAGCGATTAGCGATGGGTACCGAACAGGCGAACCCGTCGCCCATGTACGTGGTGACCTGGATATGGTGAGTGAGAAGAAAGTTCACTATTGTTGAGTCACCCTGGTGAAAAGCCACGGAGCGAATGATATTACAAATGGCAGCACAATCTAATGAGAATGGCGATCCGCCAGGACGAAACTGAGGTACTTGTAGTGCTCCCGGGAATGGGAATGTGCAATTATGCGTTTTCCAGGCCAAGGGCTCCAGCAACTGCATGACTGATGACAAAAACAAGTGACAAAGATATGGCGGCAGTACGAGGAAGGAGTGGTTAATTTCGACTTGTCGTTAATCAGCCGCTATTTTCTTCTATCTCTCTTGGAGGGAACGAACAAAGGGGAGTAGAACCCAGACTTGAGGTTTGGGACTGAGATTTCCTCCACTGCCCCCTTGGATATAATAATCTTTATCTGTTCAAACGTGAGCTTGTCTGCCGCCCGCAATGCTTCGTTTAGTCGCAGGTGAGAGGTGGGCAGAGACGAAACTGGTATCTGGAATCCCCGCTTCAGAAAGTGACACACGAAAGGGTTCAGCCCCAGCTGATGTCAATACTGATGATGCCAAGGACCCCGATTCGAAAGGACACGCCTCCTGCCTACAAGGGGTAGGCTGACCTCCCTATCTTCTTGGGAGTGAACGGACCCGATCTCTGCTCCCACTGCCAGCCTGTTGGTCCTGTCAAGTCCTGCTGTGTCCATGGCAGAGGGCTTCTTGAATGGCTAAGGCGTACCGACCGACCTACCGATCTCCGGACCATCCCTGCCGAGGTTGATGACTCAACATACCTGAGCGAGGCCTCCCTAAGCGGATCCGAACGCACGGTAGAGATCTGGAGCCCATTTTATATCTCCACCTATTCAGAACCTTTGTTTTGCTTGAAATCAACGGGACAAGAAATAGCCTCTTCAGTTTCTTCCTGACATAAAACCAACTTCTTCCTATTAGCCAGAGTAGACTAGTAGCATTCTAACCTGCTTAAAATGTTTATTAGCCAATGTCGGTCACGCAATACGCAGCACCACCAATGCAGTCTTGGATGGAAAATATTTTGAAACATCATAATTGTTAAGAGCACCTCAAGAAGCAAAGACTGAAGTCCCGTGGAGTCAGATATGTATTAGATGGGCCCAATTCTGCAATAGCAATTGTAAAACATTTTTTGCCCTCATGTACCACTGCAGTTGGTCTTTTTGAGCTCTGTATTAAACAATTGCATAGCATATCAGGCTAAGTAAACCTAGCCTAAATAATACTCGCTGCACTCAATATTGAGTCTAGCAAGATGTATTAGCAGGTCGCGTCAGCCGACCTTTGACCCTCCAACGTTATATGTGCGAACGCATACTATTGCGGCTTGGTAAGACGATCCCTGATTGGTCAATTCCATAGATCGGCTGACGCGACCTTCCGCTACATCTTGCTAGACTCACTATCGGAGTGAAGCGAGCATTATTGAGGCTAGGTTAATTTAGACTGATAGCATATGCACAACAAGTAATTACATAATACCTAAATTGTGTTTTACCTAAACACACGTTTTTGTACTCGTTGGTATAATTCATTAACTATTTTTCATATATTAATTTGTAGCCGCCATTTAAATCTTGAGGCAATCTGGAATGTCCCTATATCCAAATTTCACTCTTAGGGTACCCCCTAACTGTGTACCAAATTTCATGCTTGTATCATTAAAGGCACAATTGTATATAAATTCTTCACATATCTGCTGGACTACTAATCTTAAAGATGCTATATCATAGTGCAATAATTTTTAAAGTATTTTTAATGTATACGTTGTATTTTTAGAAAAATTTAGCGACCAACCTTGAGAAAATCGGACCAAAATTCATCAAATAGGAGATAATTTACCAAATAATACCGAAACGGCAGTCGACATAAGGGCGAATCAAGTGTGGCCATTTCACAACTTCCGGTTTCTAAATGTACGCTTGAAAACCGTCTTTTTCGCGCTCAACTAGATTTTATATTCTATTTCTCCGAATTAGGTATTCGTTGCTGTCAAAGTTGATACCCATTGAACGCAATTACGGTAGTTGAGACACGGTGTAAATCCTACAAGCATAATGATTACGTCACCGAAAGCGGGTTCACAAAATGACATGCCCTTTCTAAGAGGGCTACTGTGCTTGAAGCGTCGAAATAAGTATGTTATTGTTGATTAAACAATCTAAATATGATATCAAAATTTCGACGAAAGATTGTTCTACAAAGTGATGTATTTCATTTCTCAATAGCTAAGTTTCATCCTGAACCGCTTGCAAGTATGATACAGCATCTTTAAAGGAAGTTATAGTACCCTGTTTTAACGAACAACACCGATGCACCTTAAACTTCGGGTGGAGTTCAATTATTGTGCGAAATCCTTACAGAAATTACAGATTACGTGATAGGTAATACAAATACGGTTTTCCGGGGCAGAGGGACCTTATCACAATTACCGCCCGAGGTTTCGAGATTGAGTCAGATTTGGAGCGAAATTAGGAGAAAAAGCGTCCCCGAACAATAGAATGACGTCACTTAATATTAATAAGGTTTCAAAGTACCTGGTATGGAGACCTTCTGTGGAGAACCATAGTCTGGATTTATTTCATGAGGGGTGTGCTTGGAGCACCGAGCTCTTGGAATCAACTGGAAAGTGAATGATTAGGGTTTGATCATTTTTAAACACGCTTAAATGATGTTCAAGAACCTGTGACCTTTCACTGTCATAATAATTGGATATATTAGTCTTGGTCTAAATAAAATCAATCACCGTTCTAGCTGACGGATTAAAGGAGGTTAAAGTAATTTCATATAAGAGGCTCATTGCATTCTCAAAATCGTATTTGGAAGAATGGTTCAAAATGAAATCCTGAAAATGTTTTTCAAGAAAATATGTTTTGAAATCACCCTTCCTTTATTTGGGTCAGCCAATAAAACTGTGAACTAACGCTTGGTTGAGGACATAAGTTTGCACCCAAACTCTTAGCTCACACTACCGTTTTCTTAGCTAACCAGATTCAAATTCAAATTCAAATCCCTAAAATTGTGTAATTAGGATATTGTTTAACCCAAGTTACCAAGCCATTATATTCCATTATCCCATTTCAAAATCTTTTCATTGATTATTATTTCATACATAATTGTAATTTGAGTACCAATATTGCACATGAAAAGTCCAAGGTTTGCTTGTGTTAGAGCATCGGAACTTTTGTCCCTGAAACAAGCAACTTTACCATGCCATTTGTGTCGAAAGTGAAGGGCACCATTGGATCCCTCACAAGCCCAAAAGGGCTGCAGATCGGATGCGGACCGCCACATTGACAGTAGTAGTGGGGGTTGTCCTGAGAAGCGGTAACCTGCAGGAATGGTGCTGCGGCTTCTTCGAACAAACTCTCCTGGGCGCTTAGGCTGAAAACATCATTCTTCACGATTGTCATGAATGAAATGAATTTGTAATAACGTTTACAATGATTGTCTCAAAAATTATATACTACCGACATGAAACAAGTGAACTGAAGAAATCACAGTGAATGCATAGCTTCTTCAAATGTGAGTAATATCATTTAGGGAATAATGAGATTGATAATTGTCGCCCTCATGTTGCACAGCACCCTCTCATAAAGGAAAGATCTGGTTTGAACCTACTGCATAATTACTTTTTAGAATATATAAGGTGTTGTTGAGTTTGGTCACCAACTTGACAACAAAGGCTAGCGACACCAACAGTATGAGGGAACCTAGTCCCAGTCGGTACTAATGTTTCTGATATACTGAACGTTTGGGCAACTTTTCCTTCCCTCAATGTTGTACCCTCAATTCTGCAATTTCTCAGTTAATTATTGAGATACTGTCACTGTTTTCGGTGTGTGTTAATCTCAATAGCATCGGTGAGCTTTCAAATTATAAGCGTTTAGTGTGCATGTGAACATACTGTTAAAGAAGTGTATGGAATGTCATTCGTTTATGTCAACAGTACCTGTAGATGCATTCAAGTTCACAGTTCCCTCATTTCCGTATGTAGTAAATATTCATTTTCGAACAAATGACACTTTATGTTTGGGATACATCGCTCTATCGTACCGTTTCCTCCTCCCATTATCCCGATACCCACACCTTCCCGCCTTCCCTTCTCACCTTTGCCCATTTCATACCCCCTCCTCGTCCCTCCTACAGACACCCGATTACCTGTATTGCCTCAAGTCCTTGGGTGCCCAGTTGAGATGGGAGATGTGGAACCCACACGCCCCCTCCCCCAGCGAGGTATAGGAGGGAGGAAGATGGATCTTCATATCCAGGTGGAGGAAGGCTGGGTGGATGGAGATGTGCACTCCGTTAGCTGTTACAATCTGTGGATGAAGAGAATCCAACAAAAGACAAAGTTTACCGCATTCTCTTCCCACAAAGGCAGTTCAAGTCATGTTGATTTAGCCTCTGTTCTATTACGCCGACTTTGTGGGATAGAATGGGAGATGCCTGATTGGAGGCAATCAAAGTTAGTTGTGCAATCAGCGACGCTGTTCTTAATCACTGTTTTGGCTACTGAATCAAGGCAAAATCATTGTGATATGAACCACCCTTTTCAGGCGATAAGCGTTGCCATTTGCTAAAGAAATTCAAATGGATTGTGTTGCGGGGTCTTTTTCGCCAGGGGAAACTGCCGGAACCCACGGATTTTGGCGTAATAGAACAGAGGCTAAATCAACATGACTTGATCTGCATCTGTGGGGAGAGAATGAGTTCACCGCTGCACGTGTAAGATTGACCACTTCATTTGCACTCAGAGGACTACTGGTTATTATACATGTGATGCACAAGATTCAAGTTGGTATTTGATAAGACTGACTAATCAAAATGTGTATCATATGATTCTCAGGACCCTGGACCTATTGCCTGATAGGTCTCTTCTCTTACCCTGACACCCTTCTCGGCTTTGGATGTGTGTTTATAAACAAGCTTGCATGGTATTTAAATTTGAGGGAATATAATGTTCAAAAGCCTGCTACAATGAAAGGCAACTGTCAAGAGGAGTGGTGGTACAAGACTGTTCTCTACGGAAGGTTTACCCTGGGTTATCGAGGATGGCATTCTCCACACAGAGGTAGATCAAGACATCAAAGTTGATTTAACCTCAATAGGACGAGTTTGCGGACTAGAAAGGGAAAGCCTGATCGGTTGCAACCAAAGTTATTTTTCTCTGCTACAATCAGCGACGCTGTTCAAAATTCATTGTTTTAACTAGCCGAAGGCCTCGCTGACAACAACCCTCCTATCTACGTAAAGGGTTTTCAATGGCTGATTTTTTGTCGCAATCTCGTCTTATTCAAAGAGAGGTTGAATGAACATTTGATTGACTTGAGCTACCTCTGTGGTGAGCAAATAGGAGGAAGGGTTGTTCATGAAATTACTCAAAAAGCCCATACCCGTCGTTGATTGGACAAACTTTCACCGTCGCTTTCACACCTTTGCGTAGATGAAAAAACAGCTGAATAGAACCTTGGTAGACTAAATATTTTCAATATTGTTCCTCAGAGCCCGGTTGATTTTGATCAGATTGTTGGACACAGTTAAAAATTACCTCATAATTAGAATCACACAGATACACGACGACGTCATCGGCAACCCTCTGACCTTGGGTCAACACAGGTGCTACGAGTGACGTATGTTCCGTGCACATCTCAACCCTGATCAGAGAGTCGCCATATTGGACAGCCACACTACACACACTGGCTCGCCCGTTGGCTGCATTCCAGGTTCGAGCCTGTACCTAGACATGAAAGAAAAATCATGTGTCACTGTGTAAAATTTGAGGCTAAACTTTGTGTAGAGTTATATTGACACCTATTGCTTAGAAGAAGCATAAGAAAAACCTAAAGCAGGGTGTTATATAATCATTTCTGCTTACTTCGGCTATTGGGATATCTCATTGGCTGCTTTAGTAGGACATCTGACGCTCACACGGCGGTTATCTCACAATCACGTCAATAACATTTTTATAAACGGTGTATAGGTGTCTTTCTCGCGCTTTTTTATGTACCCATATATCCGAGATTCCAGGGGTATATCATTCTTGCCCTGTTCTGTCTGTATGACACATACCATGCTCATAACTTTTGATTGCTTTGGGGTAGACCTTTGATATTTCATCTATCATGATAATAAATATGTTTTTTACCTCGTGACCTTGACCTGGCGTAGCAAGCAGTTTTCGAAAACTTTAACCTTAGTCACAACTTGTGATTGGATAGAGATAAACCTTTGATAGTTTACATTTGTATCTATCGTGAAAGGACGTTTCAGATGAGGAAATACTTTTTTAACTCGTGACCTTGACCTTGGCGCAGCAAACATTTGTCGAAAAGTTTGACCATTTCAAAACTTAGGATTGCATAAAAATAGACCTTTGATATTTCAAATGTGCATCTATTATAATAAGACCTTTCAGATGAGATTTAAAAAATCACCTCATGACCTTGACCTTTAGCAAGGCTATGTGTCTTCATAATTTTGAAAAATTATTTGAAGGTCATAAAGTAACAGACTTTGAAAAGTAATGGAAAATATTATATTGATTTCGATTTTCCAGAATTTTGTGTCTTAAACCTGACAACCTGAATATCCTCAGCTTCATCAGAGTTTGTGAGTTTCAGAAATTCATTCTTTGAAAAGAAAAACATAGTATGAGTATAATTTAAGTAGGTAAACGACCGCGAAACTCTCCGTTCCTTAGAATAATGGCCTCGGCTATACGGGGCTTGGCTACCATATTTTCAAAGAAATGAGAGTTATTCGGACATTAACCTTTCAAAATAATGGAGTGGCATAACAATAGTGTGACGTCACAGTGCAATTTGACATTCCAACCTCAACACGTGGCCTACGTACCTGGATTGCTTTTCCTGTGCTGTTTTCATCTTTGAAGAGTAAAACGTCTCCCTGGTACGCTCCGAACTTGAAATTTCTGAAGGGAACATTTTCTTCTGAAACACTTTTGTAACCCTTATCTCAAGATAAGCCCTATAATGCGTAAGTCTAGTTTATAGATATATTGGCCGATGGGATTATAAATATTAGCTTAGGTGACTCTCTGGTCCGAAAAGAGGACATTGGGGCAATGCACTAAGAACTTTTTATCATCTTCTTCTCCAAAAGAAGCAGATATGCTGATTCTCTTGTCCTATAAGAGGACGATTGGAACACACCTATTATAGCTTCTCCCTCAGAAGCAGATTGAAGCATTAGAAAACTGAAATCTGAGGTGTTTTTGTAACTACAAAGCCTGATAGCGAATTGTTCTATTTTATTTATCTACATTGACATTGCTAGCACATATCAAGTATCTCAATTAATTACTGTATTGCTATTTTGGGGTCTATTTTTCTATCTTGAATAGAAAAGGAAAGGATTCATACAATGCTCTGTAACAGAACAGATAATATTGACATAAATCAATACTTTGGTAAGTTGAATCCAGTCAAGTGACTCTCCCCGACCACAATGCACATGTGATGACGATGATCTCGTGTTGTCACCTGTAACGTAACTCAAAGGATTTAAAACTTAATTAAAACAGCAGAAGTGGATACAGGGAGATGGAAGGATTTTGCTTCAAAGGAGGTTCAATCACTCCCCCCTGTTCTTTTTTTATTTTAGTTACAAAACTTACAAATGGCCTGGTCCTCAATGGTGAGCCCTATACTCAAATCGATAGTTAACAGTAAAATATTTTTCTTCTACATTAAATAATACTTGTTAGAACAAAAATTGATATACATACTTGACTTGAGGTAAATAATTATTCTGGCTAAGGGTTTTATTCAAATTCGTGTTGTGATGAATGAGTTAATCTTTTACACCTTTTGAAGTATTGTTTAAGCATAATGAAAGCACAAAAGGTATTGTGGGTGGTTTTGTGAAGAAAACCAGACATAAATTTATATAAAATACAAAAAGAAGTCATTCCGTCGAAAGGCTGCATTAGTCAGATGAGAGAAAATCAAGTTATTAAACATTTGTTATTTATGTTACGTTTCTATTTTCCAGATGATTTTTCAATCTACAACGGCATTCAAGTGGTATCTTGAATTATTGATTACTTTCAAAAAGAATAAACTCTTCCTTCTGTTTCGTGACTGATTCTTAAATTAATGATTTATTGGATATGGGAGATATAGAGCAAGTCACCTCGGTCAGCATATAGAGAAGATGTACGCCTTCAAGTGTCTCGATAAACCAGGTGGATATGTCACAAATATGTCTTAATCTAATGTAGTATTTCATTTCGTAACGTCAAGTCTTTTCATAGTTTTGACAATCAAATGAAATTCTCACATTGACGTCAAGCTTATTGTGATTCTTGAACTGACTGTAAGCAGTGCTTGAAGGTTGAAGGTTAAAGGTCATTGTGTAGTTCCGGTCTGATTTCACAACCGTGTCAACAAGGGTAGATAACTGCGTCACCACTTCCGCTCTTTTACTGTTTAGATTCCAGTCACTTCCTTTAAGCCTATAGGTACAGCCTCTGTCAGCAAATATACCATCTGAAACAGGTTCCAAATGTGTTCAATTGGATTCAAAATATTCAAAATTATTCCAAGTGGATAGCATTTCTATTTCTCCTTCTTAAAAAGGTAACATTTTTGTCGGACTCAAAAACATCCGATTTCAAAATGACTGACCAGTGCTCCCGGCGGTGAGGGACATGTCAAGAGCCAGGAAGCAACTGTCGGGGGAGAGGTTGTCACAGAGGATAGGGAGAGTCGATATGATGCTTACATCCTCAGGACTTCCTTCGTTGATTACGATTTTATCGGGACTAACCTACAAAGGAACATGGCAATTTGACTAAATTATATTTTCAACAATGACGTTTCTATTAAAACATAGAACTCATTGGCATGAGATTATAAACTGTAGTATTAACGGTCATTATAAAACTATATGCTTGCTCAGGCCCTATCTTGTAACCGAATTAGCTATCACATGGTACATATTATAACCTATTCTAAACCATTTTATTCCTTATTCTCAATTTATACCCTTGCTACGGTCGGCTATCATGATGTCACGAACAATGATTTCATGATAACAGAGCAATGACGGGTCGTCGCGCTACAATAACCGTTGCTAGGCAAAGGTGATATGTGCACTAGTGCTCCTATTGAAAATATGTCACCACTTATTTCAAACAATATTGCGCCTTGAGCATGCTGCTTGCGTGGAAATGTGCGCCTTATAAATATGCACTATTATTATTATTATTATATTGGTATACTAATAATGTCTATATTACCTGAAGACCTCCGTAGAATTCGTTACTCTCCAAGATGTGACTGTGGTTGGCCTTACCCTGGGAGCTAAAGTAGGACTGGGCGATACACTTCAGCTGAACAAAGAACCATGTTTCAATGCACAAGAAATACATGTTTGTAAAAACATTCCGATAATTCCTCACGTATACCCTGTATCGGATGTAGGCATGACCGGTTATTGTAATTACCTCCCTTTGCTACCATGTATTCAATCAGCTCAGATGTACGCATTCTCTCCTATCAGAGGCAGATTAAGTCATGAAATGTTGATACAGCCTCTGTTACATTACGCCGACCTTGTGGGATAGAATGGGTGATGCCTGATTGGAGGCAATCAAAGTCTGTTGTGCAGTCAGCGACGCTGTTCTTAAATCATCATTTTGGCTACTAAATCATGGCAAAAGCATCGAGATATGAACATTATTATGTTTGAAACATGTGTTAGACATGATATGCACCTGTCACTCTAAGGTTGCTATCTGTACATGGGCCTATGGCCTTTATACCGAATTAAAAAAATTGAATAAAATGTTGACCTCATTTCTAGAAACAACAAAATAACACTTAGATCATATGTATTTGAATCCATGTGTCCTAATAATAGATCTTACTGTTTGACCTATGTGACCTTTCCAATCTGCCGAGGTCAAAGTAGCTGTCCTGACCCCATTTTCCAAAACAGCCTGTTTGAAGATAGCTCCATTCAAGAGCCACATGACAAGAAAAGAGGCGTCGGACTGGGTACCGCTATAGTTGACTTGGCAGTTCTGGGTGAAGTCTTTCCCGTTACTGGTGGGGACAGGGGGGTGGAGAGTCGGGGGACCATCCATACTCGGGGACGTGTCTGCAGTACAACAATCTTGTTACAGCTGGTGTTAATAACATTTCCTTTTTGAAAGAGACATTGACGGATTGAGCGGAGAGGGGCGGCGCGCACCTTCACTCAAAACAGTTTCAATTATAGTAAATTGTTTTAGTCATTTGACACTTTTTTATGAATGCTCTTTCGTTTTGGCATATTTAATATAAACGTTTATGAAGCATATGGAATACAAGTGCTACTTACAAATGCATGGTTCAAACCCTGTCGCTGAAGATCCGCCATTCTTACATGGCTTCAAGTCACCTGAAACGAAAAAGTACGTAAACTTCAAGGATAGATTTATGCCCAATGAATATCCACTAAATATCTCCTAAACTGTTAATCTTTCTTTGTCAAAGCCTGACACAGTGATTACAATCAAATGACTAGTTTTCAGTAAAGGCGGCACAATGGCACGATTTACAACGAGCTATAAAAGTAAGATAGTTCTAGAAAGGTTATTTGGTGGATTTATGCGAAAACACATTTTAGTTTTCATCATGATTTTGGGAGGCAATTATAGAACCGTAGAGGGGACATTAAAAAGGTTCATGGCAACGAGATAATAAGTCGTGGAAACAAGATATTACGTCAAGGCCAGGAGATAATAAGTCGTGGAAACAAGATATTACGTCAAGGCCAGGAGATAATAAGTCGTGGAAACAAGATATTACGTCAAGGCCAGGAGATAATAAGTCGTGGAAACAAGATATTACGTCAAGGCCAGGAGATAATAAGTCGTGGAAACAAGATATTACGTCAAGGTCAGGAGATAATAAGTCGTGGAAACAAGATATTACGTCAAGGTCAGGAGATAATAAGTTGTAGCCTCGAGTCAACAAACGTTAGCCAATAGACTTCAGTTTTAGTCGCTCCTTTTGACGAGGGATAAGTACACAGTAGAGATGGTATCCTTGTAGTTTTCACTCCCTCATAAAGCAGGGAGGGGAGTAAGGCCGAAAGTAATGATTCAGGTTTTGCTCTCCTGCTTAAAAGGCCTGATAATACAAATCATAACTGCTTTGAAAGGGCCAATAATGGCTATTCTTGCCCAAGCGGGCAAGGATATGCCGGGTATTAAAGTTTGCATAATGGTCATGGGAATTACAGTTCTTCTAAAAATAACTCGCCTTTTGATTGGTTGATCAATGGAACTATTTTGCATCCATTCATGATTCGCTTGAATCTTTTATTTCAGTTGAGAGATATAGATGAAAAATCTTATACTTAAATTGCGAAAGTCACACATTACTACAACATTTGTAATCGGAAATCAAAACCTTCTGATGTTTTCTTTGTCGTAAATACAAGTTTAAATCTTCAAGGCGGCGCTAGTTTGGAGAGTCGCCGGCCGAACTGTCGTTACGTCATAGCTCTATGACGTCATTGAACATGACATCAAACAGTGACGTCATACATTCCTCATTAGGTTTATCAAACGTAACGAAAGCTAGCAACGTCTTACTTTTTCTTTCCGGTTGTGCGCAGTCTATTTTTATATAATATTTTCAATATAATAAACTATTTAAAGTTAGATCGTGAGTTGCGAACTACTTAGAGCCGCCCATCCTGAAGTAGTGAGCAAACCTATGAATGGCGTTTGGGTACATTTTGTACTTTACCGGCCGAGCGTAGTTTTTTAATGTTTCTCTTTTCCCCTCGTTTTTACGCATCAAAATTATCTTGGGTAAGAAAAAGAATAACCAACTCGTGAATTATTGTGTCAAACTCCTCGCTGAAGCTCGGAGTTTATCACAATAATTAACTCAGGACAGATAATCCGTAATTCCTCGCAACTCGTTGATTATTCTTATAATAATAATCCACACACATGTCATATCTTTGGTTCAGTAGGTAAGCAAATTCAGACTGTTATAAAAATTGACACTTTTCATACACTAAAAAAGGCAGCATTTCTAAAATGAACCCTAAGGTTATCGTAAGTCCTCACGGTAGCCTTAGTGCAATGTTAATTGTAGTAAAGGTTCCTTTGTGAAGGAAGGCCCAGGTGTTAAAAATGGTAAACATTGATTTGAGTTTTCTCTACAAGTACTATTAAATCAACAGCTTTCAATATTAGTTCAATGTAATCTCTTTTACTGAGGCACTGTAGTTGTGTTTATATTCTTCCTAGAGAGTCGATATCAAATATTGCAATCGAAATTTAAATACATCGAAATTTCTTTAACATGATCCTTTTTTATTGGTGCCAACATTCAAGAGACGTCCCATAAGAAAAACTGATTTATACAAGGACATATGGTGATCCTTTCACAGTTTCAGCTTCATGACATTTTCAGGCACTAGTTAATGAACAAACCTTTGGTGTGCATCTTTAGACATACCTGTGCAGTAGCCAGAAGGGCAGAGAACATCGTCCTTCTTGAAATAGTACACCATGTAGCCATCACAGTTAGTGACCTTGACCTTGAACGAGAAGAGACAACAGGTGGCTTGATGATTGACACAGAAGTCATTGTCCAGAGTCTCTCCAAGTTTCGGAACTGGATCCTTCATCCAGATCGTTGAGGTGGACCCGCAGTGGTGTGTTGGTACACAGGACGTGGCTATCTCTCCATTCCTGAACCTATACCAGCCGTCCGCCATATTGTCACAAGGAACGCTTGAGAGATCAGTTCCTAATATAGTATTGTCCTTCGATCTGTCGCTTTCACGTGACATGTAACTGTAATTTGTGCACTGTGGATCAAGAGAAGCTGTGAGTCCTGGAAATAATAATATCATAATAATAAGGATGATTTTTCCCAGATATAGTTACCTACTCAAAGCGCTACATCATGATTCTGAATTAAAACAAACGTCAAAACAGCTACTGACCGCTTTGCACTATCCCGTAGGCCCATCTTTTCAAGGTACCCATGTGAACGGCTGGTGGACTAAGAGCACTGTGGATGAAGTGCCTTTGTTTAAAGTGACCCATGTCACAAAAATGGTGTCTCCATCAAGAATACCCCCCGGGCCTTTCAGTTAAGAGGGCCACATGACTAAAAACACCTTTTCAAAATTACATATTTTGTAATTTCCTAAACACAGTTGACGTCTTTATTACATCTCATCTCGTCATGGACCGAAGACGATAACTAGAAATGAGCAAATAAAAGAACAACTTAGCTACCATAATGTATGTATTTGTTTGAAGGGTCGCTTATTAAAAAACGAAAATCTTATGTCATAGTTTTAGATGCTCTTTCGGAAGGCCATCACGATTGTCATTTTCAGACGTTCTTCTTGCGTGGAAATGAGAAACTATTCTGCGTACTGAATGCTATAGCACATGGCGATGCTCTGCAGAAGAGATAAGTCACTTAGGTAATTAATAAGTTGAACGAGACTTATAAGTAAGTCGAAGTTCGACTGTGGTTCTATCAGCTAATCTATAGTAATGGAGGGATTACGTGAGATTGCACTGCGCATGCTCGAGTCAGACTTTTGAAGATCTACGAGAGAGTATCTTGTATGACCCAATTCAAGGGTGGGAAACAGGGAGGGCACGTAATCCCTTCATTACTATAGATTAGCTGATAGAACCACAGTCGAACTTCGACTTACTTATAAGTCTCGTTCAACTTATTAATTCTATCAGTTAATCCCGTAATTCTCGGGATCACGTGAGACTTTAAAGTGATACTCGCTCGTAGATAAGCTCTAATATAATCCAAGATTGTCTCGTAAAGATCAACAAAGAGTATGACAATCAGAACAATGGTTTAATAACATGACTTGAAACAAAAGATACACTCTTGTAGGCGTAGCTCTACGTATGTGGCAAACAATTCACATGGCTATATCAGCTCTGCTGTAGAATCCTTTCAGCAAAGTCGTTATTCTGCAGGATGGTCGGCTTGTTATAAAACGTAGCAAACGTTAACTCTGACGCCCAGTCAGCTTTGGCTAGAATGTCCTGTATTGGGACCGATGCCCTGTGTGCAGCGGAGACAGCAGCTGCTCTAGTACTATGTGGAGCAAATATCCCTGTATTTACCCCTGCCCTGGAAAGTCCTGTTCGTATCCACCTGGACACTGTCACGTGACACTGCCTTATAAGGCTTAATATATGTTACTAACAGTTTCTTTTCTGATCCCCTTAGAACAGCAGTTCTTGTAATGTACTCATTCAATAACGTGACCACACATAATTCCCTATTCTGAAAATACTCTTTCAGAACGAGAGGTTTAGCTAATCTTCCTGGTCTAGTTTGCTTTAACAAACATTGAAATTGAAAAATAATATCTGTTGTCCTTACAGACATATTTTCGAGACTTAACATGTGTAAGGTTTGGCCCCTTTGGGCCGTCACTAGTGAAGGTAACAGAACAAGTTTCAATGTTAAATCTTTTAAGGAACAGTGACAGGTTGAGATATTTCTGAGATAGTCTAAGACTGGTTTTATGTCCCAAATTTCTGTATACCTAGGTTTAGGTGGTCTCTCTTGGAAGACTCCCTTCATAAACCTACAGACGATAGGATGGGAACCACAAGGTTGATTGTCAATCTTGACGATAGTTGATATGGCACATCTGGCCGTATGAACAGAACTATAGCTTAGTCCCTGGTTGACTAAAGATAACAGAAAATCTAGCACTTCTCCTATAGTTGGATAATAGAAATCAGACTGTCTTTCACCACAAAACTTTCTCCACTTCTGTATGGCACTTGCATACTGCTTCCGGGTGGCCCTTCTCCAAGACCTGATGAGAATCTGGGCTGCGTCCGAAGAAATCCCTCTGCTTCTGAACAGACTCCGGACACTAGGAAGGCTGTCAGTCTCAGCCACCTCAAGATTGGGTGCTCCTGACCCTCTGGCGACAGTAGTAGGTTGCCTCTCCTCGGCAGCCTGATTGGTCTGAAACACAGCAATTGTAATAATTGAGAAAACCATGCTTGAGTCGGCCAGAATGGTGCAATCAATACTGCTCTAGCTTTATCTATTTCAATTTTCTGTAAGCATTTTGATATGAGGCAAAAAGGTGGAAAAACATAACAACGTTCTGATGTCCAAATCATTTGAAAGGCATCCACTGCGAATGCCTCTGGCTCAGGTTTCCAACTGACAAATCGGTTTAGTTTCTTATTTAATCGAGATGCGAACAGATCGATAGTTGGGTCAAATCTAAATAACCTCATGATGTCATTGAAGATAGATTGGTTAAGAGACCATTCCGTTCGCTCTGAAAATTTTCGTGAGGCCCTGTCTGCCTCCATGTTTAAGGAACCTGCAATATGTCCTACGGTAATCCAAGTACTCATCTTAATACACCAATCCCAAATGACTTTAGTCAGATCGTTACAGGGTTTAGATCTGGTACCACCCATTTCTCTCAGATAGGCTACTGCCGTTGTGTTGTCACAGAGAACACGAAGATGTTTGTCTTTGAAAACATGAGTCAAAGAGAATGCTTTTAGTGCCAAAAGAATTGCCATGAGTTCAAGCTCATTAATGTGTTTGTCTTTCTCGTCTGGTGTCCACCGACCACCGATACTAGTGTCTAGATGTGCCCCCTAGCCGAAAGAACTTGCATCTGTTCTTATCACAAAGTCAGGATTAGATGGAGGACAGATATTCTTTATTGAACCATAAACATTTTCCTTCCACCAGATAATTTCTTGTTTTGACTTCTGAGAGACTTCCATGTCTAAATCAAAATTACCTCGGCTTGTTTTAAGAGCCTCGGCTTTGTCAATTTCGAGATATCTGTAATGTAGGGGCCCGAGAGGCACTGCCGGAAACCCAGATACGAATAGACCAAGGAGTTTGGCAACTTCTCTAATCTTATTGTTCTTATTCTTCAAGATTTCATCACAACTTCCAATAATGACAAGAGCTTTCTCTTGTGGTAATTGTATAGTCATTGAATTTGTGTCTAGATTAAAACCTAGAAATTTCATTTGTGATGAAGGTTCGAAAGAAGACTTCTCATAGTTTATTGTAAAACCTAAGACTTCAAATTGTCTAGCCAACCTGCACATGGAAAACCTAGAAATTTCATTTGTGATGAAGGTTCGAAAGAAGACTTCTCATAGTTTATTGTAAAACCTAAGACTTCAAATTGTCTAGCTAACCTGCACATGGACACTTTACACAACTCTTTATTCTCTGCCTGGGTAAAAACATCATCTATGTACCCCATACAAATATGACCTAGCTGTCTATAGTGTGAACACACTGGTTTTAGTATCTTTGTGAAAACCCGAGGGGCACAAGCCAAGCCAAAAGGCATGCATGTGAACTGAAAGAGCTCATTCTTCCATCGAAATCTTAGATATTTCCTGAATTGTTTGTTAACGTTTACTGAATAATAGGCATTTGTCAGATCAATTGAAGCCATAAACGAATAACGTTTAAGCATGTGCAATACAGTCTGAAGGTTATCCATTTTGAAATGATGGTATGTTACATATTCATTTAACTGTTTCAGATTCAGAATTAACCTGTATTTATTGTTGTTCTTTTTCCTGAGGAAAATATTAGAGATAAACTGATCTTCATTCTCAGTTGTTCTTTCCACGACTCCGATGCACTTCAAATGTGCAATCTGTTCATCAATGATGTTTTTCTCATGAAACTTAAAGTTTATCTGGCGTGGTTCTCTAATTTGTTTTGGAGAGGAAGTGAAGTCGATCTTAAGACCTTTGATAACCTCAAGAATATACTCATCGCTTGTGAGCTTCTGCCATTCAGGTAAACACAAAGATATATTACCAGCCCTGAATTTACATTGAGAATCATATTGAGACTCAAATCGAGAGGCATACTCACCTACCTGACCTGTAGTGGATGCCTCTTCATGGGGCTCGTCTACTGCTTCCCCCCTCTCTTCTCCACTGCTCTGTAGTTGTTCCAACGTGGCTTTCCTAAAAAAGGGGCGTTGTAATTGCCTCTGCCACGTCCACGTCCACGACCTCGGAACGAGTATGGGTTGAATCTGTACCCTCGGCCTCTGTTAGCAGGTCTTTGACCAACATGGATCCTGCTTGCCATGGACATGTCTTTGAGACTCTTTGAGATGTCTTCGCCAAACAAATACTCGCTGGATACAGGTGCACTTGGTGAGCAAAGCGGACGATAGTTTTCCTTCAGGTGGGGTTTGATCAGCTCCTTGCGCCTCGCATTGATCTCTCTGTTGGCATGTGCTGACATTGTGAGCGCGTCGCTAAGACTTCTCACTTGTGATTGGAACAGATCTGACGGTACGTCATCTTTGCGAGTCGTTAGACGATTTAGGGTCTCAACGATGCACGTGGCGGATTTCACCACTCCCGACTGAATATGACAATCCATGGATCTGACATCAGGTGTCAGAGAATCCCACAAGAGTTTGTTTACTTCTGGCGTGTTCAGTTCTGCGCAATTAGCTGGGCGTTTAATGTTCTTCAGTTTAGATGACAAAGCAGATTCGTCGGCTTTGACCGTGAAGAGTTGCTTGATGAGTTCAGCTAGTTTCTCATTAATAGCTTCTCCGTCAGAATTATCGAACGGCAAGTTTGATCTCATTAGTCCCAGCAAGTCAGTATCGTCGCTGTCCTTGGCCTTAGTCAGGTCAACAACCGGGGCATCCCCGAGCAACTCATTGGCAATATCCATCGGAGGCATAGCTTCATTGTCATAGCGCCCGACGTTTTGGCTAGGTTCGATGAAGTCATCGTCGGCCTCATAGTTATATGGACCGTGAGCAGTCTCAGCGCTAATAGCATCAATTTGAGATTGAAACCCGTTCAGTTTATTATCAATGTTCTTGCTCATGTCTCTGATTTCGGCCATTACAGCAGAAAAGGAAGATGAAGGTTGACTTCCCGGCACTTGAAATGCTACCTTTAGTTGCGGAAAGTTCGTTATCCGTAGACGGACTTGTCACACTCGCCTCTGGCGGATTCATGCTTCCCGTGAATCCCGTGCGCACGTGGTCGAGAACCCGAGCCGTCGTGCACCAAATTACTGGTAGAAAGGTAGCGAAAATATCAACAGACTACTTATAGTCACTAATAGAAAACGGTTTAAAGACGTGTGTGCAGTAATTATACTGCTTTGACGCACCAATTATGTGCGGACAGCAGGCGAAGAGCTTCGGAAAGAGAGCGACACCTGAGCACGTCTTGTTGACTCGAAACCGCAGCAAGCACTGACTCGAGCATGCGCAGTGCAATCTCACGTGATCCCGAGAATTACGGGATTAGCTGATAGAATGTTGCCTGTCTTGTGGGTCATGTCCATTCTCTCCCCACAGAGGCAGGTGCCTCGTGTATTTTTCTATAGGCCCTATAAATCAAATTGAATTACCGAAATTTAAAAACAAATCCGAATTACTTAGAAAAAATGACAAGTTAGTAGAGTAAAACATAAGCTACTCTAAAACAAGCCGATTTGAAAAAATACTTTTGTATGCGTTTTACACTCTATTTGAGTGATACATTAATATTTATTTTCTCTGCATTCTCGATGCTCGTCAAAAACATGGAAACAACCATGCGGACTTGATATTAAATTTCACTCGGATAGTTTTTAAAATGATCTTCTGTTAGTATTTTGAATTTGTTCCGAATGTAAACGGCGATTTCATTGGCTACTGTTGAAGAGATGGTAAAGGGCGTAACTCGTGATCACGATAGGTGTCGCTGCTCTGGATCACAGGTATTCTATGCTGTGATGGCAAGGTCTAAACGAGGAGAGCGGCTCGATACGTTTTCACCTTGCCGTGGGAAAATGAACAGTCATTAACAGATATTGTTGCAATCCTTTTTTCGGAGTGTATATTTTACGCTGTGCGAAACGCATCATAGTTTTTATTGTTATGTTCAAAATCTGAGAATTTTCTTTTGATACAAGTATTAGTCTCGTGTACAGAGTTTTGATTTTCGATTGATTATGTATTTTTGTATAAAGTAATATTGATATTCAGATTTAACATATTTGTCATCTTTCGTTCGAGAGTTATGATTTGAGAAAAACATTTGGTTCGAATGTAATTCGTTAAACTCGATTATCTTCTTTGAAGACAGAGTAATTTCTTCCCACATAAATTTTGCCTTATTATTCATACTACCGAGATTACAGAGTTGAGTAACCTTTGCATGAGTGCACAAACTGTCAAATGATACCATAGTTCTTGGCTTTATCATAAAGGTATACATGACCAAATATGGGCTGCCAGACGGGACCTTAATCGCTATTTAGTAAGCTTGCTAATTCGATGTAGTAAGCTTACTATTTCAATTAAGGAAGTGTTGCAGAGTAATATATTTTAATATTGTATGTTTTAATTGTATATAACTATGTTCTAATACAATATTTTATTTCAGGTATTCTTATTGTAACTTAGTAGTTACAATGTTCATTGCCTGCAGTATTACAAGCTCTTAATCAATCTGCTAGCTTTCTCTCTATTGTTCTTTGGTGTGACTGATTGCCCAGTTCATCACCTCAGCTTTCTCTCCTATTGTTCGGTCTGTGATTAGGTAAGCGCACTCCTTGAAATGCATGCTTTCAGGAAAGTTATAAAGGTAACCTACACTAACATTCATTGCACTTCCATATTACCACACATGTGAAGCACAACAGCATTATTTTAGTATTGCATATCAAATGCGGCTATATTATTACTACACAACATATTGTTTTAAACTGTATATTTCTTTTGTGTTTACTTTTATTATCATACAATAGGCACAAGTAATGTATGTGCTTATGGTAATATATTTCTTTATAGCTTTCATAGAGTACATGTAATGCTGTACTTTATGTATTTCATATCATAATTCCAATAAGGCATATTTCTAGTAAATGTATTATTCATACATTTCAAGTAGGAATAGGCATTTCCATATATCTATTATAGTATTTTATAATCATTTACGGAAGTGGTTAGCATAAATCACTTTTGTAATGTTTTGGTATAATATTGTTTCTATGCTGGTAGAGCATTTTAGCTGGGCCCATGTCATATACATGTGTCAAGTATATTATGTATATATTTGGTTAGGGTTAAGGTTATTTATATTCATATCATACATTAAGTCCATTCATGCTGGACACTGATGTATGTTTATATAGTCCCTATTTGGGTGAAATAGTTATCATTCATCATTAATTATTATAGGTCATGTAACCATGTGACGATTCCGTAATAGTTACCGCCTGAGACCGAGGTGTTCAAGTTAGATGAACCCTCGCGCACGTGAATCATGAACACCGAGGCCGTTAGGCCGAGGTGTTCATGAATCACGTGCGCGAGGGTTCATCTAACTTGAACCCGAGATGGAGGTCGGTAACTATTTTACACACTAGCTCAACGCTAAATTTTTCCATTTTTAACATGGCATCAGTTTTGTTAATACATATCTTTCTTGTATATACTGAGAAGGGGAACTATTGACTGTTATTGGAGAGACAATGTCCATTTCAAGTAGCTGACATTGTAGTAGTCTCTCGTGCTGCACGTGCAATCCGTGCGGGACCGTACAAGCTACCACAATAGATTGATATGAAAACAGATTACAAAAAAAACTTTATTATGCATATGGAGATTTGTACCATTGATGTTTTCTTTATACATCCTAAATAGGCCTATGTATAAAGAATCACACATGTTTATTCTCAGGAAAAAAAATAAAATTCAATCTTGAGGTCATGAAAAACATCCTGTCTTCTCAACTGGCCTCCATGGTCTAATGGATAAGTCACTGGGCGCAGAATCAAGAGGTCACAGGTTCGAACCCATGTCTGGAGTGCAAAATTTGTAAATGTCTTGTCTTGTATCGAAAAATTGCAGTTTTATGTTAGTGTCTTTGATTTGCAATGTAAACATTGAACTTGAATTAATTTCGGAAAACAAAATATCATCGTTTCACGATCAGGTGTTCATCGAAATACCGGGTGTTCATCATGAACACCCTCTTAGTCTGATGAACACCTCGGCACGTGCATTTCACAGACAATATGAGTTGGTATGAAAAATGAATACTCGAACAAAACAAAGGAGCTAGTGTGTAAGCTTACTAATTCGACCGATTTAGCAAGATTACAAAATGAATAAGTAAGCTTGATAATGATTTCTCCTTGCCACGTGATAAAATTGTGGGAATGTTTTGACAAAAACAAACGGCACATACAGTAGCTTTTGACCAATTTAGATTCAAATCTTTTATGGGTATATGGTTCTTAAATCTATTTTTATATATATTTCATCTAGGATCGCAACTCATCATTAAGCATGAAGTATCAGATACACGGCGCCCGTGTCACTTGGTTAAGTTGGAGTAATCTCCCTAGGAAATATTTAGAAATTTTCTATCTCAGTTTGTCAATGTTTTTGCTTATGGTTAGTTCAAAGATGAACATCGTGGAGGTATGTGTTTCATCAAAAACAGTTGTAAGAGTGAATGTTCAACTATCCTATTCTTCATGCACGCAATTTCGAGAGTTCGCCCGTTTCACATCTTTTTTTTTTTGAGATCCTTCCTAATTCAAAAAATCTATCGAAATTTGTGAATTAAATTCTGCAAGGGATTTATATCAAAAATGTATAAGATTTCCTTTTTGTTCTAGGATCAGTCATTGATTTCCATTTCAACAACCCGGATGTGATTTAGTTAGCTTACTAAATCATCAAATAAGAAGTGAATTTGTAAGCTAACTAAATGAATTAGTAAGCTTACTATTTCATTTAGTAAGCTTACTATTTCATTTAGTAAGCTTATTAATTCATTTCTTAAGCTTACTAAATCGTTCATTTTAAGTAAGGTTACTACTTAAATTAGTAAGTTTACTAAATAAATTAGTAAGTTTACTAAATAAATTAGTAAGCTTAGAAATTCATTTAGTAAGCTTACTAAATAGCTATTAAAGTCCCGTTTGGTATCCTGAAAAGATGGGTATTACAAAATCTAACATGCCTTCAGATTTGATTTTATGTTTTATGTGAACTGATAAATATCAAACAACTGAACTCACATATGATCATATGAATCTCACCTAACAAGAGAACTCCGCACAGTAAATGGCAGAACATGTTCACGTAGCGGGCCTGCCAAACGGTAGTGTATGCCAGGTAAGCACACAGAGTCTGCGAAGATAGTAATAATCTGAGAAGATAAGGCGCAAAGTGGTCATTCGCCGATAGTTTGTATAGATTAATGTCCGAGTAACTCTCCATTCCTAAAAAATAATTGGGCCGAGGTTAATTATTTAGGAATGGAAAGTTACGAAGATTTAACCGACTTAAATTACACTCAACTTAATGCCTGTTCCAAATCATAACTTAAAATATATAAAAAAATGCAAATTTAAGAGAAAAACTTGATGTAAAATACAACGCTCCATTGCTGAAAAATAATGGAACAAGAGACCAATAGGCTGACGTTACAAGTGTAATTTAAAAGACACGCCCTGAACAGTGGATGGCAAAACGGGCGAGTTGGTTAGTTGTTTGTATGGTAATTGCTAGCGGTGTTACCTGACTCTCGAATGGTTCGAATCCCGGCTGGCCATAGTGCATGATATGATAATGTTAATACTATTAGCTTAAACGTTATGTGGGACTACCTACTACATGCAATGACAATTTTGAACTATAAGCTCAAACGTTTTGTTGCCCTACTTAGTGAATGCTATGATAATGTTGAACTTATAATTATTAGCTCAACGTTTTGTTGGTCTAGCTAGTGCATGCCATGACAATGTTGAAATTGTTTGTTTAAACGTTTTGTTAGCCTACCTAGTGCATGCATTGACAATGTTGAACTATAAGCTCAAACGTTTTGTTGGTCTACTTAGTGCATGCTATGACAATGTTGAAATGATTAGCTCAAACGTTTTGTTGGTCTACTTAGTGCATGCTATGACAATGTTGAAATGATTAGCTCAAACGTTTTGTTGGTCTACTTAGTGCATGCTATGACAATGTTGAACTTATTAGCTCAAACGTTTTTGTTGGCGTAGCTAGTGCATGATATGACAATGTTGAAATTAGTTGTTTAAACGTTATGATTTTCTACCTAGTGCATGCTATAAAAATGTTGAAACTGTTTCATTAAACGTTTTGTTACTCTACCTAGTGCATGCTATGAAAATGTTGAAATTGTTTCTTTAAACGTTATATAACGTTACTCTATCTAGTGCATGCTATGAAAATGATAGCGCGGTGGTTAGCGCTTTCGGCTTCGGATCAGGAGGTCCGTGGTTCGAATCCCGCCAGGGGCTCGGCACCTTTGTCTGCAGTAGAGAACTGTTCTACACGCAGTCGGTTTGGGTGCAATGCTACAGTGAATTTCAGTGCAGAAACACCCATGGTTGCTAATTCCAGTCGATACTCGCAGGTTTCATCGCAATGCATAGCCACAATAGTGTTGCGGGCTTTCTCCCTGCAATAATACTAGCAGCCGCGATATAAGTGAAATACTCTTGAAAGCGGCGATAAACCCCATATCACCTCACCTCACCTCGAAGTATAGGCAGACTAGCTGCCGCCAACCCGTATAAATTGTGACGTCATAGGTGAACCGTGACGTCAAGGTACTGTTTTAAACGTGACGTCACAATGAAAAGTGATATTTTCCCTAGGGCAACATATGAAAAATATGAACCTCGGTATGACTGCCCTCGCAGGTAATAAAATCATGCAACAAATGGACATGAAAGTAACATCTATTACATGAAATTGTCAGATGCATTTACTTGATTAAAGCGATGCATGCAAAGAAAAAACTGAAAGTTGTTTACAACTTGGTCAATGACCTTATTGATACAGTAAAACATCATGCAATAACTACAAATGTTAAGTTTAAATGGCGAATAAAAATTCAATAATTAACGATAAAGATGGAAAAGAAAATTGATAAAAATTGAATAACTGCTCTTAAGGAAAGGTTTAACTCAACCTTCAACTTTGATTACTAAGCTACATTGACAGGTCAATGTACTCATTTTGTGTTTAATGGTCATTCTAGTATTGTTCCCGTAAAGATCAAAGGCGCCGCCCACCCTTTATTCCGCAATATAAGATAGCCACGGTATTAACACAATGGCGGACAATGGGACCGACGCTGTGCATTATTTGACGATACAACCATGCGCGGGATTAATGACGTCATTTCAGTTATTAGAACGTTACTTATCAAATGACGTCATAATGATCAAGTCCATTGATCAAACTTAAGGGGGCATCTATTGGCATCATGGCTGACTCGGCGTTCGTCGATTCGAAACCAAATCACATGTCATTGAGATTAGATATTTTCTGCAAATATTTCATTGTATATATTTAATAAATAGAATGCATATTGATTGTTCAATTCATTGGATTTTGTTATTATTTGAGCGCCAATACCTTTACATAATGATGGTCTCGTCCAATGCTACTATATTTGTTCTACGAAGTGAGGCATCATTATTTTCCAATTTAAAAACAAAAAATAACCATAATTTTCAACTGATTTTATATAAAATGCGAGTAATGGTTAAGGATATCTCATATAAGAAATAGAAAACTCGTTGTTGTGCATCTATCGTTGAATAAAACATAGCAGAGAGCATAAAACACTCAGGGCTGCGCCCTTCGTGTTTTATGCTCCCTGCTATGTTTTATTCAACGATAGATGCACACCAACTCGTCTTCTATTTCTTAAACACATGATGGTTAGGGTTACCCTTTTTCTTAACTCCGTGAGTTTGTTGGTTTTTTTTGTTTTTTTTTTTATTATTCCATTTCAAATTATTTGTACAAGTTAGATGATTAGGCAAGTACATTTGCAAAAGTAACAGAGGTAAGTGTATACAATATCAACATAAGGCTGTATGGACAGTGTGGGTTAATATTTTATGAGAGCTTCATTCAATGCCTAGTATCGTTGGCAACTGGTTCCATTTCCTGATAAATACTCCGTGAGTTGTTTAGGATAAAAGTTGCCAAACTTAACGAAAAGTGTAATTTGATCGAGAAGAATCGACTGTGGCAAGAAAGTATCAGTTTAATTGCTTAGCGAATTTGTATACTGACCAAAGAGTTTTTAAGTCGCGATTGTGATCGAAAACCGGACAATGACGAGCGTCAATCAGTCAAACATAATTTTGGAAACTCATCGAAAGTATTCTGAGTTAATAAATTGTTTCCATTTAAAATGGACGTCTGAGTTTGCCTTCATAGAACATATTTGACTGTTTTTCAGATGTTCACGAAAGACATGTTTTATCGTATATTTGAGATGAATGTGTGAGATTTGTTAGATTTCTATAATTTTTAAATCATTCAAGTTCATATTCACACAAAATGATCTGATGATGAAAATTACTGAGTAAATGTTTAATCTTGTCAAGGGATTATAATTAGTTGAAATAACTTAACTAAGTTATAAACTACCTCAAGATAAGTGCATGAACACATATTCACCCTGTAACAAGAAATGAGTATCTAGTGAATGCATTGGAGTAAGTTTTAAACAGTTTTTTTTTTTTTTTTTTTTTTTTTTTTTTTATATTTGTTCCCAATGGTAAGATCGTACAGACAAATATGATGCATCGTCATGATATAATGTTAAGTTACAATACAATAAAGAAAGATATACAAAATGGTATAACATAATATAACTGTAGTATAAAAATCATGAGCATGGAGCTATGGAGGATGTTATTTATCAAATTTGTTCACTAGAGTTTTCCATTTGTTGTTGAATTTATACATTTCATCATTTCTTTTGAAAATAAATTTTTCAACATGGTAAATGTCCTTTAAAATATTCAAATAGTTGCTAAAATTTAATAGTAAATTCTTAATACTACATAAATGTATATATTTCTTTGCCGTTAAAACAATTTGATTGATCAAAATATTATTTTCAAAAGTAACAAACCAGATTGAATACTTTGAAAAAGTTATTTTATGATGTAAATTATCATTTGACCATAGCTCCAGATCATTCCAAAATTGTTTTGTTACACAACATTCCCAATAAACATGACAGAGGCTTTCAGATTCAACATTACAAAAACTACAAATATCGTTATCAGCCAGCTTCATTCTTAACAATTCTCTTTTAGTGTAAACAACTCTTTGCAGGAATCTATATTGAAAATCTATCAGTTTCACATCTTTCAATCTATATCTATAAGAACTGAAGATATTTTCCCATTCGAATTGACAATCATCAAAAATAGATTCCCACTTTTTGCAAATTTCAATGTTTTCATCATTGTTAATCAACCTATTATAAAAGATTTTTGAACCTTTTGTACATTTCATAATATTTCTTTGGTGAATACTAGTGTATAAATTATAAATCGGAATGTTTCTTGTACAATTTATAACATCCTTCCAACAATTGGGGATAATATGAAGTAAATAATGATAGTCCAATATTGTCCCACTAATCTTATATTTTGATTGGAATTTCTCAAATGTCATGATTCCACTTTCATCACATAAGTCTTTTATTATCAAAATATTATATTTTGCCCAATTTCTAATAATATGGGAAGAGTTTTTATAATTATGATTAAGCCATAACGGCTCTGCAAGAATATCATCAATATTATCCCGATCAGCACTGAATTTTCTGCAATAACTATTCCATGCTTTCATAACATCTTTCCAAAATGGGTTTTCAAAACTAAATATTTTATCAATGTTTGCCCCATAATGAAAAATATCATGATATGGTATATTACCGGGGTTACTATTTGATGATCTTTTAACATAGAGTCTTAGACAAGATAATTTTAAAGCTTCAATGAATGTTTTTATATCCACCATATCCAAACGCCCTTTTGTCTTTAATCTTTTAAGAGTACTTCTTCTTATCTTGTCCTTTTTATCATTCCAAATAAACTTAAAAAAGGATTGTTCAAGAGTTTTGATAAAGTCATCTGGGGGATTAGGTAATGAACTGAAAATATGTACAAGTTTAGAAAGGGCTAGGGTCTTGATGACAGTGATCTTTCCAATCAAATTTAGATTTCTTTTTCTCCATACTGCTAATAATCTATTTATTTCTTCTAGTCTCTTTCTTGTGTTGATTACCCAAAAATCCTCAAGAGTTGGAGTAAATTTAATTCCTAGAACCTCAAATTCTCCATTATACCATTCAATTTGCAAATCAGAACATAAGGTGTTTACATTGCCTGCCATTGAGCCAATCCAAATTGCTTTAGTCTTGTCCATATTCATTTTTAGACCTGACATCTTATAAAATAAATTGAGAGTTTCAATAGCTTCATATAAGCTGTCTTCAGTACCATCTAGGAATAATTCTGTATCATCTGCATATTGACCTAATTTATATTCTTCGTCGTCAATAACTATACCTTTAATCTTATCATTCTTTCTTATCATACAACCTAGGATTTCAGCTACAAAGAGGAAAAGGTAGGGTGACAAAGGGTCACCTTGTCTACAGCCCCTTTCATTATTAAAAAATTCAGACAAATACCCATTTTGTATCACACAAGAGGTTGTTTGATATGTAAGAGAATTTATCCATTGTATTATTTGTGGACCAAAACCAAAGTTATTCAGAACTATGTTAATAAAATCTTTAGAGACTGTATCAAAGGCTTTTTCAAAGTCAATTAAAATAAGTAATCCAGGGGTTTTCCTAGCCTTTGTTTCAAACATGATATCATATAATAGTCTTGTGTTTTCACTAATAGTTCTACCTGGGATGAAACTGTTTTAAACAGTTTTACATCATGCAGTGATTCATATAAAATGTAACAAGATGCCAATAAAACGTGTTCTTGAATTGTGATAATGATGGTTGATACGATTTCAAACCCGATGCGTGCTAAGGTAATGTGGAAGACATGTCACGTTTTAGTCACAATAGTTTTCGTCACTTGCTTAGTTCGTGCTACGGGTAATGTTCAAGGTAGTTTAAAGGGGCAGTAGCACGTTTTTTGATAATTTTGTATTTTAAAATTTTCAGTGGTAATTGTAAGTTAATGCTAAATGTATTAGTTTGACAGTGTCAAAAATCATATTACACAAGCCAATTCCCCATAGTCAGAGGACAAAGTATGAAGATTCTCATAAGATCCATTGGCGGCCATTTTATGTGAACACCTTTAATTCATTTTGTGTAAGAAAAAGGAATCGCATGGCTAAACTTTACGTTATATATTTGAATTATTACTGCTTCATTTAGTTTAAATACATTGTCTTTCAATTGGAAACATTTATTTTCATTTTCTTGACATCACCTTATATTCCCCCTAAAAAAAGTATTAACAATATATTTTTTCATTTTTTTACGGATGATTGCACGTTTATGCTGAATTGATAGTGTCAAAAATCTCATTATACAAACCAATTACCCTTAGTCAGAGAACAAAATTATTAAGATTCACGTAAGTCCAATGGCAGTCATTGTGAACACTTTTAATTCTTAATAATGTGTTTAAGAAAAAGGAATCGCATGGCTGCACTTTACATTAGATAGTTGATTTCCTACTGCCTCCTTAAGTTAAATACATTGTCTTTCAATTAGAACCATTTATTTTCATTTTCCTGACATCACCTTATATTTGCCAGAGATTTTGTAATGTCTATGTGATTCGTTTTTGAAATGTTCAACAATTTAAGAGATGAGACAAGGCTGTTAGTTAGGATAACTACCCTCTTAGTTATTGTTTGACAGAGTTTATTTTATTTTATGTATTCCATTTCAATTGATACAAATCATATGTGAAGTCAATATACACATCATTTAGCTTTAGCTAGATATAAAAGAGTGAGTAAAATAATTTATTGTCCTCCTAAAAAGCACTTCTTCAACGACAGGAAATTAATGATGTAAAGTAAAACAGTTCCATTTGAAATGTTGGTCTATTCTATTCGTGAAGATGTCAAGTTTTTACACATTTTACTTTTATAGACTTTTTATTTTCTACACCCATTTTCAAATTACTCTCTGATTCAGTCATTGTTTACGCCACGTTCCTAAGGAAACCACAAAATGAAATACAAATTGAGATTATGAAAGGAACATGTTGGCATCATGGTTGCCAGGCATATAAAGTTTGGCGAAGCGAGCATCATTCTATATTTAGATAATGCAATGCTGCATTTATTTATTTATTTATTTATTTATTTATTTATTTATTTATTTATTTATTTATTTATTTATTTATTTATTTATTTATTTATTTATTTATTTATTTATTTATTTATTTATTTATTTATTTATTTATTTATTTATTTATTTATTTAGTTATTTAGTTATTTATTTAGTTATTTATTTATTTATTTAGTTATTTATTTATTATATCACTACATGTGTCTATGTACAAAATGCATGCCCCGAACAAAAAGCAAACCTTTAACAGTCTTAATTTATTATTTATATCTCGGAGTTTCACACGGAAATTACGTAAGAATTCTCTTATTCATGAATTAGGTTATCAATTGTGTGTGAAAATGTGTGAAAGCGACAGTTTGGTATGAGGTTAATCTCCGATAACACTCCTACCTATTGGGTTTATCGTACCTTCAAGGATACACGATTTTGTCCTATTTATGAAATAGATAAAGGAAACTAGAAGGAGAAAGTTAACGCGATCAAAGTCTAGAAACATACTCAAAACCGTCAAGAATGAAATTGACCCTGTCTAAACGACTAAAGCCTCAAAGCACTCCAGGATATCAAATAGGACCATTGTTGAACAGTATAGAATCAAGTTTAGTAATCACTCTTTAATCAAATTTGATCATCCTCCGAACAGTCTAGTAAACAATTTGTTGGCCCTAGACGCCTAAGAATCAAACGGGGAACCTTTTCAAACTATGAACACTGTGTACATATACACATTCCATTGTAATAAATACTTATGGTGCTTTACCAGAAATTGTTTGAGCTGTACCCAAGGTATGTGAAACATACTTTACATACCTGACTGTCAATTAACCGATCACGTGGTGTGTCTGTAGACTATATAAAGACCTACGAGTGAGATTCAGATGTACATGATCAAGATGCAGTATACACTGATTCAGAAACATGAGCGTCCACCTGTTGCTTCTCTGTTTGCTGTTTGTTGTGACTTCCGGTAAGTCTTCTTTAATCAGAATGACAAGAAATGACAAGTTTTAAGCCTATTATCCAGTACAAGCACTGCTCATTGGCTGTACACTATTACCCTGAAGGAATTGTACTTTCAGAGCCGCTCCGCGCGACAAGACACGTCCGTACCACCCGTATTTAGGTACCCAATTCTAAAGCTAGGTGGACTGAGTGTAATGGGAATAAAGTGCAATGGACACAGTTTAAACCCAGATCACAAATCTTTGGTGTCTCCACCTGGATTCTAACCTGGGTCTTTGGCGTGACAGGCGAGTACGCTAACCACTACACCACCGCGCTCTACAATGTACAAACCGTACTCTTATTGAACTTCGATAAAAACCATAACTAATTTCTGGCAGCTGTTTACGTAGTTAATCGCCTATGCCATGTGTGAAAGTTTTCTGGTAATGACAGAGACTATTTGAATGGACAAGGAAATGAGTTTATATCTCGAATTATGAGTATAATAATATAGTTGAAAATAAGTAATGACATATTTTCAATATGAGCACATGCGCACAAATCACTTTTGCCAAGCGAGATTCCGTATTGTTTGCCTGTTCCATTGTTCGTGACGTCACTGTAGCCGGCTGTCGCAAGGGAAGCGGCCCGGTTCTGGGATATTCCTTAAAATGGAATAGAATCGGAAATTTCAAAGAAAAGTTTTAGCCAATGACATTTGTTTTAAGCATATCCCAGTATTTCGAACGACCAATCGACAGAGCTGTAGCAAATTTATACCCGCGTGACCATGTGGGTGGTACGAAATAATTGGCAAGCTTTAATTTGAAAACTGATTATTATAATAATGTTATGATGTAAAGTATATCGTATATTTTCAACAATATATGGACGAGCGTTTACACCCTTAATAAATATCAATTTTGCATATGCATGTGAGCTGTCTTGAAGTTATTCGGTGTATTTCCTTTGCATTCAACATTCGGAAACGACATTCCATGTTTGTATCAACTAGGAATTCGGTTCCTTTATTTTTTTCACTATTAAAGGGACATTAAGTGTTTTGATACAAATTTAAGAACATTGCTAAAAATCAATATCATTGAAACATATACACACAAATTATCCCCATTTAGTTTGACCTGAAATAAGCTTTGAAACCGAAATAATTAGAATAGGTGTTTCCTCAGAATATAAATAGATCGATTTAAAAACTTTCTCGCGCAAAGCATTGTGGTCATAGTTGCTGTGGGTGAATTCGTACCCAAAATGAAGCTTTTCCCATCGGGAATTCGTACCGAAAAGAAACTCGTGCCTATAACAAAACGCCGAACACATATCCGCAGTCCATTTGATGGTTTATTAGTCATTAGTGATATGTTTATCATTTTAACATTCTTTCTTAAACAATAAAGGCTATTTAGGCTAAATACACTCATTATAACATACACCGCACGTTCTGAGTGTGGAATTATTTCAATGTGTAAAAATATTCTATATTTACCCTCAATATATTGTCAATTAATATTTAGCTCCCAAATATTATTTTATAGATATTAAATCAAACTTCAAAGTCAAAATCACGTGGATTACAGACCTCAAAAGACTCGGTATGTCGAGTTGTGCATATAGTATAGCTTTTTGCAGTGTTTTTTTCACGTTTAGTATTATCTTGGTGTCAACATAGTTATGGTTACATATTTCTATATAATTAATGTTGAATTATCGAAACTTATAAATAAAATGAGGAATCGTGTCCGGTACGAGTTCGTTTGGTTACGAATTTTCAGTAGAACACTGATATAGCGAGCACGGATACAGCGAACACTCGGATATAGCGAACAAATTTTCAAGTCCCGTCCCTATATAATATGCGTATAGCGAACACCGGATATAGCGAACCAAATTCTTTGGTCCATTGGAGTTCGTTATATCCGAGTTCTACTGTATATCCATGTCGTTGTCTGCTTACACACTGAATGTAAACACAGGTGGCAACGGGTGAAAATGAAAAGAAAAGCTACATGAAATGTTTTGAAGATGTAAATGTTAATTGGTTATTCAATATTAACATAATCTTTAAATAATGTATTGTTCTCTGGTTAACAAAATGTTGATATTTGTTAGTAATATATTGATTTGCGGCTGATAATAGGCGAGCTGACGTAGTACGCAAATATTGGAAATCTGCTCAATGACATCACAATTTACTAGCGCGCGCTTCCGGTTACAATAAATATCTTTTGATCATAATAACATCAACATATGGTGATTTGTGAGCATACTCTCATATACCTATTTGTAGTTAAAATATTTATCTACAGGTTGATACAATTTATAGGTATTTTGAATAAAATGCTGTATGAGAAACATTAAACACTTAATGACCCTTTAACGCGAGCGCTGTTCAAATGTCCCGCCTTGTCAATGACTGATCGTTCACTCAATGCATCTCATCGCTTCACGGAAAAAATGGTACTGAACAGGCCATTTTGAAATTTTATGTTTCAAAACATAACGTTATGGATGATTTGTTTACGATTAAAGGTGTCTTTCGAAGAAAGTATCGACATAGGGCCTAAAGTATCATAAAATATTCTTAAATGTCATCCTGTAACATAATGAAAATCATGAACTTGTAGCTGAGATCATTTGTAAATTAATCTGCAACTTTCGGCTGTAATTCGATCAACATTCAATTAAGGAAAAATATTCTTGCAACATGTAATTAACCTGAAAGTCAATGGGAAATTCTTCGGGTTTAAACTAATGTTGATGTCATCCTGTACAGAATTCGCAGGGGTGGGGGGGGGGGGGGGGGTGATTTTTTATCTCCATGGTCAGTGGGCATGGATGTGTTGTGAGGGGTGAAGTAAGTTTGAAGCGATATTATTTTTGACTCTTGTGTATTTATTACCTACTATATCCTGCTACATCAGCGTATACTAAGTGCTAATAGAAGTGTCACACTATAGATTTATTGTCTGTGATGTGACATGTCCTGTTACACCAGCGGGTACTGAGTACATAGCATAACGAAGTGCCACAATTTGGATTTACTGCCTACGATGCCCTGCTACATCAACGATTATATATATATCCGCCTAGCTCTCCTACACTCTCTCAGCCAATGAAATGACTCCCATCCAGCAATAACACGAACCGGATGAAAGGTTGCAAGGAAACAAGATGTGTTGACATGAGAAAAGGAACTTGTTTTATCGAAACCAAAAGGCAAGACTTTGTCAACGATTACAGCTGCGTACCTTTAGTTTGTTCACTTGCTTGTGTATCTTAGTGTACATATCATGTAAACTGAGTTTCATTTTAACGTCCAAAAATAACTCAAGGGGCACCTACAAACGACAACCAATTATCCATTGGTAAAATAATGATCCATGTAGATAATCTATGTTCATAGTGTATAATCTTACAGTTTGGGAGTGATTCCTGACGATGGGCTTCCATTCAGTAAAATTTTCATTGGTCAGATTTAATGTTCTACAACTTCATTGGTTCCTTAAACTAGACATTGTGCCGGAGAAAGACATAACATTTAACTAAACAATAATTAGCGGTGATTGTGTTGTACATATCCATTTCTTGTCCACCAAGCCAGACACGACGGCGCCATCAAGCAATGGCCCTGCAGTTATATGACCTGTTACGACACATGACTAGAGTCACTGGACGTCAATAAACTGACACCTCACACCTGTTATCTGTAACATCCGGCTCTTTGATACACAACTTCAAATGGCAGATTCCTCGTCGTCTTCAAGGCACTTTTTAACGTGTATTAGATGTAACTGCTGGCTGTTACATTTATAACTTCTTTGAGAGGCATTTTAGAAATTGGAATGACAAAGACGTTGTCATCCATATATTCCTCTGCATTATTGTTATATTTATTATACAAATTGAAAACGATGTTATTTAACAACGAAAAATGATAGATAAAAAATAATTAGATGAGAAAACTGCTTTATTTTGTAAACCCCATTATTTATCACTCAGTTACATGATTTCACTGAATAATGAGACAAACATATGTTTATCTATATGACATATTTAGGCAATAAGCAGACATTAATATCATATTTCACTCTTTGATTGAATACGTTATCTACTTAAAACGTGAGAAATAATATGTTCTTTTTAGAAGATTTAGGGAAAACGATAGTCATAGGAATTAATCATATTTTATTCGTGAAAAAAATAAGCTAATGAATGAATTGATCAAAAGTTCAAAAAGGATTTCAAAACCGTTCCAGTATAATTATTTTTGAATAAATGTAACAGATAGGATGATAGGGGCATATTTTTTGTTAATATTTTGTTATATCATTGTTAGATCACAAACATATTCATACTTAGAACGAAGTTATCATATTCATAAAATGAAGAATAATACTGCATCTAAATATCTGTGCGCACTCCTGCCTCAACGGTGATCGGGGCATAAGTCACAGTACTTCATTCACCTAAACTATATATAGCTACCTAAAACAACTGACTAAAAGCTCTGTCATGAAAGCATTCTTGTATTTCTATATAAAGTTCCTTTAACATAACTGTTGTATCCCGGAGCGCTATCAACATTTAAACCAGAGAGAGCTCAGAGAAATTAATCCTTTCGGACAATGAAATGAAGAAAGGGGACAAATGCTTGGTAGTTTTTTAATGGTGCAATAAAATTATGGAATTAATTAAATCCTGATATCCAAAATAAAGATATACATAACACGGTTTCAAAAATACAAATTGCGGACAACTATGATATTCTATATTTATTAATTAATAAAATGATAAATATTTTTAACAAAGACAACATAAGATAATTAATATCATGTGGCCTATCATCAGTCAACTTAATTTCAACACACAGAACTTATTTGAAATACTAAACATTTCAATAAGCATTACTATCATAAAATATTGTGACTTTTTTCCCTAGTCAAATTTGTGACTTTTTTTCCGATTACCGTGTTAGATGCGACTACGGAATTGAAGGGTTTGGTAAAAGCATTGTACTTAGAACGGGGACTAAAACGTTATTTTCACATCATTAAGGCTTAAATTAAAACTGTATGAAAATTATATATTTCGAAAAACAAGATTGACAAAATGAGAAAAGTTTAGCCACGCATTCATGCATTAGCGAAGTAAACCTACTAACTTTACAAAGAAAATATTATTTCAAAACCAAGACGTTGTATTTATTATATATGGTGAAAAGTAGTACATAGACGGAACGTAAAATGCAATTATGATGCTATTCATCTGAACATACAAGGTTACCGAGGTTACGAAATGTTCTACAGCTGCCCGGCGGCGCACAGTTCGTGTCACGTGACCGCGTTACGCAACTAAAAAAAGTTCCTCGCGCACTCTCATTACCTTGGGTGATTAGTGTTGTCAGCCCTGAGTATAGTCTCCCTTTAAAAGGTGTAAGTACAAAATCAGAACATACATGTGGTTAAGTGCTTATAAAGTGCACAGAGGTATTTATACAAGAAATTATATTAAAGTTCACATAACCACAACATATTTCACTATTTTCTTTGGAATATAGAAAGTCTGATTACAGTATTGTATATAGTGCGTTAAAGGTCGCTACTCAAATATGTTTACTAGTAGTTTGGTAATGAACGCCGTTTTTGAAAGCCATTTTTGATGGGCCGCTTAGACCTATCTGACAACAAACAAGTGAATGCATGACTGGTCACGCCCAATTTTGTGACGTCATATACAGAATCAGCCTTGTTATCTATAAATCTATCGTAACAATACCACAGGAAAAAACCTGAACTATTATAACGTCGAACGACTCGGCCTTCGGCCTCGTACTTGAAGCTATTATCATAGGATGAAAATGATCAAAATTGGATAAATAAATATAAAAGTTTATACCATAATGGAAACTGTAAGCGAGTATGAAATGGCGACTCAGATAGGTAAGCAGTGAGCATTTGGGGTTGCCTATCAGTTGGTCATTGGATAAGAATGCCAGCAAGCACTTAGATGATTGGGATCTTTAGCTAAAAACAGACTCTGGGCCCCGGGAAGAACTTGATCAGGAGGGTAAGACAGGTAGCATACATGGTATTGAAGGTTATACTGACCAGTGATTGGTCGACGTGACATGACGGAGTTACTTCTAAGAAAAGATACCAATTCTTGGAAGAGAGTACCTTTGGATGTCCATACTTGGTCACCAGGTATGAGACTAGTGTGAAGATTACCTATGTAGAGGGATAAGAAGAGAGGTCGGTGAATAAACGGGGAGTTGGGCGTTTGGCTTTGGCTTGGCCAGGTCGTTCGCCGTTGTGCCTAAACCATCATCCTGACTTGTGTTATTCATTCATGTTGTGTGCATGCGTGAAGTTGGACAGATCCTTATTCCCTATTAAATACCGTACCTCTTCGTTAAAAGGCAAAGCGAGTAGCGAGAAGAATACAACAACAACATATCCAACCCTCTTTTCTTCGGATACTATAATAAATCAGGGCAAATCTATACTTTATTGCAAAACACATGATGGTTAGGGCTGCTCTATTCCTTAAATGATTGGCAGCAATACATAATGTATTTGTGTATTATATATAAGGCAAAACATTACATTTGCCGTTATTGTTTTAGAAATGTGATATTTATTTCAAACATGTTTATGTTGAATTGTAACAGTTGTATTTTACATTGTATTACATTATGTGTTGCAGGTGTACTTATCGGTTCTTGTGCTTCCATCGCACTTGAATAATAAATCCCTCACAACCCGTAGCCAGTGTTAGTTAATGTGTGACACCTCATGATAACGGTTACATTTTGTTAACAGTCGATTATGTATTAAAGAATTCCCTGCTCTTTCACTATCTTTACTCGGAATTCATTTAGATTGAGAAATCTGAAACTACTCAAATTGTTAAATAAACTTTTGAAGGAATGCGTCTAGTAGGGACCGCACGATGAATTTCTATTTCAGAAAGCTGTGAATTGATAATTGTTATGAAGTACCTAAAATAAATCCGTATCACATTTAATAAAAGAGCATCATAATATTCTATTAACTTGACACAAGTATTAAATAAAGGCTTTCTGAAAATGTGTAAACGTTAGCAGAATCAGGACTATCCGCAAAACCGCTTCGAGCTCATTTCCGGTTTCTTAACAGTTATGGTTACCATAAAAAGTTGACATCGTCAATGATATCAAATGGTGAATTTAATCATTTTAAGGGCTCTTTAACAGATCTGCATTGCTCTAAATTTACTCTCAAAATTATACCTTCTATAGGCGATATCGCGAAGCTCTAGATAGAAAGAGAAATTGCTTATTTTGTTCAGTTATCACATAATCATTTCCTGATTTTAATTGAAAGCCCCCTGAACATGTTAAAGCCCCATCGTCATACTTGCATGTCGTTCATGACGAAAATTAGCTTTTGAGAAAGGAAATATGTCCCTAGGAAGAAAAATCTTTCGTAGAAAGTTTGATATCATATTTACATGTTTCAATCAATAATAAAATTCTTCATTCGACGTCCAAAGTACAGTATCCTCTGCAAAGGGTAACATCATCATTATGAGTTTAGGTTAAAAACCTTGTATCTGTTACCGTAATTGCTTCTGATGGATATCAACTTGAGCGGAAACGAGTGCCACATTCCGAGAAAACGATATTTCTAGAGTCAAATACAATACCAAGAACTGTCTCGTAAACCATATCGTTTTTTACTGTAGGCCATTTTAAAGGATGTTTTTTTATTGCACCAAACGCCCACATATACACCAGGATGCTAACTTATTAGCGTGTCCAGGATATGACAAAAATAATAACGTCCTCTTGTTATGTTAATGTTTGTCAGCTAATCTATCACAGCGGTTACACGAAGGATATATAAAGAGATTTAGATTTAGTTGATCCTGTATACACCGATTCAGAAACATGAACGTCTACGTGGTTCTTCAGTGTCTGCTGTTAGCTGTGCCTTTGTGTTCTGGTAAGTTCTCTTTCCTCGTCCATTTTTACATTAAGTTTACCGATATTCAACCCTTTATGACATTGATAAATATCTCATAAATCGTAAAATGCCAATTAAAATTATGCATTTCATATTTTGGAAAACTGATGTGGAGGTGGTTTGATACTACTTTATTTTACGAATATGCAGTAAAACGTTGAAATTACAAATTAACAGTCGAGGCCTCGCGGGTTCTTAAAGAGGCAGCAGCACGTTATTTTGATAATTTGCCGATATTTTACAATTTTCATTTACAATTGTACGTTAATACTTTCAAAAGCAGGAAAATGTCAAGCTTACAGAGATTATAGCTTGAGTTTCATGACTGTGATAGAATTAAACAAAAGTATAATGGTATTTTTTTTGGAAAAATCATCTGTAATATGTAACAGAAGAAGAACAGAGCAATCCCATCCGCTTCTACATGTAGCTCCGCCACACATCCCGGGTCGAATGATCATAAAACTATTATGCTCCTGTAAATCATTTTCTCCATATCAAGTGTCCTTTAACGTTTAGATATCAAGCCACGTTGTTCAAAGAGTGTTTTTCAGACGAGAAAGACATCAGCCGTGGAGGAAGAAGGAGATCTATTGGATGAAACATATAACAAATCTTTTTTTCTTTAGGTTCTCCTCCACCAGATCTAGAGTGTAAGCAGCAAACCCTGAGCAGTAACAACTATGCTTATTCCCGATCGGTGGTGTCTGGGGCTCGACAAATCAAATCCATGAGAGTTGTCCAACAAATTTCGAACTCCGATTGCACCTTAGATAAAAGTTTCGGCTTCTATGGAGCTGATGTCTGGGTTCACAGGGGTTGCAGAGCAAACTTCAGGATCTGCTACTTGACTGGTAAGTAGCGATATATTCCGAGTTTTGAAAGGCAACGTAACCCATTTAAAAAGTCCAAGAAGGATTCAGGAAACAATAAGCAAATAATACCATGCAATTGTAGACGTTTCAAGTTCGGTTCAGTTTCATAAATGATTTATTATCGCGAATGATAAAAGCTGTCCACACAAAGATTGCCTGGGGAAGTTTTAGCTGCTTTCCTGGCAGATTTGATTGAAGTTGGTAGTGACAGTGAATTTTATACTATGCGAATCATTTGACACGACAGCATTCATGACATATAGCCACTACATATGTTGGAAAGTAAATACTTTTCACTAACCTAAATTGTCATGACTCGGTAATAAATAGTATCGCCTGATATCAAGTATATCAACACAAGTTGATACAAGTAACAAATGTTATGTTTGAATTTAAATTTGAATTTGCGAACTTAAGTGAAGTTCTTTGTTTTAGCCAGATATCATGACTAAAATGTTAAATTTTCAGTTCAAAATAAACTTACACTTACACGTTCCACTAATCTCTTTTTGTGTTTCAGGCACCTCCTCCACTCTTACCTGCTCCAGCAAGAACTTCAACTACAAGGAGTGTGGCAGTGGGTTACCCAGAATCACCGATGTCTACCCGATCAAACAGTTCTCGTCGTCTCCCTGTCTACCCGACTTCAGTTATGGGCAGAGGAACAATCTCGTGTGGGTGGACAAGGGATGCAGGGCCGAGTTCCGCGTAACACACGCATAGTTAGACTCTTCAACAATTCTTGATTTCCAGGCAAAATCCCCCAGTCTCTGATATCAACTCGAATCTATCACTCGTACCTCGCTGCGTTTCTTGTTCGAGCACTGCTCTATTGGGTTCGTGCCAGGCGTCATTTTCAATACATGTATATCCAATCAGTGACGAGTCTAGAGAGCCATCGGTACATTGTTTTGTCTTGGTGGGTCTCTGACTGTGGGTTGGTTGTTTGAGATCATAACTGGGTATGTACATTTTAAATCCATGCAGCAAGGAACGTTGGGGAGGTTCGATTTAACTCCTGGTTATCTACAATGTTTCCACAAAGGGCTACGACATTCCTTTCAAGGTGACTTAAATAGACGTGTAAAGAGCTGTCTGATATTCTGAGCTTAAATATAGGTTACAGTACTGTGTTGAGTTAGAAAGACTTTACCTTAAATGTGTTCAGTTGGTTTTGCCGAAATTCCAGGATAATTCCTGAACAAAAGTGTGTTTCAGTTTAAGTTTCTATATGTGTTTGTGACGTTGTGTGATCATTTGAATAAAGAAGAGTGAAACTCGCTTCTTCGTTTTTTATCTTAACCAAAGATGATATGAAATTGATGCTAACATTATATGTCTCATCGCCTATATACCATCTTATATGTTTGTGAGGGTTTTCAATGTAATTTCAATGGTCGTGCATATAATTATATAATACTTTAACATTTACTTTAGTATAAGATAAGATATATGATATAAGTAAAATATATCGTAAATAAAGACGAACAAAGGTGTACATGATGTACATTATAGGGAATTGTCCCTCTTCAAATAACTATACGTCAGTTATTAATATTTGTTGCTATTTACTAATTATTACTTTTAAAATTCAACTCACAATTTAGTTTGCAATTTGCAAAAGTTTGACGATATAAAAGTCTAGAAATATATATTTGTATTATGTATATATTTCTCAGTACTAAGACTCTTGGGTATATGCTACGGGTAGGCATACTTACTCATTATCACGTGGTCCATGTTGTATCCATAACAAAAATATTATTTATCATAAATGGAGGCTGTTATCGATGCAATAAAGCTATCGGATTAACATCCACCGCAGAAAAGACATATGCACGTATGCAGGTTGACATATATGTCGACGTTTGATGTTGTCCGTATATATTTCGAAAGAGCTATAGCCTGGAAACACTTCCTTTGTAATGTCATTTCCTGAGTTCTACCTCAGAATTGAATGTCACAGGGTTGGGCACGGTACTTATATATATGAGTATATAGTCACTAAGCGTAATTAATCTTCATATTCACCGTGATGAGAAATAAAACTAAAGAGATCTTTATGGAAATATCCTAAATTAAAATTCTTGTAATTTCAAAACATTTCCCACATTGATGATGAACATTGTAAATAAGTTTACTTGTATTATTTCTTGATTGAGATTAGGATATGGGGCAGAGGATTTAGGGGTGACCATTGGTCAAAGTGCTTGCTAAACTTGTTTACTAGTTTCGGTGTCTACGGGGGTTAGGCTACAAAATGCGGATAGACAAAGTGGATATAATAGAGGTTATAGCTGTTAGGGGTCAACAGTAATTTCGTCAAACAGAAATACTTGAAAAGCGGTATCTGAATGTTATTATTTACGTTATGAATAATATTGAGTTACTGTGGGATTTGTCCAGTCCAAATATAAGGAAAACTGGTATGCCGTTTCTCAATAGCTCTATACGTTTTACCTCGGAATCAGAAATATAAACGAAAGGTAAAAGGACGTGATAGAAAGTTGTAAATAGCAATTCGGACTGTCATTTTGTGATAAGCTATCTTCATAGTCAAAGCGCTTGCTAACAGGTTCGATCTTTCGATAATACTATTTGAGTAACACTAGAAGTGTTAAAAATAATGGCGCAAGAAGTATTATCTCCAAATTAATCACTGGTTGAAAAATTGATGGAAATCGCTTGCCTTTGGAGAAGATTGTGGTGTTTGTATTTCATATAGTAATTGTGTCTTAGCTGCTGGAGCACGTCCTCATTAATACAATTGATCGTACTTCAAAATATCAGTTTTGATATCGAGATGGCCATATTCGATATGACAAGTGAGAAAAATACGTCGTCAAAGTATATCAAAGTATAATTGATCAGCCAACGAAGGATATAAAAATTCTGCTATTTTGGTTTTCTAAATTCTAAAGCGAGTTCATGCCCCTGTCCTATTTCATAATCTTGGAAAATTCATGTGTTTTAATTCCAAAAGCCGGGATTTGATATTTCAATATCTCTTTGAGAGTACTATCACCAGAAAAATTTATTTGTTATCAATGGTGAAAAGTGGGACAGGATTTGCAAATTAGTCCGGTAAGATCTGGAAATTGTTCTGTTTTGATGGCAATCTCTTCTACTCGGAGAGACTTCCAAGTGATATGACGAAACTATAATTATAATTAACACCAAAGAACCAACAAAATGTTGTCACAAAGGTTATAACTTGAACCTCAAATAGAGAAGAAAGGATAGTGTTGGTTTGTCTGGAAAAACACAGTAGCCAACTGCAACCTTTAATAGACATACTAAGAAAAAGGCGGTAAGCGTTTGAACACACGAGGAGGCTGCGTTTGTGCGAAGTGTATTGCGGGGAACATGAGTAAAGGCTACAATAGTCTGAAATATAAATTAAACAGCATGACACATGCTTACACAATTTTATGTAACAGGCAACGCAACCTAAATGCTGTTCAATATATATGTTGGTAACATGATGTAATTATGGAGGACGTATTACTGATTAGTAGTGATTACTGATTTCGTTTCCGTTGAGAAATATGTTATACCATTTACTGAAAAAGTAAACACACAACTTTAACACGTAACTTTACATTCGGAAAATCGTTTACAAACTTCGCGAAACTGCATTGGTTGTCTCGAGATTTGAAGACTCACTAGTCAGGTATTTGCGATGTTTGGTTCCTTCTCCTGTTCATTAATTTAAATACTATTCTGTCAGTTCGATTAACTAATCATGTAGTGGTAACATTTCCCGATACGATGGAACGTTATTGACTTTAGTCATATATGTTGACGAGTGATTTACCGGCAATGGGAACTTCAAGGTTTGAAATGTATAGATAGACGTCTAGCAAGGTACACTATTAACTATTGGTACCACGATAGGGATATAAATATGAATGGCATGTACTGAATTGAACGAGATTATTAGCCGCTCATAATGGAATATAGGTCACGTTTGTGCAATATGAAAACTTGGGTAATTATGCAGTAAACGCCTGGATATTCGACTTAGCGCTGTTGTGAAGTCCAAAAATACTTAAATCATAAAGGACAGAAGTTTTATGCTTTATATGTAGATTTCTCAAAGGCGTTTGTTCAGTTGATAGAAACAAATTATGGAATCTCCTAGATAAACAAGGCGTCAGTTGCAAGATGGGAAAACTACTGCGAAGTATTTATGAAAATGTTAAAATCTGCATCATGAGTAACCTTTTCATGAGTCGGTTAGGAGTGAGACAAGGTTGCATATTAAGCCCTTTTCTATTTACATTTTTCATAAATGAACTAGCAACCCAAATCCAAGGAAACTGTTCGAACGGTATACAACTACATCCTGATATAATACAAATCTTCTTGGTGTTATATCTGTCTTTGCAACAGAACGTAACTCGCAACTGTCAAAACCGAACTATTGCGTCAGGTGATCGTGAGGTCACAAGGAATGAATGCACATGGTATGGTTGCAAATTTTTCTGCATTTATCGAGAAATGGCAGCAGGTTTTTGAGCGCTCTCGTCCAATCAGAATCGCGGAAATTAGTGTAACAAAACCATTTTGTAATTATTTTTGAGTCACGTCCTATCAGTAACATATTTCATGCTGACTCATGCTTAAATAAATCAAACGAAATTCACGACAGGAATCACCAACCTGTCCGCTATCTTCTCCTGTTGGGTGGACTATCTGTGGTATATCGGGCACCTGTCCGCTATCTTCTCCTGTTGGGTGGACTATCTGTGGTATATCGGGCACCTGTCCGCTATCTTTTCCTGGTGGGTGGACTATCTGTGGTATATCGGGCACCTGTCCGCTATCTTTGCTTGGTGGGTGGACTATCTGTGGTAGATCGGGCACCTGTCCGCTATCTTTGCTTGGTGGGTGGACTATCTGTGGTAGATCGGGCACCTGTCCGCTATCTTTGCTTGGTGGGTGGACTATCTGTGGTAGATCGGGCACCTGTCCGCTATCTTTTCCTGGTGGATGGACTATCTGTGGTAGATCGGGCATCTGTCCGCTATCTTTGCTTGGTGGATGGACTATCTGTGGTAGATCGGGCACCTGTCCGCTATCTTTGCTTGGTGGGTAGACTATCTGTGGTAGATCGGGCACCTGTCCGCTATCTTTTCCTGGTGGGTGGACTATCTGTGGTAGATCGGGCACCTGTCCGCTATCTTTTCCTGGTGGGTGGACTATCTGTGGTAGATCGGGCACCTGTCCGCTATCTTTTCCTGGTGGGTCGACTATCTGTGGTAGATCGAGCACCTGTCCGCTATCTTTGCCTGGTGGGTGGACTATCTGTGGTAGATCGGGCACCTGTCCGCTATCTTTTCCTGGTGGGTGGACTATCTGTGGTAGATCGGGCACCTGTCCGCTATCTTTTCCTGGTGGGTGGACTATCTGTGGTAGATCGAGCACCTGTCCGCTATCTTTGCCTGGTGGGTGGACTATCTGTGGTATATCGAGCACCTGTCCGCTATCTTTTCCTGGTGGGTGGACTATCTGTGGTAGATCGAGCACCTGTCCGCTATCTTTGCCTGGTGGGTGGACTATCTGTGGTAGACCGGGCACCTGTCCGCTATCTTTGCTTGGTGGGTGGACTATCTGTGGTAGATCGGGCACCTGTCCGCTATCTTTTCCTGGTGGGTGGACTATCTGTGGTAGATCGGGCACCTGTCCGCTACCTTTGCTTGGTGGGTGGACTATCTGTGGTAGATCGGGCACCTGTCCGCTATCTTTTCCTGGTGGATGGACTATCTGTGGTAGATCGAGCACCTGTCCGCTATCTTTGCTTGGTGGGTGGACTATCTGTGGTAGATCGAGCACCTGTCCGCTATCTTTTCCTGGTGGGTGGACTATCTGTGGTAGATCGGGCACCTGTCCGCTATCTTTGCTTGGTGGGTGGACTATCTGTGGTAGATCGGGAACCTGTCCGCTATCTTTTCCTGGTGGGTGGACTATCTGTGGTAGATCGGGCACCTGTCCGCTATCTTTGCTTGGTGGGTGGACTATCTGTGGTAGATCGGGCACCTGTCCGCTATCTTTTCCTGGTGGGTGGACTATCTGTGGTAGATCGAGCACCTGTCCGCTATCTTTGCTTGGTGGGTGGACTATCTGTGGTAGATCGGGCACCTGTCCGCTATCTTTGCTTGGTGGGTGGACTATCTGTGGTAGATCGGGCACCTGTCCGCTATCTTTGCTTGGTGGGTGGACTATCTGTGGTAGATCGGGCACCTGTCCGCTATCTTTGCTTGGTGGGTGGACTATCTGTGGTAGATCGGGCACCTGTCCGCTATCTTTGCTTGGTGGGTGGACTATCTGTGGTAGATTGGGCACCTGTCCGCTATCTTTGCTTGGTGGGTGGACTATCTGTGGTAGATCGGGCACCTGTCCGCTATCTTTGCTTGGTGGGTGGACTATCTGTGGTAGATCGGGCACCTGTCCGCTATCTTTTCCTGGTGGGTGGACTATCTGTGGTAGATCGGGCACCTGTCCGCTATCTTTGCTTGGTGGGTGGACTATCTGTGGTAGATCGGGCACCTGTCCGCTATCTTTGCTTGGTGGGTGGACTATCTGTGGTAGATCGGGCACCTGTCCGCTGTCTTTTCCTGGTGGGTGGACTATCTGTGGTAGATCGGGCACCTGTCCGCTGTCTTTTCCTGGTGGGTGGACTATCTGTGGTAGATCGGGCATCTGTCCGCTATCTTTGCTTGGTGGGTGGACTATCTGTGGTAGATCGGGCAGCTGTCCGCTATCTTTGCTTGGTGGGTGGACTATCTGTGGTAGATCGGGCACCTGTCCGCTATCTTTGCTTGGTGGGTGGACTATCTGTGGTAGATCGAGCACCTGTCCGCTATCTTTGCTTGGTGGGTGGACTATCTGTGGTAGATCGGGCACCTGTCCGCTATCTTTGCTTGGTGGGTCGACTATCTGTGGTAGATCGGGCACCTGTCCGCTATCTTTTCCTGGTGGGTGGACTATCTGTGGTAGATCGGGCACCTGTCCGCTATCTTTTCCTGGTGGGTGGACTATCTGTGGTAGATCGGGCACCTGTCCGCTATCTTTGCTTGGTGGGTGGACTATCTGTGGTAGATCGGGCACCTGTCCGCTATCTTTTCCTGGTGGGTGGACTATCTGTGGTAGATCGAGCACCTGTCCGCTATCTTTGCTTGGTGGGTGGACTCTCTGTGGTAGATCGGGCACCTGTCCGCTATCTTTGCTTGGTGGATGGACTATCTGTGGTAGATCGGGCATCTGTCCGCTATCTTTGCTTGGTGGGTGGACTATCTGTGGTAGATCGGGCACCTGTCCGCTATCTTTTCCTGGTGGGTGGACTATCTGTGGTAGATCGGGCACCTGTCCGCTATCTTTGCTTGGTGGGTGGACTATCTGTGGTAGATCGGGCACCTGTCCGCTATCTTCTCCAGGTGGGTGGACTATCTGTGGTAGATCGGGCACCTGTCCGCTATCTTTGCTTGGTGGGTGGACTATCTGTGGTAGATCGGGCACCTGTCCGCTATCTTTGCTTGGTGGGTGGACTATCTGTGGTAGATCGGGCACCTGTCCGCTATCTTTTCCTGGTGGGTGGACTATCTGTGGTAGATCGGGCATCTGTCCGCTATCTTTGCTTGGTGGGTGGACTATCTGTGGTAGATCGGGCACCTGTCCGCTATCTTTGCTTGGTGGGTGGACTATCTGTGGTAGATCGGGCACCTGTCCGCTATCTTTGCTTGGTGGGTGGACTATCTGTGGTAGATCGGGCACCTGTCCGCTATCTTTGCCTGGTGGGTGGACTATCTGTGGTAGATCGGGCACCTGTCCGCTATCTTTGCTTGGTGGGTGGACTATCTGTGGTAGATCGGGCACCTGTCCGCTATCTTTGCTTGGTGGATGGACTATCTGTGGTAGATCGGGCACCTGTCCGCTATCTTTGCTTGGTGGGTGGACTATCTGTGGTAGATCGAGCACCTGTCCGCTATCTTTGCTTGGTGGATGGACTATCTGTGGTAGATCGAGCACCTGTCCGCTATCTTTGCTTGGTGGGTGGACTATCTGTGGTAGATCGGGCACCTGTCCGCTATCTTTGCTTGGTGGGTGGACTATCTGTGGTAGATCGGGCACCTGTCCGCTATCTTTTCCTGGTGGGTGGACTATCTGTGGTAGATCGGGCACCTGTCCGCTATCTTTGCTTGGTGGGTGGACTATCTGTGGTAGATCGGGCACCTGTCCGCTATCTTCTCCTGGTGGGTGGACTATCTGTGGTAGATCGAGCACCTGTCCGCTATCTTTGCTTGGTGGGTGGACTATCTGTGGTAGATCGAGCACCTGTCCGCTATCTTTGCTTGGTGGATGGACTATCTGTGGTAGATCGGGCACCTGTCCGCTATCTTTTCCTGGTGGATGGACTATCTGTGGTAGATCGGGCATCTGTCCGCTATCTTTGCTTGGTGGGTGGACTATCTGTGGTAGATCGGGCACCTGTCCGCTATCTTTGCTTGGTGGGTGGACTATCTGTGGTAGATCGGGCACCTGTCCGCTATCTTTGCTTGGTGGATGGACTATCTGTGGTAGATCGGGCATCTGTCCGCTATCTTTGCTTGGTGGGTGGACTATCTGTGGTAGATCGGGCACCTGTCCGCTATCTTTTCCTGGTGGGTGGACTATCTGTGGTAGATCGGGCACCTGTCCGCTATCTTTGCTTGGTGGGTGGACTATCTGTGGTAGATCGGGCACCTGTCCGCTATCTTTTCCTGGTGGGTGGACTATCTGTGGTAGATCGAGCACCTGTCCGCTATCTTTGCTTGGTGGGTGGACTATCTGTGGTAGATCGGGCACCTGTCCGCTATCTTTGCTTGGTGGGTGGACTATCTGTGGTAGATCGGGCACCTGTCCGCTATCTTTGCTTGGTGGGTGGACTATCTGTGGTAGATCGGGCACCTGTCCGCTATCTTTGCTTGGTGGGTGGACTATCTGTGGTAGATCGGGCACCTGTCCGCTATCTTTGCTTGGTGGATGGACTATCTGTGGTAGATCGGGCATCTGTCCGCTATCTTTGCTTGGTGGGTGGACTATCTGTGGTAGATCGGGCACCTGTCCGCTATCTTTTCCTGGTGGGTGGACTATCTGTGGTAGATCGGGCACCTGTCCGCTATCTTTGCTTGGTGGGTGGACTATCTGTGGTAGATCGGGCACCTGTCCGCTATCTTCTCCAGGTGGGTGGACTATCTGTGGTAGATCGGGCACCTGTCCGCTATCTTTGCTTGGTGGGTGGACTATCTGTGGTAGATCGGGCACCTGTCCGCTATCTTTGCTTGGTGGGTGGACTATCTGTGGTAGATCGGGCACCTGTCCGCTATCTTTTCCTGGTGGGTGGACTATCTGTGGTAGATCGGGCATCTGTCCGCTATCTTTGCTTGGTGGGTGGACTATCTGTGGTAGATCGGGCACCTGTCCGCTATCTTTGCTTGGTGGGTGGACTATCTGTGGTAGATCGGGCACCTGTCCGCTATCTTTGCTTGGTGGGTGGACTATCTGTGGTAGATCGGGCACCTGTCCGCTATCTTTGCTTGGTGGGTGGACTATCTGTGGTAGATCGGGCACCTGTCCGCTATCTTTGCTTGGTGGGTGGACTATCTGTGGTAGATCGGGCACCTGTCCGCTATCTTTTCCTGGTGGGTGGACTATCTGTGGTAGATCGGGCATCTGTCCGCTATCTTTGCTTGGTGGGTGGACTATCTGTGGTAGATCGGGCACCTGTCCGCTATCTTTTCCTGGTGGGTGGACTATCTGTGGTAGATCGGGCACCTGTCCGCTATCTTTGCTTGGTGGGTGGACTATCTGTGGTAGATCGGGCACCTGTCCGCTATCTTCTCCTGGTGGGTGGACTATCTGTGGTAGATCGAGCACCTGTCCGCTATCTTTGCTTGGTGGGTGGACTATCTGTGGTAGATCGAGCACCTGTCCGCTATCTTTGCTTGGTGGATGGACTATCTGTGGTAGATCGGGCACCTGTCCGCTATCTTTTCCTGGTGGATGGACTATCTGTGGTAGATCGGGCATCTGTCCGCTATCTTTGCTTGGTGGGTGGACTATCTGTGGTAGATCGGGCACCTGTCCGCTATCTTTGCTTGGTGGGTGGACTATCTGTGGTAGATCGGGCACCTGTCCGCTATCTTTGCTTGGTGGATGGACTATCTGTGGTAGATCGGGCATCTGTCCGCTATCTTTGCTTGGTGGGTGGACTATCTGTGGTAGATCGGGCACCTGTCCGCTATCTTTTCCTGGTGGGTGGACTATCTGTGGTAGATCGGGCACCTGTCCGCTATCTTTGCTTGGTGGGTGGACTATCTGTGGTAGATCGGGCACCTGTCCGCTATCTTTTCCTGGTGGGTGGACTATCTGTGGTAGATCGAGCACCTGTCCGCTATCTTTGCTTGGTGGGTGGACTATCTGTGGTAGATCGGGCACCTGTCCGCTATCTTTGCTTGGTGGGTGGACTATCTGTGGTAGATCGGGCACCTGTCCGCTATCTTTGCTTGGTGGGTGGACTATCTGTGGTAGATCGGGCACCTGTCCGCTATCTTTGCTTGGTGGGTGGACTATCTGTGGTAGATCGGGCACCTGTCCGCTATCTTTGCTTGGTGGGTGGACTATCTGTGGTAGATCGGGCACCTGTCCGCTATCTTTGCTTGGTGGGTGGACTATCTTTGGTAGATCGGGCACCTGTCCGCTATCTTTGCCTGGTGGATGGACTATCTGTGGTAGATCGGGCACCTGTCCGCTATCTTTGCTTGGTGGGTGGACTATCTGTGGTAGATCGGGCACCTGTCCGCTATCTTTGCTTGGTGGGTGGACTATCTGTGGTAGATCGGGCACCTGTCCGCTATCTTTGCTTGGTGGGTGGACTATCTGTGGTAGATCGGGCACCTGTCCGCTGTCTTTTCCTGGTGGGTGGACTATCTGTGGTAGATCGGGCACCTGTCCGCTGTCTTTTCCTGGTGGGTGGACTATCTGTGGTAGATCGGGCATCTGTCCGCTATCTTTGCTTGGTGGGTGGACTATCTGTGGTAGATCGGGCAGCTGTCCGCTATCTTTGCTTGGTGGGTGGACTATCTGTGGTAGATCGGGCACCTGTCCGCTATCTTTGCTTGGTGGGTGGACTATCTGTGGTAGATCGAGCACCTGTCCGCTATCTTTGCTTGGTGGGTGGACTATCTGTGGTAGATCGGGCACCTGTCCGCTATCTTTGCTTGGTGGGTCGACTATCTGTGGTAGATCGGGCACCTGTCCGCTATCTTTTCCTGGTGGGTGGACTATCTGTGGTAGATCGGGCACCTGTCCGCTATCTTTTCCTGGTGGGTGGACTATCTGTGGTAGATCGGGCACCTGTCCGCTATCTTTGCTTGGTGGGTGGACTATCTGTGGTAGATCGGGCACCTGTCCGCTATCTTTTCCTGGTGGGTGGACTATCTGTGGTAGATCGAGCACCTGTCCGCTATCTTTGCTTGGTGGGTGGACTATCTGTGGAAGATCGGGCACCTGTCCGCTATCTTCTCCAGGTGGGTGGACTATCTGTGGTAGATCGGGCACCTGTCCGCTATCTTTGCTTGGTGGGTGGACTATCTGTGGTAGATCGGGCACCTGTCCGCTATCTTTGCTTGGTGGGTGGACTATCTGTGGTAGATCGGGCACCTGTCCGCTATCTTTTCCTGGTGGGTGGACTATCTGTGGTAGATCGGGCATCTGTCCGCTATCTTTGCTTGGTGGGTGGACTATCTGTGGTAGATCGGGCACCTGTCCGCTATCTTTGCTTGGTGGGTGGACTATCTGTGGTAGATCGGGCACCTGTCCGCTATCTTTGCTTGGTGGGTGGACTATCTGTGGTAGATCGGGCACCTGTCCGCTATCTTTGCCTGGTGGGTGGACTATCTGTGGTAGATCGGGCACCTGTCCGCTATCTTTGCTTGGTGGGTGGACTATCTGTGGTAGATCGGGCACCTGTCCGCTATCTTTGCTTGGTGGATGGACTATCTGTGGTAGATCGGGCACCTGTCCGCTATCTTTGCTTGGTGGGTGGACTATCTGTGGTAGATCGAGCACCTGTCCGCTATCTTTGCTTGGTGGATGGACTATCTGTGGTAGATCGAGCACCTGTCCGCTATCTTTGCTTGGTGGGTGGACTATCTGTGGTAGATCGGGCACCTGTCCGCTATCTTTGCTTGGTGGGTGGACTATCTGTGGTAGATCGGGCACCTGTCCGCTATCTTTGCTTGGTGGGTGGACTATCTGTGGTAGATCGGGCACCTGTCCGCTATCTTTTCCTGGTGGGTGGACTATCTGTGGTAGATCGGGCACCTGTCCGCTATCTTTGCTTGGTGGGTGGACTATCTGTGGTAGATCGGGCACCTGTCCGCTATCTTCTCCTGGTGGGTGGACTATCTGTGGTAGATCGAGCACCTGTCCGCTATCTTTGCTTGGTGGGTGGACTATCTGTGGTAGATCGAGCACCTGTCCGCTATCTTTGCTTGGTGGATGGACTATCTGTGGTAGATCGGGCACCTGTCCGCTATCTTCTCCTGGTGGGTGGACTATCTGTGGTAGATCGAGCACCTGTCCGCTATCTTTGCTTGGTGGGTGGACTATCTGTGGTAGATCGGGCACCTGTCCGCTATCTTTGCTTGGTGGATGGACTATCTGTGGTAGATCGAGCACCTGTCCGCTATCTTTTCCTGGTGGGTGGACTATCTGTGGTAGATCGAGCACCTGTCCGCTATCTTTGCTTGGTGGGTGGACTATCTGTGGTAGATCGGGCACCTGTCCGCTATCTTTGCTTGGTGGGTGGACTATCTGTGGTAGATCGGGCACCTGTCCGCTATCTTTTCCTGGTGGGTGGACTATCTGTGGTAGATCGGGCACCTGTCCGCTATCTTTGCTTGGTGGGTGGACTATCTGTGGTAGATCGGGCACCTGTCCGCTATCTTTTCCTGGTGGATGGACTATCTGTGGTAGATCGGGCACCTGTCCGCTATCTTTTCCTGGTGGATGGACTATCTGTGGTAGATCGGGCACCTGTCCGCTATCTTTGCTTGGTGGGTGGACTATCTGTGGTAGATCGGGCACCTGTCCGCTATCTTTTCCTGGTGGATGGACTATCTGTGGTAGATCGGGCACCTGTCCGCTATCTTTGCTTGGTGGGTCGACTATCTGTGGTATATCGGGCACCTGTCCGCTATCTTTGCTTGGTGGGTGGACTATCTGTGGTAGATCGGGCACCTGTCCGCTATCTTTGCTTGGTGGATGGACTATCTGTGGTAGATCGAGCACCTGTCCGCTATCTTTGCTTGGTGGGTGGACTATCTGTTGTAGATCGAGCACCTGTCCGCTATCTTTGCTTGGTGGGTGGACTATCTGTGGTAGATCGGGCACCTGTCCGCTATCTTTGCTTGGTGGGTGGACTATCTGTTGTAGATCGAGCACCTGTCCGCTATCTTTTCCTGGTGGGTGGACTATCTGTGGTAGATCGGGCACCTGTCCGCTATCTTTGCTTGGTGGGTGGACTATCTGTGGTAGATCGGGCACCTGTCCGCTATCTTTTCCTGGTGGATGGACTATCTGTGGTAGATCGGGCACCTGTCCGCTATCTTTTCCTGGTGGATGGACTATCTGTGGTAGATCGGGCACCTGTCCGCTATCTTTGCTTGGTGGGTGGACTATCTGTGGTAGATCGGGCACCTATCCGCTATCTTTTCCTGGTGGATGGACTATCTGTGGTAGATCGGGCACCTGTCCGCTATCTTTGCTTGGTGGGTCGACTATCTGTGGTATATCGGGCATCTGTCCGCTATCTTTTCCTGGTGGGTGGACTATCTGTGGTAGATCGGGCATCTGTCCGCTATCTTTGCTTGGTGGGTGGACTATCTGTGGTAGATCGGGCACCTGTCCGCTATCTTTTCCTGGTGGATGGACTATCTGTGGTAGATCGGGCACCTGTCCGCTATCTTTGCTTGGTGGGTCGACTATCTGTGGTATATCGGGCACCTGTCTGCTATCTTTGCTTGGTGGGTCGACTATCTGTGGTAGATCGGGCACCTGTCCGCTATCTTTTCCTGGTGGGTGGACTATCTGTGGTAGATCGGGCACCTGTCCGCTATCTTTGCTTGGTGGGTGGACTATCTGTGGTAGATCGGGCACCTGTCCGCTATCTTTGCTTGGTGGGTGGACTATCTGTGGTAGATCGGGCACCTGTCCGCTATCTTTGCTTGGTGGGTGGACTATCTGTGGTAGATCGAGCACCTGTCCGCTATCTTTTCCTGGTGGGTGGACTATCTGTGGTAGATCGGGCACCTGTCCGCTATCTTTGCTTGGTGGGTGGACTATCTGTGGTAGATCGAGCACCTGTCCGCTATCTTTTCCTGGTGGGTGGACTATCTGTGGTAGATCGAGCACCTGTCCGCTATCTTTGCTTGGTGGGTGGACTATCTGTGGTAGATCGAGCACCTGTCCGATATCTTTGCTTGGTGGATGGACTATCTGTGGTAGATCGAGCACCTGTCCGCTATCTTTGCTTGGTGGATGGACTATCTGTGGTAGATCGAGCACCTGTCCGCTATCTTTGCTTGGTGGGTCGACTATCTGTGGTAGATCGAGCACCTGTCCGCTATCTTTGCTTGGTGGGTCGACTATCTGTGGTAGATCGAGCACCTGTCCGCTATCTTTGCTTGGTGGATGGACTATCTGTGGTAGATCGAGCACCTGTCCGCTATCTTTGCTTGGTGGATGGACTATCTGTGGTAGATCGGGCACCTGTCCGCTATCTTTGCTTGGTGGGTGGACTATCTGTGGTAGATCGGGCACCTGTCCGCTATCTTTTCCTGGTGGGTGGACTATCTGTGGTAGATCGGGCACCTGTCCGCTATCTTTGCTTGGTGGGTGGACTATCTGTGGTAGATCGAGCACCTGTCCGCTATCTTTGCTTGGTGGGTGGACTATCTGTGGTAGATCGGGCACCTGTCCGCTATCTTTGCTTGGTGGGTCGACTATCTGTGGTAGATCGAGCACCTGTCCGCTATCTTTGCTTGGTGGGTGGACTATCTGTGGTAGATCGGGCACCTGTCCGCTATCTTTGCTTGGTGGGTGGACTATCTGTGGTAGATCGGGCACCTGTCCGCTATCTTTTCCTGGTGGGTGGACTATATGTGGTAGATCGGGCACCTGTCCGCTATCTTTTCCTGTTGGGTGGACTATCTGTGGTATATCGGGCACCTGTCCGCTATCTTTTCCTGGTGGGTGGACTATATGTGGTAGATCGGGCACCTGTCCGCTATCTTTTCCTGGTGGGTGGACTATCTGTGGTAGATCGGGCACCTGTCCGCTATCTTTGCCTGGTGGGTGGACTATCTGTGGTAGATCGGGCACCTGTCCGCTATCTTTTCCTGGTGGGTGGACTATCTGTGGTAGATCGGGCACCTGTCCGCTATCTTTGCTTGGTGGATGGACTATCTGTGGTAGATCGGGCACCTGTCCGCTATCTTTTCCTGGTGGATGGACTATCTGTGGTAGATCGGGCACCTGTCCGCTATCTTTTCCTGGTGGATGGACTATCTGTGGTAGATCGGGCACCTGTCCGCTATCTTTTCCTGGTGGATGGACTATCTGTGGTAGATCGGGCACCTGTCCGCTATCTTTTCCTGGTGGATGGACTATCTGTGGTAGATCGGGCACCTGTCCGCTATCTTTTCCTGGTGGATGGACTATCTGTGGTAGATCGAGCACCTGTCCGCTATCTTTGCTTGGTGGATGGACTATCTGTGGTAGATCGGGCACCTGTCCGCTATCTTTTCCTGGTGGATGGACTATCTGTGGTAGATCGGGCACCTGTCCGCTATCTTTTCCTGGTGGATGGACTATCTGTGGTAGATCGGGCACCTGTCCGCTATCTTTGCTTGGTGGGTGGACTATCTGTGGTAGATCGGGCACCTGTCCGCTATCTTTTCCTGGTGGGTGGACTATCTGTGGTATATCGGGCACCTGTCCGCTATCTTTGCTTGGTGGGTGGACTATCTGTGGTAGATCGAGCACCTGTCCGCTATCTTTTCCTGGTGGGTGGACTATCTGTGGTAGACCGGGCACCTGTCCGCTATCTTTGCTTGGTGGGTGGACTATCTGTGGTAGATCGGGCACCTGTCCGCTATCCTTGCCTGGTGGGTGGAGTATCTGTGGTATATCGGGCATCTGTCCGCTATCTTTTCCTGGTGGGTGGACTATCTGTGGTAGATCGACAACTGTCCGCTATCTTTGCTTGGTGGGTGGACTATCTGTGGTAGATCGGGCACCTGTCCGCTATCTTTTCCTGGTGGGTGGACTATCTGTGGTATATCGGGCACCTGTCCGCTATCTTTTCCTGGTGGGTGGACTATCTGTGGTAGATCGGGCATCTGTCCGCTATCTTTGCTTGGTGGGTGGACTATCTGTGGTAGATCGGGCACCTGTCCGCTATCTTTGCCTGGTGGGTGGACTATCTGTGGTAGATCGAGCACCTGTCCGCTATCTTTTCCTGGTGGGTGGACTATCTGTGGTAGATCGGGCACCTGTCCGCTATCTTTTCCTGGTGGATGGACTATCTGTGGTAGATCGGGCACCTGTCCGCTATCTTTTCCTGGTGGGTGGACTATCTGTGGTATATCGGGCACCTGTCCGCTATCTTTGCTTGGTGGGTGGACTATCTGTGGTAGATCGAGCACCTGTCCGCTATCTTTTCCTGGTGGGTGGACTATCTGTGGTAGATCGGGCACCTGTCCGCTATCTTTGCTTGGTGGGTGGACTATCTGTGGTAGATCGGGCACCTGTCCGCTATCTTTTCCTGGTGGGTGGACTATCTGTGGTAGACCGGGCACCTGTCCGCTATCTTTGCTTGGTGGGTGGACTATCTGTGGTAGATCGGGCACCTGTCCGCTATCTTTGCCTGGTGGGTGGAGTATCTGTGGTATATCGGGCATCTGTCCGCTATCTTTTCCTGGTGGGTGGACTATCTGTGGTAGATCGAGCACCTGTCCGCTATCTTTTCTTGGTGGGTGGACTATCTGTGGTAGATCGGGCACCTGTCCGCTATCTTTTCCTGGTGGGTGGACTATCTGTGGTAGACCGGGCACCTGTCCGCTATCTTTGCTTGGTGGGTGGACTATCTGTGGTAGATCGGGCACCTGTCCGCTATCTTTGCCTGGTGGGTGGAGTATCTGTGGTATATCGGGCATCTGTCCGCTATCTTTTCCTGGTGGGTGGACTATCTGTGGTAGATCGGGCATCTGTCCGCTATCTTTGCTTGGTGGGTGGACTATCTGTGGTAGATCGGGCACCTGTCCGCTATCTTTTCCTGGTGGGTGGACTATCTGTGGTAGATCGGGCACCTGTCCGCTATCTTTGCTTGGTGGGTGGACTATCTGTGGTAGATCGGGCACCTGTCCGCTATCTTTGCCTGGTGGGTGGAGTATCTGTGGTATATCGGGCATCTGTCCGCTATCTTTTCCTGGTGGGTGGACTATCTGTGGTAGATCGAGCACCTGTCCGCTATCTTTGCTTGGTGGGTGGACTATCTGTGGTAGATCGGGCACCTGTCCGCTATCTTTTCCTGGTGGGTGGACTATCTGTGGTAGACCGGGCACCTGTCCGCTATCTTTGCTTGGTGGGTGGACTATCTGTGGTAGATCGGGCACCTGTCCGCTATCTTTGCCTGGTGGGTGGAGTATCTGTGGTATATCGGGCATCTGTCCGCTATCTTTTCCTGGTGGGTGGACTATCTGTGGTAGATCGGGCATCTGTCCGCTATCTTTGCTTGGTGGGTGGACTATCTGTGGTAGATCGGGCACCTGTCCGCTATCTTTTCCTGGTGGGTGGACTATCTGTGGTAGACCGGGCACCTGTCCGCTATCTTTGCTTGGTGGGTGGACTATCTGTGGTAGATCGGGCACCTGTCCGCTATCTTTGCCTGGTGGGTGGAGTATCTGTGGTATATCGGGCATCTGTCCGCTATCTTTTCCTGGTGGGTGGACTATCTGTGGTAGATCGGGCATCTGTCCGCTATCTTTGCTTGGTGGGTGGACTATCTGTGGTAGATCGGGCACCTGTCCGCTATCTTTTCCTGGTGGATGGACTATCTGTGGTAGATCGGGCACCTGTCCGCTATCTTTGCCTGGTGGGTGGACTATCTGTGGTAGATCGGGCACCTGTCCGCTATCTTTTCCTGGTGGGTGGACTATCTGTGGTAGATCGGGCACCTGTCCGCTATCTTTGCTTGGTGGGTGGACTATCTGTGGTAGATCGGGCACCTGTCCGCTATCTTTGCTTGGTGGGTGGACTATCTGTGGTAGATCGGGCACCTGTCCGCTATCTTTTCCTGGTGGGTGGACTATCTGTGGTAGATCGAGCACCTGTCCGCTATCTTTGCTTGGTGGGTGGACTATCTGTGGTAGATCGGGCATCTGTCCGCTATCTTTGCTTGGTGGGTGGACTATCTGTGGTAGATCGGGCACCTGTCCGCTATCTTTTCCTGGTGGGTGGACTATCTGTGGTAGATCGAGCACCTGTCCGCTATCTTTGCTTGGTGGGTCGACTATCTGTGGTAGATCGGGCACCTGTCCGCTATCTTTGCTTGGTGGATGGACTATCTGTGGTAGATCGGGCATCTGTCCGCTATCTTTTCCTGGTGGGTGGACTATCTGTGGTAGATCGGGCACCTGTCCGCTATCTTTGCCTGGTGGGTGGACTATCTGTGGTAGATCGGGCACCTGTCCGCTATCTTTGCTTGGTGGGTGGACTATCTGTGGTAGATCGGGCACCTGTCCGCTATCTTTGCTTGGTGGGTGGACTATCTGTGGTAGATCGGGCACCTGTCCGCTATCTTTGCCTGGTGGGTGGACTATCTGTGGTAGATCGGGCACCTGTCCGCTATCTTTGCTTGGTGGGTGGACTATCTGTGGTAGACCGGGCACCTGTCCGCTATCTCTTCCTGGTGGGTGGACTATCTGTGGTAGATCGAGCACCTGTCCGCTATCTTTGCTTGGTGGGTCGACTATCTGTGGTAGATCGGGCACCTGTCCGCTATCTTTGCTTGGTGGATGGACTATCTGTGGTAGATCGGGCATCTGTCCGCTATCTTTTCCTGGTGGATGGACTATCTGTGGTAGATCGAGCACCTGTCCGCTATCTTTGCTTGGTGGATGGACTATCTGTGGTAGATCGAGCACCTGTCCGCTATCTTTGCTTGGTGGGTGGACTATCTGTGGTAGATCGGGCACCTGTCCGCTATCTTTGCTTGGTGGATGGACTATCTGTGGTAGATCGAGCACCTGTCCGCTATCTTTGCTTGGTGGGTGGACTATCTGTGGTAGATCGAGCACCTGTCCGCTATCTTTGCTTGGTGGGTCGACTATCTGTGGTAGATCGGGCACCTGTCCGCTATCTTTGCTTGGTGGATGGACTATCTGTGGTAGATCGGGCATCTATCCGCTATCTTTTCCTGGTGGGTGGACTATCTGTGGTAGATCGGGCACCTGTCCGCTATCTTCTCCAGGTGGGTGGACTATCTGTGGTAGATCGGGCACCTGTCCGCTATCTTTGCCTGGTGGGTGGACTATCTGTGGTAGATCGGGCATCTGTCCGCTATCTTTGCCTGGTGGGTGGACTATCTGTGGTAGATCGAGCACCTGTCCGCTATCTTTGCTTGGTGGGTCGACTATCTGTGGTAGATCGGGCACCTGTCCGCTATCTTTGCCTGGTGGGTGGACTATCTGTGGTAGATCGGGCATCTGTCCGCTATCTTTGCCTGGTGGGTGGACTATCTGTGGTAGATCGGGCACCTGTCCGCTATCTTTGCTTGGTGGGTGGACTATCTGTGGTAGATCGGGAACCTGTCCGCTATCTTTGCCTGGTGGGTGGACTATCTGTGGTAGATCGAGCATCTGCTGGCCTACACGACACAAACAAGCGCTTTTTAATATGAGTATAGTTAACAATTCATTAAAAGGGCAGTAGCACGTTGTTTTTAATTTTAGATTTTAGATTTTTCACTAATAACTGTATGTTTATGTTAGATGTATTATTTTCATGTGTCAAAAATCTCATTACACAAACCAATCATCCGTAGTCAGAGAACAAATTATAACGATTCACATAAAGTCCATTGGGGGCCATTTTTTGTGTGAACACCTTTATTAATTTATTGTTAGAAAGGGAATCGCATGGCGGAAATTTACATTATATATTTGATTTATTACTGCTTCATTTCTTGACAACACCTTATATTACTAAAATAAAACGTTTTCTGTTCCTATTAAAGTATTCCTTTAGTTAAGTAAAAACGTAAAAAGAAATACTCTGTGGTCCCGGCTAAGTTACATAGCTTTAAATATATTAGTGATTGGTCTCCGAATTCTCAAAATAATATCAATAAACATTTCAAAGTAGCATAAAGCTCGTAAATTGATACTAAAGGTCAAATAGTGCGAAATTGTCCGCTACGCTTCACATTTCACCATTGGACTTTTCACCATAAAACGTAAAGGGACGTTAAAAGAAATGACTTCAACATTTGCCTCATAGGAAGGGCCAATAATATTTCTTTCTGAGATATTTGACAAGTTTCCAATTGTCGCTTGGGATTCATTGCGGTATCAGGAACAGACGGACAGATGGACAGACGGACAGGCGGGTAGACAAAACCCATACATTGTTAGAGACCCTTTTACTTTCTGGTTTTTATATGATATACACTGCTCCCAGAATTGGTGAATTATTCATCCAACCTTGCACAATGTCAGAAATGCTTTCTTCGTGATTCATAACTTTAGTAGATAAATCCAAGCGTTTATGCAGAGGAAGAGTAATGAAGTAGGGACATACATATAAGTAAATAGTACAATACACAGTACATTACTGGTTTCCTACCACTGATCTCTGTTTAATTACATTTTACTGTGTATTGTACTATTTACTTATATATATGTCCCTACTTCATTACTCTTCCTCTGCTTGAGAACGACACAAGGATCTGTGTCGAAACGTCGCATACAATGAACAAAGAAGTTGTCATCCATATATATTCCTCAGCATTAACATACAAAGACTATTTACATAGTGCACAGATAGGCATTTCCCTTCATGTTGTAAGCGATCCACACATTGGAATTCTATCATGTCAATCTAAATTAACTTGTATCAACAGGTAATATCAAGTTGACAGTATTACATATTGACAAATATGGAACTGTCGATCTGAATTTATTTAGATTGCTACCATGGTGTAAATAGGGCCTATCTATATACAAGGTATTTTAAAATAATGTTAGTTCTACCTATTTCGGCAATATTCATATATTACGTTCAATCTTGCTCAAACAGCAATCGCTGTGATTAATGCAGCAGCAACGCTATTGCTACCCCTTATTCCGACCGTTTCCAACAATCATATAATTATTATGTCCACTTTTGAAAACATTTACCTTTTAATCAAGATTGGCGGTTGATTGCAGTGAATGATAAGTATTTCATGGCATCGATAGGAATTGAGCTTAAGTGAGTATAATCAGATTAAAAAATTAGATAAAGCGGTTTGTACAATGATAGTTTCTGCTCGTCTTTATACAAACAGTTCACTTGAGATCATAAAACCTGTTCAAAGTTTGTTAAATTAGAACGGGACGTGACCAGTATAGGCTAGACCTCGGGCTCTAATCTCCCTTAGTCCTAAGGATGACCTACATCCAACCGATATCTGTGCAAAAAGAATGAAAGCCAGATCGGGTCCAATCAAAGTTAAGTTCAGCGAAACTGTTCAAAATTCAGCATGGCAAATAAACCATTGACAACAACCATCCGATTCAAGCGAGATGACTTTTTTATTTACTGAAATCTTTCCAACTTTGTATATATCATCTTTCGAAAAATTAAAAAGGTGACGACTGAAGCATGGTATAACAAAAATGCTTTGTTTTAACTATCAACACTTTCATTCATTACATTATTGTTATACTCATTGGAAAGTGTTCATTGGTTGCGTTGCGCTTTGTGGTATTGGTTGAAGCGCGCGTAAAATATCAAGAAGAACGTATGTTATCGTACTCGTAGGTAAAGACGAGGATCCAAAAATGACAGAACTCATTATTTATTTCCTCTTCACCTCCGCTCGTGAATCCATGTTAAAGGGGCAGTAGCACGTTTTTAGGGGGAATTTAAGGTGATGTTAGGAAAAAGAAAATTAATGGTTCTAATTGAAAGACAATGTATTTAAACTAATGGAACAGTAGTAATTCAAATATATAATTCTTGAAAGTTAAGCCATGCGATTCCTTTTCCTTACACAAAATGAATTAACGGTGTTCACACAAAATGGCCGCCAATGGATTTTATGTGAATCTTCATACTTTGTCATCTGACTATGGATGATTGGTTTGTGTAATGAGATTTTTTACACTATCAAAATAATTCATTTAGCATTACCATACAATTATCAGTGAAAGAAACCCAGATATCAAAAAACGTGCTACTGCCCCTTTAAAGGTACAGTTAACCCTTTGTTTATTTTTTTTTTACATTTACCAAGATGAATATACATGAGTACTAGTACATGGCAAACATAGGGGATAAACGCAGCTAGGTATTTCGTTTGAGTTGGGTGGGCCCTATTGGTGTAAAAAGTATATCTGTATAGTCATCTCAGAATATGTGTGTAAATAAGTACCTGCCTAACAAATATTTGGAACTGACAGACTGTAACATTATTCAGAAGAGTTCTAACGCAACGCAACTGAAATTGCATGAGGAATTCGCTTGATGACGTCATTTCCTAACAAATTTACAATCGAGTAAGGTTTATTCCTAATTTTTAAAATTCGATAGAATATGCTGCAAAAATGCAACTGCAGAAATACTGTTTTTATTTATAAATTATTATAGATAGTTTTTGTGCCTACAATCACTATTTTTTATGTATTGTATGGAAGGGGATGTGTGCCAAAAATAAATTCATGTACTTTCGTAACTTGCAAGATGTAACATGTCGTTCTCAACCATGCAATTCTTGAAAAGATAAATCTAATCGTGTAAAACTAACATTTCAATCCTGTAAAACTCAACTTGTTGTTCTCAACTTTACAAAGTTCAAATGTTATTCTAGAAATGTCAAAGACAAAACCCGATTTTATATCTTGGATAAGAGTAATATTCACAATAAGCATTGCTGAAAGTTACGTTTTACAAAGGGAAAATTAAGAGTTGTAAAATCAGCTTTTGAAAACCGACTTTTGCTTTTCGAGTTTTACACGATTTCGCATTGACGGGGGATGTGTGCCAAAAATTATATGCTATGCTTGATTCGTTAAAGCAGACATTTGACCGGTGCGCGCTGATTCTGCAACAGGCAAGAAAAGGGAACACGTTTACTTTTTGTAAGCGGCTGACCTGGCTAACTGAAACAAATACCTAAATGACTGAATAACTGACCAATATACGTATTTAAATAAGCAGGGGTTTACAGCGTTCATTCTGTCCGTCCTTCCTTCTGTCTGACCTTCACAAAATTTGTCCGGAGAATATCTCAACAACTATTTACCTGCTAGCTTCACCAAACTTCATACACTTATCAAACGTGATCCCTAGATGTGCCTTTCCAGGGTAAGACTAACAAGTTAAATTTGTTTTTGCAGTTTCCATTGATATAGGACAAAAAAGATTATTCGATAATATATTTCTTTGTCCAGATCATATTATCTGAAATATTCATCTCCGCTTCACCTCATTTGCTACACATGTCAATCATCATTTTGGATATGCCTTTTGAAAGTTAAACAACATGTTAATTTTCTTTTCTGTGGTTTCTTTGTGAAATATGACTAACAAAGTGAATCAACGAAACTATTTTGTCCTCAGCACATCTCGTAGAATATTCATGATGACTACCTCAAGCTTGTAACAAAAGTCAACCACTATCCCTAGATGCACCATTTTAATGGTAAAATATTTTAATGGAGATAATTAATTGTGTGCTTTCAGTGCAAAGGAGACTGACACAATGACTTATCTTTAAGACTGTATACTCAACTATCATACAACTTTAAACAATGTTTATAAATTTTACTATTTGAAATTCTTTGAACAAATTGGGGAATATGGCTAGGTGAGCTCTACTCGGATCTTCACTTGTTGATTAAAGTCATCCAAATTATTGTGAGGGTAATATTTGTATGCCACTATATTGGCATTCTCTCCCCATAGAGGCAGATCAAGTCATGAAATACGATACAGCCCCTGTTATTTACGCCGATTTGTGGGATAAAATTGGAGATGTCTGATTTGAGGCAATCAAAATTATTTGTGCAATCAGCGAACGCTGTTCTAAAATCATCAATTTGGCTATTGATTCATGGTGATGTATTGTGAAATGAACCACGATTTCCTTGCGAGAAGCGTTGTTATGTGATAAAGAAATTCAAATGGATTGTAATGTATTTTTTTTCCGCCGGGGGAATCTGCCAGTACCCATTGATTTCGGGTAGTTAGAACAGAAGCTGTATCATCAACATTTCATGACTTCATCTGCCTATGTCGGGAGATTACGGAACCGTAGAGGGGACATTGAATGATAGTAAGTAGTGGCCAGGGGTATTAAGTTGTGGCCACGAGATGATATGTCTTGGCCACGAAATAACATGTCGTGGCCACGACTTATGTTAACCATTAGATTTTAATTATGAGTCGGCCAAATTGTTGAGAGATAAAACGTAGCAGAGAGGTTATGATTGCTGCTTTAAGCCCCTCAAAGAAAGGGCAGGGGTGTAAGACCGAAAATAAAATAAGGTTCTGCTTCCTTCATAATGAGGGTAATTTAATTCAAATCATAACCTCTCTACAATGGATATTTTAACGAATATATCAATTTTGGTCATTTATTTGTGTGTGTTCTCCAAAACAACTTTTTTATTTGAATGAAACGTTATCAGTAAGTCTATGAAACCTGTCTTACGCTGTTTGTCGTTCATATCTCATTCCTTATTTAACATTTCACTTTACGAGATAGATGAAAGAGCACTTCGCATATGACTTGTTCAACTATAGAAAGACTTACATAAGTCCTATCCTATATACATGTGCATAACTTGCATTGAATACAGAATATCAATCCAAAGAGGCGGTCAAACCGTAACATACCAAAACCCATTATTAAGTACACCCTATATTGTAGTAGATATCAGACTGTTTCAACAACAACTTCTGAAGGTATAAGCGCATCGCAATATATTAGTATTTCTATTATTCAAGAATGTGCACGCTATCTTGTCAAAAATGAGCGTTAAGAGCTATCATAATTTCTCAGCTATGAGCCGTTTTGGAAAGTGTAATGGAACGGAATAATAACCAGAGGGATAGGGCAAGGCGAGGGTTATGGTTTGCTATACAATAAAATAAGTTTATGTAAACAAGTGATGTTTAGAGGGTACGGGGGTTGGGGTGGGAACAGTTGGGTATACGGTTAGTGAGGGTTATTGAAACCGTGGTTTACAAAGAAGGTTTGGGTTGAAAGAGGCTTAAGTATTTAAGTAGCTTGTTAACATAGAAAATTTCGAAAATTCGAAAATGTTCTTGTTTCTGGATTTTATCTTTTTTTAAATTGATAACAATCTAAGATGTTACAAGTCCATTTGTATGTGTTGTTGACCATCTTCTTACTGATCAAGGTAGTTGAAACACAAAGGTTTAGGGCAAGGCGAAGTATTAGATAGGTATAAATTAAAGTGTTATACTGGTAGTTATGATATGCACGTTTATCATAAGTGATTGTGAAATTTTAATCGGTTATTGATAAATCCTTTTTGATTGAACTCACGAGAGAGTAACCAAACCAAATATACTTGGTGCATTGTTGGACAATGTAGTATTTGCAAACTGAGTATGTCTTTTGGAAACACAATTCTTTGTTACAACAAATCATATGCGTAGTGCTCTTTCATGTATCTCGTAAAATGAAATATTGAATAAAGGAATGAGATATGAACGACAAATAGCGTAGGATAGGTTTCATAGACTTAATTAAAAAGTTTTATTCAAATAAAAAGCTCTTAAACAACAAAATGGCCAACTAATACTTAAAATATATTTGTTGTGACCACGATTTAAAAATCTCAAAATAAAATTCATTCAGTGTCCCTCTAGGTTCCGTAGTAGAGAGGGCTATACTGGTACTTAAATATATCACGTTTTAGCAATGAATAGATATGCGATTTTTATGATGGCCCTTGCTTCTATGTTTGAAAGTGAAAAGCACAACCACGATATTTGTAAACTAAAACAAATCAAGTGAAGTACATTTAAGTGAATGTAACATAAAATTGAATTAACTTTAACGAAACAAATTTCTAAATCTATTTTGGTATAAAATATCGCAATGAAAAAAATGTATGGCTTTTTAAAACCTTTTTATTCTTACTAAAAATGGTTTATTAAATATATATATGCCAAAATCGGTGAGGTTAAAAGAGTATTGTATATATTGCTACTTTCATTGCATTAAAATTCAAAGGAATTTTACATAATACCCAACTATACATAGTTATCGCTTCAAATTCAAATTTCAAATACTCACTTAAATCTAATATAAGAATATTCACTGCAGCCTTACATTTATTGTCATTTAAGTTGACTATTTTTGTTTCATTTTTATGTCCATTTTATATAAAATTCAACAATAGTCAAGGTAGCAAGGAAGAAAATATGCTTCAAATGTAAAACGGCCAGTTATTCTGCCATTTAGGTATTTGATTCGGTTAGCCAGCTCAGCCGCTCACAAAAAGTAAACGTGTTCCTTTTTCTTGCCTGTTGCAGAATCAGCGCGCACCGGTCAAATGTCTGCTTTAACGAATCAAGCATAGCATATCATTTTTGGCACACATCCCCCGTCAATGCGAAATCTTGTAAAACTCGAAAAGCAAAAGTCGGTTTTCAAAAGCTGATTTTACAACTCTTAATTTTCCATTTGTAAAACGTAACTTTCAGCAATGCTTAATGTGAATAATACTCTTATTCAAGATATAAAATTGGGTATTGTCTTTGACATTTCTAGAATAACATTTGAACATTGTAAAGTTGAGAACAACAAGTTGAGTTTTACAGGATTGAAATGTTAGTTTTGCACGATTAGACTTGTCTTTTCAAGAATTGCATGGTTGAGAACGGCATGTTACATCTTGCAAGTTACGAAAGTACATGAATTCATTTTTGGCACACATCCCCTTCCATAGGAATGAACGATTGGCGGAACCTGTTTGTTCGAAAAGTCGTCATAGGAAGCCTACGTCCGGAAGGTAATGTTGAAAATTCCAAGAAAAGTGGATGGGTAGAATCACCCAAAAAATTTTTTCCTTTTTTTGATAACTGCTTCTTATAAAAACTGCCGATCGTTTCAATGGGAAGCCCCATAATCTTTGATGCAGTATTCAAGATTTTGGACAGTTTGTATTTATTTTGAACAGACAGGTTCCCAAACCAACTTAAAAAGTTAAATGTAAGGACACTTTGAATGAAAGTTCTGTAAAACAACATCATGATGGTTTGATCAATCTTAAAGTGTTTCAGTTTCCACAAGAAATGTAAACGTTGTTGTCCTTTCTTATATATCTTCTCAGTATTCTCATTCCAAGAGAGTTTAGAATCAATGATAGTACCTAAGTATTTATATTCATTTACTCTTTCTATAACATTTCCATCAATACACACAGATTCTAATGTTGACTTTGTTCTCCTAAAATCAATTATCATTTCTTTAGTTTTTTGAACGTTCAAATATAAAAAAAATAATAATAATAATACTTTATTACCCCGAAGGGAATTCATGTTGTATCATTACAGAGCTGGTGTACAATAAAAACAAACAACATACAAGTAGTTACAAGGAATACAAAGAACAACCACAATCATGCGTGTAAATTAAGGAGCATTTAAAAGGCGAACGCTGCAAGGAATGAGAGTATTTTTACCCCTATTGGTTTTAAAACATGGCATTAAGTATCTTCTTCCAAATGGAAGTTTAACATATTCACAGTGCAATACATGATCTGGATCGGACAAAATTTTCAGAGATAATTTCAATACTCTTTTTTCGTAAAGATAAGATAGATTTACAAATGAAACCCCGGCAATTTCACCAGCAATATGAACCACTTTTTCTTAGCGTGATTTGTTTACCAAAGACAATGAACCATACCAACATTGGAAGGAAAAAGTTAATATGCTTTCAATGAAACAATGATAAAAGAGGGATAGTACACGTTCATTTACATTAAAGGATCGCAGCTTGCGCAAGAAATCTCCAACTTACGTTTCATATTTAATCATAAATATGTTATGTTGGGGGTATTCGATTTTCTATTATTTATTTCATAACAACAAAAAACCTTAGCCACTCCCTCACTGCAATAATATTAGCAGCCGTGTAATAAATACCCTAAAGTCACCTCAGCTTGCGTCAGGCGGCAATGACAACACTCACATTACTTCAAGCAGAGAGCATCATATATATATTAATCTACTTAGACCAATTACGCCTCTGCTTAGCAACACGCACACTTTTAGTGTATGAATCTATTTGTGTTATGCTATTTCAATATTCATATCATTATTCTTGATATCAGGGTTTAAACATGAACTCCTCGCTGTACATTCAAAACGGATTCTTCATCTTTTATGAACGCTTCAATCACTTTCAGCATAAATTATTGAGTTTAATATCAGTCAAATTAGTGTATAATTTAAGATTTATCTGAAGATCATACCGCCGTTATTATATGAAGCTTAAAGAGCAACTTTTTAATTTGTTTTATCTTGACATATCGACTGTCGCCAACAAATATTAGTCACAGCCTCCGGCCCTGCAGATGAATCAGCCAAACACTATTTTGGAAACTTATTTCAATTAAAAAGTGGTAAGGAAAACAATAAGCAGTTGATATAACTAGTTTCCATATAGAGTTTTTCTTTGATCTCCCTTGATGCTTATATATAAAGCTGTTTTAAATTTTGATGGAAAACTTCGGTAATTATGCTACATTTTAGTAGACGTTCAATATGTGAATGGTTTAGGTAGACTTTATAAAGGTTTGTATCGAAGCCAAACATTGCGACATAAAAACGTTATCCAACTTTCATATTGTTTTAACTCAAAGACGGATGGACAGACAAAGATGAAAGGTTCCGTAATAAAGATATGGTTTAATAAAAATAACCCAGTTTATAGTTGATCAATAGCTTTAGTCGTGTCAAACCACACTCACTTGAGTCAACATTTTTTAAGATTTCTAAGATCATTTTCTGTTAGAATACTTTTCAGTAAGTTCACTGAATATGTTTAATAAGATAAATCATATTACAATTTAAGAAAGTAATGCGTTTATCAAACCTAATTCATTTTATATGTTCAATTTGAGTTTTTAAAGTTTTGAATGTTCAAATATTTCATCATTCCCATTTCATACAGAAGTTTGATACGAATTATCAGAAAAATTATGTGTGTGGATATGTTATTGTGCAGCAAAGACATGTGAAACTATACAGAATCAAAAACAATTTTGATAGTCCAAAACTCATTAGGTCCGGAACGTAACTTGAATTTCATATGCCTACATGTAGTTTAAAAATGAACATAGCATAAAAACAATCAAGAATATAGTTATCATGCAATTGTTTTTCTACAGTTGAATCGTAATGCTATTGTGTACAAAATAGATAAACAAAAGGCTAATTTCCTGGACATATAGACTTGCTTTGGTTTGTGTCCAGCCTGTAAACAGTGACAGTGAGTTTGGTGAAATAATTAGTCAGTGAACAGGAGGACAGGCTACTGAACTCCCAAGCTGGGTAGCTGTTTTGTTGATTGGTTGGGCTCGCTGGACGTTAGATGGGGAGATTTGAATCAGTCACAGCTGGGTCAGAATGCAGGTATGACGTGATTTATTTGTCTTCATTTATCTTCTTTAATGTACATATAGTTTACTTGTGGTTCTTCTTCTTAAATCGTTCCATTTTATATTAACAATGTATCCCATTAATGAGTCTTATATAGGTTAAGTAAAGTTTACTCACTCATTCCAAGATGAAACAATCCATTTAATTTGAGAACGTACAGACCCGTGCCAGTTATATTCGGACAGTGACGTTTTTTTCCATTGACTTACATCTTAACTTAGTGTAGCATAAATAATTTTCATGAAAAAGGTTCTTGTTGTATTATAATCAAACTTGACAGGTTGAATTTAAATCATCTCAGCTTTATGTACATAATTTATATTTTATTATCCGTAGTTTCTATGAATGACGGGATAGCAATTTTGAGCTACGTTTGCAGATTTATTCAGCATTCATATATTTTAAAGAAGACGATTGAGAATATCTATCAAAGTTAAAGTGAGAAGATGATTTATAAGCAAGTATTTTAATAGTTGGTAAATATTTACACAGTATACCTTGCTCCTTGTTATTTGGATTTTCAAAAGGTTAGCAATTTTTGGCAAAACTAAATGATAGGGCAACTCTTCACAGACAAAATATTGAGAATACTTTCATCATGTTTCTCTTTTTATTCAGCAGGGTGGCATCTGACTCGGTTCTCCAAAGGTGCTGTTGTGGGGGGACGTAACCTTGTGTTGGAGAAACGTCTGTTCGAGGTGTCCAATCCCATGTCAGCTTTCCCCGCCATTAGTTATGGGTGAACAGCTGCAGGCATCTTTTCTTGGACGTCTCCAGAACTGCTCTGCCAGGATTGGTATAACAAGGTTGTCTATCCTTGTTCAGAGTAAGGCACCATGCTTAACATGGTGGATAGGGACCACACAGTCCCCAGTGTGGATGCGCCAGTTTAGTGTAGGGTACACCTCAGTAGGTTAAGATTAGGGATAGGTTCCCCTCCCCTGATACAGACATCTCCGACACCTGGTTGCTAGCTTCACATACATGCACCTGGAATGGTGGTCACGGTGAGTACCCAAATTTGATTCATTGTTTGATCAAGAGCTTAGAACAGAAAAAATTATCAATCTGTTTTAGTTTATTTAGATTTTAGGGTTGTACATCTAAGTATTTAAACTAGAAAGTGTTTTTACCCGTCAAAACAGAAGTCTCCCCCTTCCTCAAATGCTCCAAACCTCTAAACAATACTAATAAAGCACCATTAATGTTCTCTGTATAATTCAACTTGAATAAATAACCTATCAACTCCACAATTGAAGCAAACAAAATATTCAAAATTCTAAATGAGTTGATGCTTAAACCTTTGAAAAAGACTAAGTCCAAATTGTTGCCATGGAAATAAAAAAATATAAAAATTTTAAAATCTATAACCTCCAAAAGGCACATCTACATGATATGGAGAGACAGTATACCAAGTTTGGTGATGATCGGTCAAATAGTTTTAGAGATATGCTCCGGAAACTAAATGGGAACGCCGACGCCGACGGGAACTCAGCTAAAACCAATAAAACCTTCGCGGGGAGACATAATTTACCCATTAGCGAAGTGGATCTAAAAGCTAACTAGATAATTTTAAGTCGTTATCAATAATAACAAGAAAGATTCCAAGTAATAATTTACCCATTAGCAAAGGTGATTTATAAAGCTAACTTGATATTCAAGTAGATGTTTAATAATTGTAAGTTGTAATTTTTTTTTTTTTTTTCAAATATTTTTTATTCAATTCAATTCAGCAGGTATACATTTGATTCAGGTCATGTATTACATTGTTATATGATGAAGCGCCCTTAAAATATTGGCTACATGGGTACAATATATATGCAATCATAACACATTGATAAAGGTTTTCCATTTGGCATGAAATGAAGGTAAAGTATTATTTTTACATGCAATAATTTTTTTCAACTTTAACAACATCCTTGATAATATTTCCAAAACTGTCAATTGATAATTTATTCTGTTTGATACTGGTGATATGAATAAATTTTTTGGCTAATAGAATAATGTGTGAAACTAAAAGACTGATCTGGCTGTTGCAAAAGAGAATATCAAGATCAGAGATAATATCAAAGTATGGGATATGTGGAGTAATAAAGTTTTCAACCTTTCTCCAAAATTCATGTACATGTGTACATTTAATGAAAACATGCTCAAGGTTTTCAGGTTCAGTACCACAAAAAGAGCATATATTTGTATCTACTATTTTCATTTGCAACAGCTCTTTTCTAGTGTAAATTGCTCTATTAATGAATCTATATTGAAAGTCTAAAAGTTTAACATCCTTAGTACAATTTCTATATTTCTTAAACACATCTTTCCATGAAATATCTAAATTCAGTTGTCTCTCCCACTTTTGACAAACTTCAAGTGGTGTGTCATCAGAAATAAGCTTATAACATCCTTTCTTTTGTGAGAGTAATTCTTGGAGAGTTTGATTCAATGTAAGGTTTTGTGTGCAAGTTTCATGAGCTAAAAGGGTATTTTTCCAAGTCTTAGGGATATTCAAAATTATCTTATTATATTCAAGGACTGTGCCCTTGATGTGATAAAGATGTTTCAGTTCATTAAAAGGCAGGAATGATCACCCCAAATATCTCTTATTGTGTGAATACCCCTATTGAACCAATTCTCAATTAACAAGTTACTATTTCTAAATTGGTGATTTAACCATAAAGGCTCAGCTAAAATCTCTTCTGGAAGAGATGTATTTATCATATGTTGTGTTTTGTAATATTACTCCACAAAGCTAAAACATCATTCCAGAATGGGTTGTCAACTGTTACATGACTGTTAATTTGTGCTCCCATAAGAAATATCTTTCTAAAAGGGAATAGACTTAAATTATAAATGGAGTGTTTGTTCATATATCTTCTAAGGCAGGACAATTTAATTTTAATTTTGTCCTTACCATCCCACATAAAATGATCTTATTCATCTGGTTAATGAAATCTGTTGGGGGAGTAGGCAATACAGAAAAAATGTGTACTAGAGTTGTTAATACAAGTGTTTTTAAAACTGTAATTTTCCCTTGTAATGTTAATTTTCTTCTTTTCCAACGCGCAATAAGTATGCAATCATTTTCTGGTATTGATAAGTTTTCCAATTTAGGGTTGAAATAATTATTCCAAGGATGTTAAAATCACCTTCGTGCCAGTCTAAACTACTTTCTGGGCATAATTTTACTTTGCTTTCAATCATTGATCCTATCCAGATAGCTTTGGTTTTTTCAATGTTTATTTTAAGACCAGACATTTTATAGAACTTATGTAAAGTTTCTAGAGCTGCGTTAAGGCTATTTTCAGATCCATCAAGATATAATTGAGTATCATCAGCATATTGTTCCATCTTATATTCTTCATCATTTATTATAATACCTATAATATCTTTGTTAGTTCTTATCATAGTTCCTAAAATCTCAGCCACAAAAATAAATAGATATGGGGAAACTGGGTCTCTGTGTCTACAGCCACGGTCATTTGGAAAGAAAGAGGAGAGATGGCCATTTTGGATTACACAAGAAGTTGCATTTTGCATCAATACATTTATCCATTTTATGATATTGGGTCCAAAACCAAATTTTTTGAGAACTTTAATAATAAAATCTTTAGAAACAGTATCAAAAGCTTTTTCAAAATCAATAAGAATCAGAAGGCCTGGTTTGTTTTTCTTTTTTAGTTCATACATGATATCATACATTAATCTGACATTATCACTGATGCATCTGCCAGGTATAAACCCTGTTTGATCCGGATGTATCAGAATATCTAGTGTCTTTTTCAATCTGTTGGCAATGCAGGAGCTTATTATTTTATACAAAGTATTAAAAAGTGATATTGGGTGCCAATTTTTCATATATCTTCTGTCTTTATTTTGTTTTGGGATGCAAGTTATTACACCTCTATTGATTGTATAAGATAACTGGGTTTTTTTTAAAAACTTCTTGTACATATCTGTATATCCAAACCTAAAGATCCTTCCAAAACCATTTTAAAAATTCAACTAGAAAGCCATCTAAACCAGGGCTTTTGTTATTTTTCATTGCCTTGACAGTTTCAGATAGTTCTTTCATACAACTTATGGATTCATCAAGCTTATCTGCAAAAAACGCTATTAAGTGAAGGGGTGTTTACAGTGTTTAAGATATCTTGTGTATCACATTGAATGTTATCAACAGCATAAAGATTATGATAAAAAGTTTTTTGTTCCTTAAGAATAGCTTTTCCATCAGTCACAAGTTCCTGCCTTTCATTAATTAAAGAATTAATAAGTTTACTGGTATAGTTTTTTTTTTAAGTTACAGAAAAATGTTGTAGGTTTTTCGCCTTCTTCATACCATTGGATTCTGCTTCTTATTTGTCTACCTTTTTCTTCTTCTTCTCTTATTTTTTCAAGATCTGACATATTTTTGGACAATCTGGCTAGCATTTCTTCATTAACACACTGAAAATTTTCTCTAATTTCATCTTCTAAAGTTTGTATCTCTTTTTCCAACTGATTTGTTTTTTTCAATTCTATTTCTTTTAGATATGATGAAAATGAAATTGATTTGCCCCTCACTTTCATTAGAAAGGTTTCAAAAAAGAGCTCAACAGAAATACTTAGTTCTATAGTTTTAGATCATTACCGTTTCTTGTGGCAGTATTATCCAAAGCATATTCTTCTTTAGTTTCCTCTAATATTTCTTTCACAAGTTTATTATAGTCTGTATTGTAAAGAGGTGAAGAATTAAATTTCCAAAACCCCTTTCCCTTTTCCTTACTGTGAATATTTGAAAAAGATAGTGAAATAGCCGAATGGTCTGATTTATATCCTGGTAATATGGAGGTATCTATACTGAGATTTGAAATGTCTTCAGAGACTAGGAAAAGATCGAGGGTTTTTTTCCACCAAGTGAATTTTATAATATTTGAATTTCTGTTTCTCCAAATATCTATCAGGTTATTTGAGTCTATGTTTTCTAAAACAATTTTCCTGGCTTTAGGGTTATTGATATTTTTGTAGTTTTCTAAATCAATATCAGGATTAAGGACAAGATTCCAATCACCACAGACAATTATAGATTCATTATCAAAGTCACATATGGTTTTAAATATAGAGATATAAAAGCCTTGGTCATCATTAACGGTTGCAAGGGTTAGCCTTATACCTTCAATGGTTATATCAGATATAATCAGATGTAATTTCCTTTTGGATCAATTTCAGATTTATGTATTTCTAATTCAATGTTATCATTAAATAAGATAGCAACACCTCTTGAGTTTGAAGTATAAGGAGCAATGATACTTTTTAATCTCCATTCATTTCTCATAACATTCTCTTCCTCCTTTTTAATGTGAATGTCTTGAAGACTTATCCAATGGGCGGCATATTTTCCTTTGATCTTTTCGCAGTTGTAAATCATGTACCAAGAAAACTCAAGCTGATATCTATTATGTCACGCAAATATCACCACAGTTATTTCTGACGTCCTGATTCGACAATCATGAAGGAGAGAGGCAGTTTTAGGGCGGAGCTAGCAATATCGGGCCGACGACCTTGAGAAAGTTCAACATTGTTGCATCCTCAAACACGTAGCCGAGATCAAAGGAATTGAAACCGCTCAGGCGACCAAAAAATTAACATTACCAGTCACAAAATGAGAAAAATAACAAGCTGACTATAATATGTAATGCAGTGAAAAACATTCAGGTTGAAAAGTACCAACGATTACAGAAATTCATTGGCATCGCGGAAAAATATAGATATATGTCGAACTTTCGAGCTGACATTTCTAATCCAAACTGTTCGGTAATTAAGGTCAACCCCCTCCCAAATAAGTAGTAAAAAGGTACATAAATAAGTTGGTGAAAAATCAACAATTCTTTTTTATATTGATAAGGCCACAAGTGATCAAATTTACATTTCACTATATAAAATGAAATCCAGTCTGAAAACAAATCAGTGCACGTGTTACCTTATTTCAGTAAATATATGTTGCATATGCCTGCATGGATGAGAGAATGTCCGGTCATCCAAACCCATCAATATTATTCATCGTAACGAAAAAATTAGGAATTTGGGTCATTCGTCGCTGGATGATTCCTTCAGACTAATCTAAATGTTGGTCATGCAGGGTGAAAGGGTGAAAGATTGCAAGACGTTGCCCATTGGATAAAACAGATACATGATATCACACGGGGTGTATACGAAATATCAGCTTGCTATCACTCACTCGGGGCTCCGCCACCTCGTGAGATGAAAGCTCGCTGATATTTCGTATACACCCCTTGTGTCATCATGTATCTATTACATATAATTGAAATTTATTTCTTACGCCAAAGGTTCATTATTTCTTTTCATTTTGTTTTGGTGGCTAGTCCGTGGCAATTCGCAGAAATAACTTTAATTTTGCTAGCCATTTTTGGTTGGTAGATAAACATGGGTCATAAGAGACTATACATTTGTCATTTTTGTAAGAGATATGGGTCATTCTAAAAAAATGGAGTCATTTGGTAGATATGATAACAAAAATAAAATAGTTTTCTTATTCCAATTTTATTTGAACAGTTTGAATAAGGTAATCCCTGAAAATGTAAATCCAGATTATGCAATCTTAAACTAGCCAGATAACATAACTATCGACTTGTAAACATGTTGACTTCAGAATATATGTCATTATTAAATGATGGACGAGTGATCTGTCTTTTGATTGGTCGAGGAAGGTGGTCACCGACAATGATCAAACCTAATGTTGACCGCGGGAAACATCACGTGACTGGTCACCATAACAATCCAATGACCTGGAGCTAAAAATAGATCGCCACTACAAGGAGCGATGTAAAAAGTTGTTTCCAAAAAACCTTAAAATAATTGAATAGTTTTCAAAATAACTGAAACTTTCATAAATCATATAATAAAACAGTTGTTGACTTCAGTTGAGGTGAATCCAATGGTTTATTGACCTCGGAACATAAGTTTCCGAGGTCAATAAACCATTGGATTCACCTCAACTGAAGTCAATAATATTGTATAGTGATGTTACCAAAACATTTTTCGACTTCATTAATAAATAATTTAAAAAAATTTGTCCATAGATTAAATACAGATTACCATCTAAGACATATTTTAGTTTTTTGGAAAAAAAATTCAAGAAAAATCATTAATTGAATTGAAATTTTGCGAATGTACGTATGCAATGTGAAACTAAAAGACTAATGAGGTACAGTGATATGTGTACAGAGGGCAAATTCCATTTAAAAAGAATTGAATGCAATTTAGAATTTTGTTGAAGGTTAAGTTAAAATGCAAACACAGGTTATTTATTTATCAGTGATGTTACTTTTTCTCGTCAGTGATGCTACTATTTTATTGGTAACATCACTGACGGTAACATCACTGACAACTTTTAAGTAAAGGGCTCAGCATGAACAATGATGACTCCCTAGACAAAAAGAGAAACCAGCATTAGCTGGATACCCATGATGACAAATCATATCTTTGATAAAAATGTTCAAAGAAAATGTAACATTTTATAAACCTTGGTAACATCACTGACACACATAAGTCATACTCGTCAAATGTACTCACCGTCTATTCGCTGCTGAGTTCTATTTCATGCTGGCACCGCAAACTCAAAATGCATCAGTTAGGATAGTAACTGCTTGCAAGGGAGACATCATTATTTTCTCCTCATCAAAAAGGGATCTCTCTTTGATTCATCAAAATTGTACATGGTTACATCACTGACACAAATCTGTGTTACCATGTTAATTTTTATTTATTTTGATAATAAGACTATTGAATATCAAAGAAAGACTTTTATTGCCATTTATAACTAACGCCCTTTCAAACTTCATTCATGGAATTTATGTTTTTTCATGGAGAATATTATATCTGTAGATTTAAAGGGACCATTCGAGCGGGGTATTTTTTGTGGAAACGAAATTCAGGAGGACTTTCCTGTTTACAGTTATAAATGATTTTTACATGACAATTTCACACTTAATTTCAATTATGTTTGTAAGGTTAGCATTGCAGTTGTTAAAGATTAAACAATTTGCTAAAGAATAAAGTGTATCGCTCGAAAATTAAAAACATCGTGAAATGAAGCCAATCTTCGAAGCTACGATCGTGGAATGCATTATTACGACAAAATGTTGTTGTAACTGGTAACTTTTATTATGAATTATTTGTGAATATACTCCTCTTATGTCAGTCAAGTAATTATTTCTTTATTTTATTAATGAATAAGCATAATACAGCACATTTGTTTTCTCGGAATGCTAACGTTTCAAAATGGCGGACGAAACGCGGTCGAGTGGTGCCTTTAAATGGTGACCTACCGTCATAGTTAGTTATGTAACTTAAAAAATATTTAGCTTTTACACACATGATTGTGGTTGTTCTTTGTATTCCTTGTAACTATGTTGTTTGTTTTTATTGTACACCAGCTCTGTAATGATACAACATGAATTCCCTTCAGGTTAATAAAGTATTATTATTATTATTATTATTATAACTATCAAAAGAGCAATCATTGGAGAGATAAAAGAGTTTGTTGTTCTGATCTTTGAAAACATGTAAGACACACCTGCAGAAAAAAAAATTAAGGTAAAAATTCATTACATTATGAAAATAACTCTGTGTTAGCATAATTATTTGCTTCATTTTTTTAGAATGACCCATATACCTACTGAATAGAAAGAAAAGCATTTGTACAAAAAAGTTAACATAAGTAATGGTTGCAATCCAAAACCCGCCATCCATTATGTTGTAATTATAACAAGAAAAAAGTTGTAGATATAAAGTAAAAATACAAAGCCAACACAAAGTTAATTTATCTTATTAATGACAAAGCATTCAATATTGTAAGACAAAAAATGCATTTAAAAAAATCAATTTCAACATGAAAATCAATTTTAATGGATCAGAAGAAGACCAGGGAGATGCCAGGCTAGAAGGAAGACCCAGGGGGATGCCAATGCATTTGTTAAATCAATCTTAGCAATCACATCTAAACAACAAATTAATTTACTAATAATGACAAGTATCTTAAATGCTCCTCTTGAAATCAACTAAAAAATCAAATCTATTTTGCAGGACGGGTGAAGACCCAGAGGGATGTTGGGCCAGAGGAAGACCCAGAGGGATGCCGGGCCAGAGGAAGACCAAGGGCCATGCCAGTCCAGAGAAAGACCAAGGGGCATGCCAGTCCAGAAAAAGACCTAGGGCCATGCCAGTCCAATGGAAGACCCAGGGAGATGCCAGGCGAGAAGGAAGACCCAGGGAGATGCCGGGCCAGAAGGAAGACCCAGGGAGATGCCGGGCCAGAAGGAAGACCAAGGGAGATGCCAGGCTAGAAGGAAGACCAAGGGCCATGCGGGGCCGGATGAAGACCCATGGGCATGCCAGTCCAGAGGAAGACTCAGGGCCATGCCAGTCCAATGGAAGACCCAGGGAGATGCCAGGCCAGAATAAAGACCCAGGGAGATGCCAGGCCAAAAGGAAGACCCAGTGAGATGCTGGGCCAGAAGGAAGACAAAGGGCCATGCTGGGCAAGAAAGAAGACCGAGGGACAAGCCTGTCCAGAGGAAGACCCATGGCCATGCCAGTCCAAAGGAAGACCCAGGGAGATGCCAGGCCAGAAGGAAGACCAAGGGAGATGCCGGGCCAGAAGGAAAACCAAGGGCCATGCCAGTCCAAAGGAAGACTGAGGGAAATGCCAGGCCAGAAGGAAGACCCAGGGAGATGCCGGTCCAAAGGAGGACCCAGGGCCATGCCGGTCCAAAGGAAGACCAAGGGCCATGCCGGGCCAGAAAGAAGACCAAGGGGCATGCCTGTCCTAAGGAAGACCCAGGGAGATGCCAGGTCAGAAGGAAGACCCAGGGAGATGCCAGGCCAGAAGGAAGACCAAGGGAGATGCCGGTCCAGAGGAAGACCCAGGGCCATGCCAGGCCAGAAGGAAGACCAAGGGAGATGCCGGGCCAGAAGGAAGACCCAGGGAGATGCCGGGCCAGAAGGAAGACCCAGGGAGATGCCGGGCCAGAAGGAAGACAAGGGCCATGCCAGCCCAGAGGAAGACCCAGGGGCATGCCAGTCCAGAGGAAGACCCAGGGAGATGCTGGGCCAGAAGGAAGACAAGGGCCATGCCAGGCCAGAAGGAAGACAAGGGCCATGCCGGGCCAGAAGGAAGACCAAGGGCCATGCCTGGCCAGAAGGAAGACCAAGGGCCATGCCGGTCCAAAGGAAGACCCAGGGCCATGCCGGTCCAAAGGAAGACCAAGGGCTATGCTGGGCCAGAAGGAAGACCCAGGGAGATGCCAGGCCAGAAGGAAGACCAAGGGAGATGCCGGTCCTGAGGAAGACCCAAGGCCATGCCGGTCCAGAGGAAGACCCAGGGAAATGCCAGGCCAGAAGGAAGACCAAGGGAGATGCCGGGCCAGAAGGGAGACCCAGGGAGATGCCTTGCCAGAAGGAAGACCCAGGGAGATGCCGGGCCAGAAGGAAGACCCATGTGGGCGATGCCAGATGCAGCGACAGATGGAGGTATGAATCAAATCTAATTTTCACACAAGTAAACATAAATTATAAATTTTAGGCTGCTTATGGCTGAATCATTGCACACTGCATAAAACAACTCACTCACTAAATTTAATTTTCAGACATGCTTAAATTAACCAAATAATTCATATGTAACACTAATTTATTTAACGAGAGTTATGATATTACAGAGAAAAGGTTGTGTTATGTAGCTGTTTTTGTTAATTATTGACGTTAAATGTTATGCATCTAAAATGCATTTGTTAAATCAATCTAAACAATCACATCTAAACAATGAAATAATTGACTATTAATGACAAGTATCTTAATTGCTTCTGTTCAATCAACTAAACAATCAAATGTATTTTGCAGGATGGGACAAGACCCAGAGGGATGCCACGCCAGATGAAGACCAAGGGACATGCCAGTCCAGAGGGACCCAGGGCCATGCCGGTCCAAAGGAAGACCCAGAGGGATGCCGGGCCAGAAGGAAGACCCAGGGAGATGCCAGGCCAGAAGGAAGACCAAGGACCATGCCTGTCCAGAAGGAAGACCAAGGGGCATGCCAGCCCAGAGGAAGACCCAGGGGCATGCCAGTCCAGAGGAAGACCAAGGGCCATGCCGGGCCAGAAGGAAGACCGAGGGGCATGCCAGCCCAGAAGGAAGACAAAGGGAGATGCCGGGCCAGGAGGAAGACCAAGGGGCATGCCAGCCCAGAGAAAGACCCAGAGGCGCAAAGGCATGCCAGCCCAGAGAAAGACCCAGAGACCCAAAGGAGGACCCAGGGCCATGCCGGTCCAAAGGAAGACCAAGGGCCATGCAGGGCCAGAAAGAAGACCAAGGGGCATGCCTGTCCTAAGGAAGACCCAGGGAGATGCCAGGTCAGAAGGAAGACCCAGGGAGATGCCGGGCCAGAAGGAAGACCAAGGGAGATGCCAGTCCAGAGGAAGACCCAGGGCCATGCCAGGCCAGAACGAAGACCAAGGGAGATGCCGGGCCAGAAGAAAGACCCAGGGAGATGCCGGGCCAGAAGGAAGACCCAGGGAGATGCCGGGCCAGAAGGAAGACAAGGGCCATGCCGGGCCAGAAGGAAGACCAAGGGGCATGCCAGCCCAGAGGAAGACCCAGGGGCATGCCAGTCCAGAGGAAGACCCAGGGCCATGCCGGTCCAAAGGAAGACCCAGGGAGATGCCGGGCCAGAAGGAAGACCCAGGGAGATGCCAGGTCAGAAGGAAGACCCAGGGAGATGCCGGGCCAGAAGGAAGACCAAGGGAGATGCCAGTCCAGAGGAAGACCCAGGGCCATGCCAGGCCAGAACGAAGACCAAGGGAGATGCCGGGCCAGAAGAAAGACCCAGGGAGATGCCGGGCCAGAAGGAAGACCCAGGGAGATGCCGGGCCAGAAGGAAGACAAGGGCCATGCCGGGCCAGAAGGAAGACCAAGGGGCATGCCAGCCCAGAGGAAGACCCAGGGGCATGCCAGTCCAGAGGAAGACCCAGGGCCATGCCGGTCCAAAGGAAGACCCAGGGAGATGCCGGGCCAGAAGGAAGACCAAGGGAGATGCCGGGCCAGAAGGAAGACCCAGGGAGATGCCGGGCCAGAAGGAAGACAAGGGCCATGCCAGGCCAGAAGGAAGACAAGGGCCATGCCGGGCCAGAAGGAAGACCAAGGGCCATGCCGGTCCAAAGGAAGACCCAGGGCCATGCCGGTCTAAAGGAAGACCAAGGGCTATGCTGGGCCAGAAGGAAGACCCAGGGAGATGCCAGGCCAGAAGGAAGACCAAGGGAGATGCCGGTCCTGAGGAAGACCCAAGGCCATGCCGGTCCAGAGGAAGACCCAGGGAAATGCCAGGCCAGAAGGAAGACCAAGGGAGATGCCGGGCCAGAAGGGAGACCCAGGGAGATGCCTTGCCAGAAGGAAGACCCAGGGAGATGCCGGGCCAGAAGGAAGACCCATGTGGGCGATGCCAGATGCAGCGTCAGATGGAGGTATGAATCAAATCTAATTTTCACACAAGTAAACATAAATTATAAATTTTAGGCTGCTTATGGCTGAATCATTGCACACTGCATAAAACAACTCACTCACTAAATTTAATTTTCAGACATGCTTAAATTAACCAAATAATTCATATGTAACACTAATTTATTTAACGAGAGTTATGATATTACAGAGAAAAGGTTGTGTTATGTAGCTGTTTTTGTTAATTATTGACGTTAAATGTTATGCATCTAAAATGCATTTGTTAAATCAATCTAAACAATCACATCTAAACAATGAAATAATTGACTATTAATGACAAGTATCTTAATTGCTTCTGTTCAATCAACTAAACAATCAAATGTATTTTGCAGGACGGGACAAGACCCAGAGGGATGCCACGCCAGATGAAGACCAAGGGACATGCCAGTCCAGAGGAAGACCCAGGGCCATGCCGGTCCAAAGGAAGACCCAGAGGGATGCCGGGCCAGAAGGAAGACCCAGGGAGATGCCAGGCCAGAAGGAAGACCAAGGGCCATGCCAGGCCAGAAGGAAGACCAAGGGGCATGCCAGCCCAGAGGAAGACCCAGGGGCATGCCAGTCCAGAGGAAGACCAAGGGCCATGCCGGGCCAGAAGGAAGACCGAGGGGCATGCCAGCCCAGAAGGAAGACAAAGGGAGATGCCGGGCCAGGAGGAAGACCAAGGGGCATGCCAGCCCAGAGAAAGACCCAGAGGCATGCCAGTCCAGAGGAAGACCCTGGGCCATGCCGGTCCAAAAGAAGACCCAGGGAGAAGCCGGGCCAGAAGGAAGACCAAGGGAGATGCCGGGCCAGAAGGAAGACCAAGGGAGATGCCGGGCCAGAAGGAAGACCCAGGGAGATGCCAGGCCAGAAGGAAGACCAAGGGCCATGCCGGGCCAGACGGAAGACCAAGGGAGATGCGGGGCCAGAAGGAAGACCAAGGGAGATGCCGGGCCAGAAGGAAGACCAAGGGAGATGCCGGGTCAGAAGGAAGACCAAGGGCCATGCCGGGTCAGAAGGAAGACCAAGGGCCATGCCGGGTCAGAAGGAAGACCAAGGGGCATGCCAGCCCAGAAGGAAGACCCAGGGAGATGCCGGGTCAGAAGGAAGACCAAGGGCCATGCCGGGCCAGAAGGAAGACCAAGGGCCATGCCGGGTCAGAAGGAAGACCCAGGGAGATGCTGGGCCAGAAGGAAGACCAAGGGGCATGCCAGCCCAGAGGAAGACCCAGGGAGATGCCGGGCCAGAAGGAAGACCCAGGGAGATGCCGGGCCAGAAGGAAGACCAAGGGAGATGCCGGGCAAGAAGGAAGACCAAGGGAGATGCCGGGTCAGAAGGAAGACCAACGGCCATGCCAGGTCAGAAGGAAGACCAAGGGCCATGCCGGGTCAGAAGGAAGACCAAGGGGCATGCCAGCCCAGAGGAAGACCCAGGGAGATGCTGGGCCAGAAGGAAGACCAAGGGGCATGCCAGGCCAGAAGGAAGGAAGGTTGCTAGATGCAGCGACTGAGTGAGGTATGAATCATATCTATTTTGCACACAAGTAAATAAAAATTATAAATTTGAAGCTGCTTATGGCTGAATTATTGCACACTCCATAAAACAACTTACTCACTAAATAAAATTCATATGACACACTGATTTATTTAAAATCATACTGTCCCAATTTTGACCCAATTTCATATCCAAGTAAACATAAATCCTAAATAGTACCAAGCAATAATTTTGAATTATTAGTAATTTCTTCCGTTGGCGGATACCTGGGCTTCCCCACGCTATTTTTAGACATCTTGTGCCGTTTCCAATTAAGGAAAGTACTAAAAGGCCTTGACCTTAATATCAGTGAAGACAGGACCAAGTCTATCGCCGTAAGGTAGTGTTTTGACTCAAGCAGAACAACGCACATCGACAATAAGAATTAATCCAGATAGTTGTTTTAGCTTCAGTGTTTTAAAAAACAAATCAACAAAGTCAATTTATCTAGTCACGAGTTCTTGATTCGTAGTGCGATTCTGATATCCATATTCCATGATAATCAAAACACATGCGATCGGCTTCAGTCGATTTTTGTCACTGAGTCTGATTTACTGGAGAAATTGTTTATTCCTGTTGTTCGTATACAACATTTTTAAGAATTGTTTATCACTTCTTCTGTTGGCCTACATCTAAATCATGTTTGTTGTCAAGTGACAGGCGACTGTCTCTTGCGGAGACTATGTATTAAAAAAACCTGCACTGCACAGAAAATAATTCATTCATTCATTCACTCATTCATTCGAGCTTAGTTTTTTTTAATAAAACAATACATTACGTCAAAAATCCATTTACAATAAAATCTAATTTTTTTCTTACGGTGATTCACCAGAAAAGATTTTGGTCAATGTGTCATTTGTAAAACGCAAGTACAAATGTGAAAGGTAATACCAGTATGTTCAGTGAAATGAAGGTAAAATATCCACCAAAATTTTATTTTTTGAATTGCTTTTTTAGACCCTAGAATTAAAGAATAGTCAATATTTATGATTTAAATAATCAATTACCGGTATTCATCTACCTATGTAAGAACCTTGTGTATGTTTTCTGGATTATCAAATAGAGGATATTAATTGAAGATTGGGGATATGTATGTGTTAAGAAAAGGGAATTTAAGAAAAGTTCTCATCAAATTTTAGAGTTTTAGACCAATGCTTAAAATACAAGTATTTGCCTTGTGGCATTGAGTCACAATGTAAGAGTCAATAGTTGTGATTTGTTTTAATTTCATGACAATTTGAAAATTATCAATGAATAACGGAGCAGGAAAAAAGCCACCCGGACAAAAGCCACCCACTTATTTATTGTAATATACTAATAAAATGAGTATAATAATATTATATTATGATACCATATGATATAACTTAGTCATATTATTCATCCACTAACAATATTCTGAATTAAAAAAAAATGAAAACAAGTCTTTTTAACGATATGCAAAGGTATTTTATGATATACTTACATCATCTTTAAAACGTTTAACATAGAAAAGAGGGTACGCTGTGAAACCTTTAAGTGTTTTATAGTAAATCTTTAAGATTATAAACCTCCAGTGACGTCACTCTATTGTTCTATTAGGTTCTTCTTTTACCGGATAAACCTCTTTGCCGGGCATTCTCCAAGAATAAATACCATCACAAAATATCACATTTTTGACAAATCACAAATATAATGTTCGCATGCCTGGTTTCAAACTCTGCACCACTCGCTTACTAAACTGGCGCCTTTGACAACTCGGCTATGAAGGCCCACGAGAACAATGATATATTTTCCACAGTGACAATCATGTGAACTTCACGAGGCAGATAGCGCATGCATTTCACGTTCACGGCTTGGGTAGCGAGCGCAAAGCACGTGCAGGGTGCGGAAGTGCTCTCCGTTTGCTCATGGTGATTCCCTACCAGTAAAAATCAATGAATCCATTTTTATACTTATTATTAAAATAATTTTGTTACTACGGTTTATCTTGGTTCATAAGTTAGATCAAAACCTCGCCCTCGGTGTTGTTTGATAATGTAAGCCCTCAGCCTCGGGAAATTGGGGCGGGCCTGTTGGCCCTTTCCAATTTCGCTCTGCCGCGGGCTTACATTATCAACAACACCTCTGGCTTGGTTTTGTACACTAATGAATGGGCAGTGTACTTTGGCCTGATTGGTTAATCTTATATTAATCTTGATGTATTTTTAAATAAACGGCTTATTTTTGAAACCGGATAATGTCTCGATATTTTGGATGTTGGTATTAATGAATTCTATAGTTTTATTGTGTCAGGCAAAAAAGACCTGGCATAAGTCACCGTTCTACACTTTAAGGTTCGCACTGATGAATTTTCTCTGAGATAGTAGTCATTTGAACTTGGTGTTTTTGGTAGGAGGTCAATAGGATATTGAGGTGCTAGAATTTCTAAACTTTTACGCGATAGCCGATAAGCTTCGATCAAAAAGTCAAATCTATTTTATTAATTTGTTGCTGATTAAATAAATATGGTAGAACGTGGAGCACAGGAAATGTCCACATCTTAAAAATGACTATTGTATCATGAGAACTACAGTTTCTGTGTCGTTTGTTAAAAACTTTAAAATTTGGGTGGGTTTTGTCTGGGTGGCTGAGTTGTCCTAGGTGGCTTTTGTCCTAGGTGGCTCTTGTCCTAGGTGGCTTTTGTCCTAGGTGGCTTTTGTCCTAGGTGGCTTTTGTCCGGGTGGCTTTTGTCCTAGACCCATGAATAAAATCATTGATGTAAATATTCAGATTGAATCAAAGCTAACATATAGGTGTCTATTTTCTATAAATCAGATTTTATTTTTTTCTTACACAACTTAAAAACAGCCACTATGGTTATTTGCCTTAAATCCTCTTTTCAGGAACTAAATTAAATTAAATAGAATCTAGGACTGTCAGTTGGTGCCAAGGGCTTTTGGACATTCTGCTGTTGAGTCATGGATGATCTATCTCTGAAGATATGTTAAGTACAAAAAGTATCAAACTATGTGAACACACCTGTTTCATTCATTATACTGTGTACAATGTGATTGGTCTCATCATAATCCCAAAAAATGTTGTACTTCACCAAAAAAATGACTTAAAATACATACACACTTAATGAAATCATGAAACCTTTAACTTTAGTTAGGTTTTGTTGGCATTGGAAATTGATAATCATGCTAACATGTACCTAAAAAAACAAAAAATTAACATAATTAATAGAAATAAAATTTGTGTCATACCCGTATTGTAATATTGATAATAAACTCTTCAGGTGCTTCTAGATTGTTGAAAAGATTGATGAAATTGATGTCTTTAAATTCCCAGTTTTTATCTTTAATAGAATAGAGCATAGAATGGTGTTTCCATCAAAACAAACATGATAGTCAATGGCTCTGTAACTCATCAGGCTTTATTTCATTTATAAAATGCATTGTGAATTTGGGTAAAACAGCTCTTTCAAGTTAATTTCTTTTCTATCACTGCTAGTATTATGGCAGGGAGAAAGATTGCAAAACTACTGTAGCTATGCAATCAAGAGGCCCATGGTTCGAATCCCGCCAGATGCTCTGCAGTCTGCAGTAGAGAACTGCTCTAAGAGCAGTAAGGTTTAGGTGCAATTCTAAACTGAATTTCAGCGCAGTTCCACCCATGATTCGCTAGTTCCAGCTCATGCTCGCAGGTGTCACTGCAATGCATAGCGAGAATAGTGTTGCAGGCTTTCTCCCTGCATTAAAACTTGAAAGGGATGTTAAACCCAAAAGCACCTGTACACAAAGTTTCAATTTTAATTCAGCATTTTGCTTCATAAAAGGATAGGAAAAAAGATTTAAGGGTGTGGCCCCATTAAACCTTCTTTGGAGACACCAATAGAAATGAGTTTTTGAAAAACAGCTGATATACATGGAATTAAGGGGGGGGGGGGGGGGGGGGGCAAGTTGAAAATACCAAAACATTTATTGATGGAGGGTATAAGACCATCTGGGTAAGATAAGCTAAAATGCAGTGACCCAATGCAAAAAAAACAATAAGCCTTTCAATGAACATATCATGAACTTAAAACAATGTCCTTGCACTTCCAGATTTAATTTTAAATTGTTTTGCCATTTATGTATTGCTAAGTAATACATACCCTATATAGTTAAATCCTTCAGAGATTCCATTCTGTCTTATCGTGCAGGGTTATGTTTCCCTTTTTTCCTGTCCTCCTCACTGTGCAGGTGGTCCTCATCACCCTTGTCCATACTGTAACATTTTCAGCATAAACATTATATACACACACTAACACACAAATAACTAACAACTCTATAATACAAAGTCTGTGAAGAGTTTTTATTTCATACAGGCTTTAAGGAAATACAGAGGAATACAGACAATATTTTAAGCAGATTTGATTACATCGTTACTGATTTAAAATGTGAATACAGAAATTAAGACAAACTAAATTAATTCCTTTTGTTAAAATAGGTCAATAAAAATAGAATTTATATTGATCTTAATTTAATAGAAATTAGTAAAAGAAGAATAACTTTTCTAAAATGAGATGAAATGATTTTAATTATTATCAGTTTAATTTTAATATTACACATGTTCATGTCAATCTCGCCGGAGTTGATTCAGCACTGCCATCAAAAGAATCAAGTGAATCCAGTTTAGCACTACCACTGGTTCCCACTGACCCCAATCTGTTATAACAAAATGTAAAGAAGAAAAAATATCAATAAAAACAAAAGCAAGAAATATCTATATAAAGTTTGTTTTTGTGTATGTGTACTTAAACAAAAAAAATATTTACATGAATTAAAATCACACAAAATGCACATTAATTTCAATTGTTGAATTGATAAGAAAAAAATGCATCTTATTGGTAAAAGATATAGCGATTAATTAAAGTCCTTTGAGGTTTATCCTATTTTAGCCAAATCTTAATTATATATTTTGTGTGACTGAAAACTTTTTACAAGGAAAACAATTATGGTTAATAATCACTTGTCAAGACAAACTAGTGTAACTTTAATACAATAAAAAATAACCCATACATGTATCCTTTTCATCAAATCAGTCATTTACATAAAATAAATCCTGATACATGTTATAGATATGATGTATTAAGACATTAAAATATGTGGATAAAAAAGTAAAAATAAAGACTAAAACAAACATTAAACTACCTTCTAATTAAAGGAGTGACAATAAAGATTTTTCACAGAACTACAATACACATCACAATATCTTAAGGTTTTTGACAAAATAAAACAATCAACTTAAATTACTTTTGATAAATATTCTTTTGTTTGGGCAAAATAAGCAATTTCAAAGTCAACAATACTTATCACAATACAGAGAATGTATCACTATACATGTATTGTTAGAGTAAGTATCACTATTCACCAATAAGAGTGTGAGTGTGGAGAGCTTTTACAAAATATCATTACGCTACGCGATTTTATACAATTTGTTGCTGTTATACATCGATAGAGGCACAAAACATGTAAAACAATCCTTATAATTACAAAATCAACATTTTAACAAAGTTTTACCTAATTATTTTCAAAAATCTGTCATCAATGTCGTGAAATTGTGGTTTTTTACACGAACTTATACAAAGTTGAATCAAAATTGAGAACTCCATAAACTAAAACGGCCGAAGATTTAATTTCGTTTTCGCAACCATTGACACCCATGCAATCACAATTCGTCTTAACCGAAATCCGCATTTTCGGAATAACCCTAATTAGCATATCACACGACGTTCAAAATGTCTGCCGTTTGCGAGACGCTCGGAGCGAACAAGCTTAAGGACTCGTAGAGTCGTAGTTATTAACATGCAGTCTTTCCGGTGAATGTATGGAATATGTTAGGGAGAAGAATGTATTTACTTGTTACAAACGCAGGTGGGAAGTGATAAGATATGTTATATCAGTCTTTCCAACAGGACGTAACTCGCAACTGTCAAAACCGACTATTGCGTCAGGTGATTGTGACGTCACAAGGAATGAATGCACATGGTATGGTTGCAAATTTTTCTGCATTTATCGAGAAATGGCAGCAGGTTTTTGAGCGCTCTCGTCCAATCAGAATCCCGGAAATTAGTGTAACAAATCCACTTTGTAATTATTGTTATATGATATCTGTATTTCGATACTTATCGTTGACTTAAAACTACTTACTTAGCAAAAAAAAACACAGGATTTTTGTCAATGTTATTGTTTTTTCTCTCTCAAATACCCAGGAAAATAATATATCGAGAGATGTCTATCATATTGAATCATATCGTTCTTTAATACTATGATACGTATCATATCGTGACATGTCTGTATTGTCACAACTCTAATTTCATCATGTTTCAGACTTTTATCTAGGCCTTATGAGGGTATCCCAGACTTGAAAATTTGGTGATCATGAATATTGATAAAATTTACCAAACACTCAACAAATGAGCATAGAAAATGATGAAGCATTTAGAAAATATATTAATTTAAAAAACAACAATATAATAAGCTTAAAATGTTTTCATGATTTTGGAAAGTATTAGTAAAATATTTCTAAGTATCATTGAGTCATTTTTATATTTGTTTAAAGTTATCACTATCACTATCTATGCAAGTGTAAATTGATAACACCCAAATAGATATTAAATAATATTAATATTATGACAATTGGGTCCAACCTTATTTCAAATGTCATGCCCCTCTAGGAAACATCCCCATCCTCCGTGTTTTGATCTGTTAGTGGGATCACTCAGTCGAGCAAGATATTTCCTCGTGAGACGGTTCAGGCCTGAAATAAACGTAAATAGGTAATACACATCATGGTAACGATCGTTCCTGACTTTTTAAAAATCATATCATGCTCGATTCGTGGAATTATATTATAAGTAAAGCCTGATTTTTAAAAAATTGTGGCAGTCGGAAAGGTGCTATCCAAGAAAAGATGTAGAGCATTCGTGCCAAGTTTCGGTTTAGCGGGGCCTAGGGAAAACTGATTTTGTCATATCGTGTTGTCGACAGGATCCCCGTAATATTCTTGATTTATCTTAATTTCATAGCAAATTGTATAAGTGATAATTCTTGCCATGCAACTAAAAGTCGCTCTGCTGGAATCTCTACTCAGAATTAACATCACTGGTCTCCCTCAATACTTTTCATTGCTCAAATTGAGCCCGCTGACATTTAACTCGACCGATGGCAGCCATATTGCAAAGGTATTTTTTGTGCAAGCGAACGCGCTAACTACTTATGTGGGATTCCCCTTCAGTCTGGGCATGCCCAATGCTCTTTGACCTAGATAATGTCTACAGCCAATTTCCGCTGGCCACTAGCGGGATTTTTAAATCCGCTCTAATCGCTCATTTTATGAACAATCAGTGTGTAAGATTAGTCTTAATCGATCATATATACATCATATGTTCTTTCATTTTCTGCAATAAATTTTTTTCCCCATAGGATCATTGTTATGTTAAAGGGGACAGTATGATTTTAATGATAGCTGTGATATTATCCAGTCAAAAGTTGTGTTATGTAGCTGTTTTTTTTAATTATTGACTTTAAATGTTATGCATCTAAAATGCATTTGTTGAATCAATCTAAACAATCACATCTAAACAATGAAATAATTGACTATTAAATCCAAGTATCTTAATTGCTTATGTTAAATCAACTAAACAATCAAATGTATTTTGCAGGACGAAGAAGACCGAGAGGGATGCCAGGGCAAGATGAAGACCAAGGGACATGCCAGTCCAGAGGAAGACCGAGAGGGATGCTGGGTCAGATGAAGACCAAGGGGCATGCCAGTCCGGAGGAAGACCCAGAGGGATGCCGGGCCAGATGAAGACCAAGTGGCATACCAGCCCAGAGGAAGACCCAGGGCCATGCCGGTCCAAAGACCCAGGGGGATGCCAGTCCAGAGGAAGACACAGGGCCATGCCGGTCCAAAGGAAGACCCAGAGGGATGCCGGGCCAGAAGGAAGACCAAGGGACATGCCAGGCCAGAAGGAAGACCAAGGGACATGCCAGGCCAGAAGGAAGACCCAGGGAGATGCCGGGCCAGAGGAAGAACCAGAGGGATGCCGAGCCAGATGAAGTCCAAGGGACATGCCAGCCCAGAGGAAGACCAAGGGACATGCCAGTCCAGAGGAAGACCCAGGGCCATGCCGGTCCAAAGGAAGACCCAGGGAGATGCCAAGCCAGAAGGAAGACCAAGGGGCATGCCGGGCCAGAAGGAAGACCAAGGGGCATGCCAGTTCAGAGGAAGACCTAGAGGGATGCCTGGCCAGATGAAGACCAAGGGACATGCCAGTCCAGAGGAAGACCCAGAGGGATGCCGGGCCAGATGAAGACCAAGGGACATGCCAATCCAGAGGAAGACCCAGGGCCATGCTGGTCCAAAGAAAGACCCAGGGAGGTGCCAGTCCAGAGGAAGACACAGGGCCATGCCGGTCCAAAGGAAGACCCAGGGAGATGCCGGTCTAGAAGGAAGACCAAGGGAGATGCCTGGCCAGAAGAAAGACCAAGGGGCATGCCAGCCCAGAGGAAGACCAAGGGAGATGCCGAGCCAGAAGGAAGCCCAAGGGGCATGCCGGGCCAGAAGGAAGACCAAGGGGCATGCCAGTTCAGAGGAAGACCTAGAGGGATGCCGGGCCAGATGAAGACCAAGGGACATGCCAGTCCAGAGGAAGACCCAGAGGGATGCCGGGCCAGATGAAGACCAAGGGACATGCCAATCCAGAGGAAGACCCAGGGCCATGCCGGTCCAAAGAAAGACCCAGGGAGATGCCAGTCCAGAGGAAGACACAGGGCCATGCCGGTCCAAAGGAAGACCCAGGGAGATGCCGGGCTAGAAGGAAGACCAAGGGAGATGCCTGGCCAGAAGGAAGACCAAGGGGCATGCCAGCCCAGAGGAAGACCAAGGGAGATGCCGGGCCAGAAGGAAGACCAAGGGACATGCCGGTCAGAGGAAGACCCAGAGGGATGCCGGGCCAGATGAAGACCAAGGGACATGCCAGTCCAGAGGAAGACCTAGAGGGATGCCGGGCCAGATGAAGACCAAGGGACATGCCAGCCCAGAGGAAGACTAAGGGGCATGCCAGTCCAGAGGAAGACCCAGAGGGATGCCAGGCCAGACGAAGCCCAAGGGGCATGCCAGTCTAGAGGAAGACCCAGGGCCATGCTGGTCCAAAGAAAGACCCAGGGAGATGCCAGTTCAGAGGAAGACCCAGGGCCATGCCGGGCCAGAAGGAAGACCCAAGTGGGGGATGCTAGATGCAGCGACCGAAGGAGGTATGAATCACTTCTATTTTGCACACAAGTAAACATAAATAATAAATTTTAAGCTGCGTATGGCTGAATTATTGCACACTCCATAAAACAACTTACTCACTAAATAAAATTTTTACAAATGCTTAAATGAACCATAAAATTCATATGAAACACTGATTTATTTAATGATAGTTATGATATTACCCAGAAAAAAGTTATGTTATGTACCGGTAGCTGTTTTTGTTAATTATTAACTTTAAATGTTATGTATCTAAAATGCTTATGTTAAATCAACTAAACAATCACATCTAAACAATGAAATAATTGACTAGTAATGACAAGTATCTTAATTGCTTCTGTTAAATCAACTAAACAATCAAATGTATTTTGCAGGACGGAAGAAGACCGAGAGGGATGCCAGGGCCAGATGAAGACCAAGGGACATGCCAGTCCAGAGAAGACCCAGAGGGATGCCGGGCCAGATGAAGGCCAAGAGACATGCCAGCCCAGAGGAAGACCAAGGGACATGCCAGTCCAGAGGAAGACCCAGAGGGAAGCCGAGCCAGATGAAGACCAAGGGACATGCCAGTCCAGAGGAAGACCCAGAGAGATGCTGGGCCAGAAGGAAGACCCAGAGGGATGCCGAGCCAGATGAAGACCAATGGACATGCCAGTCCAGAGGAAGACCAAGGGACATGCCAGTCCAGAGGAAGACCCAGAGGGATGCCGAGCCAGATGAAGACCAAGGGACACGCCAGTCCAGAGGAAGACCAAGGGACATGCCAGTCCAGAGGAAGACCCAGAGGGATGCCAGGGCCAGATGAAGACCAAGGGACATGCCAGTCCAGAGGAAGACCCAGAGGGATGCTGGGTCAGATGAAGACCAAGGGACATGCCAGTCCAGAGGAAGACCCAGAGGGATGCCGGGCCAGATGAAGACCAAGGGGCATGCCAGCCAGAGGAAGAACCAGGGGCATGCCAGTCCAGAGGAAGACCCAGGGCCATGCCGGTCCGAAGGAAGACCCAGGGAGATGCCAGTCCAGAGGAAGACCCAGAGGGATGCGGGACTAGAAGGGAGACCAAGGGAGATGCCAGGCCAGAAGGAAGACCCAGGGAGATGCCGGGCCAGAGGAAGACCCAGAGGGATGCCAAAGCCAGATGAAGACCAAGGGACATGCCAGTCGAGAGGAAGACCCAGGGCCATGCCGGTCCAAAGGAAGACCCAGGGCCATGCCGGTCCACAGAAAGACCCAGGGAGATGCTGGGCCAGAAGGAAGACCCAGAGGGATGCCGAGCCAGATGAAGACCAAGGGACATGCCAGTCCAGAGAAGACCCAGAGGGATGCCGGGCCAGATGAAGGCCAAGAGACATGCCAGCCCAGAGGAAGACCCAGGGCCATGCCGGTCCAAAGGAAGACCCAGGGATATGCCAGTCCAGAGGAAGACCAAGGGCCATGCCGGTCCAAAGGAAGACCCAGAGGGATGCCAGTCCAGAGGAAGACACAGGGCCATGCCGGTCCAAAGGAAGACCCAGGGAGATGCCAGGCCAGAAGGAAGACCAAGGGACATGCCGAGCCAGATGAATACCAAGGGACATGCCAACCCAGAGGAAGACCTAGAGAGATCCCGGGCCAGATGAAGTCCAAGGGACATGCCAGCCAAGAGAAAGACCAAGGGACATGCCAGTCCAGAGGAAGACCCAGGGTCATGCCGGTCCAAAGAAAGACCCAGGGAGATGCCAGTCCAGAGGAAGACCCAGGGCCATGCCGGTCCAAAGGAAGACCCAGGGAGATGCTGGGCCAGAAGGAAGACCAAGGGAGATGCCGGGCCAGAAGGAAGACCAAGGGGCATGCCAGCCCAGAGGAAGACCAAGGGAGATGCGGGGCCAGAAGGAAGACCAAGGGTCATGCCGGTCCAGAGGAAGACCTAGAGGGATGCCAGTTCAGATGAAGACCAAGGGACATGCCAGTCAAGAGAAGACCCAGAGGGATGCCGGGTCAGATGAAGGCCAAGGGGCATGCCAGTCCAGAGGAAGACCAAGGACCATGCCGGTCCAAAGAAAGACCCAGGGAGATGCCAGTCCAGAGGAAGACCCAGGGCCATGCCGGTCCAAAGAAAGACCCAGGGAGATGCCAGTCCAGAGGAAGACCCAGGGCCATGCCGGGCCAGAAGGAAGACCAAAGTGGGCGATGCTAGATGCAGCGACAGAGGGAGGTATGAATCATATCTATTTGGCACACAAGTAAACATAAATTATAAATTTCAAGCTGCTTCTGGCTGAATTATTGCACACTCCATAAAACAACTTACTCACTAAATAATATTTATTACACATGCTTAAATGAACCAAACAATATCATATGAAACACTGATTTATTTAATGATAGTTATGATATTAATGAGAAAAAAGTTATGTTATGTACCGGTTGCTGTTTTTGTTAATTATTGACTTTAAATGTTATGTATCTATAATGCTTATGTTAAATCAACTAAACAATCACATCTAAACAATGAAATAATTGACTAGTAATGACAAGTATCTTAATTGCTTCTGTTAAATCAACTAAACAATCAAATGTATTTTGCAGGACGGAAGAAGACCCAGAGGGATGCCAGGGCCAGATGAAGACCAAGGGACATGTCAGTCCAGAGAAGACCCAGAGGGATGCCGGGCCAGATGAAGGCCAAGAGACATGCAAGCCCAGAGGAAGACCAAGGGACATGCCAGTCCAGAGGAAGACCCAGAGGGATGCCCAGCCAGATGAAGACCAAGGGACATGCCATTCCAGAGGAAGACCCAGAGGGATGCTGGGCCAGAAGGAAGACCCAGAGGGATGCCGAGCCAGATGAAGATCAATGGACATGCCAGTCCAGAGGAAGACCAAGGGACATGCCAGTCCGGAGGAAGACCCAGAGGGATGCCGAGCCAGATGAAGACCAAGGGACATGCCAGTCCAGAGGAAGACTAAGGGACATGCCAGTCCAGAGGAAGACCCAGAGGGATGCCAGGGCCAGATGAAGACCAAGGGACATGCCAGTCCAGAGGAAGACCCAGAGGGATGCTGGGTCAGATGAAGACCAAGGGACATGCCAGTACAGAGGAAGACCCAGAGGGATGCCGGGCCAGATGAAGACCAAGGGGCATGCCAGCCAGAGGAAGAACCAGAGGCATGCCAGTACAGAGGAAGACCAAGGGCCATGCCGGTCCGAAGGAAGACCCAGGGAGATGCCAGTCCAGAGGAAGACCCAGAAGGATGCCGAGCCAGATGAAGTCCAAGGGACATGCCAGCCCAGAGGAAGACCAAGGGACATGCCAGTCCAGAGGAAGACCCAGGGTCATGCCGGTCCAAAGAAAGACCCAGGGAGATGCCAGTCCAGAGGAAGACCCAGGGCCATGCCGGTCCAAAGGAAGAACCAGGGAGATGCTGGGCCAGAAGGAAGACCAAGGGTTATGCCAGTCCAGAGGAAGACCTAGAGGGATGCCAGTTCAGATGAAGACCAAGGGACATGCCAGTCAAGAGAAGACCCAGAGGGATGCCGGGCCAGATGAAGGCCAAAGGGCATGCAAGTCCAGAGGAAGAACCAGGGGCATGCCAGTCCAGAGGAAGATCCAGGGCCTCCCTGGTCCAAAGGAAGACCCAGGGAGATGCCGGGCCAGAAGGAAGACCCAGGGAGATGCCGGGGCAGAGGAAGACCCAGAGGGATGCTGAGCCAGATGAAGACCAAGGGACATGCCAGCCCACAGGCAGACCAAGGGACATGCCAGCCCAGAGGAAGACCAAGGGACATGCCAGTCCAGAGGAAGATCAAGAGGGATGCTGAGCCAGATGAAGACCAAGGTACATGCCAGTCCAGAGGAAGACCCAGGGAGATGCCAGTCCAGAGGAAGACCCAGGGCCATGCCGGTCCAAAGAAAGACCCAGGGAGATGCCAGTCCAGAGGAAGACCCAGGGCCATGCCGGGCCAGAAGGAAGACCAAAGTGGGCGATGCTAGATGCAGCGACCGAGGGAGGTATGAATCATATCTATTTGGCACACAAGTAAACATAAATTATAAATTTCAAGCTGCTTCTGGCTGAATTATTGCACACTCCATAAAACAACTTACTCACTAAATAATATTTATTACAAATGCTTAAATGAACCAAACAATATCATATGAAACACTGATTTATTAAACGAGAGTTAGAATATTACAGAGAAAAAGGTTGTGTGATTGAGCTGTTTTTGTTAATTATTGACTTTAAATGGTATGCATCTAAAATGCGTTTGTTTAATCAATGTAAACAATCACATCTAAACAATGAAATAATTGACTATTAATGACAAGTATCTTAATTGCTTCTTTTAAATCAACTAAACAATCAAATGTGTTTTGCAGGACGGGAGAAGACCCAGAGGGATGCCAGGGCCAGATGAAGACCAAGGGACATGCCAGTCCAGAGGAAGACCCAGAGGGATGCCGGGCCAGATGGAGACCCAGAGGGATGCCAGTCCAGAGGAAGACCCAGGGCCATGCCGGTCCAAACGTCCATGTGAGGATGCCATGCCAGTTGTTGTTGTGAAGGGACGTTAACCATGGCGTTGGAGATATGTCTGTTTGAGGTGTCCAGTCCTATGTCAGCTTTCCCCATCAATAGTTTAGGGGTGAATAGCTGCAGGCAACTGTTCCGAGAATTGCATTCTTAGCATTCTCTTTTATGGAACTGCTTTGCCAGGATTGGTGTAACAAGGCTGTCCATCCTTGTGTAGAGTAAGGGACCATGCTTCACATGGTGGATAGGGACCACACAGTCCCCAGTGTGGATGCGCAAGTTTAGAATGTAGGATACACCTCAGTAGGTTTAGTTTAGGGATAGGTTCCCGCTCCCCTCAGACATTTTCCGACGCCTGGTTGCCAACTTCACAAACATACAACTGGACATGCCCGAGAACGACCAAAGAGGGTGCCCTGCCAGTACACCACCAAAGAGGGTGCCCTGCCAGTACACCACCAAAGAGGGTGCCATGCCAGGAGACGACCAAAGAGGGTGCCATGCCAGGAGACGACCAAAGAGGGTGCCATGCCAGGAGACGACCAAAGAGGGTGCCATGCCAGGAGACGACCAAAGAGGGTGCCATGCCAGGAGACGACCAAAGAGGGTGCCATGCCAGATGACAACCAAAGAGGGTGTCATGCCAGGAGACGACCAAAGAGGGTGCCATGCCAGGAGACGACCAAAGAGGGTGCCATGCCAGTAGACAACCAAAGAGGGTGTCATGCCAGGAGACGACCAAAGAGGGTGCCATGCTAGTAGAGAACCAATGAGGGTGCCATGCCAGTAGACAACCAAAGAGGGTGCCATGCCAGTAGACGACCAAAGAGGGTGCCATGCCAGTAGACGACCAAAGAGGGTGCCATGCCAGTAGATGACCAAAGAGGGTGTCATGCCAGTAGACGACCAAAGAGGGTGCCATGCCTGTAGACACCCACAGAGGGTGCCATGCCAGTAGGCAACCAAAGACAAATTTAATCGAAATTCCTATTTGACCAAGTCATTCCAATTTAGTTTAAAAAAAAAACATTTCAATTTCAGAAAAGCTTTGTAGTAACTTCATTTCAGTTTTGATACACATTTCATAGGTTTTTTAGTGTTCTAAACCATTGAAACGTTCATTTTTCTGCAATTGTGATATCCTCAGGTCCATCAGGACTCAAGAAAAAGAATTTCAGTGTTAAATTTAATATTATTTCAAATTTAAAAAAATCTAATGGCTTTAATATTGCCTCAAAGGCGCAAACAAATCCACTCAGTTATTGTGATAATACTCTAGCATGAGTCGTTACTGTTCTACCTGATTCAAACTTCAATTTCGTTCCCGTTTGGATTAAATTCATTTTATTTTCTTAAAATTTAATATGCAATGTAAATGATCAAGGTTTTATAAAAAAAACATTTATCAATTAAAACAATCGATATTGCATTTGGTTAATGTATATCTTGACATTGACAAGAAATCAGTTCATATTGATAACAATACAGGAGACAAGTCATGAAATTCTCATTAGCAGCCCTGTCTAAGGACGGGGCTGACGGGGCTGCTATCAGTTTTTGTGAAGTTTCCACCGCCGCCGCATTCGTACTGCTTGCTATAACTTTTTTCCACTAAGCTTTCCAGAACTCTTATTCATAACTTACTACTCATACCTCGGGGGAACCATTTTGACATGTTCACTTTCAAGGTCAAAGGTCAAGGTCACGACCTATGTTATCACTCTAAGAATTCCTTGTAAACGCGATAACTTGAAAAGTTTATGTGCTATGAAGCTCTAACTTGGTATATATCATCCTTGGAAAAGTAAAAAAAATTGAAAAGGTTTTGACTACAATCCGTCAAAGGTCAAGGTCACAGCAAGGTCATGAAAATGGTAAATTTAAACTATGATGACTTTTAATCAATACATGATTGTTATACTCAATAAAAAGTGTTCAATGATTGTGTGACCTTGAAGGTCAAAGGTCATGAGATATGAGTTATTGCAATTCCTAGTAAACATGATAACTTGAAAAGTTTTTGTGCGATGAAGTTTAGATTTTGTATATATCATCTCTTGAGAAGTACAACATTTTCAAAAAGTTTTTGGTACGAACTGTCGAAGGTCAAGGTCACAGCAAGGTCAACATATATGGAGAAAATGGATTAAATTAACTTTTAACACCTTATTTCATTACAGTAATGTTATACTCAATGAAATGTGTTCATTGATTGTGTGACCTTGAGCGTCAAAGGTCAAGGTCATGAGAAAATGCCCAATTTGGTGAGGCCTGTAAAAGGCGGAACAGGGTAAGGCGAAACCCCAAGTTTAGGGGCTGCTCTGCTTTTGCGGTGTCCCGCAAACGCTTATCTAGTTAAATTCAAAGTTTCAAAAAATTACCTTTTTGGATCAACTTTTAAATTATTCTTAAAAAACTCGGCAATTTCACATTATAAAGACAAATATGTAAAAAGGACACTTTTGAACCGAAAGTCAAAATCTTACATTTCAAAATCATTTTGACATTGAAATGTAGTCATCAAGACCCGATGAAGTATTTCTTGGTCAGACCTCCTTTTTGCACTTCATATTCATTTCATTTTATTTAACTGGGTTTCTTTAACATCAAAGTCGGTCATAAATGCCCCATTTAAATATATCTTTACAATGATCTCAAATCCAATTACCACTGGGGCTTTCTAATAACATTATTCTTCTCACTGTGATTGTCATCCATCAGATGAAATTTCGATGAAAGAAAATGTTCAAATTATAGTTTTGATTCATCTTCAATATTATCTTCACTAAACTTGGCACTTGATGTTGCCGATAAGTCTATAAAAGATAATTTTGTCTGTTTTTATTGATCTTTAGCTTGCTTATTGATGGTTGGTCGATCATGCCTTAGTTGAAATTCTTTCTCTTCCAAATTTAAAACATCAAAGTCTTTCATAAAGCCTTATGTTTATAACATATCTTTAAAATGATTTCAAATTTAATTTTCAGCGGGGCCTTCTCAAAAAAATATTCTTTTTTCATTTTGATAGTCATCCATCAAATGAAACTCGTCCATTTTGATTAAATTAACTGTTCAAATTTTCTTTTTGATTCATCTTTAACTCTATCTTCACTTAACTTGGCACATTCAAGTGACGCTGTTGATAAGTTTATTAAAGATAGTTATGAAGCCGAAACAAAAAGGATGTCCCGTTTAAATCAGCTAAAGCTTGCCTATTCTCTTCCAAATTTAAAACATCAAAGTTGTTCATAAAGCCTCATGTTTATATCATATCTTTAAAATGATTTAAAATTCAATTTTCAGCGAGGCCGTCTCAAAACAACATTCTTTTCATTTTGATAGTCATCCATCAGATGAAACTCGTACATTTCGATGAAGTTAACTGTTCAAATTTTCTTTTTGATTCATCTTTAAATCTATCTTCACTAAACTTGGCACATTCAAGTGACGCTGCTGATAAGTTTATCAAAGATAGTTTTGAAGCCCAAACAAAAAGGATGTCCCTTTTTAATCAGCTAAAGCTGACCTATTCTCTTCCAAATTTAAAACATCAAAGTCATTCATCAAGCCTCCTGTTTATAACATATCTTTAAAATGATTTCAAGTTCAATTTTCAGCGGGGCCTTCTCAAAACAACATTCTGTTTATTTTGATAGTCATCCATCAGATGAAACTCGTCAATTTCGATTAAATTAACTGTTCAAATTTTCTTTTTATTTCATCTTTAAATCTATCTTCACTTAACTTGGCACATTCAAATGACGCTGCTGATAAGTTTATTAAAGATAGTTTTGGAGCCGAAATAGAAAAGATGTCCCGTTTAAATCAGCTAAAGCTTGCCTATTCTCTTCCAAATTTGAAACATCAAAGTCATTCATAAAGCCTCATGTTTATATCATATCTTTAAAATGATTTAAAATTCAATTTTCAGCGAGGCCTTCTCAAAACAAATTTTTTTTCATTTTGATAGTCATCCATCAGATGAAACTCGTCCATTTCGATGAAATTAACTGTTCAAATTTTCTTTTTATTTCATCTTTAAATCTATCTTCACTAAACTTGGCACATTCAAATGACGCTGCTGATAAGTTTATTAAAGATAGTTTTGGAGCCGAAATAGAAAAGATGTCCCGTTTAAATCGGCTAAAGCTTGCCTATTCTCTTCCAAATTTAAAACATCAAAGTCATTCATAAAGCCTCATGTTTATATCATATCTTAAAAATGATTTCAAATTCAATTTTCTGTGGGGCCTTCTCAAAAAAACATTCTTTTCATTTTGATAGTCATCAATCAGATGAAACTTGTCCATTTCGATGAAATTAACTGTTCAAATTTTCTTTTTGATTCATCTTTAACTCTTTCTTCACTAAACTTGGCACATTCAAGTGACGCTGCTGATAAGTTTATTTAAGATAGTTTTGAAGCCCAAACAAAAAGTATGTCCCGTTTAAATCAGCTAAAGCTTGCCTATTTTCTTCCAAATTTAAAACATCAAAGTCATTCATAAAGCCTCATGTTTATATCATATCTTTAAAATGATTTAAAATTCAATTTTCAGCGAGGCCTTTTCAAAACAACATTCTGTTTATTTTGATAGTCATCCATCAGATGAAACTCGTCCATTTCGATTAAATTAACTGTTCAAATTTTCTTTTTGATTCATCTTTAATTCTATCTTCACTTAACTTGGCACATTCAAATGACGCTGCTGATAAGTTTATTAAAGATAGTTTTGAAGCCGAAACAAAAAGGATGTCCCGTTTAAATCAGCTAAAGCTGACCTATTCTCTTCCAAATTTAAAACATCAAAGTCATTCATAAAGCCTCATGTTTATATCATATCTTTAAAATGATTTAAAATTCAATTTTCAGTTGGGCCTTCTCAAAACAACATTCTTTTCATTTTGAAGGTCATCCATCAGATGAAACTTGTCCATTTCGATTAAATTAACTGTTCAAATTTTCTTTTTGATTCATCTTTAACTCTTTCTTCACTAAACTTGGCACATTCAAGTGACGCTGCTGATAAGTTTATTTAAGATAGTTTTGAAGCCCAAACAAAAAGTATGTCCCGTTTAAATCAGCTAAAGCTTGCCTATTTTCTTCCAAATTTAAAACATCAAAGTCATTCATAAAGCCTCATGTTTATATCATATCTTTAAAATGATTTAAAATTCAATTTTCAGCGAGGCCTTTTCAAAACAACATTCTGTTTATTTTGATAGTCATCCATCAGATGAAACTCGTCCATTTCGATTAAATTAACTGTTCAAATTTTCTTTTTGATTCATCTTTAATTCTATCTTCACTTAACTTGGCACATTCAAATGACGCTGCTGATAAGTTTATTAAAGATAGTTTTGAAGCCGAAACAAAAAGGATGTCCCGTTTAAATCAGCTAAAGCTGACCTATTCTCTTCCAAATTTAAAACATCAAAGTCATTCATAAAGCCTCATGTTTATATCATATCTTTAAAATGATTTAAAATTCAATTTTCAGTTGGGCCTTCTCAAAACAACATTCTTTTCATTTTGAAGGTCATCCATCAGATGAAACTCGTCCATTTCGATTAAATTAACTGTTCAAATTTTCTTTTTGATTCATCTTTAACTCTATCTTCACTTAACTTGGCACATTCAAGTGACGCTGTTGATAAGTTTATTAAAGATAGTTATGAAGCCGAAACAAAAAGGATGTCCCGTTTAAATCAGCTAAAGCTTGCCTATTCTCTTCCAAATTTAAAACATCAAAGTTGTTCATAAAGCCTCATGTTTATATCATATCTTTAAAATGATTTAAAATTCAATTTTCAGCGAGGCCGTCTCAAAACAACATTCTTTTCATTTTGATAGTCATCCATCAGATGAAACTTGTCCATTTCGATTAAATTAACTGTTCAAATTTTCTTTTTGATTCATCTTTAACTCTTTCTTCACTAAACTTGGCACATTCAAGTGACGCTGCTGATAAGTTTATTTAAGATAGTTTTGAAGCCCAAACAAAAAGTATGTCCCGTTTAAATCAGCTAAAGCTTGCCTATTTTCTTCCAAATTTAAAACATCAAAGTCATTCATAAAGCCTCATGTTTATATCATATCTTTAAAATGATTTAAAATTCAATTTTCAGCGAGGCCTTTTCAAAACAACATTCTGTTTATTTTGATAGTCATCCATCAGATGAAACTCGTCCATTTCGATTAAATTAACTGTTCAAATTTTCTTTTTGATTCATCTTTAATTCTATCTTCACTTAACTTGGCACATTCAAATGACGCTGCTGATAAGTTTATTAAAGATAGTTTTGAAGCCGAAACAAAAAGGATGTCCCGTTTAAATCAGCTAAAGCTGACCTATTCTCTTCCAAATTTAAAACATCAAAGTCATTCATAAAGCCTCATGTTTATATCATATCTTTAAAATGATTTAAAATTCAATTTTCAGTTGGGCCTTCTCAAAACAACATTCTTTTCATTTTGAAGGTCATCCATCAGATGAAACTCGTCCATTTCGATTAAATTAACTGTTCAAATTTTCTTTTTGATTCATCTTTAACTCTATCTTCACTTAACTTGGCACATTCAAGTGACGCTGTTGATAAGTTTATTAAAGATAGTTATGAAGCCGAAACAAAAAGGATGTCCCGTTTAAATCAGCTAAAGCTTGCCTATTCTCTTCCAAATTTAAAACATCAAAGTTGTTCATAAAGCCTCATGTTTATATCATATCTTTAAAATGATTTAAAATTCAATTTTCAGCGAGGCCGTCTCAAAACAACATTCTTTTCATTTTGATAGTCATCCATCAGATGAAACTCGTACATTTCGATGAAGTTAACTGTTCAAATTTTCTTTTTGATTCATCTTTAAATCTATCTTCACTAAACTTGGCACATTCAAGTGACGCTGCTGATAAGTTTATCAAAGATAGTTTTGAAGCCCAAACAAAAAGGATGTCCCTTTTTAATCAGCTAAAGCTGACCTATTCTCTTCCAAATTTAAAACATCAAAGTCATTCATCAAGCCTCCTGTTTATAACATATCTTTAAAATGATTTCAAGTTCAATTTTCAGCGGGGCCTTCTCAAAACAACATTCTGTTTATTTTGATAGTCATCCATCAGATGAAACTCGTCAATTTCGATTAAATTAACTGTTCAAATTTTCTTTTTATTTCATCTTTAAATCTATCTTCACTTAACTTGGCACATTCAAATGACGCTGCTGATAAGTTTATTAAAGATAGTTTTGGAGCCGAAATAGAAAAGATGTCCCGTTTAAATCAGCTAAAGCTTGCCTATTCTCTTCCAAATTTGAAACATCAAAGTCATTCATAAAGCCTCATGTTTATATCATATCTTTAAAATGATTTAAAATTCAATTTTCAGCGAGGCCTTCTCAAAACAAAATTTTTTTCATTTTGATAGTCATCCATCAGATGAAACTCGTCCATTTCGATGAAATTAACTGTTCAAATTTTCTTTTTATTTCATCTTTAAATCTATCTTCACTAAACTTGGCACATTCAAATGACGCTGCTGATAAGTTTATTAAAGATAGTTTTGGAGCCGAAATAGAAAAGATGTCCCGTTTAAATCGGCTAAAGCTTGCCTATTCTCTTCCAAATTTAAAACATCAAAGTCATTCATAAAGCCTCATGTTTATATCATATCTTAAAAATGATTTCAAATTCAATTTTCTGTGGGGCCTTCTCAAAAAAACATTCTTTTCATTTTGATAGTCATCAATCAGATGAAACTTGTCCATTTCGATGAAATTAACTGTTCAAATTTTCTTTTTGATTCATCTTTAACTCTTTCTTCACTAAACTTGGCACATTCAAGTGACGCTGCTGATAAGTTTATTTAAGATAGTTTTGAAGCCCAAACAAAAAGTATGTCCCGTTTAAATCAGCTAAAGCTTGCCTATTTTCTTCCAAATTTAAAACATCAAAGTCATTCATAAAGCCTCATGTTTATATCATATCTTTAAAATGATTTAAAATTCAATTTTCAGCGAGGCCTTTTCAAAACAACATTCTGTTTATTTTGATAGTCATCCATCAGATGAAACTCGTCCATTTCGATTAAATTAACTGTTCAAATTTTCTTTTTGATTCATCTTTAATTCTATCTTCACTTAACTTGGCACATTCAAATGACGCTGCTGATAAGTTTATTAAAGATAGTTTTGAAGCCGAAACAAAAAGGATGTCCCGTTTAAATCAGCTAAAGCTGACCTATTCTCTTCCAAATTTAAAACATCAAAGTCATTCATAAAGCCTCATGTTTATATCATATCTTTAAAATGATTTAAAATTCAATTTTCAGTTGGGCCTTCTCAAAACAACATTCTTTTCATTTTAAAGGTCATCCATCAGATGAAACTTGTCCATTTCGATTAAATTAACTGTTCAAATTTTCTTTTTGATTCATCTTTAACTCTTTCTTCACTAAACTTGGCACATTCAAGTGACGCTGCTGATAAGTTTATTTAAGATAGTTTTGAAGCCCAAACAAAAAGTATGTCCCGTTTAAATCAGCTAAAGCTTGCCTATTTTCTTCCAAATTTAAAACATCAAAGTCATTCATAAAGCCTCATGTTTATATCATATCTTTAAAATGATTTAAAATTCAATTTTCAGTTGGGCCTTCTCAAAACAACATTCTTTTCATTTTGAAGGTCATCCATCAGATGAAACTCGTCCATTTCGATTAAATTAACTGTTCAAATTTTCTTTTTGATTCATCTTTAACTCTATCTTCACTTAACTTGGCACATTCAAGTGACGCTGTTGATAAGTTTATTAAAGATAGTTATGAAGCCGAAACAAAAAGGATGTCCCGTTTAAATCAGCTAAAGCTTGCCTATTCTCTTCCAAATTTAAAACATCAAAGTTGTTCATCAAGCCTCATGTTTATATCATATCTTTAAAATGATTTAAAATTCAATTTTCAGCGAGGCCGTCTCAAAACAACATTCTTTTCATTTTGATAGTCATCCATCAGATGAAACTCGTACATTTCGATGAAGTTAACTGTTCAAATTTTCTTTTTGATTCATCTTTAAATCTATCTTCACTAAACTTGGCACATTCAAGTGACGCTGCTGATAAGTTTATCAAAGATAGTTTTGAAGCCCAAACAAAAAGGATGTCCCTTTTTAATCAGCTAAAGCTGACCTATTCTCTTCCAAATTTAAAACATCAAAGTCATTCATCAAGCCTCCTGTTTATAACATATCTTTAAAATGATTTCAAGTTCAATTTTCAGCGGGGCCTTCTCAAAACAACATTCTGTTTATTTTGATAGTCATCCATCAGATGAAACTCGTCAATTTCGATTAAATTAACTGTTCAAATTTTCTTTTTATTTCATCTTTAAATCTATCTTCACTTAACTTGGCACATTCAAATGACGCTGCTGATAAGTTTATTAAAGATAGTTTTGGAGCCGAAATAGAAAAGATGTCCCGTTTAAATCGGCTAAAGCTTGCCTATTCTCTTCCAAATTTAAAACATCAAAGTCATTCATAAAGCCTCATGTTTATATCATATCTTAAAAATGATTTCAAATTAAATTTTCTGTGGGGCCTTCTCAAAAAAACATTCTTTTCATTTTGATAGTCATCAATCAGATGAAACTTGTCCATTTCGATGAAATTAACTGTTCAAATTTTCTTTTTGATTCATCTTTAACTCTTTCTTCACTAAACTTGGCACATTCAAGTGACGCTGCTGATAAGTTTATTTAAGATAGTTTTGAAGCCCAAACAAAAAGTATGTCCCGTTTAAATCAGCTAAAGCTTGCCTATTTTCTTCCAAATTTAAAACATCAAAGTCATTCATAAAGCCTCATGTTTATATCATATCTTTAAAATGATTTAAAATTCAATTTTCAGCGAGGCCTTTTCAAAACAACATTCTTTTCATTTTGAAGGTCATCCATCAGATGAAACTCGTCCATTTCGATGAAATTAAGAAGCTAATGCTTGCCTATTCTCTTCCAAATTTAAAACATCAAAGTCATTCATAAAGCCTCATGTTTATAACATATCTTTAAAATGATTTAAAATTCAATTTTCATTGGGGCCTTCTCAAAAAAACATTCTTATCATTTTGATAATCATCCATCAGATGAAACTCGTCCATTTCGACGAAATTAACTGTTCAAATTTTCTTTTTGATTCATCTTTAACTCTTTCTTCACTAAACTTGGCACATTCAAGTGACGCTGCTGATAAGTTTATTAAAGATAGTTTTGAAGCCGAAACAAAAAGGATGTCCCTTTTTAATCAGCTAAAGCTTGCCTATTCTCTTCCAAATTTAAAACATCAAAGTCATTCATAAAGCCTCATGTTTATATCTTATCTTTAAAATGATTTCAATTTCAATTTTCAGCGAGGCCTTCTCAAAACAACATTCTGTTCATTTTGATAGTCATCCATCAGATGAAACTCGTCGATTTCGATTAAATTAACTGTTCAAATTTTCTTTTTGATTCATCTTTAACTCTATCTTCACTAAACTTGGCACATTCAAGCGACGCTGCTGATAAGTTTATTAAAGATAGTTTTAAAACCAAAACAAAAAGGATGTCCCGTTTAAATCAGCTAAAGCTTGCCTATTCTCTTCCAAATTTAAAACATCAAAGTCATTCATAAAGCCTCATGTTTATAACAAATCTTTAAAATGATTTCAAATTAAATTTTCAACGAGGCCTTCTCAAAACAAAATTTTTTTCATTTTGATAGTCATCCATCAGATGAAACTCGTCCATTTCGATTAAATTAACTGTTCAAATTTTCTTTTTGATTCATCTTTAATTCTATCTTCACTTAACTTGGCACATTCAAATGACGCTGCTAAGTTTATTAAAGATAGTTTTGAAGCCGAAACAAAAAGGATGTCCCGTTTAAATCAGCTAAAGCTTGCCTATTCTCTTCCAAATTTAAAACATCAAAGTCATTCATAAAGCCTCATGTTTATATCATATCTTTAAAATGATTTAAAATTCAATTTTCAGCGAGGCCTTCTCAAAACAACATTCTGTTCATTTTGATAGTCATCCATCAGATGAAACTCGTCAATTTTGATTAAATTAACTGTTCAAATTTTCTTTTTGATTCATCTTTAACTCTCTATCTTCACTAAACTTGGCACATTCAAGTGACGCTGCTGATAAGTTTATTTAAGATAGTTTTGAAGCCCAAACAAAAAGGATGTCCCGTTTAAATCAGCTAAAGCTGACCTATTCTCTTCCAAATTTAAAACATCAAAGTCATTCATAAACCCTCATGTTTATAACATATCTTTAAAATGATTTAAAATTCAATTTTCAGCGAGGCCTTCTCAAAACAAATTTTTTTTCATTTTGATAGTCATCCATCAGATGAAACTCGTCAATTTCGATTAAATTAACTGTTCAAATTTTCTTTTTATTTCATCTTTAAATCTATCTTCTCTAAACTTGGCACATTCAAATGAAGCTGCTGATAAGTTTATTAAAGATAGTTTTGGAGCCGAAACAAAAAAGATGTCCCGTTTAAATCAGCTAAAGCTTGCCTATTCTCTTCCAAATTTGAAACATCAAAGTCATTCATAAAGCCTCATGTTTATAACATATCTTTAAAATGATTTAAAATTCAATTTTCAGCGAGGCCTTCTCAAAACAACATTCTTTTCATTTTGATTGTCATCCATCAGATGAAACTCGTCCATTTCGATTAAATTAACTGTTCAAATTTTCTTTTTGATCCATCTTTAAATCTATCTTCACTAAACTTGGCACATTCAAGTGATGCTGCTGATAAGTTTATTAAAGAAAGTTTTGAAGCCGAAACAAAAAGGATGTCTCGTTTAAATCAGATAAATCTTGCCTATTTTCTTCAAAATTTGAAACATCAAAGTCATTCATAAAGCCTCATGTTTATAACATATCTTTAAAATGATTTCAAATTCAATTTTCTGTGGGGCCTTCTCAAAAAAACATTCTTTTCATTTTGATAGTCATCCATCAGATGAAACTCGTCCATTTCGATGAAATTAACTGTTCAAATTTTCTTTTTGATTCATCTTTAACTCTTTCTTCACTAAACTTGGCACATTCAAGTGACGCTGCTGATAAGTTTATTAAAGATAGATTTGAAACCGAAAAAAAAGGATGTCCCGTTTAAATCAGCTAAAGCTTGCCTATTTTCTTCCAAATTTAAAACATCAAAGTCATTCATAAAGCCTCATGTTTATATCATATCTTTAAAATGATTTAAAATTCAATTTTCAGCGGGGCCTTCTCAAAACAACATTCTGTTCATTTTGATAATCATCCATCAGATGAAACTCGTCCATTTCGATGAAGTTAACTGTTCAAATTTTCTTTTTGATTCATCTTTAAATCTATCTTCACTAAACTTGGCACATTCAAGTGACGCTGCTGATAAGTTTATTAAAGATAGTTTTGAAGCCGAAACAAAAAGGATGTCCCTTTTTAATCAGCTAAAGCTTGCCTATTCTCTTCCAAATTTAAAACATCAAAGTCATTCATAAAGCCTCATGTTTATATCTTATCTTTAAAATGATTTCAATTTCAATTTTCAGCGAGGCCTTCTCAAAACAACATTCTGTTCATTTTGATAGTCATCCATCAGATGAAACTCGTCCATTTCGATTAAATTAACTGTTCAAATTTTCTTTTTGATTCATCTTTAACTCTATCTTCACTAAACTTGGCACATTCAAGCGACGCTGCTGATAAGTTTATTAAAGATAGTTTTAAAACCAAAACAAAAAGGATGTCCCGTTTAAATCAGCTTAAGCTTGCCTATTCTCTTCCAAATTTAAAACATCAAAGTCATTCATAAAGCCTCATGTTTATAACAAATCTTTAAAATGATTTCAAATTAAATTTTCAACGAGGCCTTCTCAAAACAAAATTTTTTTCATTTTGATAGTCATCCATCAGATGAAACTCGTCCATTTCGATTAAATTAACTGTTCAAATTTTCTTTTTGATTCATCTTTAATTCTATCTTCACTTAACTTGGCACATTCAAATGACGCTGCTAAGTTTATTAAAGATAGTTTTGAAGCCGAAACAAAAAGGATGTCCCGTTTAAATCAGCTAAAGCATGCTTATTCTCTTCCAAATTTAAAACATCAAAGTCATTCATAAAGCCTCATGTTTATATCATATCTTTAAAATGATTTAAAATTCAATTTTCAGCGAGGCCTTCTCAAAACAACATTCTGTTCATTTTGATAGTCATCCATCAGATGAAACTCGTCAATTTCGATTAAATTAACTGTTCAAATTTTCTTTTTGATTCATCTTTAACTCTCTATCTTCGCTAAACTTGGCACATTCAAGTGACGCTGCTAAGTTTATTAAAGATAGTTTTGAAGCCGAAACAAAAAGGATGTCCCGTTTAAATCAGCTAAAGCTGACCTATTCTCTTCCAAATTTAAAACATCAAAGTCATTCATAAACCCTCATGTTTTTATCATATCTTTAAAATGATTTCAAATTCAATTTTCAGCGGGGCCTTCTCAAAACAACATTCTTTTCATTTTGAAGGTCATCCATCAGATGAAACTCGTCCATTTCGATGAAATTAAGAAGCTAAAGCTTGCCTATTCTCTTCAAAATTTGAAACATCAAAGTCATTCATAAAGCCTCATGTTTATAACATATCTTTAAAATGATTTAAAATTCAATTTCAGCGAGGCCTTCTCAAAACAAATTTTTTTTCATTTTGATAGTCATCCATCAGATGAAACTCGTCCATTTCGATTAAATTAACTGTTCAAATTTTCTTTTTGATTCATCTTTAAATCTATCTTCACTAAACTTGGCACATTCAAGTGATGCTGCTGATAAGTTTATTAAAGAAAGTTTTGAAGCCGAAACAAAAAGGATGTCTCGTTTAAATCAGATAAATCTTGCCTATTTTCTTCAAAATTTGAAACATCAAAGTCATTGATAAAGCCTCATGTTTATAACATATCTTTAAAATGATTTCAAATTCAATTTTCTGTGGGGCCTTCTCAAAAAAACATTCTTTTCATTTTGATAGTCATCCATCAGATGAAACTCGTCCATTTCGATGAAATTAACTGTTCAAATTTTCTTTTTGATTCATCTTTAACTCTTTCTTCACTAAACTTGGCACATTCAAGTGACGCTGCTGATAAGTTTATTAAAGATAGTTTTGAAGCCGAAACAAAAAGGATGTCCCGTTTAAATCAGCTAAAGCTTGCCTATTCTCTTCCAAATTTAAAACATCAAAGTCATTCATAAAGCCTCATGTTTATATCATATCTTTAAAATGATTTAAAATTCAATTTTCAGCGGGGCCTTCTCAAAACAACATTCTGTTCATTTTGAAAGTCATCCATCAGATGAAACTCGTCCATTTCGATGAAATTAACTGTTCAAATTATCTTTTTGATTCATCTTTAAATCTATCTTCACTAAACTTGGCACATTCAAGTGACGCTGCTGATAAGTTTATTAAAGATAGTTTTGAAGCCGAAACAAAAAGGATGTCCCGTTTAAATCAGCTAAAGCTTGCCTATTCTCTTCCAAATTTAAAACATCAAAGTCATTCATAAAGCCTCATGTTTATATCATATCTTTAAAATGATTTAAAATTCAATTTTCAGCGGGGCCTTCTCAAAACAACATTCTGTTCATTTTGAAGGTCATCCATCAGATGAAACTCGTACATTTCGATGAAGTTAACTGTTCAAATTTTCTTTTTGATTCATCTTTAAATCTATCTTCACTAAACTTGGCACATTCAAGTGACGCTGCTGATAAGTTTATTAAAGATAGTTTTGAAGCCGAAACAAAAAGGATGTCCCGTTTAAATCAGCTAAAGCTGACCTATTCACTTCCAAATTTAAAACATCAAAGTCATTCATAAAGCCTCATGTTTATAACATATCTTTAAAATGATTTAAAATTCAATTTTCAGCGAGGCCTTCTCAAAACAAATTTTTTTTCATTTTGATAGTCATCCATCAGATGAAACTCGTCCATTTCGATGAAATTAACTGTTCAAATTATCTTTTTGATTCATCTTTAACTCTTTCTTCACTAAACTTGGCACATTCAAGTGACGCTGCTGTTAAGTTTATTAAAGATAGTTTTAAAACCGAAACAAAAAGGATGTCCCGTTTAAATCAGCTAAAGCTTGCCTATTTTCTTCCAAATTTAAAACATCAAAGTCATTCATAAAGCCTCATGTTTATAACATATCTTTAAAATGATTTCAAATTCAATTTTCAGTGGGGCCTTCTCAAAAAAACATTCTTTTCATTTTGATAGTCATCCATAAGATGAAACTCGTCCATTTCGGTGGAATTAACTGAACAAATTCTTTTTTTGATTCATCTTTAACTCTATCTTCACTAAACTTGGCACATTCCAGTGACGCTGCTGATAAGTTTATAAAAGATAAAGGATGTCACATTTAAATCATCTAAAACGTTTCTATTTATTGTTGGTTTATTATGCCTTGATTGAAATTCTTTCTCTTCCAAATTTAAAACATCAAAGTCATTCATAAAGCCCCATGTTTATATCACATCTTTAAAATGATTTCAAATAAAATTTTCAGCGGGGCCTTCTAATAATTAATTCTTTTCATTTTGATAGTCATCCATCAGACGAAATCCGTCAATTTCGAAGAAAATAACTGTTCAAATTATTTTTTATTCATTTTCAAATTTATCTTTACTATAATGGGGCGCATTCAAGTGACGCTGCCGATAAGTTTACAAAAGATAATTTTGAAGCCAAAACAAAAAGAATGTCTTGTTTCAATCATCTTAATCTTGCCTTTTGATTGTTCGTTGATCATGCCGAAATGGAAATTATTTCTCTTCCAAATTTAAAACATCAAAGTCATTCATAAAGCCCTATGTTTTTAATGATATGTTTGAAATGATTTCAAATTCATTTTTCAGCGGCGCCTTCTAGTAACGTCATTCTTCTCAATTTCGTTGAAAATGACAGTGTTCAAATTCTTTTTTTTTAGTAATCTTTTCAAAATATCTCTACTAAACTTGGCACATACAAGTTATGTTGATAAGTTTGAAAACAGATAATTTTGAAGCAAAATTAAAAATAATCTCACTTTTTAATCATCTTAAGCTTGCTCATTATATTTTGTTGATCATGACTAAATTGAAATTCAATTTGTTCTCTTCCAAATAAAAAATATAAAAGTAATTCATTAATGCTCCATGTTTATTTCATACTCTATATGATTTCAAATTCATTTTTTTGCTCACAAATTGTCTGTACATTATTCCTTCATTTTTATCTACAGTGGTGCAATAGAACTTATAGAAATTTAAAGTTTTCAAAACAATTGACAATTCTATTGGGGTTATTCCCATCTTGGTTTTGGTGTGTCCAATATGTAAATAATTATAACAGTTATTATCCTTCGATTGAATATAAAGTGTCTTCCTCATTCTATTCAACTATAAAGTTATTGGTGGAAAATGCAAGGTTTATTACAAAAGTTGCATTTATATATACATGTATATATATATGTAAAAGATGCTATGAAACATTGATGATGCGTTTTCATCAACTGTTCTCTATTGTGTGAACAATGTTAGATATAGTTTTCTCAGTAACCATAATGGCTTTTATGTCACGATATGTCCATAATTTACGATTTACTATAAATGTTAATGTAATTAGTAAGGGTCTTCTATCTACCCTGTACTATTTCTAGAAGGTTATATATATGATAAGTATATATGATTAGGAGAAGCATTTATATAGGCTACTTTTGCCTGTTTGCTGATCCTATTTCCTATATTTGTATATGTCATATTTCATATTTGTAAATAACTGTCTTGTTGTGGAAATAAAATACTGTTTAAATCATATGATAAGTACTAAAAAAAATTAAATCGATATGAGGAGGAAAGAACCACTCTATATGTTGACGGTCTTAGATGTAAAGATAATGGCTACCAATGACATAAACACTTCAAAAAAGACCATTCAAATGTTCACGACTGACTACTAACTACCGAAGTGTTACAGGCCACTTTTGAACATATAGCTAGAAGAAATGTGATGTTGAATATGATGCTTATTCCCCTATCACCTCCGGTTAAGCTATACCCAAAGGGAATGAAATTACAACACCATTTGTCAAGGACATTTAATGATGAATGAAGAAGTCATTTTAATTACGTTGATTATGTTATAAACAAATTAAGTAAATGTGTACATTAGCAATTGATTTTGATGTTGTTATTGTGCATGGAATATGATATTGCTTTGTAATATATTTGTTAGAGTATGATATAAGAGGAAAGTGTGACTGAGAATGTGATATGGCATGAAACTACATTTATCTCCTGTGTTAATTAGATGTATGTGTTTTCCCTGCTAACAAAATCGTTTATTTATTTCTAAGAAATGTATAGGTCACTTTGCTCTGTGAACCTTTTGTAAAGACACACTTTGAATATTGATACATGTATATACATCTCCTCTAATTACCCTCTCTATTGCTGTGAAGTGTAATTAAATATTTCAGATCAACTAGCCGACATACTTGAGAAAACGGCTGTGTTTAAACTACGTCAAAGTTTTCTTGACTATAGTACAATGTCTTGGGAACAATATCTACAATTGCAATAAGGAATTGTTGTCACCTTTTAGATAATTGAATTTATAGGAGACCATGTAACATTGAGTTAAGAACTTTGCAATATACATATTATTGATATCAATTATTTGACCCTTTATAACAAAAATTAGTTTAGTATAAAATGCAACAATTGAATGATGTTTAAACCTACATTGTCGGAAATGCAAGAAAGTCCAATGTTATGCGCCTTCACTGTAGGTACAAAACCCAAATTGTTTGCTTTTACGATGAATAATACAGTTCACTATATGTATATTATTGTGTATATTGTGTTGTGTACTTTGTTTAAGGTTTGGTTATCAGTCCTATTTTTCCTCTTTCTCTCTCTCTATCTTTATTGCCCGTGTCTATCTCTTTCTCCTTTTCTCTTTCTGTCTCTGTCACTCTATGCTTAAATCGTTGTTAAGATTTGATTTTATAAGAATAATGTGTTTGTTCACTGGCTTTTAAACGGTCTGAAAGTTAAACTCGTATGGATACCGTAGCAAATCTACGTTATTCATATAATAGCTTAACTTGTACTCCTCGAACCGTTTATCAGCCAGTGAATAAACATAATAACAATTGCTAGAATTGATGAATGAACTATTTTCTTATATTTATTTGAAAAATGTTGTTTCAACACCATTGTCTATATGCAAACCATATTCGAATGTGAAAATGGATAAATGAATAAAAGTGTCAAATCAAAATAAAGTCCTTTATTTTGTTCTTGTAGGTGATGTGCATTAGTGGCCAATGACATGATGCACAACCAAAAACATAATTTTCAATTTGTCGTAAACAGCTTTAATTGTTTTCAATGGAATTTGCTTCACGCAGTTGCTGAAGAGGGCTTTCTTTAAACTCGGTTTGATCGATTTTCAGGCTTGGTTTTTAAAACACTTTTAGGAATTAAACTACTAAAAAAATAATATAATGAAAATATACCAGTACAAATTGTTTTCATCCAACACTTAACAATTCTCATCACACAATAGTGATGCCCTTCGTGTTATTTGGATCACCAAACTGCATCATCACATATCAACCACTAACTTCGATCGTGCATACGTTTTACACACTTGTCCGCTAGGTCTTGCTTACATTTTGATTGCAGATTGTATGAGTATAAGAACAATAACGTTCACTATCCAGTACCATTAAATGGGTACAATTATTATAGTTTCCACGCTGTAAAAAGAACAGTCCTAACGAGGTATTTTTGTGGGAACGAGAGTCAAGGGGACATTCAGGTTTATACATGTTATTATTACTTACTTATAACAATCAAGTTGAAACATTGTTGTTGATCTTCATATAACAATGGAGAGGAGACATCAAGGCATGTTGATTGAGCCTCTATTCTAATTCGCCGAACTTGTTGTGTAGAATGGGAGATGCCTGATTGGAGGCAATCAAAGTTAGTTGTGCAATCCGCAACGCTGTTCTAAAATCATAATTTTGGCTACTGAATCACGTCAAGGCATTGAGATATGAAAGACCCTTACCATGCGAGAAGCGTTGTCATTTGCTAAAATAATCAAATGGATTATGGTGCAATTGTTTCCGCCAGGGGAAACTGACGGAACCCACTGAATTAGTCTAATTAGAACAGTCATGACTTGATCTGTCTCTGTGGGGAGAGAATTGATAGAACGCACACTCGATAAAGCAACACCATTGAGAAGTGAAACCAATCGTCGGCCAACCTTACTGCCGCTTAACGAGACATGTATTATATCTATACATTTGTAAATGTTACATAGTCTATCAATAGAGACAGTAAATTTCGATAAGAAGTAAAATTGGTCGAAACATAGCACATTTCCCAAACCATCAAGGTCGTGGGCCGGAAGTGGATAGGACAGAGCCTTTAATGGCCTGAAGCCGAAGCCAATTGAAACTATAAGCTTTCAATAAAAACATCGGTATAACATTTTAGACACAAGAGATTGGTTCCGTACTATTCTTCTGAATAACCTGGAAATTGCTCTAAAAGTCGATCTTTTGTTGATGTAAAGCTAACTTTGTCTACGCTTACAAAAGCCCCACCAACCGGCTATTATCTGGGCTGATAGATTCCCCTTATCCCATTACGTCCTTTTCATGAATATCCATTTTGATTTCTTGAGATGTTATCTTTACTATGAAAGTTAGTGTGTGAAATAACTCCAAAATGCAAATGTTTCGCTATAGATCGTCACGAACTCGAAACTTAACGGCTGAACGAAATGCGATAACTTCGTATCTCCTCAAAACCTACGATTAAAGCGAAATTTTACGGGTGATTCTTTTCCATGTTTCCAACAGGGCTAGGAGAGTGCTTTGAAATGAATATATTTCGGTATATAGGAAACAAAAGGACCATTTCCTGGGGGTTTCCGTAAAAAAATGCCCCTCCTCGGTATCGGCCGCGGGGTCCTGCTAAAGCCCTTTCCCTTTGCCGGTGTCACGAAATAAAATCGCCCCCGGCATAAAATCTCCCCCCGGCGATTTTGTACCGGTACAAAATCTCCCCCTTCAGAATAAAATCTCCCCCCTCACGAAATAAAATCTCCCCCAGAATAGAATCGCACACCTCTATAAATGCTATTTAAATGCTTATATAGCTTTAAAATGTTTGGAAATGTTTGAAAATTTGATTGAATGGAAAAATATGTTGTATTATACTTTTTGATAAGTATTTTCGGAGATCTTTTAGTGATTTTTACTAATTAACATTCTCGTGGAAGTAAAGACGTAGGGTCCAAACTCTTTATTGAAAATCACATCTACAGGCTCTGTAACCCTTTGGAATGCTTTACCCGAACATGTTAAATCACTTACTGACGTCAATGCTTTCAAAACTGCATTAATTTCAAGAACTAAGAATATTCACTTTGATCTAAATTTAGGCTCAAGGCGTTGTCAAATCCTTCGATTGGGGTGTAGCGATCTCAATGCTGATAAATTTAATAGACATATATTTGACAAAACTGATTGCTCTTGCGGCCATGCCACTGAGGACGCACATCATTACTTTTTCGTCCGTTCAAGATTTGATTCAGTTAGATCCAACAAATTCTATTATACAAATGCTTTTTCATTAGAAACAATCGTATATGGCCACCCATCTTTGAACACTTGTTATTCAATCTGAAATTCTAAAATCAGTACATCTATTTATAATTGAAACTAAACGTTTTTGACTAAGCACGTATGATACTGACTGTGGATACTCCAATGAATTTATGAATTTATGAATTTATTTCCAGTTTACTATACCTGTATTATCATTCTTAGACACCATGTTTACTATATGTTGCTCTTGTCATGATCATGCTCATATATTTTTGTTGTTGGAGCGGTCTTCACATAAGCTCACGCGAGCTTGTTGACCAATCCAGTTCATGTATCTTTTCATGAAATAAATACGTTTAAACCAGGTATGCGTATTATTGAATATATAATTAGAGGAAAAGTTTACCTGTAGTTTAGAATATTATATACAAAGAAGGTAACACAACTGAATTTGCAAGTATGTCATTCAATTGTTGGTGGTAAAACCCCGTGCGGTTGGCTGTGTGCACATGCTGCATACCCTGTTATCAAGTGACTTGAAATAGTTACAGAAAGAAAGAAGTATAAACGCTCAATACTTTTAACAAAACAAAACTGATATTCTAAAAGTTCTTTAAAGTTGTCAAAAAGTAACAAAATAAATGAGGCCAGAAGACTATGTATCAATATACATACTTGTATATAGTAAGAGGGGAATGATTCTTTACTAGGTTTAATATACATATTGAGATACATTTCGAGAAGCGATCAATACATGTTTAATACATACAAACACAGAAACAAAATATGTAAATATGCGACATTTTTACCAGCATGATAAAATTTCATAATTAGTAGTAACCTCTAAGCAAGGCATATTGTTTTATCAGTCTTATTTAAACCATAAAGTTTCAGCAAGGTAGTCGTGTACGGATTGTATAATATGTTGATTTGTGGTTGCTGATTTTTCATTGTTGCCATAAAAGATTGATTTCAGGTCATATACCGAAGTCCTGAAAACCCAGAATAGAATCGCCCCCTTTAAATGTATCTACGGATGCATAACAAACCCAGAATAGAATCCCCCCGCTTTAAATGTATTTGATTATGTACATCAAACCCGGTATAGAATCGCCCCCTTTAAGTGTATCTAAGGATGTATAACAAACCCAGAATAGAATCGCCCCCTTTGACTGTATCTAACTATGTAATTCAAACCCGGTATAGAATCGCCCCCTTTAAATGTATCTAAATATGTTCATCAAACCCAGAATAGAATCGCCCCCTTTAAATGTATATATCTAAGGATGTATAACAAACCCAGAATAGAATCGCCTCCTTTAAATGTAAATAACTATGTACTTCGAAACCCGGTATAGAATCGGTCCCTTTAAATGTATAGAAGTATGTACATCAATCCCAGTATGAAATCGCCGCTCTAAATGTATATCAGTAAATATTCCCCCCTTAAATGTATTGTATTCAGTTCAGCCGTTAATTCTCCCTTCATGATTCATAGAGAACTTAGTTCCTATAAAAACGCTATATTAAGTCATTATTGTTATCAAAATATTAGTTAAATTATCTAAAATATCAATCATCACAACTTATTCAGTAAATGAATAAGATCAACATTAATTTTGAAGATAAAAACAGAAGGAAGCAAAGGGGGGAGATTTTATTCTGCGGGGGGGCGAGAAATATTTCCGCCGGGGGGCGATTTTATACGGGAATACAATCTCCGGGGGAGGATTTGTACCGGTATAAAATCGCCGGGGGGGGGGGGGGGAGATTTTATACGGGGGCGAATTTATACCGGGACACCGGCCGTCGCAAAGGAAGCGGGCCGTTTTCTGGATATATATTTCTTAGAAAATAAAATGGGATTGAATCGATAATAATGAAATTATTATCCTCCGATGTCTGTCAAATGGCTTTTACGAAACTCGTTCACTTGTGTGTATTACCCTCGCTCTCGCTCGGGAAATACAAAAATTCACACTCGTTTGGTAAAAGTCATATGACACACTTAATTGGATGATAATCTCTATTTATAGGCTAGACTAGATCGAATTTCTGCAAATCTAGATTGACTGATATGAATGTGTATTGAATAGGAGCCCTTGGTACAGTCTAGATCCTAATTCTGCAAGTCTAGGATTGAAAAGCCTAAAGAAATGGAATACTATAAAAGAAGGTTTTAGTACTTAGTTCTTGTCATCTAATCCTCCACAAGCACGGGTCAAACAGTAATAGCCCTACGTAGGCCTACGTTAATAATTTAGATCAATAAACGTAATTTGTTATGCATATTGACCCAATAAAGGTTATGAATTTTGAATGTTATTTTGCGATATTTAAGTAGGCCTACAAAAGATATAAGGCCAAATTAAGTAGGCTACCTATAGGCCTACGTCGATCTGTAGGCCTACATAAATATATGCGTAAATATCAAGATCGTTACAAATTGGTTTGTCTCTCAGACTCTGAATATCCGCCGGTTACGTATATATAATAAACAGTGTTTCACGGAAACTGAATACCAGTACATGCACAGAAGCCTACGTAGCTTACGTCACATTACGTAAGTATTAGTAATTATCATCGTAACCTTGAATCCGCAAGCTCGCTGCCCTCGTCCGAGCGAATCTACATGTGCGCATGCGTAAATAGTCAGCGACATCGTACGCGAAGTGGGTCAGACTCGAAGACTGAAGAAAGCCGTTCACAGGATGTTTGTTTTCATCTGGAAATATACGCAAGGACAGTAAATCATTTGACTGAGTATGCATTCGGATATTCAGGGCAGGATTATGTGTGCTCTGTGACCATACATGTGCAATTATGTGAAATAACGATGTGATTCTACGATATGTTGATTGCGACTTCGCCATTTTCCCAGTGAATGCACGCCGGGCCTGCGACCCGTCAAACTCAATAGCCTGGATAAAACACGACAATTTGTGCTCGGCTTTGTGTTACTGCTAAACGTCAAAGGGAGGTAACTCGTGTCGGTTAACAGGATCATTCGTACGTCTGCTTTGTGTTTTAACTTCGAAATAACATCACGATTCTCATGTGACAACATTTAAAAATGGTGTCACTCATTAAAGCATCGTTTACAAAAAGAAAGAGTAATTTTACTTACTCAGAAACTGACTTGCTTTTAAAAGAACTTGAAGAAAATAAAAATATTCTTTTAGCCGCAGCGGGCTCTTACAAAAATAGTAAACGTGAAATGTGGGACACGATCACAATGAAAATAAATAACATCGGGGAAGGGGACGAGAGAACCATGGAAGAAGTGAGAAAGAAATGGAGTGATATGCAATGTCTAGCAAAACGAAAACTTGCAAAAGGTAAACAAGAGCTAAATGAATTTGAGGTTCGAGTGTTGGCGATGAGGGGGGACGGAGATCGAATCCCAGGAAGGGATGGATCCTTCGAAGACCACGACGACTCGAACTTCGAGTTTGACACTCTGTCCGAAGCTGGCATCCAGATAAAACAAGAAAAACAAGACTTTGAATACGATAACCCACCAGTGCACTTCGACGGTAGCGAAGATATCGACCAAGAATATCCAGAGGTATGACGTAATCAATATTTTTTTCAAAGACTGGTAAGAGTCATGGGGAGTTAATGAAGTTATGGTAAAATTCTGAAAATAGAAAAATTCATAAAAAGTTTGATCTCATTTCAAATATCATTTCTTTTCACCTATTACTTTATGTCATCCCACAACTCATTCAGTTTTTATAAACACTCTTGCTGCACTTTAATTTGTATGATGATGTCAACAATGGTCTAGGGCATCACAAGAGTTAAAGATTTTTTATACATAATGAATATAGAAAAGTATGTTATCACATTTATCAATGTTAAATGGTTCGTTATAAATGAGAAGTGACAAAATTACAAACATAATGAGGGATTTCAACAAGATATGACTTATAAATGATTATAATCCATTAATTGATATGTAATTTATAACCAGAGTATGTAATTGCTGCAATCAGTGCTTGGGTTTAACCCTTTGATTGCCAAAGAACTGGTTTTAGTAAAAACAGCTCTGCGCAAAACAGCACCAAATTTTCTATGCGAAAACTGACAAATAAAGACAATAGGTATTATCATATTACATTAATTTTTGTTTGAATTGCAGATTGCAGACATTTCATATATTGTAAAACTTTCATTTCTGGATTTGTTCATTTATTCAGAAATCCTGTTTTATGATAGGGAATGAAATAGGGTCTTTTCTACGGTCTAGGTCTTTATTCTGCAAGTCTAAATTAAATGAATACAAATGAAATGAAAAGCCAAAAGCCAAAAGAAAAAGAATGATTTAAATGAAGGTAAAGTAATAATTAAGTTTAGATATAATTTATAGAGATTAAATTTTAGTCTACACATCTTTGTATCCATATTTTACAATATTCCATATATCTTGATTTGTAGATGTTACCATGTTCAACATATTTGTAGATTTTACAGTATTCAATATGTTTTGCTTGCAATTAAGTGTACTCATTAAGAAATCGTTAATAAATTTTGAATATGATACTAAATTTTTCAAAAAATACTTTCGATATTACAGTGAAATCATTAAGGAATAATTAATTGTATATCAAATGTTGCATGTTTTAATTTCTAATTTTTTGAAAATTTTAAAAGTTTAGCAACCAGTAAGGGGCTGTGCAGGTTACGTTGCAAGCAGTAAAGAGTTGAATAAATTTGTATTTGTTTTGCATACATGTTACATGAAATGGAAAGTGACAACAACATTTAAATATTTTGAGTTTCAAGTAACCCTATTATCACGATATACTAAATGCGACATTATACATTTTCTTTACTAATCTAGAAGTCGACTAAAAAGTTTTATGAGACAAATACTATCAGCTAACAATAACCTATCAAGGCAAACATGTTTGCTTTATAAAAATTCATAATTAAGATATATTCTTATCAATTAATTACCCATGTTCTTAACATAACATAAATCCTTAAGCCGTTTTTAGATTTGCAAATAGGTAAAAAAAATACCAACATTTCTAAATAAGATAAAATCATTTCCCTACCTACCGATCCTAATCTCATATTGTGGGTGACCTTATAAACATATAGCTGGAATTACTGCAACCCTGTCTGCAGGTAGTAACTAGAGCAAGTCTCCTATCTGCCTTATAAATATCAGTTTTACTGTTTAGCAACAACATTCAGGCTTAGAATCAAGCACCCCCTTGGGTTGCAACCTTCATTAGATATCTGAATTAACTTTCAAATTCAGCTGAGCACTAGATGGTAGAGATTTGGCATAGAAGAGTTGGGGCAGTCTGGTGGCAAGCCTAAATTATCCTCTGATTAGAATAGGCACAAGTTATACTGAAGGGGGAGTAGACCTAAATGATAAAAATAGGAATCATGTTGCCAATGTATGACATGAATTCAGACATTATGCAGTGTTTAAAATATAGCCTTTCCGCCTGAGTCCTTGGCCCCTATCGATTTGTTCGTAAAAAAAGGCCCACAGAAATACTATAATGTTACCTTTATCGTAGCCAATTTCGCAAGCTGTAGTTGCTACTTTTGGAACAATTACGTTTTACCGGGTGTAAACTTTCCCTCTAATTTCTTATATTTGACGTATGCTCTTTAGATTAGTTTTGTTTTGTAGCCATTTATATAATTATTTATGCTGACACAAAAAAGAAGACCAGAACTAATATAAAAACATTAGATGAGGTCTTTTTGATTTGATATCACACATATTCAAATTACATATGCAAATTAGATTGGTGGAGGAAATTTTCCTCAGATCAAGCGGTCAAAGGTTACCCGGACTGCTGGACTGACAGGGTCTTTTGAGGTCTATAATCTGCTTAATGTACTAGTGAAGAAATTGTGATCTATTTTAATGAGATTGCAGTTTGAGACTCTATAGCTAAAAACATTTGTATATTGGTATTTGACTTAAGAGTTATTTTAATGAAGACTTGGTTCAATATCTTTCATCATAAAGTTAACATATCAAAATATTAATATGGATATTTGAACAAGGAAGAGGGTTTTGTAAGCCAAGATAATGACTGCCTGGCAAGGCCTTGACAAGGCCATCCTGACCGGGTATTATCTGGGCGTACAAGGCCATCCTGACCGGGTATTATCTGGGCGTACAAGGCCATCCTGACCGGGTATTATCTGGGCGTACAAGGCCATCCTGACCGGGTATTATCTGGGCGTACAAGGCCATCCTGACCGGGTATTATCTGGGCGTACAAGTCCATCCTGACCGGGTATTATCTGGGTGTATAAGGCCCTCCTCACCGGGTATTATCTGGGCGTACAAGGCCCTCCTCACCGGGCATTATCTGGGCGTACAAGGCCCTCCTGACCTTGTATTATCTGGGCGTACAAGGCTTTTCTCACCGGGTATTATCTGGGCATATAAACCTCAGGTGTCATAATCGTGTCATTTTGGAGGTAATTCTTTTCTCGGGTAAACTTGCTTTCAATGTCACATCGCTTCTCACCGGGACATTCTAGAATATCCCAGGGACATTCTAGAATAATTTGTATTATCCCCCGCCGCGCGATTAGCGCGAAGCGGGGGATATAGTATTCGGCAGCGTCCGTCCATACGTACGTACGTACGTACGAAATGGAATAACATAAGAACTATTCTGTACATCCTTCTCATATTTTGCATATAGGTTCACCTCAGTGAGAGTAATTGTCCAAATGGGTTTCGTGACCTTGACCTTCATTTCAAGGTCACAAGGACACTTTGCCATTTTACCCTTGTTAGCGCGATATCTCAAGAACTGTTTACTGGATTCTCTTCATATCTTACATATACCTTCCCCTGGGGGAAGATCTTGGGCTGAATAGATTTTGGTGACTCTGACATTATTTTCAAGGTCACAGCGGAACTTTGAATTTTTGGACATGTGAATTTAAATGTTTACCCTTGTAAGCACGATATCTCAAGAACTTTCAACTGGATTCTCTTCATATCTTACATATACCTTCCCCTGGAGAAGACCTTGACCTTCATTTCAAGGTCATTACGAGACTTTGACATTTTACCCTTGTTAGCAGGATATCTTAAGAACCATTCACTGGATTCTCTTCATAGCTTACACAATGCATCTTATTGGGAAGGCGCCGGGCCCAGTCGATTTTGGTGACCTTCAAATTATTTTCAAGGTCACAGTTTATACATTTCGTGACCCTCTGACAACAAATAAGAGGTCACAGCCAATAATTGATTGATAATTTGCGGCGGGGGATTATGTCACCTCAGTGACAAATACTTGTTTTTACTTTACTTTTTTATATATTTTACATTTTATACAAGACTCATAACGTGTAAACATTACTTGTACATCATAACGTGTAAACACAATGCTATGACATCACTGGTTTTCGAGTTTTAGAGCTATGCGTGGTTCAAACATATACATTTTTCATGCAAATGTGATGAAAAATGATTTTGGATGATAAATAGAATCTCACCTTCGTGTCTTCTGATATCAAATATATCAATACTTGTTGATAAGAGTAAAATATCCTCGCCAAGCCTCGGATATTTGTTACTTTTATCAACTTGTGTTTATATATTTGATATCAGAAGACATTTGGGTGAGATTCTCTATATATCGATAATACTGCACAGCATCTTGGGTTAAAAAAGTGTTAAAACATATAAATATCCAATTAATAATCATGTTTCAGACTCCAGTTCCATTTGACCAATCATCCCCAAGAAAGAGGAAAAGCAACTTCAGCGCCCTGGAAAGAAATGCTCTTGTGGAAGAAGTAAAAAAGCATAGGATCATCATTATGTCAAAGTCAAATGATACTGTCACCCATGAGAAGAAGAGAATAATTTGGGAAGAGGTGACTGCCACAGTCAATCAGAGAGGAAGAGGAAATTACAGATCAGTTGAAGAAGTTCGGAAGAAGTGGAACGACATGCAGTCTCTTGCTCGCAGAAAGAAAAGGAAGACAACTGCTAAATCCATAAGTGCAGGATTGTTAGATTCAAACTCAGACAGTCTCTATGGTAGGGAACTTACTCCGGATGAATCCATGGATTTTGATGGAATAGAAGAGGTATGTCTTTAGTCTTTTGGCATTCTCTCCCCACAGAGGCAACTCAGTCATACCTGAATTAGCCTCTGTTCTATAACGCCTAGATCCTGGGGTTCCGGCAGATTGCCCTAGCGGCAAAAAGTTGTAACTTGAGATAGCTCCCTTATCTGCAGCCAATGAAAACACCTTTTGGATATCAACGACTTTGGGAATTCTCAACGGTCGTACAGTGACTTTCGAAAGCATCATGCCTTTAGGTTTATTTTTCATTAACAGTGTGAGAGGGAAAATATTTAAAAATCAGATATGGATAGGGTTTTTCATTAGAAACATACTGTTTTATAATTGTGTAAATTGTTCTTTGTTTTATGATAAATTTTATTTTAATAATTTACCAAATAAAAACTAATGAGAAGGTAAAAAAGCGATGTTTTGTAGAAGGAAGAGTTATCTCCCCTGAATGCCGAATCACCGGGAATAGCCGGGAGTAGCCGAGCTTTTGCGAATGAACCCTTTTGAAACGGCGTCGCTGATTGCACAACTAACTTTGATTGCCTCCAATCAGATTTCTACTTTTCTGTCCCGTGTATTAGCCGTAATAGAACAGAGGCTAATTCAGGTATAACTGAGTTGCCTCTGTGGGGAGAGAATGGTCTTTTGGATGGTTTGATTATCTAAGAGGTGGTTTGCCACTCTTACTTAAAGTTACTTAGTTAAAGTTACAAGCAAGTTATACTAGGTATACCGTATAGTCTCGGAAAACTGAACTTTGACATGAACAGATTTTAAAGCCATGTCATGTAATGATGTTACAGCTAGCCAGATGTATCTATAAACATTATTTCACATTCTTCATGTCTAGTGCTGTATACTATCCTCGCTGACCGTGAGGTGTATGTATATTGCAGGCCAGTCAGAGTGTCGACGGGACAGAGGAGGGCAGTCTTGACCACAGTGACATCATGGAGCGGGTGATGGCGTCTGCGTACTCCGAGGAGGCAGAGGCAGACCAGGAGGAGATTGATCTCATAGAGGACGACCAGGACGATAGCAACGATAGCAACTGTAGCGAGGTTAGTACGAGAAGCAGCTGTAGGGGTACTGTCAGTGGCAGTTGTAGTGAGGTTAGTAGCAATCGAACCCTTGTGTGAGGTTCATAGACATATGTATTATACGGTAATAGTAGAAGCAGATGCAAGAAGATAACTGGCAATAGTAGCTGTAGTTGGGTTAGTAGGGGTAGCAGCTGTAGTGTGGTTACTATGAGAAGCAGCTGTACTGAGGTAAGTAAGTGTAGCAGCTGTCAGGAGGTTAGTAAGTGTAACAGCTGTAGTGAGGCTGCTAGGAGTAGCAGCTGTAGTGTGGTTGCTAGGAGTAGCAGCTGAAGTGTGGTTACTATGAGAAGCAGCTGTCAGGAGGTTAGTAAGTGTAACAGCTGTAGTGGGGTTGCTAGGAGTAGCAGCTGTAGTGAGGTTGCTAGGAGTAGCAGCTGTAGTGAGGTTGCTAGGTGTAGCAGCTGTAGCGTGGTTACTATGAGAAGCAGCTGTAGTGAGGTCAGTAAGTGTAGCAGCTGTCAGGAGGTTAGTAAGTATAACAGCTGTAGTGAGCTTGCTAGGAGTAGCAGCTGTCTGAAGATTAGTAGGAGTAGCAGCTGTAGGGAGGAATACAAGCTGTGGGGAAATAACTAGGAGTAACAACTTTACAGAGGTTAATAGGAGTTGCAGCTGCCGGAAGGTAAAAGGAGTAACAACTGTAGTGAGGTTAGTAGTAGCAGCTGTTGGGAGAAGCAACTGTACAGAGGTAACTAGAAGTAGCAGCTGTAGTAAAGGTTAGGAGTAGCAGCTGTAGTAAAGGTTAATAGGAATAGCAGCTATCGGAAGGTTAACAGGAGTAGCAGCTGTCAGGAGGTTACTACTTACTAGGAGTAGCAGCTGTACTTAGGTTAGTAGGTGTAGCAGCTGTAGTGAGATAAGTAGGAGTAGTAGCTTTTGGAAGGTTACAAAGAGTAGCAGCTGTAGTAAGGTTAGTAGGAGTAACAGCTGTAGTAAGGTTAGTAGGAGTAACAGCTGTAATAAGGTTAGTAGGAGTAACAGCTGTAATAAGGTTAGTAGGAGTAACAGCTGTAGTAAGGTTAGTAGGAGTAACAGCTGTGGGGAGGTTAGTAGGAGTAGTAGCTTTTGGAAGGTTACAAAGAGTAGCAGCTGTAGTAAGGTTAGTAGGAGTAACAACCCACATCCAAGCAATGGTTCTTCATCTATGAAGATGTCATGAAGAAATATAGGTTTGACCCTTAACCTTTTTTAAGTTGTTTATTATTTTTAGTAATTAATCCAAAACAGGACTATTTGTTAATGTGTCTCGGGGCTGAAATATTGTACCTTTATCAGGGGTCGAATTTAGTCCTATTTGAGCCAGCCATTCGGACTAGTGCATTCCTGAGAGTACCAGCCCAATGACATACTGACTAGCCAAATACACCGGAGTAATCATATTTTCTATAAATTCAGCTTGTCCTTCGGACTACTAGTCATTGCACTTTACTATCCCAGCATCTTTTGCACTAGCCATTGGCTACCGGGCTAGTACTAATTTCGAACCCTGTTTATTCTTCACTTTACAATACTTGAGACTCACGGTAGTCTGTACTGAGATATTTCTGATGATAGAGAATCGTGAGTTTAGCTCTAGGTTACTGAGGCTGTGTCCAATTTTGTTGTAATTAGAAAAAGTAGTCAAAATATAATAAACAGGGCTCTTTAATGTATACCCATCTTGATCTCTTGCAGTGGACCCCGGACAGGAGAAGAAAACACTCCACATCTTCCATTAAACATAGGAAGGTCAACTTCACCACTGTAGAAACAAACATTCTTCTTGATGAGATTTATAAAAGGAAGAAGATTATCTTCTCTCCAAATCTTTCTCGCAAATCCACCGAGAAGAAAAGACGAGAATGGAACAGAGTTGCTCAGCAAATAAGTCAAGCTTGTAACAAAGAACTTAGAACTCTTTCAGAAGTTCGTAAGAAGTGGAGCGACCTCTGTACAAGAGCCAGTAAATTCAAGGTCAAGAGACCGGTGCCGCAGGTTGATCTCAAATTTGAGTCCGATAACGACAAAATCAACAAACGTGTCTTGTTCATCATGGACACAAAGGACGAGGAACAGAGGAAACATGATGAAGCTTTCGAGGAGTCCATGTTTGGAAAACAGGAAGATTATGAACAGGTATGCTACCTTTTCTTGAACGTTTAGTACAGAAATTGTAAAGTTCAAGAGTAGCTTTGTAGATTAGTCATCAATTTTGACCTTGTGACCTTGACCTTAGCGTCGAGGGCATCATTGATTCACAAACACTAGGCAGGGTTATAGCCAACTCTGTCTGATTGTTTTGATAGTTCATCGTCCACTGAAATCCCATACTTAAGCTCTCAAAAAAATGATTTTTAATCAAGGATGAAATATGCATATGAAGTATTTGAAGAATGTTATGCTAGAAAAGCATGACATTCTTAATAACAACCTCTTCACACAAGATTTTAAAACTTTAGTTCCCTCTTTGGGGAGAAATTGACAAACTTACCTTTTGTTGCCTTCGCTTCCAGGACAGCCCACCAATTCTCAAGATGGAGTCACAAGATGGAGACAGTTTTAAGGGGGAGTTCGACACGATCAGCCAGGGAAGTCAGGGCACAGACGACCTTGAGAGTGGAATTATAATTGTGCAAGTCCAAGATGGCCACAAGAAGGGAGAGGACAAGGTTGTGGATGTCATCAATCTCAAGAAAGAGCCGACATCGCAGCCGGCTTCCGTAGACTCTGCTCTTGTCATTGAGAATGTTTCCACCATCGATGAAAAGTTGTTCTCCAGTATGGACACACATGAAGTGTCACCGCCGCCTGATGTCAAGATTCACGATGATAGAAATCATAGACATAAGAATAAAAACAGGACAAGTCCTAGGAATGTATCAACTGTATCTTATGAAGAACCCCACGTAAGTGTACCATTGAGATTTGCATTAACATATTGCTATCCCAGCTTAGTTTTGTTTGGGTTTGGGTCTGTGTGATAACACTGTGCTTGAAGGGGCCTCTTGAACTTTGTTGTATTTCAAACCTAACAGTCTTATTCATTGGTTACAACATATATCTGGTAGCTTGTCACATGTTACAGCATACATCTTTCAAATTGTGCAACCATTTCATCACATCTATAGAGAAAAATTTTATGCAGTCTGATTGAAATCGACGCGCCAGAGGATTAAAAGAGAAGAATATGTCTATCAGGTTTCGAATCAGCCGGGATATCCTCTCTGCCAAGGTCTGAATGCAGCCAGCCTATTCTCATGATGCTGTAACCAGTTTAGTGCAGTCAATACCCTGTCATAAGCTATCCAATCACATCATCGTTAGAAGGGATCATCTATAGCAAATGGTACACTGGAGTTACCTGCCCGTAGCATATCCAAAACTTTAACTGCTGTCTTTTCAATTGGTTAGATAAGTTACATCACTTACATGCGATAATGGCAGATGCATTCAGACGGTGACAGAAAGGATACCCCGTCTGGTTCAATCTTGATAGACATTTTTTTTATACTGCTAATCCTCAGCAGGTGTCGAAATTAGACCTATTGGGATACTAACCATTCGGACTAGTGAATTCCAGAGAGCACTAGCCCAACGACATTCTGACTAGCCAAATACACCGATATAATCATATTTTCTGTAAATTCAACTAGTCCTTCTTTGGACTACCAGTCATTGCACTTTACTAGCCCAGCATCTTTTGCACTAGCAATGGGCTACCGGGCTAGTGCTAATTTCGAACCCTGCTCAGAGCACAATCTTTTTAATCAGACTGCATTTTACGAGAATGGCAACGAGTGTTGACAAATTAATTAGTCCCATTAAAAATAACACCAGTTAATATTCATATTCTTATTTCAGATAAAGGGCTCTGAACAGTTTATATTCCGTAAAAGAAAAGGCAAATTCACAAGCAGGGAAACCCTCATCCTCTTGGAGGAAGTCAAGAAGTACAAGTCTCTCCTCCTCTCCAAAGTTACTAATGGAAGTGTCAACGAGAAAAAGATGTGCAAATGGTATGACATTGTCACAAAAATAAACCAGATTCGTTCTGGCGTCCCTCGGACCGTTGAAGAAGTGAAGAAGAAATGGTACGACCTTCAGTGCAATGCCAAGAAGAAAAGAGCGCTTCAGGAAAGTCTTTTTGAACGCTTGAAACTGCAGGAGAAGGGTGTGGGCGAGGACGGTGACAAGATGCCCCCTCACCTTGTGAGATCACATTCTAAACTGTTGTCCCTCTTGGGCACTGCGGAAGGAATGTTGAAAACTAGCCAACTCCAGAGCAACTCTGAGGTTGAGACATCAGACATGGCAGTGCAAGCTGAGTGCGAGAGTGAAGGTACCATCGAGGGTGACACAAACACAGAGCAAGAGGCTGAGAAAATGGACGACCTTTCCAATTCCAATGACGCCAATGTGATTTCTACTGATAGGATCAGAGAAAATGTTCCATTGAACATTAAGTCAGTACCCAATATGCTCACCAACATGGACTGGAAAGTTCTTGAGATCACAGATGGGAGGGTCTCTGAACTTGCAAATTATGCAGCTATGGACCACAATTATCATGATCCTGCCTCTCGCTCAAATTCTAAGAAAGCTCCCTCCAAACAAGAAGAGTCTGTGTATGTGCCTGAACACCAAGTGGAAGGTCTTAAAATAGCCTCGGTGGTCTCCCATGCTGAAGGATTTGACAAAATGGTAAGTAAATTGAGGTGTCATACTCAATTCTTAAACTTTGAAGGGGGTTGGAGGGTCACCTTTTGAAGGGTGTTGGACAGATGGAGTGTTGGCAATGTCTTAAAAAATAATTCATTCACTTTAGTCTCAACTTTGTCTCGTACTCGGCCTAAAAAGGCACATGTGGTTATCTTTTGGGTGAAGTGAATTCGTACAACCAGCTTGAGGAAACACAAATTCAAATGTGTGCAAAATTGGTCGCTAAAAATGTCTGTGACCGCTGCGATCCATGTGATCGTTGACTGTCGCATATCGGTTGCAGTTTTGTGGAAAGGGGACATAAGGGTTTTAAGTAAGAGTTGAGGACCCCTCACGAGAGCTTACCACCAAAGAATGGCCGCTGCCAGTGGGAGGGCTTTAGCCTGACCCCCGGTCCGATACTGATGGCAGGGGCATTTCTTTATGGAAACCAGAGCCAGAGTTCCTTCTCTTACTGATATACCGAAATATCACTATCTTTCATCCTTAAACTTGTCCACATCTCAACATATTAATATGGATATTTTAACCAGGAGGTAAAGGCATTAGAGGGCTTTGTAAGCCCCGATAATAACTGGTTCGGAGGGGTATGTAAGCGTTGACAAGGCCCTCCTGCCCGGGTATTATCTGGGCTGACAAACCCCTCCCGTTCACAACCGGGAGCTTCCATGGGGATAAAAACTGACTGGAAACTGTGTTAACGCAATCAATTTTAACAAATTTCCTACAAGTGAAACAATTTACCCATCTCAAATGATTCAAAGGTGTTCACAATAAAAAATGATATGGCAGCATATTTCACCTGATAGTTGGTAGGAACACAAATAACAATAGATAATCCAGTTGAATTTTGGCAATTCTTTTGTCATAAACAACAGTGTTCAATTTTAATTGTTGTTTCAGTTGAGATAAAAACTCAAAATTTGATATGAATTGTTATTTTTAAATGATAATAATAATAATAAGGATATTTATGTTGCGCTCAATCCACGTCACTGGGGGATATGCTCTAAGCGCATAACATATATACAGTCCTTATGTACAAGAAGTAAGTAGCTTGTCAGCAGTTCAAAGGTATCTCTTGAAAAGATGGGATAACATTATAATTTTTTGGACCAATATTACTTAAACTGTCATGTTCGTTTAGTCTTTTACCATGGTCTTGTTGGTTTTGCAATGGTCAGTCCTGGCAATTGTGGCCTAACATGCCCAACACAGCTAAAAACTAAAGAAATTTACAATTGCAGATAATGTGATCTCAAAGATGACAATGTTAGCTTGGCAACTTACTATTGAAATGACATTATTTCTAATCTTACGATTATTATCCATTTTCTACAGAAGTTCAAGACACCAGAGAAGAAAGCTCAAAGCGAAGATACTGCATCAACCATCAGCCATATAAACGCTGACGTGGCTCATCAGCGTCTTCGAGTTGAGCGAAAGCGATTAATTGTGGAGAAAAGGAGGCTAAACATTGAACAAGAAAAGCTCAGATTGCTTCGAAGGCTTGTCAAAATGGAAGAAGACAAGGCCATAGCTAGAGAGAAGAAAAGAAAGGCGAGGGAGGAGAAACGATCAGCCAAGAGGGCTAAGAGAAAAGCTGCAACCTCAAAAAGTGCTGTGAGTGTAACTGGGGAGGATATTGGAATAGCAAAGGGTATTGAAAGATTGACCGAAGTGTGCAAAGAAATGTCAGGGGCCAAAAATATGGCTGGAGTAAACTTTGAGATTGTGAGAGAAGATGAGACATGTAGGGAGGAAGAAGGAACAGCTGAGGAAGGAGATGCAAGTGCAGAGGAGGAAGATGGAATGGCTGATGACGAAGATGGAATGGTGGATGACGAAGATGGAACCACAAGGGTAGAAGATGGAAGTGTAGGGGAGGAAGATGGAAGTGCAGAGGAGGAGGATGGAATGCCTAGGGAGGAAAATGGAATTGCGAGGGAGGATAATGGAACAGCAAGAGACTATGAAGAAATGTCAAATATATCAGATGCTGAAGAGCGGCATGAAACAGAAGAAGAGGTGGAGGAAGGGAGTAGGGAAGACAATATGAGTGAGAGAGGAGAGGAAAGTAATGTGGAAGAAGAAATGAACAATGAAGCAGAAAGTGAGGGTGACCAAAGTGACTGCAATGAAAGTGTTAGTGATGATGATGAACATAATGTAGCCTTGTCGTACCTTCAATGTGATTAAGATATATCTGTTGAACATATCTCAATAATTTACAGAATATTTGACTGCCAAATATTGTTTTTCAAAAATGTTTTTGAAGTTACATACTGAGGAACTAAACTAATCCCTGTAATTATGATTATTATTGAGATCTGATGACATATGATTATGTCAACTGTTTGTGCTTTTCATCATCATGAATGAAAATCATGTGTGTAATTCTGAGAAGAGAAGCCTTTGATCGTTTAGAATGATAAGCGAACATAAATAACAAATCATTTAAACTAATGAATCTTTAAATCCTAAATATCCTTGTATGGCAGTTTATAGGATTTTGTTAAGAAGGGGAATAATCAGGGTTCGAAATTAGCACTAGCCCGGTAGCCAATGGCTAGTGAAAAAGATGCTGGGCTAGTAAAGTGCAATCATTGGTAGTCAGAAGGACTAGTTGAATTTTTAAAAAGTTCGATCATATCTGTGAATTTGGCTAGTCAGAATATCTTTGGGCTAGTGCTCACAGGAATGCACTAGTCCGAATGGCTAGTACCCCAATAGGACTTATTTCGACCCCTGGGAATATATTTGATACTCGTGATAATACTATCCCGAAATATTCTTATGCCTGCTGGAGAGTTTGAAAACTTTGGACGTATCATTTATCCAAATTGTCTTGTCCAAAAAAGGGGCTGATATACTGCTCCTTGTCAAAAGTTGTTATTTGATGGGTAAAAATTAAATTCTGATGCAGTCACAAGCAACTACAAAAGCGCTTTTTTTGTGACAACATATCACAAGTTTTAGTGTTCTAGTCAACAGCTTCTCTTGGAATGGATGAAATAATTTTAACTTAATCACTAGCTAGACAGTGTGATCAACACAATGAAGCATTTTGCAATTGCATTTGTAAATGTCATATTCAAAATTGGCAATAATTCCATGAACAAATATGTGAAAGCTTTTCTTTTTCAAACTCTATATAGGAATTGAAAACCTGAAGACACAAATCAAAATTGGTAATTCTATCTTCAGTAGTTTATGAGAAAAGCTGTGCCGTTTAAGTCAGAGAGATGAAAATTGACAATATTGAGAATTCTTTATTCAATGTTTATGGATATCTCTAAATTCATAATTAATTTTCAAAAGTTTGGTATTCTTTAAGCTGCCTGATGATGTAAACAATGCTTTATGTTGTTTGTGAATTACGACCTGTCACATATAAATGACACTTATATATATAATTTACAGTGAATTTGGTCTGACTTTTGTAGAAAGTGCCAAAATTCAAGGTCCCACCGAAACCAACCAACCGATACATTCTTCATGATTTTACGTTTTTTCTTCTGTTAATATGTGAAACTTTAAGAACAAGATTCAGATCTCCTAGAACATTTTAAATAATTTTTCCATGTTTAATTTCCAAACTTTGTTTAAACTCGGCCTTTAAATTTGTTCATTGGAAAATAATTTCAGTATCTTCTGAGTAAGGTCTGCCAGCATGACAAGTTTGGCTTAAAGGGGCAGTAGCATTTTTGGGGGGATATAAGGTGATGAAAATGAAAATAAATGGTTCCAATTGAAAGACAATGTATTTAAACTAAATGAAGAAGTAATAAATCAAATATATAATGTACAGTTAAGCCATGCGATTCCTTTTTCGAACACAAGAATGGCCGCCAATGGATTTTATGGAATTTTTATAATTTGTTCTCTTACTAAGGATGATTGGTTTGTGTAATGAGACTTTTGACACTATCCAAAAAATACATTTAGCAGTAACGCACAATTATCAGTGAAAATTTAAGTATTAATTTTTAGCAAAAAACATGCAAGTGCCCCTTTAATATTATCCGCCTAGGCTTTATGACAAGAATAGTGGAATAATAAAAAAAGACAATAAGAATTCAGTCAAACGGCTGAATGCTTAATTGATCTTGATACTTAACGATAACTGTCTATGAAAATAGCATAATAAAAACCTAATTTAACAATTGATTATATCAGTATTAGTCTGCATTTTGTATAATTAATGTGAAGTGATTCTTATCTTGTATCGTTATTGCTCCAGCTAAATCCTAAATACAATTAAGATAAGTTAAGTTACAAGAGCCCAAAACTCGAGCTATAAATTATTCTTAAAAAATCACCTTGGGAGGGTTGCTTATTGGAAAATGTATTATTTTCTTTTGTCATTGTTGTTTTTAATTTAATCTTTTTTTGGAGGGGAATATGTACAGGATATTGAGGTTAATCAATTGCTTTTACAGTATAAATAAGCAATAATCAAATCTAAATAAAATATAGGTAAAATAAACCCTCCCTTAATTATGTTAGCCATTTTATTTGGGGGAAATATTATATCTACATCATATTTGATTTTATTATTGATTATTTATATATCATTATTGATGAACCCCAATTTCCTGTGTGAATATGAGTAGGACAAGTATGAATGCAAGTAACTCTACAACAGAGGTTGGGTCTCGCTCTCTGCCTTGAGCTGCCGCTGTGGAGAGCATTATACACAGTTTGGGATTATATTGTCTTTATCTCTCTGCGGAGAGAATTGAATTATATTGACTAAGATAAGGGTGAGCGATGTCTAAACCACAGGAACCCGATATCGTAAATAAAATGTAGGTAAAACGTAGATAAGAAAGACGCACCCCTCTATACTCAATTATACGTTTTACCTACATTAAATTTTTATTTACGATATCGGGTTCCTGTGGTCTGAACTAGTCTGTAAGCCAGACCCTAAAATAAGATAAAAGACTTGAGAGCTCAATTTCAGGAGAATGAAGAAAACTCTTTTCATTTATTTAATTTTTGTTTCAATTTTAGATTTATTGATCATTTCCTTTAAGGGTGTTAGATTAAACTTCAGACCAATGTTTTATTTGTGCTCAAGTCAGAATGTTTCATGTTTAATCAAAATCAGTCCATATTATTTCCTTAAGCTTCAACATGTTGTATAAACTTGAAGTTGTGAAGTTGAATTTGTGCTTGCGTATTTACAGTTTTAATCATCAGGTGTGATAAATGTAAAATCAAAAGTCAAGAGCTCATTTTTGTTGCCATGTCCTTGATTTTCCATCCCATGCACAGGGGTTTCACTTTGAGTCTTGAAGTGGACATTATGATAAAAAATAAAATTACGCTAAAATCTTTATTTCTTGACCAATTATGTTCAAATTTGAAATGTAGCTGTATCTCAACATATGAAAATGATATATGGGTGTAAAAGTTTAGAATTTTATTTTTTGTCATATTGTCCTACCGAGGCTCAAACCCCTGTGATACCATGCCACCTAAAGCCAGTGTTCAGAAAATTAAACAAGTGTGTATTCAATGTTGAAAAATGCAGATTTAATACTGTGTTACATAAAATACTTCCTGTTTTTTAAGAATCAAGTTAGTGACCTGTAATATAAAGAGAATTGCATTTGTGTGTGTGTAATTCAAGATTTACAAAATGCTTGTGAGCATTAGTGTTCTTTAGCCTTATTTGATGTAGATACACTGGATGACCAAGAAGCCTCAATAGTATAAATTTGTTAGCCAATCAAATTACAGTGTGCATGGAAAAAGAGATTCACAGCCAAATTTCAATGCTGGAAAGTGCTACTGTGCATTGAGGGTTCAATGTGAAATCTTCTCTGGTGTACCGGACAGACTCATTAAAATCAACCATGTTCCAAATTTTCAAACTATTGACATTGACATGGTCATATATTATCAAACTTGGTAGCAGGAGAAGTTCACCATCACAGAAAGAAAGTCAGTGATCACCTGGTCAGCAGGCCGTCCAGAAGCATCAAATGGCCGTCTTCTTTCGTATCTGTTCCATTTGTTTGTTCTCATTTTAAGGATTTTCTTTCAATTTTATTTTTAAGCCCCCGAGGGGGGGGGGGGGCATCAGTGTTTCACAAGCATGTTTAGATCCAATGTTTATTCACTGAATTTATAACAGGTTGAATTTTCCCTCTATGTTAGTTAAGGTTGTGTTTGAACTTGTTTTATTTTATTCAATTTACATACAATTTTAAGAAAATTGATATTTGAAAGCATTATTAAATATCATCAAAGTTTTATGATTATCAAACGATTAAGTTTCGGGCCTTTAACACTTTGTTTCTTAAGAGAGTTTATGTATTCCTAAGGGTAAAGGTAATCACAATCTTTAAGCTTGAAAGGAACTTGAAAGTTTATTAAAGTGGAAGTTTTCTTCAATAGAATGTTAATGACTTTGAATTATTTATGCAAACATGAACCCTTTTAAGTTGTTTTGAACAGTTGTCATCCTTTCAAAGTCCAGAATAAATTCTTGGTTATTCCTTCTGGAAATGACTTTTTGTTCCTGCAGATATGACATCAAATATTTAAACTTTGCCAAAATGAGAAGTTAAAGAGATTTTCATGTTTTACTTTTATTTTGCTTACATATTAATATATATCTATCAAACATGATGATAGATTTAAACATCCAGACAAACACATGACAATCATTAAATTTCACTGAAATTTTAAAAACATCAAAATGTATATGATGAAGCCAAAGTAACACGTTCATACCAAGTTTTTTCTTCCTACACAAAGCCTAAAACACCAGTTTCTGAACTGTCAGATTTATGCCTTGCTGCCAACCCTTGAGTTTGCTGTGCTGATATCAGCGCCCCTAAATGCAATTGTTAGCAACCTCCAGTTACTTTCAGATTTGACTAGTGCTTGCTCTTTACTATGAATCTACTAGTAATCGAATCAAGTGTTGCTATCTCAGTAATTTATTTCCTAAATATACGATTGAAAACTGTTCTTTTTGCGTAAGACGCTGGTTAATTTTAAAGCTACGGCATTTTTGCAGAGGGTAATGACTTCGGACGTCAAAATAAGTATTCTATTTTTGATTAACACATGTAAATATGATGTCAAACTTTCAACAAAATATTTTCCTATCGATTGATGCATTTCTTTTCTTAATAACTAAATTTCATCACAAACCGCATGCAACTATGACTAAGGAAGATACTGAATTTCTTTTTCAGAAATGTGTTCATGTCATATAGATAAATTATGTAAATGACAAAACATCTGTATTCATGTTTGACTATCTTCATGAGACATTTAAAGGATTTTTAATTGAAATGTTACATGCAATAAAGATGAAGAAAGATATCTCCACAATCTTAAATATGAAATAATGTTTGATCAAAATGAAAGGAAAATTTAAATGTTTGAATCATAATGTTAAGATTTGTCTGGAAACTACAATACAACTAAATATCAAAAAGATTGTTGAAAATAATGACTTTTAACAATGCCAAATATGTGAAAATTTTATAGCCAGTTGGTTTTTAATAAGATGTATTTAAAAAGGTAGCTTAAGTAAAAGTTTTGAAAAAGGGTTAATCAAATAAGGTGTATTAAACATGTCTCAAACAAGTGTTTCTTTTAAGATTTATTGATATTTTATTGTTCTCATGTGTTAACCGCTATATGAAAAGTGTTGCTCTCCTGGTACTCCCAATTAATGATGGCCAGCTGATTGCATTGTGTAATGTTTGTCTGCTTTTGCAGTTTCACTTCATATAAAAAATGACAAAGAACTGGACTGTTTGTTTTCATTTAATAAGCAAATACATCACTTTTTCACAATGATCTTCGAAATAGCAATAACATTGTTTGATTTTAATCTATGACATTTTAATGGACGCGTTTGAATTGTGTTGTTTAATAATGAACTTATTCTGTTTGTGAAATGGTAATGTAATACACTTTTTGAATTCTATTATAATTAATTCTGGTTCTTAAGGGAGGGAAAAAACTAAGGTTCTTTGAAAACAATTTAATGAAGTATTAAAGGGGCAGTAGCACGTTTTTTGATAATTTTATATTTTAAAATTTTCATTGATAATTGTAAGTTAATGCTAAATGTATTATTTTGACAGTGTCAATAATCTCATTACACAAACCAATTATCCATAGTAAGAGGACAAAGTATGAAGATTCATACAAAATCCATTGGCGGCCATTTTTGTGTGAACACCTTTAATTCATTTTGTGTAAGAAAAAGCAATCGCATGGCTAAATGTTACGTTATATATTTGAAATATTACTGCTCCATTTAGTTTAAATACATTATCTCTCAATTGTAACCATTAATTTTCATTTTCCTGACATCACCTTATATTCCCCCTAAAAACGTGCTACTGCCCCTTTAATAAGGCACACTAAATTTAAATTTGAAAGTGTATCTTTTAACTAGGAGCAGGTTTTTGAAACCAAAAAGTAAGCATTTTGAAAATACAACCACTATATTCAAATGTAAACCAATGGATTCACCTGATGCAGATATGGCAATTCGCCTTAAACATTGTAGACTGGACAAAATAAGTTAAGAAAACTGGGATTATAAAGATTAATAGTGCATCAGGTATTTAAGAAATAAATGTATTACCATTCATAATTATCAAAATTTCAAAGATCACTAATAATTCTTGCCATGTATTGCGATTTAAGCAACGAAAAACCAAATGAGAATATAAGATCATGATAAGCCCAAGTTAAACAGTTACTAAAGGCTTGTTGATAATGATAATGACCTTTGCTAGACAAAGTTTACAAGTGTTGATATGCAATATATCAATAAAGAATACTGCAGGACCGGTTAGTCGTTTTGACAGACTACATGAGATATGACCAGACCAGAAAATTGACAAAGTTGTTTAGAGTTTATAAGTAGGATAAAGCACTTCTCATTGCCCATTCTCATTGGCCAAAACGTGAGATAAACCTTAAAATAGACAGACAGAAAAGCTCTGCTTTATCCACTAATCAACTACTCTGAACTGTCGCAAGAAACTGGCAACGCTAGGAACTTGATTTCGATTACTCACGGAAACTTATCTCCCATCTCAATGGGTGCGTTCGATTAGACAACACTCGACAACACTATTGCATGCGCTCTTATTAGCTGCAGTCCCGTAAATAAAACGTCAAGTGTTGTTTATCTAGTAACGTAAGATGGCCGCCAAAATGGCAAATCTCTGTCACAACACTCAGATGCGATGTGATGACAACTATAGATTTGCCTGTCCATAATGAAATAGTCGTCATCAAAACTCTACAATCATTTAAATAAACAAAATGTCACTTTTGTAATTGCCAAGGTTCACTGTCTAGAGTTCTGCACGAGACGTTCTTTTTGGAGAGTGTGCGGCACAGGTTACTGGTATCTAATCGAACGCAACCTGTATGTCTGAGTTCCTAAGACTGTATCAGTTGAGGACGCTGTAGGAGCGCCTTCCACGGATGGTGTTAAGAAGAGCTGACACAGCCTGCCTGAAGGTTCCGATCTTCAGATTCTTCTTCAACTCGGTCACGTGTCTCTCATGTCTCTCAAGAATCAGTTTTAATTCCAATATGTCTCTCTCCACCTGGAATAAGAGAATTTTACTTCACCATTGGATTTGAGAGAATAGTTTCAATTTTAATGCACTTAACCAGGGATCTTATAACATTGTATTATACTTCCCTGACTTAACTATCAACTTTAATATGCTATTTTGAATTTTGTAAGCAATACGAGAAAACAAATTTGCTATTCTGTGTAATTTTCCTTTAAGAAAGTTAATATGAGCATATTTCATAATACAAATTATTATTTATGGTTAATAACATTTTTGTGCCAAAGTTCCACGCTCGTAGCTCCAATGTTTGCAACATTTCATCATGTTTTTTACTTTTGGGTGATGCGCTCTGTCCTTTGTCAAATAGTAAATCTTGACCAACTAGTATGCTTCCTCTCAGAAACGTTAAGTGTGAAGTAACCATGGTTTTAATTGAAAGGCCCTTCTTTGAGAGTCATAGTTGTGTACCACTCTTGTTATCATCATCTTATTATCAATCAATGACTTGTGTTTTAATAGGAATACCAACTCGAAACTTGTTTCCCCAAAAATTGCAAGGACATACCGCAACAGTTAATATTTCATAGCAACCTTATTGAAAAAATGCTGTATTCATGATAAATTATTTTTAATACCATTTCAAGCTCCTTCTTCCATATTGCCTCCTGCTGTTCTCTGCTCTTTGCTGGATGAACTTCTTGGTCCGGTTGTGGTTCGCTTTCTTTGACGTCATCGGTTGACACTTCTGCAGGATTTAAAACAATAAGAATCAAGGAACTGCACTAATAGATTTAACAGTGACGTGTTCGGTTTACTCCCTCATCCTCTAATAATATGCTCTAATCCCAAGCGTGCTCCCCCTTTCCCCTTTTTGCAACATTGACTTCCCAACCCCATTCTGCACGATTGCAAACTTTTCAAATTTATTAAAGAAAGTTGGACATATACTCTTAAATTTAGCTGCAGTGTCGAGATATGTTGTAGGAAACTAAAGTGTTATCAAATTGTATTCAATGTTATTTGTTTAATTAATATGGTAAAATGAACTTTTGGACAAAAAAGGGGTTTATCATTAAATATTTATAGAGGTTATCATGCGAGTGTGTTTTGGGATCGTAAATATCCTGCATTAGGAATAAACATTGTATTTTGCGAGCCTTGGCGAGCTAAATACATAGTGTTTATTCCTAATGCAGGATATTTACGATCCCAAAACACACGAGCATGATAACTTCTTTATCATACAATGTCATTTTAATATTTTGATTCGAAAAAATGCCTGATGATACTTTTTTAATAGTTGACCTTGTTTTAAGATTCGCGCATTGATATATGCAAATGAATAAAGCAGTGACACTGACGGTGAATTGACAAAATATAAGTCCTCCTTATATATGCCTTTTATTGCCGTTTGAGTTATTTTGTCACGACTTCAAAGTTTTTAAATCTAAAAAATCTATAAAATACGAGGATTTTAAAAATAAGACGGATTTTAAATGGTCTTTGGCGGGATCGAACTGACGTTCTTTATCCGACGTCATCGAGAGGACGAGTCAAATCTCACCAAGGGGCAAGAGTTGCTTCCCTTCGCCTACGTGACAACGGCAGCTTGCGTTGAAACAGCGATCGAACGAACATTGATGGTCGCAGAGCTAAACTAGATGATAGTCTGTGGATTTCCGAATCCAAACATAACAATATTAAAGCAAAGAACACCGAAGATGGGTAAATGAAGTGTTTGAACATAAGATTTGAACTGCCTTTGGTACATGTGAGTAAAATTGTTCGGTCGGTTTCATTCAACCCGTGATGACAGTGTTTTGGCACTACTAAGTCGTGCAAATGGCTAAATATCCATGCAGTGTTGTTGTTATTTCTTAGATCAATGTCTATGCAATATATGATTCATATTGTAATGTCTCGCTCCGTTACTAAATGCATTCAAAATGTTAACGCTTGTGACGTCATCGGAATTTTCGAAAGAAGTTCCGACCTTGACCTTTGAAATTAGCATCTCTATCCGTATATGACCCTTAGCCACGCCCAACGGATATCGAAAATATCCGTTGGCTTTATTATGCCGAGAACACTATCCATTGTATGATAAAATAATTTATTTGTTGTTAGTCTATCTTATGACGTGTGTAGTTCATTTAATGGGAAAGTTACTTGTAACACATAATCAAGATGAAACTGAAAGAAAGGTACGAATCACAATTAAATCAGATCAAACTCTTATCTAAACCTTCTTTTTAATAGGAATGAGGATGTTCATAAACCAATCTTACCTGGGTAATCTCCAGCTATGCAGGTGTAGTCTTTAAGCATAGTCTTCAGCTCATCCAGGCCTCGTTTGTGAGACAAGGGGAGACAATCCTTGCTTCTCTGCATGGGAAGCTTAGCCCGGGTGCACGCAGTCGTCCTAGCCTCAATCGTCTTCTTCATATTAAAGAGGTCAGCTGGAGTTGAGAGTTTCATCGACTTCTGGCTGAACTCAAGGACCGTATCACATCGTTCTGTCATCAGCCGAACCTCTACAAGACTCAGTGAGTTCTCTTTCTTAAGTCTATCGAGATGCTGGTCTACCCGTGACGTCACTTCCTGTTCTCGTTCCTGCAGGATGTGATGCAGTTCCTGGAAGGTGTTCCTGATCGAAACTTTCAGGTTTCCCCGGGATCGTTCAACCTGATCTTCAAACTCCACCAAGGACGTCTCACAAGTGTTGTTGACTGCCATCTTCTCTGTAAGCTTGGAGATGTATTCTGGTAACGTCTGCCCCCTCAGGTAGCGGTAGACTTCGTCCACAGAGCCCACATCGCATCCTTGATGCTTCTGCATCTTGCACATCAGACACAACATCAGGTCGCAGTCGTGGTCAAAGATGACCAGCGGGTAGTCCTTGTGGACAGAGCAGTGAGGCTTCCTAAGGCAATCCTTCTGATGCTTCACGAGGTCCTCCAGAGATTTCACATGATGGTCCCTAGATGACTTGTACTCCGAGTGGGAAGCCTGGCACTGGTCACAGAGGAGAGCTTCACATTCGGAACACCACACACTAGCCTGATTACCGTCCTCTCTGTTGCTGCACAGCATCTGACTACCATCCTTCGCGGCAGTTGCAAGGAAAACAGCTTTTGCTGTGACTGCATCTTTTGCCTTGTAGGTCTTGAGGAAGGTTTCCCGACACTCAGAGCAAGACAGGGTGCTATCGGCGCTTGACTCAAGACAGTTGCTGCACACGGAGTGAAGACAGGGAAGTAAATATGGTTCAGGTCCAGCATACGTGTAGCTGGTCCGACACACCTGACATGTTGGTCCTGTAATCTCACTTGCCATCATGGGTTCTTTTATTACCTGGATCAACAAAAGCTGTTCATTAATGATAGTTCTAATTACGAATAGGCTTTGTCAATATTTAGCCCCGAAGTGCCAGTAAACATTGATTTCACCAAAGTCTACCCAATGTTTCGAGTCCACACATAGGTTGACTATTTTGACTTCTTTTCACGATAACCTGATTCAAGAGATAACACACACAAAATTAATACTGTTTTTGATTACAAGATCATCGACATCAAAATGATTTTACTTATTGACTTTAAACATCCTCAATAGTATCGCCATATCAACCGGCAACGAGTTGTCTCAAACAGGTAATCAAAGATTCGAATGTTCCTCATTATTACCTGATCCTGATGAAAGCAATGCCCACCCCCGGAGTCAATCACCCTTCAGGATATAGTCCATTTCAAATAATGAGGATGATCATTAAGACATGTCTGTTCACGCAACCCACAAAATGTCCATTTGAATGTCCTTCATATTGGTCAGTTCTATAAGCTAGCGCTTTTGTAGACTCGTATTCGGACGATCATGTATGAACGTTCTTTGATAATAAAGATGAACGTTATGAGTCACAACACTCTCGAAGCTGTTATCACTACGATGCAGTGGGTGTAGAGCTGACTGTGTTATCTTTCCTTGCTCTCAGTTATCAACCACTGATAACACACAGCATGTGGTTTTCTACCACAATGACATTCATCTAGACTAACATTTAGTCTCAGAAGTATTTTTTTCAATTTTGACAATATTTTTAAACAAATCATGTATTATAACAAAATGGAGCCCCGAAGATGCTTTAAAGTCAGCTTTAACTAAAGCTGAGCAATCTAGACTTGCTATACTTTTCTTGACTTGGTTGGTCATTAATTTAATATTTTTGCTTTAGGGTCTAGATGACAAACTAACATCCATCCAATGACTATAGAAAACTGCGTTTTTTCTATCATTTCGAGTTTTCTCAGTCATTTCATAATTTGATTTGATCGATCCAAGCAAATGGATAGGGACTAAAAGTTGAAATGAAATTTAGCTTTATAACTGTAGTGATGAATGTGTATTATACCACTCGACACAAGGTAAACATCAGTGCTGGATGTATTATCATATTGCCTAGAACAAACAACGTAAGAACTCGTACCTCTGATCTACATGTTTGAACATAAATGCGCTTAGCATTATTTAAGGAAAATTTCAACATTTTATTCGACCCAAATAAAGAAACACTCTCCTCGATATAAGGGGGTCTTATGACATTAATATACGCCCATTTTCAGCTTCTCCTGAGCATTTGACAGCTTAATTTCACGATGCACAAGTTTATCAAGATCCATTTAGGTTAAATGCATGACATCAAGAGGTAGCAATAAAGATAAGGACTGATCGAGCCAGCATGATTCAGTTAAACAATGTTTTATAATTTCCCTTGACGATGAGTCTCAACTTTTGTAAATAGTTAATAGTTCATAAAGTAAGTCCAATACTTACATAGCTACAGTTCTATAGTGCGTGTTATGTACACGCATTATTCATGCTACAAAAACCTGCATACTGGAAAAGAACTAAAGTGACACTCGCAATGAATAACCTAATAACAAAGTAAACCACACGCATTGCCTATGATAGGCTATGAAAGTAAATAGAATATTATCATTATTGTTATATTTGAAAGATATCATTATTTACCTATGTGTGTATATGTAATAGATATATCCACTCTTCCCGAGGTGTATCACTCAATATCGTGATTCAAACAGGAGGTGTATTGAGTGATTCATCGATGGAAGGGTGGGTATATCTGACTTTTACCCCACTCCGGTCGAGTTACATTTGACGAAAAAGAGCTATCCATCCTTCTCTATGTTTATATATGTCTTGATGCAACTAGACACAAAAATATTAGCAATACCCTTCTTATTACGTTTTAAAAACCACAAACTGACTTCATTATATTAAAATTTGGTACAACGTAATACTCTTTACATAGGCTTATATAGGAAAATACAACCATCTAGACATGACACAACAAACAATATCGTTACCTGTATCAAGCCTCAGTACCTCAGTAACATAGAGGCGTTGCGTCGCAACATAAAGGCCCCTGGTTCAATTCCCACTTTGGTCGTTTACATTTCTCAAAAATTCTAAATTTTAACGCTTCGTTGATTTGCCAAAAGCTGAAGATCTCGGCTTAATCTGACTTAATGTGGGTGTGCAATAAAAAATAGGTGTTTTAGAAAAGTTTAGTTGTATCGGCCAATACACCTACAGCTAGAACAAAGGAAACCATAGTAACGAGACCGGAAGTGGGGTATAAATTCGTTGATACACAAAGAAAATGAATTCCCCTCTTAAAAATATAAGGATAATCTAACTTTGAGATCATTCAGCTTTGATAAAGTCAATTAACAGTGAGGTTGATATAATTTACAATAACACCACGAGTGCTCTTTTCTTCGGGTGCACGGCTAAGCACGGCTCTACTCTACTGGCAAAACGATATCTCCAAGGACATATCGCATGATCTTCCACAAGCGATATCTCCAGTGGAAGACAATCATGGATGATAGATATAATTACGTACATGATTCAGGTCTGAATAACCATTTTCCTAAGATAAGGGGCAAACATTTTCATTGTTGTAGCTTTAGTTGGCGAGAAGGGGTGTAAGGGGGCTGTGATACCGCTATTTTACGTTTTTCTAGTTACTCTTTTTCCTAAATGATATAATGTATAGTTAGACTAAGATGCAAGAAAATCATTGTTACCTAAGGTTTCATTAGGTTAAATTTCGTCGAGTAAAATATTGGGCGGGGGAAGCGTCATGGCCATCTACTGTGATGTTATAAAGAATCAATGGCTCGCTTCAGCTTTGGTTACATTTCAAATGGACCTATAACATTTCAGTAAAATGATTACATGAATATTTAATGCTTCCTCCATACACTTTAAAAGCACTAGAATTGACTTTATAACTCTAGAAGCAAGCGTGAAGCCCCTCCACTCGTTAATCAGAATGCTGTTGTTCGCATCAATCTTCACTATGGCAATGCCAGTTATGTGTAGCTATATGTGTACTGATTTAGAGAACTTAAACAAAACTTTTAACAAGTGGAAACCAAGAGGTATTTCTACATCGGTACAGAAACGGGTGGGATTGTTTGTTTGTGTTAAATATTGCCTGCGTAAATCCATGTGTAAAGGCTTCTCATTTTCAACGAATGATGGTAAATGCGCCCTGCATTCGTCCTTAGTGGAGGAGGCCTCCTCTACGGCAGCTGTCGGCTTGTTAGCATCTCCGATTCATGACTGGCTTTCATCATACGTGAGTAGTTCAGTTTTTTTTTAGTATAGATGAACCCTTTAGACTTATTCTTTGAACTACGCAGGCTCTATAAGTCACGCTATTGTGGTCAGCATTGATAGTTGTGAATTCGAAATAATATTTAAAAAAAATTCTTATCTTTATCACGTAAGTGAGTTGTTGAAATTCCATAGCCCAATGCAAACTTTGTCAATGGTACCATTTGACCGGGACGTATTGTCCGTTGATCAGTTTTCTACTGATAAATATCCGTTTCTACAATATGCTGAAGGTAGCGATTATGATTGAAAACCCGTACAGTGACATAGTCTACCATTTTCTTGTAAAAATAGTTAACGCAGCCAGACATACTGTTATTAACTGATGGTGTATGATAGATGGTATAAAATGTATTAATGCAATGACCTAAGGCTTCCGTGCATAAAACGATTCCAGAAAAGCATTATTTCTGATATATTTAATATTTGAGGATGAACTATTGAGAATTTCGGAAGGGGCTTTGATAGTAAATGATGATTGTAAAACGTGGGACCGAGTCAATGAACAGTTCAGTGATCGAGAAAGATTTTTTTTTTTTAAATCATTTTTTTCATTTTCCATATTTTACTTTACAGGCGTACGTCATAGTACAGGAAGTGGCAAATAATTCAGAACAGTTGCATACAAAAGATATAAAACATATACAAAATCAAAGGGAAAGTGTAATTTAACTTAACAACAAATGCAAAGTTGACCAAAATCTAACAAAACTTTGCTCAGTGCCATTTAGTAAATGGAGTAATTGATTGATAATTGAATGGGAACAAAGGGCTTTGTAGTGGTTCTCTAAATTCATGAATGTTACGTGTATGTGCGTATGACCTTATTGATGCCTTTAATCCCTCGAAGGTTAAAAAGTTTGTTCGTATTTGATATTTCTCTATAAATTCAGCAAATGTCAATAATCTACCCTCTTCATGTATAATATCATTGACGAAAACTACCCCTTTATTCATCCAATTTTCATAGAATACTGGTTTTTTATCAATAGTTATGTGATGGTTGTTCCAAATTGTTTGACTTTTGATTTGATTTTCTGACGTAGTATTGTTTTCACATTGTGTAAGGAGTATCTCCCACACTGCAAAGACATCCTTCCAAAAGTTATTGGATAATTTAGGAATACAAAGTTCTTTTATATATTTTGAACTACCAAGCCAGATGGAATATAGAGGAGGTAATTCATTCAAAATTATATGACTCCACTTATTCTTGTTAGTAATAAGTCTAAATATCCACTTCATTTCTGGGCATAAATAACATTTCTTATATCTGGTACTCGGATTCCCCCATGTTCAGGATTTAAAATTATTATATTTCTCTTTACTTTATCTGGTTTACCATTCCATATAAAATTGTAGCATGCCTTTTGTAACTTATCTAGTAGTTGTTTTGGTGGGTTGGGCAGAGCTGAAATAACTGATTTAACTGTGATAGCAACAATGACTTCAGGATTGTATTTCTTCCAAATGGAGTTAGCGAACGGGTTGACCATATATTCATTTGTTTTTCAATTTTCGCAATTTTCTCCCTGTAATTGCTTTCAATCATACTATCGAGTTCAATGTTAAAATTGATTCCTAATAAATTGAATTCTGTTTGAGATCTTTACATAGTTTGTAACGTGATCGCTTTTTTGAACCAATCCAAATAAGTTTTGTTTTGTCAACGTTTACCTTCAATCCTGAAAAGCGAGCAAAGAATTGCAAGACATTGAGAACTGCATAAAGGCATTTTTCAGATCCGTCTAGTGCGAGAGTTGTATCATCAGCAAATTGAGAGAGAATATATTCTATGTTTCCTATCCTTATTCCCTTAATTTTATTGTCGTTTCGTATCATTATTCCTAATATTTCAACACAGAGAATAAATAAATATGGAGCAATAGGATCTCCCTGTCTACATCCACGTTCAATCACAAACGACTCTGTAGCAAATCCATTCACCATAATCCTAGATTCTATCTCATTACAGAAAGTCTTTATCCATTTAATAATACTTGGGCCAAAATTGAAAAAGGCTAAAACATTTGTCAATCGAGAAAGGTGTTTATGGTATTAAAGTAGCTAGTAGGAACGCCCATTCGTGCCACGCCCATTTTTGAGAGTGGATCAACAGTATAATACTATAACTACAACATGGAACCTCAACGTAACAAATACATTATTCTGAAAAAAAAATTCTCCCTATGTCAACCGGTTCGTATAGCTCAATTTTAACATATGACGTCTACTGTCGTTCAACGTCCGTCTGTCCGTCCGTTCGTCGTCTCAGGTGTGGAAACAAAATTTCAAAACAAAACAAAGTTTCAAAACATCGTGCATAGCGGACATTCTCCTTGCAATAATATTAGCAACTATGATATAAGTTGTTTTGAAATTTAGTTTTGAAACCATTTTTACCCAAACTAGAAAAAATATCTAATATTTTAACTAAAAAACAATTATTCTATTCAAACTACTGCAAATATGTGAACATGGCATAATAAGATGATTGACATGTATTTCAGACAATTAAATAAATCAAAACCAAATGTGGTGATTATTTTGCCTCATTGTATATGCGACAATCTCAATAACGTGTCTCGGGTTCAGGCTAAACTCTGTTAGGTCGGGCATGAAAACTGGTTCCAGAGTTTTGTTAGCGAGTCTCTGTCTTCTGTAATTATTTGACGCTTACGTTCTTCTGTCCGGTAACGTACCAAGAGGATATATATCTGGCTAATACCATGTTTATTTATTGCTAGTGGCCGTTTCGGTTTGATATGTTGACGGCAAAGTAAAGGCAGTTTTCGCGATGTTACATTTCCGCATTTTTGAGTAAAGAAAAACTTAATTTTAGCTTTTTTGAGACATAATTAATTATTTTGCTAAAATATTAAGTTAGGATCTAATAAAATAACAAGGTTATGAAGACAAAGATAGTTTGATACGCTCCGGTTACTACAGCTACAGCTGAAGGACAGGGTTCCTAGTGCCACATGGGCACCATTAGCTACCATAACATAAACTTTACAAATTGTCATGTTTTTGCATTTGAAGTTGTGCCTGATACATTAAGGTAAATGCAGCAAAAACTATGTCATCGTTAAGGGTTTTGTGCAAGCGTATATAGGTAAGAGTGTTTTAAACATACCTGAAAATAATCATATGAATACACACTGTTTTTACTTTTCATTGAAGTAACGTGTATCTTGGATCACATTAACCTCCTTAAGAATTTAATCTATGTACTGACTTCATATATATATATATTGACATAAATGTACAGTATAACCAATGAATGTGATATTATTAACCGATTTCGTAAAGTGGGCGAAACCATTAGGCCATAGCGCGCCGCTGCCTGAACATAGAAGGACCGTAAGGACCATTAGCAAACATTCTCACGCAGTAGCGCATTACAGGGTGTGGAAACCATCATCGGTTATCATTAGGTCACTCAATAGTAAATTATAAGATTTTTTATTATGCAGTTTTTATTTTCATATCATTTGCTTTAAAACCTGTAACATTATTTCTAAATAGAACTATACTAATGTAGTCGGTAAGGAAATATCATACTTGTTTATGATAAAGAAATATCCATATCTCCTTAATAATTTTACTTATTAACATATATACGCAACATTAATGTGTCTAGCATATTAAATCAATTGTAAGAGGTAAAACACTAAAAATAAATCAGAATTCATTGAGAACATTACGTCAGGGTGAACATTCAAAATCTAAATCCATGTCTTCTGAAACAGAAGCTAATCAATAATACTTTTCACCATTTGTGAATGTGGTTTACTTTTGAGCGGAACCAAGAATTGCTTATGTCAGAAATGGGATACATATGTATACTTGTCTTATCTTAAAGGGACAGTAGCACGTTTTTAGGGGGAATATAAGGCGATGTCAGGAAAATGAAAATAAATGGTTCCAATTGAAAGAAAATGTAGTTAAACTAAATGAACGATAATATTTCAAATATACAATGTAAAGTTTAGTCATACGATTCCTTTTTCTTACAGAAAATGAATTAAAGATGTTCACAAAAAATGAATCTTCATATTTTGTCCTCTGACTATGGCTGATTGGCTTGTGTAATTAAATTTATTACACAATCAAAGTAATATATTTAGCAATAACATTATCAGTGAAAAATTTGAAATATAAAATTATTAAAAAACGTGCTACTGCCCCTTTAACATACGATAACAACATTGAATTCCAGTCTTATCATTCTGTGTCATATTGTTTCCTGTGTAAAGGTTTTTGTGTTAGTGTCGCCGAGTGCTGCCATGTCGAGTTGGCTTTAATATCATAACAGTTTTAGTGACATTGGAGCTAGTGTGTCTTATTTCAGGCTCAATTAAAGAATGGACATCAAATGATATTCAACTTCATATAACTGTTACAATTATTAATGAAAAAATTTATAAGAATGTTTATGAACATTTTTCTACAAAGCAAATCAAGCAAAAACACTCTTTACTATATTTACTAAAATCAAAAAAATGAAAAATGTACTAAAACGTGTAATCTCACTATTGGGCTTAGGATTGAAAACCCGGCTGACCTACAAGTATTCGTGTGAAGGAAGGGCCAGAGGCATCCATTGAAAAGAACAAGAGAGAACACAAAATTACGGATTGGCGACTGGGGAAGCCATATCTTAAACCCGTTTTGGCAAAGCAATGACAAAATGATAACGGCGTTTGGGAAGCCGAAAATTTGATACATTCGAAACGAGATTGGCATTTTAACAGTAAAACAGTACCGGCAATCAAAAGAATAAAGATAAAAAATGGCACCATATACATAAAACAACATCTGCCCGACCTATTGGGCCTATGGGACTCATAAAATCGATAAAACAATTATAAATATGCAAGTTATAATACAACAAACTCACAAAGCCATGACTCTGATAAAAATGAGTGGAATAGTTTATATATTTATGTAAGTAAAGAACAGGGGATTAGTGATGCAGCGGGTCGTACACTTTGTTGTTTTAAACTGTAGAAGTTTTGCCTTGTATAAGTTTGGGGAAGATTCCGGCAAAACTATACATTGTTATTGAAATTATGGTTACGGCTACTTTTTCTCTAAATGAAGGAGTCTCGGTTTCAGGGGAGACTGTACCCAGGACACAACGTCGTCAATCCACAGACCGGTAAGATCAGCAAAAACCAAATCATTGATGTTTACGCACATAAACATATGCTCGAAAAATGAGAAGGAGGAATTTTGATCGGATATCATTATCTTAATCACTATAGAACACTGACAAAAAATTATAGCAGTTATGATAATTTCTTTTACCAAAACAAGTAAGTAAATATAACAATTCTTGACGACATAGTCTCTGATCTTGACAAATCTTACTGGTACCATCTTTATGTAACAAAAGGAAGGATATATATTTTTGTAAAGCTAAAAGTAATTTTATAGAAATAAATATTCGCATGTTAAAGGAAATATTTTTCATATTAAATACAGATATTTCTTCAATGAATAAATAATTAATATTGATGAATTATGCAAAATCAAGGTTGAATCCTATTAATTCATTCTCAATCTTAAATCCGTTAAAGAGGCAATAGCACATTTTCGAAAATCTAAAATTTTCAATTTTACACTGGTATTGTACGTTAATGCTAAATGTATTATATAGATAGTGAACATCTCATTACATAAACCAATTATCCATAGTCAAATTATAAAGATTCACATAACGTACATTGGTGGCCGTTTTTGTGTGAACACATTTAATTCAATTTTGTAAGAAAAAGGAATCGCATAGCTAAACTTTGCATTATATATTTGACTTATTACTGCTTTATTTAGTTTAAATACATTGTCTTTCAATTGGAACCATTAGTTTTCATTTTCCTGACATCACCTTATATTAAAGTGTCTTCTAACAATTACATCAACACAAGTTGATAAAAGTCACAAATATCCGAAACCACCCGAGAATTTATCAACAAGTGTTATATATATTTGATATCTGACGACACGAGAGTGAGATTTTATTTATCCACCAATATCCTTTAAAATTTCGAAATCTGTAGCTAAAAAACAAAAATTCAAACAGCATCTAAAGTTGTTGCACATGTTGAATACAACTGTGTGTACATATATGTATTATTTATATTAAAAGAACTTCCAGGCAATGTGTACATTTCCTTGTTATTCAACCAAATTATTGTTCAGATTGACTAATTTTTTTAATCAGCGATCCAATTTTAAATACGGTTAATACATGTGTTGTTCAGGTTTACGCGATATTAAATAAATAATACTTTAGACTACAGATGAATAGAATATATCGCACAATATAGAAATAATATGCAAAATTGTGAAATTATTGTCATGTTCTACTGTCATTGTCATTGAACGTTAACCATAGAATCTTTGAAGAACGGGTATTTCAACATTTTGTCCTCCTAAACTGATGAATGTCAAACAGATGCAACACGATCATTCTGTCTAGCTCACACGTTGAATATACTTTAACAACTTAAGCTATGAATACACAATTAAAGTTGTGCAGAATTTCTATACATTGCAATATAGTTAATTAAAATCTCATCAATTGTACAACATAATACTAATACAACTCTTTTAAGTAATTTATGACCTTACAAAGGCGTTTTTAATAATGGCTTAAAAAAATAATGGCATTGCCAAAATTACAACTAACAATTAATGTTTTAAGGGTAATGTAACTTTCTACTTAATTTTATGTAGGTGAATATCTAAAAGATGCGAGAAGTTATCTGAATGAAATTGTCTCTCCTTTACTGCTGAATTAAGTTTAATCATCTCATACGCTTATTTCTACTCTACTGAATGAAATTGTCTCCCCTTTACTCATACGCTTATTTCTACTCTACTGAATGAAATTGTCTCCCCTTTACTGATGAATTAAGTTTAATCATCTCATACGCTTATTTCTACTCTACTGAATGAAATTGTCTCCCCTTTACTGATGAATTAAGTTTAATCATCTCATACGATTATTTCTACTCTACTGAATGAAACTGTCTCCCCTTTACTGCTGAATTAAGTTTAATCATCTCATACGATTATTTCTACTCCCATATTGTCTTCTTACTAATCAGACAACTTTTGCTGCTGACAATTATCAAGGTGCTTTATGTTTTCTTATGTATAGATTAAAGGGGCAGAAGCACCTTTTGATAATTTTATATTTAAAACATTTCACTGATAATTGCCTGTTAATGCTAAATGTATTATTATGACAGTGTCAAAAATCTCATTACAAAGCCAATCATCCATAGTCAGAGGACAAATTATAAAGATTCACATGAAGTACATTGGGGGCCGTTTTTGTATGAACACCTTTAATTCATTTTGTGTAAAAAAAGGAATCGCATGGCTTTACTTTACGTTATATATTTGATTTATTACTGCTTTATTTAGTTTAAATACATTGTCTTTCAATTGAAACCAATAATTTTCATTTTCCTGACATCACCTTATATTCCCCCTAAAACGTGCTACTGTCCCTTTAATATGTGAATTATATTTGTAAAACTGAATACCACTAAAAGAATCCGGTTATATTGTTTTTCTCATAAACCAATGAAATGTAATATTGAACTGAAGTGATCAATGAAAAACATATTTAATCAAGTATTTATCACAAAATCCACTCTTCAGAGATCATCGATCAGTCAATCTGATAACAATAATTTGGTTAATTAATCAGGCAATGTACACAATGACTAGGCTCATTAGGCAATATATATATATATATATATGTGTTACAGTAAATCTGTGACATCGGTAAATACATGTATTAAGTAACAAATTTAGTAAATACACATAATGACTGTTTCTCTCAGTACATACACGTATGGTGGTTAAGGTTTCACCAAATGCTCCTGCTCTGGCCCAAAGAGATGTCAGACAAACCGATGCAAATGTTTCAAATCAAAGCTATTGTGCAATTCCAGATGTCACAACAGCCTTAACTGTTGTAACATAAAGCTGTGTTGTTTTATAATGTTTTGCAAAGTGCCTCCATTAAATAGAGTTTTTTTATATTTCTGTTGTTTGTACTTTTGGTTAGTAATTACATATAATTAGTGGCCTCCATTTTCAGTAAGTACACGTATTTCCTATACATTTGAGTAAATACACGTATTTACAGAGTGAAACAGTAATTACGTGTATTAACTAGAAATGTCAGTTAATACACTTATTTACTGATTTCATAGCTTTACTGTAACATATATATATCCATGAAGTAAACGTATACGTATGCCGTGCTCAATTTCCGGAATTGCCCATTCCTAAGGTTTGAGGAAGAGTGTGCGGGGCCTTGCCATATCTAAATAAATCACATGAACTTATACACATTTATGACCCTGCATACAGGAGTGGATTGTTTCATTGAGGAGTCGGGGTGGTCCCTTTACAATGGGACCATCGGTGTGACGGAGTCAGGAATCGTCTGTCAGGAGTGGTCAAGTCAAAAGCCACAACCTCATCGCACATGGACGGATATGTTTGCGAGGACTGGAGAAGTAATTAGTCAGGTGAAGAACTACTGCAGAGTGGTCCGTGGAGACCCGGAGACAGTTCCCTGGTGCTACACAGTTGATGCAACAGTCAGGTGGGAGTCCTGTGACATTCCGAGATGCCTCAAAAGGTAAGACTTTGGAAAATATATACCTCTTCAGAAAAATTCTCTTTAAAATTTTACATTGCTTGGTGCTTCACAGTTGATGCTGCAGTCAGGTGGGAGTCCTGTGACATTCCGAGATGCCTTAAAACGTAAGACTTTGGAAAATATATACCTCTTCAGAAAAATTCTCTTTAAAATTTTACATTGCTTGGTGCTTCACAGTTAATGCAAAGGTCAGATGGGAGTCCTGTGACATTCCGAGATGCCTTAAAGGGTAAGACTTTGGAAAATATATACCTCTTCAGAAAAATTCTCTTTAAAATTTTACATTGCTTGGTGCTTCACAGTTGATGCAACAGTCATGTGGGAGTCCTGTGACATTCCGAGATGCCTTAAAGGGTAAGCTCCAGGAAAATATATACTTTATCAGAAATATGCTATTAAGAAGTGAGCATTGCTTGGTGCTTCACAGTTGATGAAGACGTCAGATGGGAGTCCTGTGGCATTCAAAGATTCCTAAAAGGGTAAGCTCCAGGAAAATATATACCTCTTCAGAAAAATTCTCTTTCAAATTTTACATTGCTTGGTGCTACACAGTTGATGCTGCGGCCAGGTGGGAGTTCTGTGACATTTCAAGATGCCTAAAAGGGTAAGGTTTAGGAAAATATATACTTTATCAGAAATATGCTATTAAGAAGTGAGTATTGCTTGGTGCTTCACAGTTGATGAAGACGTCAGATGGGAGTCCTGTGACATTCCAAGATTCCTAAAAGGGTAAGCTCCAGGAAATTATATACCTCTTCAGAAAAATTCTCTTTCAAATTTTACGTTGCTTGGTGCTACACAGTTGATGCTGCGGCCAGGTGGGAGTTCTGTGACATTTCAAGATGCCTAAAAGGGTATGGTTTAGGAAAATATATACTTCCTTCAGAAATATGCTGTTATGAAGTTAGTATTGCTTGGAAGTCTTGTAGCATTTCAATATGATTTAAAGGGTAAGGCTTTGGAAAAAATATACTCTATCAGAAATATGCTATTAAATGTTTACATTGCTTGGTGCTACACATTCCCTCCCCACAGATGCAGACCAAGTCATATTGGTTCAGCCTCTGTTATATTACGCTGAGTTTGTGGGATAGAATGGGAGATGCCTGATTGGATGCAATCAAAGTTAGTTGTGCAATCAGCGACGCTGTTCTAAATCTTCAGTTTGGCTACTGAATCAAGGCAAAGACATTGTGACATGAACCATCCTTTCCATGCGAGCAGCTTTGTCATTTGATAAAGAAATTCGAATGTATTGTGATGAAACCCAATGATTTCGGCGTAATACAACAGGCTAAATGAACATAACTTGATCTGCCTCTGTGGGGCGAGAATGTGTAATATAACAGGCTAAATCCACATGACTTGATCTGCCTCTGTGGGGAGAGACTGGCTGCTACACAGTTAATGAAGATGTTAGATGAGAGTCGTATGACATTCCAAGAAGCCTTTAAAAAAGGGTAAGGCTTGGGGAAACATATATATACTTCTTTCAGAAAAATTCTGATTACCAATCTAAATTGCGACAATTCTTACATTGTTTTTGTCAAGAGCCAGTTTTGGTTGACTTGGTTGAGATTAAATTCAACTTACTTATCTTAAGAAATACAAAAACAAACGGCCCATATATTCAACTGCACCTAGCCTTACTACTGCCCCTTATATGTGGCTGCAAACTGAGAATCGACCATAAATGCAAAGATAAAACAGAAACATTCTTTGAATTTCAGTGGGTTGTCAAGTGAACCTCACAAGTGACCTAAACGCTTCAACAAGAAAGTGGTGACATCGACATGTCAATGATTGAATCTATACTGAGGAAAAGAAGTTTAAGACTACTATATTTATATTACGTTCACAAAGTGTTTTTCCGAGGTTATATATGTTTATGGTTATATAATTATGACCCATTCTGTCTCTTAACTCATGCAATATTTTTCAATATATTTTGGTTACCTCTGAGCCTCTTTGTATCTATCTGATTAAGCACATTAGCCTGTTTATCGTCATATTACTAGAAGGGAAGTTACACAAACCAAAGATATTTAAATCGAAAAAATCCCCAACTTTTTTGCTCAGTTTAAATGAACTATGAATCATTTACATTCTCAATAAGCTCATGCGTAAGTCTTATGGCCCTTTAAACAGACTATGCGTGGTCTCTGAATAACTCCATTGTCGTACGAAAACACTTGACATAAGTGAATTGTTGTTGTAACTATGATCAGAATAAAGTCTTTGTCAACTATCTACTTTGCCATTATGTCTTTTCTAAATAACATTTCAAGAAAACTCCAAAAGGTTGCCAAAAGGCTGTTTTGTTCCTTGCACCATTTACACAATTTATAAAAATGGGAGGCATAGTAAAGAAGATATAGCTTCCCATAAATGAATTTCAAATCACAACCTGCCATCTTGTCAGTTTGATTAAAATCGACCGTGTTTCGAAGGAAACAGTAAAAATAGGTACCAGGACCTTCTTTCACAAAGCCCTAAGGTGATCGTAAGTCCTTAAGGTAACCTTAGTGCAATGTTAGAGTATTGGAGTTAAGGTTAACCTTAATAAAGGTTGCTTTGAGAAAGGGGACCCAGGGCTTTCCTCTCCACAACGGTCTGAAAGCACCCCAGCCAGGCGCTTGTTCAACACTAGTTTAGCCGTCCTTGCGATTGGTTAGATGTGTTTACGTCAGAACATGTGGCTAACATGGATGCCTTTAGACTGTGTAGGAGAGGAAAGCCGGGCTTGGTGTGGTTCGAACCCCACTAGAGACGATATTTTAAAAGTTTTTTTCCTCGAAGCACAGTCGATTTTTATAAGACTGGTAATCTTGTCAGGTTCAAGACAACTCATCTCAAGAGATATGCAAATTCTCGGGTGAATATGAATATACCGTATTCGACGTAATAAGCGCCCAGGGCGCTTAAAAATTGACTTGGGTGGGCACTTATTAAAGTGGTGTGAATGGCAACCGAAAAATAAAGACTACTCAAATAGAACTTTGTTTAGAGTGTCTTAGATAACTGATACAGACGTTCAAAACATACTTACACATTATTGAGTAGAAACAACACATATTGCCGCTTAATGTATCCTTTAGCATGAAACAAAGTAAATTTTATGCAGAACCACATTGCCGATGGGGGCAGCATTTCCCCCCGAACATAGTTTAAACATATTTTATTTATTCACATGGAAAAGGGTTGGGAACTCCTGGATTGGACACTGATGTAAGTTGAATGAATCATTGTAGTAGCACTGGTACATGGTTGGTTATGAGACCTAATTACAAAACCATTTGGGGCGCTTATTGGAGCAGGGCGCTTATTACGTCGAATACGGTACACCTAGAAGGAAGTATGCAGTCTGATTAAAATCGACTGTGATTCGAGGAAAAAAACTGTAAAAATATTGTCTCTAGTGGAATTTTCAACCAGCCCGGCTTTCCTCTCATTTACGAGAGGATGTTCTGGCTGGTTGGAGCCCCGATAGAGACAATATTTTTGATATTTTATTCCTTATAATGATAACAGCACCATAAAAATACAAATGCAAGACATAAAGGTATTAGAGTGTATATAATAGAAATGATAACACAAAAATATACAGCACAGATTTGATGAAATTATGATAAATAGCTTCAATTTGGGTATATAATAGTAAATGGTGTATAATGTGAAGTGTCAATATATTCATCTCTGAAAAACCTCAGTTTCTCAACAAATTGTAACACACATCTTAATGGTAACAGATAATGATAATTTGTTAATTTAACTTCATGTCAAAACAAACGAAACACAACAAATAGATACACAAATCATCACTTTGCTTGCACATGAAAAAAACCAGAAATACATTTAACAATCAATTGTCATTGTAGAAGCAGACAAGAAAACAAATGATAAATAAGAATAAAAGCAAAGAAACATATTTCTTTTTCTTATATTCCAAAATATATCACAGGTTTTCATATCTAGATTGCTCTACTAGTCCTCTAATAAATGTAAAAGAAACACCCATAAAATCTTGCTTTCACCATTCAAGTCGTAGGTTTAAGAGGATCTACAAAATCATCCCATTTCGTCTAAGTTGTTGTGACAGAAGTGGTATAACCATTGGGCTTAGTGAGCAGTAGTATATATACCAGTAGGTTTCGAGTTCGAGACGCTCTATAGCCAGAAACATTTGCATACTGGTATTTGACTTTTATTTTTCAAAGGACTTATAGTTATTTCATACACTTCCTTTCATCTTAAAGTTGGCATCTATACTTATCAATATGGATATTTGAACAAGGATGTAATGGAATGAGAGGGCTATGAGGCTGGGGGGCTTTGTAAGAGTTGTTCAAAGCAGGGATCTTCCACAGAGGGAAGACCGACTTGAAAGTGTGATTACTCATTCTGTAAATATAAACATAAAATAAATCTTATAGCAGTGTTTAAAATATAGCCCGTCTGCCAGTCCTTAACTGGCTACTTTTTGCCAGGACTGGTTCCTTTTTGGTCAGGACTGTTAACTTTTCAATTGTTTTCTTTATTTTCCCCTTTGGAATTGACCAATTAATTTTCAGGACAGGCTAGGTTTCAAATCTATTTTATACACTGCTTATAGAAGCACTTATCAGAGGTTTAACACATTTCAATAAGCAGGGCCTCAAGGCCCTCATTAGGGGTTACTGAATCCATAATTTATTATTCTTATGGACCAATAAGAAGAAAAATAATTATAGTAAAATATAGTAAAACAGTTACAATTAAATTTAATAAGGGCATGGTTCCCGACAAAGATCTACAATGGATAATACCCTCCAGGCCCTTGATACAAACTAAAGAAAGAGTAAATGTGTCATGACTGGCTATAAGCACTTTAGACCTGATAAGCTCAAAATAAATTCATTTTAGAATTATTACAAAAATAAGCTTGTGTTTCTAATCTATTCTAATGTGGCAAAAGCCACCAATCAAATATGAGTATTCATTTACATATATATCTGAGCTTATATGAGATTCAAATTGTAAAATTTCTTAACAACAATCATAAAATGATTTACATGTTAGTATTCATTTCATGTAAACCTGAGCTTATATGAGATTCAAATTGTTACATTTCTCAACAATAATTATAACATGTTGTAACGAATAATCTCTAAATTAACATTCAACAGACTGTAACAGCATTCTCAACATGGACATAAAAACCAAATTCCTTTGGCTATTGTATATACAAGATATCATAAATTGGAATATAATTAAGGCATAAATATTTTAACTTCTTTGAGAGGCATTTTAAAAGTTTGAATGACAATAAAGCAGAGGAATATGTGGATGACAACTTCTTTGTTCATGGTATGCGACGTTTCCACACAGATTTTTGCGTTGTTCTCAAGCAGAAGAGAACAACACAAAAATCTGAGTCGAAACATTGCATACCATGAACAAAGAAGTTGTCATCCACATATTCCTCTACATATTAAATATTTTAGAAGCAGTTTTTGGAATATTTTAATTCTACAACAATGACTATCTTTGTTTACGAATAACATTGACAGAACCATTCTATCTTTTTTGAAACGTTGACTGTATTATGTTTTCACGTTTCAACTTTTAAATCAAACTTTATCATTGAGAATAACATTTTATCATAATAAATTTGAGCATAATATTTACTCGTATTCCAAATTGAGTATCATTTCTTGATATATATCAACCATACATGTAGGTGTCAGTCTCAGTACATTACATTATTCATTGTAATATATTATCACATTTCAACATTGAGTAAACATTTAATCAAATTTCAACATTGATGTAATATCTTCATATATCACATTTCAATATTGAGTAAAATATTTAATCAAATTTCAACATTAATAACATCATTTTATTTAAGAATTGTATTACATGTTTTGTGCCTCTATCGATGAATAACAGCAAGAAAGTGTATAAAATCGCATAGAACTCTATTTTGCATAGGAATATCTGAGTTGAACAGAGTTTGTGACTGCATCATTCATGTAAGAGGTGTAGGGGAATTGGGAATTGGAATTGTGAATTTCCATCTTCTTTTTTAGCAATAAAACAGATTACACAGAAGCATTCGTAAAGATGAGATCTAACAATGTCCACTGTGGAATTTTGTAAGGAGACAACAGTTACATAATTCATCAACCAACAAAAACAACCTAAGAGCAATTATTTTAAACTCGCCCCTGACGACTATGACAGTGATGCAATTATCAAGACGTCTTAACTTGTTGGCCTTTCCAACATTGTGGCATGGGAATGACATTCAGGAAATAAGCTACATGAAACAAGGCGGCAGATTAGGAAAAATTAGCCAGTTGAAAAACTTAAGTTGGTTACATAAAACTAAAGCAAATAGTAAATGATTTGTGGCATTTATGGGATAACACAAGTTAGAGAATCACAAAGACACCTGTCGAGTTAGGCACGGCTATAAGAAGGAAAAGAACAATTAAATGTAATCAAGGGCGGTTAATTGATAGAAAAATGGCGGCTAGCTCTCATCAACAATGTACTCTATCTCTGTCCGACATGTTGGTGTGTTGAGCTTCTTCTGCCTCCTGTCCTCCAGACGTCTAGCGATGGAAGCACACAGGAGCAGGGAGCCGGAGAGAACACAACTAGCGCCGCATACGTAAATCACAAGGTCGTACTCTCCTGTTGTGTCTTTTATCCAGCCTGGAATATATCGTGACATTGTTAACAATATTTGTAGGCAGACAAAGAACAGTTTGAACAAAATCGACAAGGGACTAAGGAATATTAGGAATATTGACGCTTACAGAAATGGAATACAAACTTGTTCAACTAGGGATTTCCCAAAAAATCAGACTGCAATTCTGCTAATTGCATGTTCTTACATCAGTTCACTAAATGATCGAAAAACCTCTGGAGGAAGTAACTTCTGTGAAATATATCTGTTGTTATTATTAGAGCAGCAAGCTGTTTTTAAAGATTTTATTCTTCTAATGTCTAGGTTTTTTTCTGCACTGGACTTACAAGAGAACATACCACTAACAGAACTGTAGTTAGACAGTTGGGAGTATAAACCGGATGAGTTTGTATTCAAGTAGAGGAAATTTTTTTCTTTTTCTTAGAACAACATTATTCTAATCTGATTTACAACTTGTCAAAGATAAGGTATAAAGAATGATTATTCTAAGAATACATTTACTAAAGATAAAAGACCTTCCTCAAAGTTATATTGAAATATATTATAAAGAAATATTGTCATCAAGCAAAAAGAATTAATTACTCAATTTAGTGAATGAAACGCCTCCAAGAATTTCATTGAATACAAATGTTATTGAAATAAATTGACTACCGTATTCGACGTAATAAGCGCCCTCACCCTATAAGCGCCCCTTAACAGTGCTTTTAACTCAAAAAACATTAAGCACTCCCTCTCCTGGCATATCTTACATGGCAAACCAATGACGTACATTTTACATAAAAATGGTTTGAAGACTTGATTTCAGTCCACCTCTTCAATTAAGGTAATTGGATATGTTTTTTTCGCTAAAAAAAACTATATGCAGTTCGAGAATATACAAACATTTTTATCTTTGACTGAATTTTCACATTTTGTTAAGCGTCCCCTCTTTCCAATTTTTAAACTGCTCAGGGCGCTAAATAGATCGAATACGTAATTGATTTTGTCTGGCCGAATGAATAAAACAATATGTATAACTTACCCAACAATGGTTGACCGGCGGCTGCCCCTAGGCCTTGCACCAACAGGATGACCGCCAGAGCTTTAGGCATGAGCTGTATCCCTATGAGATCTATAAGAACCACCCCCATCAAGGACACATACCCACCCCCCAGGAACCCATACAGGGCCGAGTGTATCGCTATCCACCAATATCGGTCTGCAAAGGCAAAGATAAAGGTGTTCAGCCCTACGAACACTAAACACAAACCTTTCAGCTTGTATCTTTGTATCAAGTTTAGATCTCCCATAAAACCAATGAATACTCGACCGACAAGATCGAAAATTCCACAAATTGAAACCAAGATGGCTTTGTCATATTTTGTGATTCCTTTTGAAATTGCATATCCTGGGAGAAATATGACAAAGTTGAAGTGCCCAAAAAATCCAAGGAAACTCACTATCATATAGAATATACAGATATAGTTCCTTATAACTGAGAAATCAAACATTTTCTTTAAAATGTCTCTCAACTTTTCACCTTTTGGATTTTTTTTGTAAATACGGCTTGAATCCATATCACTGCAAATGTCTTGCAAACTCCCTACAGAGCCCATGTATATGCTTCCAGTACTCGCAAGCAGTGTTTGGAGATCACGGTCCTTGGAAAGGTCAGATAACTCTTTCATTCCAGTTATACCACCATTTGCAATTTGATAATGTTCATCGTCATGGTGATTTGCATGATCGTTGAAATTCTCTTTTAGAAACAAATCTGTCTCATTTGATATCTTTGAAATATTTCCATTGTCATATGTATTTGACAATTCAGATATTTGCAAAAAATCCTCTTCACTTAATCTTTGTCTCTTTTCATAAAATGACGGAGGACGGAAAAGCGATCCGAAGAATGACACATGAAGATACAGAGCCCCAAGGAGTAGCACAGTGCCACCTAGCGAGTAAGTTTCCAGGAAGTATTGGATAAGGGGAGGTAATGCAAACTGGCCAATGCTTGACCCAGACAAAGCAAGACCGTTTGCAAGTGACCGTCGCTTTTTGAAATACTGACCAAGCAGTATGAGCCCATTTCCGTAGATGGTTGCGTTGCCAATACCTGAAAGATCACAACAAGAAATAAGACAGGATCAAACCTTTTGCATTTTACTTACTATTTAATACTCAAACTTCCTTCTTTTACAAAGAACTTTCCACAGGTATGTCCCATGTCACATGAATAACAAATATCCCTCCTTCCAACTATAAAGAGAAGGGGAACCCCCCATCCATCTAATGTTTTCATTATCAGCAATTCCAATTATCATATTGTCTGATAAACATTGAATAGAATGTTTAGAACAGTTCTTATGTTGCCTTGATCCGCCACCCAACTTGAGTATTATTCATGCCCATATTTAAAGAGTAAAAGTCCCTTATAATTTGAGTAAAAGTTTCAGTTACTCACCAAAGCCCACACCGAACATGACGATGACGAAAGGGATGCTAACAAGGAGACTACTGAGAGAGATACCCAGGAACCCGATGATCCCTCCACATATAACCACACGTCTCGCTGTGAAGTGTTCCGCTATCATTATACTGGCTGGAGCTGGAACAAACACAATAAGTTAATCTTCTCCATCTCATTACAATAACCAGATATTTAAAGTGGTGATATGAGACATAAGATGATTTTATGATGTAATAACTTCCTAAACATGACATGACCTGACAATATTTTCACCTCACATCATACTCTACTTGTCTGTGTTGTGATCAGAGATTTTCCACAATTTGCTCAGTCAAATTTTCTTGTTGGGTATGTATTACAGGGGTAAACTTGAAGGGGTTAAGTAAAAGGAGGATGGGAGTTAAGTGGAAGGAGGATGGGAGTTAAGTGGAAGGAGGATGGGAGTTAAGTGGAAGGAGGATGGGAGTTAAGTGGAAGGAGGGTGGGGTTAAGTGGAACGAGGATGGGGTTAAGTGGAAGGAGGATGGGAATTAAGTAGAAGGAGGATGGGAGTTAAGTAAAAGGAGGATGGGAGTTAAGTAGAAGGAGGCTCAGAGTTAAGTGGAAGGAGGATGGGGGTTAAGAATAAGGAGGGTAGGGTTAAGTGGAAGGAGGGTGGGATTAATTGGAATGAGGGTGGGAGTTAAGTAGAAGGAGGGTGGGGGTTAAGTAGAAGGGGGGGGGGGGGGGTTAAGTAGAAGGAGGGTGGGGGTTAAGTAGAAGGAGGGTGGGACTGAAGGAAAAGAAGGGTGGGAGTTGAGAAGGAAATAATTCAATTCATCAATTGATAAAAAAAGTTAGGTATCAAAACATCATGGATTCAATGAGCTATACATTTTCACTACATGTTAAATTTAAAGATAAAAGCTATCAACAATTCTAGAATAAATTTTGAATAAATTCCTAAAAATAATTTGTCAGTACTTATTAACCAAACTCTTTCAAACTTTCTTAATATCCTCCTTAAGTGAAAACCACATCACCTTATATTCAATCTCAAGTTCTTTTATTCAATACAGATTAATGGGCATTGTTGTTCACTCCAAATCTTGGCTTGAGGTCATACTTCAAACAATTAAAAGGGTGAAAAATGTGAAAATATGAGAATAAGAATATGAGATATTAACAAATATGTATGTAAAGACAATTGTGGCAGGGAGAGATATAAGTATGACTTCTGGCCTTGGCTAGAGGGATATCCCTTTAGCCGAATTGGTAGAGTGTCTGCCTCTCATCCAGGTTCTCGAATCCTGGTGGAGTTTTATGCATTGTGTCAGACTTTGTTTCTGTCTTATGGAGCCACAATTTTGAAAATCATAAATCTGAAGTATTTTTAAAAATAGAAGTTGTGTTTCATGTACTCAAGTCCAGGGAGGTTACACAGTACTTTTTAGCTCACCTTTACAAAGTAAATGTGAGCTTATGTCATGGCGCTTCGTCCGTCGTCCGTCTGTCTGTAAACTTTCAGGAAAAAGACTACTCCTCCTAAACGAATCCAGATATCATTCTGAAATTGTAGTATGTTATACCCATGGTGATTCCTCACAGAAAGGTAGACGTTTCAGTTTTGAGAATCCAAGATGGCCGCCATGGCAGCCATATTGAATTTTCAATTAGATTTCAGGAAAAAGACTACTCCTCCTAAACGAATGCAGATATCATTCTGAAATTGTAGTATGTTATACCCATGGTGATTCCTCACAGAAAGGTAGACGTTTCAGTTTTGAGAATCCAAGATGGCCGCCATGGCAGCCATATTGAATTTTCAATTAGATTTCAGGAAAAAGACTACTCCTCCTAAACGAATCCAGATATCATTCTGAAATTGTAGTATGTTATACCCATGGTGATTCCTCACAGAAAGGTAAACGTTTCAGTTTTGAGAATCCAAGATGGCCGCCATGGCAGCCATATTGAATTTTCAATTAGATTTCAGGAAAAAGACTACTCCTCCTAAACGAATCCAGATATCATTCTGAAATCATAGTATGTTATACCCATGGTGATTCCTCACAGAAAGGTAGACGTTTCAGTTTTGAGAATCCAAGATGGCCGCTATGGCAGCCATATTGAATTTTCAATTAGATTTCAGGAAAAAGACTACTCCTCCTAAACGAATCCAGATATCATTCTGAAATCATAGTATGTTATACCCATGGTGATTCCTCACAGAAAGGTAGACGTTTCAGTTTTGAGAATCCAAGATGGCCGCTATGGCAGCCATATTGAATTTTCAATTAGATTTAATTAAAATGACTCCTTCTCCTAAACCAATCTAGATATCATTTTCATATTGTAGTATGTAATACCTATAGTGATTCCTCCCACAAAGGTAGACGTTTCAGTTCTGAGAATCCAAGATGGCCGCGATAGCAGCCATATTGACTTTTCAGCTGCAGATGACACATCATTATTACTAAATTTTAAGCTTTCATCAAGTGATCACTCGCACCATATAAATTCTCTAATTTGAACTTACTAATCATAATATTATCTTGAATATGGAATATTTAAGATTGTCATGCAAGTTGTTCTATATTTTTAAGTGTTTTTAAAACATTAAGATGAAAGACAAACATAATTAATTAATTTGTTTAAAATATTTATGGCAACTAGCTGCAAAAACCCAATGACATTAAACATCATGTTGAATTTTAAACAATGGTATCTCCCTTATATTCCTTTAAATACCACACAAAAGGGGTCAACCAGAGTTCAGATATTCCTGCTGAGTCCACTATGCATTTCTAATACACATCCCAATACAGGCTGCATCACAGTCTCAGCTGCTAGTCTGTTGCATAATCAACCTGACCCAATTGATATGGTAGAGCATTATGCTATATGGCCATGTGTATACAATAAGAGTTATGGAAATTAGACTTGTATTCTCATGACAGTGAAATGTTCTTTCTAAGAAAAACAACTTACACAAAATTTGTCAACAATAAGCTTTGTGTTTAGCAATCTACATAAGTTGATGTGGAAAGAGTTATTTTGCATCAGGTTCCAGTTCCTGTGTTTTACTCATATTTGTACCATTTCTATATCTAACAGAAGTTCTTCTTGACACAAAATCAATTTAGGACATAAGCTAACTATATTTTGTGAAATTATATATATTTTTCACAACAATTCATGTTCTCTCCCGTCAAGTCTTTTAATACCACACATAAGGGCTTAGCCAGAGTTCAGGTTTACATGCTCAGCACACTAGGGTGCTTCTCCAAATATACTTACACAAAGCCAAATACACAAATTGCTACACTCTCCTTAAGGATCTGGGGCTAGCAGCCCTGCCTGCTTGTATATTGCATAGTAATCCTGATCTAATTGATAAATAGAACATAATGGACTTTATGGAAAGTATATAAATTGTCTTTATGAAAAGTATACTTGTATTCTAATAATAGTAATACTTTTTACAAATAACAATTTAAACAAGTCAAGAATCAGCTTTTGTGTACAACAATCTGCACGATGAGTTAATATTAACAAGTCAAGAATGTGCTTTTATGTACAGTTATCTACATGATAAGTTAATAATAGAGGTATTTTGTATCAGGTTCCAGTTCCAATACCATGTGTTTTATAAATACCTGTAAAACTAAATGATAATTGTATCATGCTGAAGGGGTTCTGGGAACAACATGTCATCATAGAAGTCATTATTTTTCAATTAGATTTCAGGCCAAGTACTACTCCTACTAAATCAATTAAGATATCATTCTGAAAAGTGAGTATTTTTTTATATATTGATTCCTGACAAAGACGCATTTATTTTATTATCAAGAATCCAAGATGGTCAATATGTCAATTATATTGAATTTTCAATTAGATTTCATGAAATTCATTGAAAAGAGTACATTTCCTGATCAATCAAATCAATGTCATTATATTTGTATTGATACGCTTGTTGTAATATTTATCAACACTATAAATACAGTTACAAAAAAAGGTATGAATCATCTTTATCTGCGAACAGCCTGAAGCATGACTGTTTTAATGAATCTTTTTTAATAAAACATAAAATGATAAAAGTTGTTCACTCCATCAGTGGGTTACATAATTCCTGACACTTCATATATGGCAAATAACATAGCCAGTGAGGGATAAATGTACATTTTTTAATCATCTATATCTGATTACGGTCTGAACAATGATTATCTAGATAATTATAATGATCATTCAATTCAAACAAATCCTTTTCAAAAGCATTTAAAATGATTAAATTTGTTCACTCCCAACACTAACTGTAAGGTCCTTTGTTCCCATGCAATTAATTTATTCCAAATTGAAAATTTTGGTTAATGAATAACTAATTATCTTTTATTTTGTTTGTCATGCTAATAAAAGATATAATATTCATCTTCAAAACAGCATTCATTGAACAGCTGTCTGAACAATTCTTTTTTTACAAAGTCTGTCTCACCAATTCTCTCTGTTAGTTAAGATACTTCAATAAACATATTACTGAGTTGACCTCCAGATTATTTCCATTGCAAACCTCTCTTTTACCCCCACCCCTTCTACCACCCCCCCCCCCCCCCTTCCCCCCCCCCCCCCTATCCTTCCAGCCCCTCTCTTGCAACTCTCCTCTAAAGGGTATCTGTTGCATATTGCATATTGAAATGAGGGGAGGACACTCACCATATGGAATAACAGTAACTTACATAAGAGGATAAGTTACATAAGCTACATGCAGGTGCAAGAGGTCATCATAGGTCATCATTTCTAGTAATTAGCAACCCCCATGTTGCTAGCCTATTCTGACCAATCAGATTGCACTAACATATGTCAAGATTTAAGATATTCAGAAATCTTCAGTTAGAATTACATGAGACATTGACCTGGACAGTTTACTTTGGTAATTGGACTTATCACTAGCTGAATTTGTGATTTGTGTCAGAGGAATATATTCCAAATGTTTATGTGCATCATCTTTTTAGTTCTTTGGAAGTTGAGAGTGTGACTAAATGAATACTCCTAAACCAATCAAGATATCATAATGAAATTAATACAGATGCCCACATAAAAGTACCATTTTGAAGATTAAAAAGTCCAAGATGGTCACCAATTCAGCCATAGATATACAAAAAAGTTATACAAAAACCTACTGCTTGTTAACAAATCATGATTATATCATTCTTGTATTAATGTTTGTTCAAGCTCTAGTGGTTTCCAACAGAAGAATAGCATTTTAAAAGATAAAAAAATCACGATGGCAGCCATAATCAATTATCATATAAAAGATGGTTACACAATTAAACCATATTACCACATCATTAATTTTAAGGTGAGCTTCTGTACCCTCGGTACTTTTATTTTACTATTTTCCTACCTTTCAGAGTCCAAGCATGAAAATATGTAAATTTGAGTTCTGACAAAGAGATGTGTTTTAGAATTGAAGTTGTGTCTGAGACGTTGCAAGTCAATTACAGCATCACAGGTACTAGGTTCAATTTGACTTACCCGTCAGAACCCTAGTGCGAAAATATATCAATATGAGTCTACTGCCCTTATCCACGATGAGCAGAAGCCTCCTGGTGAGACTATCAAGATCAGCTGCAGGTGGCTAAAGAGTTGGACCCACAGTGTGTGTAGGTTCTTATTCACAGGCAGATTTTGATATTTATTTCAAACACTCATCAAGACAGTAAGTACCCTCACCACAGAAAGCATAGACGACCCCCGTGAGACTGAGAACCAAGGTCGCTGCTGCCATGGGTACCTGGAAGTATTCATGAAACTCCTGCAGGAGGATCCCGATAGACTTGGCAGTTCCAACCATGAAGAACAGGTTCATGAAGTGACCTGCAACAGTATGTTGGATACTAAAGATCAAATTTAAAGGGGCAGTAGCATGTTTTTCAGGTGAGAAAATAGAGCCATTGGCTCATCAGGCTTTACATTTGATTTTGATTTAGGGTGTGGCCAATGTGGTTCCCCCCTTAGTAGGGGCCTCAGGGTCATAAAATTTAAAAATTAATCCTCACTAGTCAAGGAGTCTGTACACAAAGTTACAGCTTTCTAGGCCTTATGCTTCTGGAGAAGAAGATGAAAATAGGTTTTATGGGCGTGGCCCCATATTTGGGCCAAGTTCCACTAAAGTTACAATTTATAATCCTTACTAGCCAAGGAGTCTGTACATAAAGTTTCAGCTTTATAGGCCTTATGGTTTTGGAGAAGAAGTCGAAATTCAAAAAGTTTACGGAGAGACGGACGCCGGACACCATGCCATGCCATAAGCTCATCAGGCCTTACAGGCCATATGAGCTAAAAATGTGATCCCAAGAAAAATATATATAAGCAAATGCATGACAATCTTTTTTTAAAATCAAGCCCAGCCATTCTTACACAAATGTACCATGTATCAATAAATCTTTCTCATCTCTGCAGACAGAAAAACTTGATGCATTGACGAAGATTTTTGGTTATTGCAACAAATTTTGAAGGTAAATGAACATAACAAATATTCAGAATAAATGGAAAATAATAACGCTTTATGTTACTTTATCACTGCAAATAAACATCTTTGGGGGGCTTCATAAGTATATTATATACGAGGCAAATTTCTAGGGCATAAAGTTCAATTCTTTATCCCTTGTCGATGTCTGGGAAAAATAGAGCCCTTGGCTCTGTAGCTCATCAAGCTTTACATTTGATTTTGCTTTAGGGTGTGGCCAATGAGGTTCTCCCTTTAGTAGTGGCCACAGGGTCACAAAATCTAGGATTATTAATCCTCACTAGTCAAGGAGTCTGTACACAAAGTTTTAGCTTTCTAGGTCTCATGGTTCTGGAGAAGGAGATGAAAATAGATTTTTAGGGTGTGGCCCCACATTAGGGCCACAGTTCCACTAAAGCTAAATTTTTTAATCCTCACTAGCCAAGGAGTCTGAACACAAAATTTCAGCTTAATAGGCCTTATGGTTCTGGAGAAGAAGTCGTAATTCCACAAAGTTTATGGACGGACGGATGCCGGACACCATGCCATGCCATAAGCCTATCAGGCCATATGAGCTAAAAATGTGATCCTAAGAAAAAAATATTGTACCAATTGCATGACAATGTTTTTTTAAAATCAAGCCCAGCCATTCTTACACAAATGTACCATGTATCAATAAATCTTTCTGATCTCTGCAAACAGACAAACTTGAAGCGATGACGCAGATTTTTGGTTATTGCAACAATTTTGTAGGAAAATGAACATAACAAATATTCAGAATAAATGGAACATAATAACACTGTTTCATTATCACTGCAAATGAACATCTTTGAGGGGCTACATAAATAGTTTACGAGTTGCATTTTAAAAGTTCAATTTCTAGGGAATAAAGTTCAATTCTATATCTCTAGTCAACATCAGGGGAAAATGGCTTGGGTTCATTTGAAACTGAAGCAGGGGGAAATAAAAAACAAATTACTTTTATTCTTGGCCTTATCAATATAACTGCATTTTTAGCATAAATTTATTAATGCTTATAAGGACCAAAGAATAGAATGTTTTTTATCTGTCAATAATCCTGTATTTCCAAATCCAGATTAGATTATTTCTAATTTATGTGATTGTCATCCCGTTCATTATGCATTTTATACATATCAAATATGACAGTAAAGTCAACAGTTATTTGCAAATACTATTAACATAAACCATATCCTGGGAGATGAATGCATAATGTGTTTAAGGTCAGTTTCCCACGCCAGGTAGGTCAAATCAGTTTACCTGTGCACAGGTGTTGCCGATTGAAAGTTGATCAGGTACATTTCAGTAGATCAATTTGTATCAACAGCTTGTACAAATGTATAGGAAGTAATAAATAACCAGCCATTAGTCTGAAGGTATCATCAAGCCCTCATGAACATGCTTTGTAATCTTCTAAATAACACAGAAAGCCTTAATGACCTCTTTGCTAAAGAGTATTTATTTTGTACCTAGGTGCTTTATTTTATGATGTGTCATTAATCATTATAGGTTTATGTCATGATGTAACGAGGAGGTACGATTGGTAGCAGGCACCTGAGTACCATATATTTGGTGTGTTTAATATCATCATTATCATCATTGTACATAATAACTCATACTTTGTGTCATCTATCTTAATGATATGATTTAATGACAGGTTCTCTATTATAATATTTACTTCAGGCATTATGGTACATTATAATATTTGCATAATATGTAACTATTGTATGTAATGCCTAATATCATATCTCATTTTATACATTCATGTGTTACCTTACATTCTGAATTGTGTTTACAAGCATTATTTTATCTTATATAATTTATATGCATGTAATGAATGATGTATCACATATCTAATTTGCATATATCTACATTGTATTTTATGGATTGTTTCAGGGTGTACAAAACTACTGTTATTGTTACCGCTGTACCTTGGTATCTCCACATAGCACGAATAGTATGTGAATAAACTCCATTCCGAACCCAAGCAGCCTTTGGTTTTCCATTGACCAAGTGAACCCTGCTACACATTGGTTACCTAAAATTCATTATTTTTAAATACACTTACTTGTATATATATACTTTTGAGCATTAAAAATTTAATGTTTTGTTGAGTTGTGGTATACTATGAAGTCAGTGGCAGGAAAACCAGCACTAGTGGTAAGCGTATTTATCTTCAGATCAAAAGGTCTGCTTAGGTTCGAACCCGCTAGGCGCTCAACAATTTTGTCTGCAGTAGAGAAATGCATGCAATATGTTTTGGGTGTAATGCTACACTAAATTTCAGCGTATATCCACTCATATGCAATGCATAACCACACTCATGTTGTTAGCTTTCTCTAAGCAATAATACTAGCTGCTGTGATATAAGTAAAATACTCTTGAAAGTGGCCTTACCTCACATCAATGTACTTATCTATGTAACTGCAACTTTCAGCATTTATATAGGAAAAAATATCCATCACCAAAATAATTTAAATCTTGTTTGTTTACGAGGCATAATCAGACATGCATGCATTCCCATTAGGGTCTTCATCAATTAATGGATTTACAACAATAGTTCAGTTCAGGAAAGTTTGTCCACTTTACATACAATTTAAGAAAAATAATGAAATGATTTGCCACTGGCATTATCTCATCTTCCTTTTTCAAAAACACAATTGTTGAATGATAGTTCCTACCTCCAGCAATCACCCAGGCCCATCCCCTGTCCACCGGCAGTTTGCTGGGTCCTGTAGCGTCAGCCATCTTGTACCAAGCTGTCCTCGGTGTTGAGCAGCCCTGTTGCGATATTGACAGCTTTAGTCAGATGATATAACCGCACTAGGCAGTTTATTGGATATGTTGAGAGAAGGGTCATCATTTATGTTTTCCAATGCAAAAACAAGCATCATCAGAGTGCTTTAATTGATTCTAATTTAGGAAAGTCTAAACAACACGAATCATGTATCCCTTTTAAGATCTGTTACCGCTTGATCATTTTTTAAATATGCAGTTGCATAATTTTGGAATGCTTTAGTGGGTGATTCATCACCAGCCACGTTGGTTTAACACTTCCCTCTCCCCCTTTCAATATTCACAATTTCACAAATCTTACGTAAGGAGGGTAAAATAGACATTCATATGCTCATATATGATACTGATGCCTGCCTACACTTATCAGTGTATCTGAATTACCTGACACCTAATGTGTATACCGGTATTATTAAGTGTAACTTTGTCGGGTTATTATAAATGGAACACCACAAAACTGACAAGGACACATTTACTATACACTGTCCTAATTTGTCCTCTTTGAACTAGATCTAAAAATTGTTGAGATTCAAAATGACATTCAAGCATTTACATAACATTGTAATGCAATATGTAGATGCTTTTCTAATCTCCAAAATGCTCAGGCAAAAAATGATTCATTTGATCACAGACATCTATTTTTCAACTTATTGAGACACATTCAATAATCCAAATAGTATAAAAACATTTAAATAAGTACCCAACTTGGACATAGAAATTATGTTCAAGCTGAACCCATAGTTTTTAGATTTAGAATCTGTAAAACTGGGTCCTCAAAATATAGATGACACTACACTCTATAAGTCCCTGGGTATCCTAATTCACCCCCTAAACTCCCCCCATCCCCCACCCCCCATCCCCCAACCCCCACCCCCCATACAGAGACAATTGTACCTACCATATACTAGTCTGTCATCCAGACCCTAAAGCAAAATATTCAATTGACGACAAACATAGTCTAGAAAAATTATAGCAAGTCTAGATGCCTTAGCTCTCCTTGTTGTTTTACTATTTGTAATGTTAGTAAAATGTTGTTGATAATGGAAAAACTTATTTCTGAGACTAAATGTTAGTCTAACCGTATACCTACCTAGTGCTAAAAAAAACAAGACCTCAAAAGAGTTCCTATTCTATTGTTGATATACCATATTTCCTCTAATTTGGCCCGGGTCTCAAATAAGGGCCAGGCCTCAAATAGCAGCCATGGGGTTAAGGCACTTTAACTTGAATATAGGGCCTTTATCAGGTGGTATGAATAAGAGCCGTGGGGTAAGACGCTTTAAATGATAATAAGGGCTCAGGCCCCTATTGGAGCAGTCTAAGTAAACCTAGCTTCAATATAATCTGTTTCACTCCTATACTGAGTCTAGAAAGCCTTAGTCAATTCGATATGTGGGCTGACGCAACCCTCTACTAGGCCTTTCTAGACTCAATATAGAAGTGAAACATACTATTGAGGCATTCTAAATGCATACATATTGTAACAGATGGCAAATATCATAAACAAAATTACAAACAGTATTGTTGCTCTCCTGTAGACATCACATAATTATCTCATATTTCTAAACGATTACGGTAAGTTACATTCCTAACAGAGAAAGATAACTCTTCTTGTCATCCGCCACTTATTTTTTAGCAAGGAAAATAAACACAACTGTACTTCAATAAACAGGTTATCCAAATATGAACAAATAATTGACATTTTATGCACCAATAATTACTCACATATTACCATTGTAATGAAGTCTAAAATTATTAAACATGAATTAAGGCAAATGTGAATACACAGAAATAGCTTTGATATCTGTAGTTTATATTATTAACCCTTATGGTGCCACTGACAGGTATTGGAGTCACAAATTCATTTTATTGATTCAGTTCCAATTCCTGATCTAATGTGATGATAATGATGGTTCTTGTTACACTGACATTTATTTGGACAAGTTCTGTAGGAAACTTGACACATGAAGCACCTGCACATATGAGGAAATATGAAGAACCCTTTTTCAAAACGATGATTTAAAAGGCAAAAGTAATGCATTTTTTAAAAATGAAATTTTTTTTGATGAAACTTAACAAAGATATTCATTTATTTCCAATGAAAAATTTACATGCATAAAGTACTTATCAAATGTTCAATAATCCTTGTAAGAAAAATAGATAAATAATAATTTTCATTGGCTCTGTTACTCCCATCGGGTTCAATCAGACTTTGGTTTGAATCAATGCACCATGAGACATTAAAACGTGATCTAGATCTCATTCTGGGTTTGTTCCATATCAAGACACTTCATCCACATTTCACTCAGAACTCCCAGCTGTCAAAATATCCACATGTTTAGGTAAGGAGCTTGACTTGGAAGATGTCTTGAAATTAGCGTTATTTAACTGGCTATATTATAATATAATAATAATGTGCATACTTATATTGCGCCTTTTCCAAGTCCTAAGACATGCTCAAAGTGCTACATTATTACCCGGAAGGAGTGTACTTTCACAGCTGCTACTAAGCGCTAATCACGACCATGTAGGTCAGTACATCCAATTTTCAGGTACTCATTTAACAGCTGGGTGGACTGCGTGCAATGTGGATGAAGTGCCTTGCCCAAGGACACAACACAGGATGAGACCCAAGTCACAAATTTTTGGTGTCTCCACCGGGATTCGAACCGCGTGAGAGGCCAGCACGCTAACCACTACACCACTGACCTCCACACTGTGAAGCGCCCCTAGCAAACATTCTGTGTGGAACAGATTAATAAAGCATTTAGCCTCTTTCATCTCATTTAATAATACTATTACTACTATGCTTAGTATTTAACACAATTTGTTTACAAATAGAACAAGAAAAGAAACAATGTTGAAACAAACATCGACCTGATATTGTCACTACTTACCTATCCACTTGTACTACTCGTTCTTTTCGTCTTTGCAGAAAATTAAGTGTACCACATGCTGAATCTTGCCGGGTGGATGTCGTTAATAAATACTTGATACCTGTTTACTGCAGAAAGCTATCCCACGTTTGACCTGACCTGATTTCAAACACCGGTTCCAGTTCACTGAACCGGTTCCAGTCCCTGCGTCATCCTGATGGTTGATGCAGGAAGGGAGGTAACTCTTCCTTAAAGAAGTGATTTTACATTACTAAATGTAGCCTATAAGGTTCGCAACCATTGTAATGTTTTCGGCGTGTTGACATTACAACTTTAAACAAACCTTAACGTCTCTGTTGGATTGTTTTTACTCATTAATTGGTTACAAGTATTGCAATGTTTAAAGGGACAGTAGCACGTTTTTAGGGGGAATATAAGGTGATGTTAGTGAAAATAAATGGTTCCAATTGAAAGACACTGTTAAACTAAATGAAGCAACAATAAATCCAATAAACATTGTAAAGTTCAGCCATGCGATTCCTTTTTCTTTTACAAAATGTATTTAAGGTGTCTACACAAAAATGTCTGCCTTATGTGAATTTTTAATTTCTTCTCTTACAAATGGGTGATTGGTTTGTGTAATGAGATTTTTTCGCTATCCAAATACATGTAATACATTTAGGATTAACGTAAAATTATCAGTTATAATTTTGAAATATAAAACTGTCAAAAAACGTACTACTGCCCTTTTAAAACCTTCCGTTGACTTCTTTGAATGGCAGTTTGGAAGTTGAAATTATTCGGTATGACAAGTATTTTTGTGGATATAGGCAACAAATTCTTTATTCTAAGGTAGGCGTTCAGGCGTGAAGGCGTAGGTACTAACGTCGTTTTCAATCAGTGATGAGAAAAAAGAAGAAGTTTATCCACAACTATTTGCCATTCCTCTTTTTGAGACAAAAAAGTAACCATCAATGTATATTTGATATAACATTTATCTATTCCCGCATGAAATAATACTTGAAGGGATTGACCAATAAGCTCCGAGGAGCTTTTATGGCCGATTCAAAGCAACTACATATTTTTTTTAAATATTTATAAAAACAAATTTTAGATCTTTGTCAAATCGAAATACAACGTATATTTCCAACGCGAACACAAGATGTACTTACCGTAATAAAATATAGTTTAAGAAATTTCAGAAAATTCAAATGTGTCTATTTCTTACAATTCATCCATCTGCAGATAACGCATCTTAATTTACAAGGAGTGAAATATGCCTATCCAAAAGCTTTATCCACTTGTTCCCTATAAATCCAAGGTCTACTATATATATGCAGTTACTTATGTAAAACATAAACGTAATGAGAATATTCGAAAGTTAATACAAACTTCTACATTAAGGAAATTCAAGATGTCAAGATAGTTCTAGTTTGAATTATACAGCAAGTGCTATGTAAACGCAATTTAAGTGGTTTTTAATTTTTTGGTAAAAGATATAATTTAGTGTTTCTAAAAACAACTCTTCATTGACATTGGAATATACCGTATTTCCTCTAATACAACCCGGGCCTCCATTACAACCCGGGCCTCGAATATAACCCCGGGGGTAAGGGGGTGCTTACATTAATACAACCCGGGCCTCGAATAGAACCCGGGGGGGGGGGGGGGGGGGGGGGGGGGGGGGTAAGGGGGTACTGAACGAAATAGAACCCCGGGGTTGTATTCGAGGAAATACGGTATTTCAGAATCAGTAAAGAAGCATCATGCGTTGCAAATTTCCAAAAGTTAAAACATTATAGGAGTCATGTCAGTGGGGTTGTTTTATTTCTGACCCTGCATATTGAAAACGATTTATTTACGAAAACAGTAAACAGATAACAATTCATTATAACGACTGTACATGTATATATGTGTAATGAAATCGTTCTAAATGCATCAAATGGATTTTGTAATTCTGGATAAATTTTAACCAAATAAGGTATGAACTTTCTTTTACACATAACTATACAAATCAGATTTCACAGCATGTAGCTAATCTCACACTCAGACTGTAGTTGATATTTTTGGACCTAACATAACCTCAATAAAAACAAGTCTAGATCTGCAGTGGAACAGCCATTTGTCTGAGGAAATGAAATAATCTTTAAAAAAAAAAATTTTCAGAGACTTTTTTTAAGTCCAAGTCTGTACCAAAATTGCAAATATATATTATAATGTTTGATATGAAGTTTTCTTATTAGGATCAAGGATACATTGGTTTAGAGTCTCTACACAATAGTTTACCTTACCTGTATGATTGTTAGTTCTTTAAAGGGTTCTTAACGTTTTTTTATCCCTGTTGCCATCATAACGCCACAAAGAATATAGAATTTAGATCATATCTTACATAACGTTGCATATTAAATTTTCACGAGTAGTTCTCAAAGTAGTAGAAAGTATACTTTCTACAATTAAAACAGGATCACTGTCTCGGCCCATTGGCTTAAAAAATAACAAATATTCAATTACAGAATTTCTTTAAAACCCCGTTTTTACTATGATAATAATAGGATATTTATCAGGCACACATTTCCATCCACTAGCGCATGCTCAAGGCGCAACCAATATTATTACCCTGGTCTAACTCAAGTAGTGACATATCTGTCGCTAGAAGGTCACCTTCAACACAGCTCTTACCAGGTACCCATTTCCTACTGGGTGAACAGAGACACATTTGGGATAAACTCTCTTGCCCAAGGTGCTAACAAAAGCCTCTCAACTTGTGTCTCAGTGTGGGGCAGGGAATCAACCCTTCAACAGTTATTCAGCAATGAGCGGGTAATCCACTCAACAAGCGAGCCGCCCCGTTGTTGCTGAACTACTAGTATACTGATAGCAGTGCACAGAACCACGTGCCGCCACTATAGAGCTGTGATTATTCCAAATTATCGCGAACAGGAATCATCAGTAGACAAATCGTAATTATTTCTCGAAAATCGTAATTATTTCTCGAAATTCGTAATTGATTTCTATTTTGAGTCTATTTCATTTTTCCAATTCGTGGCATTCGTTTCGTAAATAGTTCTTGGGAATTCGTGGCTTATAATTTTGGTAATTTTATTAATAAACGTTCCTGTATTGGATGAGGTTCATCAAAAGCGACCATTTATCATGAATATTCATGAATAACACCATCTCATGATAAATAAATATATAAACTTTTTTACCAAATGAGAAACATCCACTATTCTAAAAATGACTCCTAAAATGGAAAACGGTTCCAAAAATGATATACTCTTAGTCCCTGGACTTTCAGTTTTGAATGCTTATGTAAAAGCCCTGACGTCGATTACGCTTGTACTTAGGCTTGGCTTCAGTCATACTTCCCGCCAAGCTTTCTTCTCTCAGGTTTTACAGTCCCTCGCTGTCATGCTTTATCCTTTACATGAAACATCCGAATGTCTACGTGATGTAAACAAGAATTTCTAATTATTACATTATGATTAACAAGCGATAAGGAGAAATAATATCTGTCATCCTCTCACCCCTAAGTGTCCAATGTCATTCTAGCTTGACCTTTGACCTTAGCAAGGGTGTAATCTGCAGCAAACTTGTTTCGACAATATTCAATCGGGTCCTTCACTCTCATAAGCAAGGGCTTTTCACTTTATTCAATCGGGTCCTACACTCCAATAAGCAACGGCTTTTCATCAGATGTAAAGCCTGTGTACATTGCGTTTGTATAGACGACTTGACATGAAGATCATTGATGCATGGAGAGTTTGTGTCACAAGCTATATACAATAGTGTCCGAGAAACTCTTATTCATAAGAAATATCTGTTGGACGGTGACCTGGGTCCTTGAATCGAGTTTGGTAAGTTTGATTATTTTATTACGTGCTGTGCAGACATGTTATAGTTTCAAATCACTTCAATGTTGAATGTAGGAAAGGTTGTGGCTCATATACAGATGAGATGCTTATATCATATCTGATGCAGTGCATAATGAATAAGGCAGTTGGCAAAACGTTTCAGGGAGGCCTAAACGATTATCTAGGTGTAATAATGAAAACATATCCTCAGGATTTAGTTGAAGAGATCTCGATGTTTAATTGACACTGAAGGCCGGCTAACACTCACTTGCAAGTTTGTACTCGCCATTTAACTTATTGCTAAAGACTTTCCCTCAATAAGTTCAACTATCGACCATATACTGATACTTCATTATTCAACCAATATTCCTTTCTCTTTGAAACAAAAACTTTTCGAAAGAACTTTATTCTTCTTTTTGATATTAGCGTTAAGACTCCTACTTCAGGATATGAAGATAGAGAATCTATAAACCCCTGTAAACACTCAACTGTGTCGGAGAATATTACAATATCGTCAGCAAACGTGAATGACATTACTTAACACAGCGATCCTCGAGAAAATTAATTTAAAACCTTTAACACATGACGGAAATGATATACGGGGGAAGACCTCACGCTGCATAAAACAAGACTAGCCTTTATGAAATTCATTTTACAACCATTACACAGCTTGGATATTTATACAACGTTCATTACACCTGTCAAGGGAATCGAATGCCCTTATTAAATTTATATATCTTTATTTGAACCAAAGTTTTCACCAATTACTCAATCTAATTGCCTTTCCAATTGCAGGCACGGCTCTCTCCCAGGCCAGTTAGTAAACCGTACACTCAGTGTTACGTCCATGTAAGTTAATGCTGAGGAATATATGGATGACAACTTCTTTGTTCATTTTATGCCATACAATGAACAAAGAAGTTGTCATCCATATAATGCTGAGGAATATATGGATGACAACTTCTTTGTTCATTATATGCCATACAATGAACAAAGAAGTTGTCATCCATATATTCCTCAGCATTATTGTCATTCCAACTTCTAAAATGCCTTTCAAAGAAGTAATCCATGAAAGTTGCTGAAAATGGACACTTTTCAAGTCATTAGTGTAGCCTCATTACCCGTGTCCAACGGGACAGTCTTACATATTTGAGCTTTAAACGTAATGTTTAGGACTTCCTGTCGTGATTGTTACTCAAATACTAATACCCCATCTATACGGCAACATTAGCTCATATGTGAACTTCTCATATATGAGTAAATCAACTCACGTGAGCAAATGCAAATTGCTATGCGTTTATGGTTCGTTTTAAGAACCCTTTGTATACCCGAAGCATAGACACATACTTTGTCATTTCATCGATAGCCATGCAGCTGATCAGACTGAGAAGACTTCGCAAATTCCCGTATTTCATTAGTTTGGGTTTATATATATATATATATATATATATGCACTGTGCGTTTATTCTTTATAGAGTAGTATCACAATTTCTTTCTCCTACCCGTAGCACATGAATTTGTACCCGCCCTCTACCAGGTGCGATTTGTTCTGGTAGCAAAATTTTGACATGAGTAAATGCGTCTATACGTCCACAAATACACAAGTAAGTAAAATTTGCGTATATGCAAAAACTAGACACTTATATAAATGTTGCCGTATAACTGGGGTGCAACGGATGTCAGTAGTTCTCAAAGATTTTGCGTTAAAATGTATTAAATGACATTCAACACTGAATCTTAACTGTTGTCGAGACTTTGTACATGAAGCATTAAAAGGACAGTAGCACATTTTTAGGGGGAATATAAGGTGATGTCGGGAAAATGAAAATTAATGGTTCCAATTGAAAGACAATGTCTTTAAGCTAAAATGAGAAGTAATAATTCAAATATATGATGTAAGGTTAGCCGTGCGATTCCCTTATCTTACACAAAATAAATTAAAGGTGTTCCCAAAAAATTGCCGCCAATGGATTTTTGGGTGAATCTTCATACATTGTCCTCTGACTTTGGATCATTGACTTGTATAATGAGATTTTTGACACTGTAAAACCAATATATTCAACATTAACTTACAATTATCAGTGAAAAATTTAAAAACAATATTATCAAAAAACGTGCTACTGCCCCTTTAAGTGACCATGTCGGTATGAAAGTATGTATACTACTCGACCAAATAAATGCTTATAAATACACTTACTTACGAAACACATTAATTATTACTCCGCGAAAAATGTATTGTCTGTTAATGATGAAGTTAAGTTAAATAATATTTTTTAAAATTTCATGTATGTAACGCTCTGTAAATATGAAATGTAGATTCGGCCTATGACCCCAAAAGGCATTTGAGTGACGTTTCAATGAGAAAGGTTCCGATGTAAGTCGTGAATGCAATACTGGTATTTTTTAAACTCTATTCATAACATTATCATTTATAGCAGATTTGTAATCAGAAAACATAAAGTAAGTTAATCAAATGTAAACAAAAGTATGTGAACAATTTAAAAATGTGAGATTTGTTTATGAATTAGTCATGTTGAACACTTGATGTTTTGAGATTTATATTGCTATATTTTGAAAAGTTTTTTTTATTGAAACATATTTATTTCTATGGAGAAAAGGATTGGACACAATATATCCAACTAAGTATAAAGTCCAGCCAATCATGACACGACACGACACGACCCGACACGACCCGACCCGACACAACATAAACATAACAACATGACATGACATGACAGTTCTCAAATGATCCTTAAACGAACAAAATAGCTAAGATGTTCTACTTTTTTTAACGGAAGCTGTTACTAGTCATACATTTATAACGTTCAGGGAAGAAAAATCATAGTTTCATTATTATACATTTTTACATACGTCCAAAATGTTAAAATTACCTCTGTGTTTCTAATATTTTAGGTATGTTTGCAAGGTATGTAATCTCACATCAGATGTAAATATCACATGCTTAGGTTGAATTTTTTAAGTTCACTGACAGTGACATCCTGTTTTACTGTAGGTTCAGTTTAATTAATGGAAATGGGGTTGTTCCAATAATGTTCAGCTTATTTTGAGTACAGTTGCACATGGTACTGAACAGTATTTCGTGTTATACCATTTTGTATTGCGCACAATGCCTAAGTCTTTGGTACTGAATGATTTTTTGATAGAAATGGGCATACAAACTGACTATTAGATGGAAAACAACTAAAAGGTTTTGGTTACATTTGGCACAATAAAGAATTTGGAATACATACCAAAAATTAATAAAATCATTCACTCAAAGACTTACCATATTTTTTTCAAAATTGGCAGGAAAAATATCCCTTTCGAAATGTTACAATTTAGTATCCATACCGAATACTTCCCATCTTGTTTAAACGTTAGAAATATAGAGAATGTCTAGCATGTTTTCGATGGTCGTCTGTTTATTGAGGAAGGAAGATATCTAAATGTACGTAGAGAAGAAAGATTCTGTCAGTGATGCCATTTAAAATGAAATTGAAGACGAATACCATATCTTACTTGTATGTCCTTTTTAAGATTACATCCGAAACAAAATAAAGAAGCATATTATCTATATCCAAATATACTGGAATTTATAGACCTGCTAACCAGTTTAAATAATAAAGAAATTGAAATCCTGTCTATGTACATATTCTAGCACAATCTGGATTTTTCGCCTTAAACCTTCTATTTCTACAATTATTGTCATCTTTGTGATCCTACATTACGCACTCAAATACCTTCTGAAAATTGCTTGTATTATGGGCCGATGGCCTCTGTACTGAATAAAACTGTCTGTCTGTCTGTCTGTATTAGATCAGTTCGGACCAACAACTCATCAATTACACCAGCAATGGTATAGGTAATCAGCCTCGCGAAAATAGCAAACACCTTTTATTCCAATGGGTTTGCATAATTACATTATAAACTCTTTTGCTTGTTAATTAGTAATTATTATGGCGTAATAGGTTATCATACTCATAAAGGCAAGAGAGTGTTTATCAATGATAGACTAATAAAAAGTTGATAATTATTGTAATTGGATTGTGGAAAATGTTGGAAGAGCATAACAAAAGAAACACATTTAATTCAAGTTTATGCATTGATATAATTTTTATGTTTTCTTAACTCTTCTTGTAACAGTTTTTATAGTAATTGTATATCAATGTGTATTATCTGACATACTGCAAATAAACAACCAGCAAACCAAACAAAATGTTTATTTCACTCCTGTGCTGGTATGGAAGCCACATTGTACTCAAGAATTAATATTCGTCTATTTCAGATCATAATATTTGTCAGTAAAACCATTTTATAATTTGAAAATAAAACATATTAATTTGGCACCTTGCTATAAGGAATCTAACAATATATTATCTGCAAATGACTTTTTAATCTTGTATATGTTGGAAAGGTCTTCTGATGAAAGCATATGTAATTTATTCTTCTTCGAGAGGAATTGGTATTTAATTTGTCATAATTTGTCACCAGGAAAAATATATGGTTTTACAAGAGTTTTAATTTTGTTTACCTCAGGTAAACAAAATTAAAACTTTGTTTACCCCAGGTAAACAAAATTAAAACTTTGTTTACCCCAGGTAAACAAAAATTAAAACTTTGTTTATCTCAGGTAAACAAGGATTAAAACTTTGTTTACCTCAGTTAAAACTGTCTACCATTAGTTATGCTAATGAACCCGTTTTTCTGGTCTAGCAAATGAACAGGATCATCATGATGTTTAACAAGCATTTAACAGCAAAGGTCAATGAAGAAGATTGATGCAGAATATCAGAATAGAGAAAGGAATACAGTAGGTTTTTTAACTACTCAATCGTGGTAAGGTTTGGACTGACATAGTTATTGAAGGACACGAACCACGACATCTTGATAAAGTAAGGAGTCAAGTGGTGTCAACAGATAAGCTCTGAACGCACAAAACGACTAAATAACGACATATGTTTTAAACATATTTATTTCACAAATGGTGTACATATTGTGAATGGGATCGGCCAACAAGCTGACAGTGCTTATATCAAGGCCTCTCCCTTGAACATTTTATCAATACATGTTTAATACATACAATCACATGAACAAAATATACAAATATGCGACATGGTTAATATTTTTACCAGCATGATGAAATTTCATAATATGTAGTAACCTCTAAGCAAGGCATATTATTTTAACAGTCTTATTTAAATCTTAAAGTTTCAGAAATGTAGTCGTGTACAGATTGTATAATATGTTGATTTGTAGTTGCGGATTTTTCTTTGTTGCCATAAAAGATTGATTTCAGGTCATATCCTTTAACATAAAAATATTTGTTTTGTCGGATATCATTATATAACGGGCATGTAAAGAAAAAGTGTACACAGTCCTCAGAAAAGTAGCCACATGAACATGAGGGTGAATTGGAAATATGTCTATTATATTTATGATAGTTAAGGTCACTACAACCTAGACGGAGTCTACAGTGAGCTATTTGTGCATGTCTTTGTCCAAAATTCGTGTCGAAATAGTAATTGTTAAAAATAGTAGTATTTATTGACCTTTTAAAGCTGCTGACTGAGTCGCTAAGTCTTTGTTCTTCTGTTAGGGAGTTCCATTCTTTAACAACAGAGGGTAAGAATGATGAAGAGTGTCTAAGAGTATTACACGAAATAGTCTGCAAAGAATCCAGGTTTCTCAAGTTGTAAGGGTTATTTACAGAGACACTATTTGGAACTAGATCTGAAAGATAGGATGGAGATAATGTGTAATACATTTTATAAAACAGACACAATTTCTGTCTTCTACGCCTATTACTTAGAGAAGTAAAATTTGTTTCTTTGTATAACTTATTATGACTCGTGCCCCTTACAGCTCCACATATAGACCTTAATGCATCTAAGTGAAGATTTTCCAAGAGTTTTGCTTCATGTATAGTGCAATTGTCCCATATGTTTGAACAGTAATCAAAAATAGGAAGAATAAAAGATTTATATAATATTTCAAGAACGACATATTCATTAAGTTTATTGCGTTTATACCGTGCATGAATATAATTATTTATTGCGTTATACAGTGCACGAATATAATAAATTTGTTGCGTTTATACAGTGGATGAATATAACATTTTACCCTGGTCCTTGAGATTAATTAGTGTCATGTTAGATTACCCGCAGTCAGGTGTTGTTATATAATTAGCAAGAACAGCGCATATTGTCAAACTTACCCGTAGAGCAGGTGGGACATCATGCATGTCTGTATATGTAATTCCCCCCGCTGTTGGTGATGAGTTTCACTACTTTTTCAGATGTCAATTAAGCCCTTCATCAGCAGCGGAAGCTGTATATTTCTCAATACTTTAATACATGGCCCAATTTCTATACATTTAAAAGATTATTTTGCTCCAAAACTGCTAAGAATCTAAAGAACTTATCAAAGTTTATTGTATGTATTAACAATCTGGTTGCAGTTTCACGTAAGTAATCTTATATTTTCACCATTAGCTTAGAATCATGAATTTATATTATATGTTTATGTCATATATTCATGTCATGTTTTCAAATGCGATCTTGTTGTATGTATGTATGTATGTACATATGTGTATACTAGAATTATGTATGAATATTATATTGTCACTATTTATAGTACCCTAACGCCATCTTGGTGTACTTATGTATAAATGTGTGTATTATGTTACTCATGTACCACCGCTGGTGGGTATTGAGCAATAAAAACCTTGAACCTTTGTTCAAATACTCTTCCTGGGGATTTGATGTGACGCCGCCTTACACAAATAGCGGTATTAACTTCAGGAGTAGGACATCAGGTATTATTGTTCTCTATTGAAATTGGAAGTTAATTCGGTAAGGATCACACACGGATTTATGGTGTTTCGGGGAGCAGCTCATTGTTCATAATTGATTTGTCGATTGTTTGGTCATTTTTTATTTTATTTACACTCAGGTCGCGAACTGTGATATCAAAATAAATCCCCCTCCTCCCATTCTATTTCAAATTCTAAATAAATTATATTTATTTTTTAACCACTTTAGAACCTTTTTAAACTTTACTTGGGTCTCTATGCCCTTTTCTAAATTTCATTCCCCCTTGTTTTTGGAAATAACTAAGGCATAGACACCACGTCGGCGAACTCCAACCCAGCAACAACAACTGTGATATTTGAAATAGAGAAAATTGCAGATTTGTGAAGCATGAGATGACATAAACGAATTTGAGAAAATCAAATAAATACAATATGACTTCCAATAGGCCTAGTGCACTTATTTATGTTTGAATTCGTTAATTATATTTTCCCAAAATATCGCTAAGCATATAATTTAACCCAGTTCTGATTAATTAATGATTCTTTCACTTTGTACATACATGGTCTTCTGTAACACTAATAAGGGTTGATAAAAATTTCCATTTCAAATTTAAAACACGTTTATTTACATAAGGAATGACACTCATTGTCAACGTCATTTAGATAACAAATATAACATTTATGGGTATTTTTTCCGTTATCATGTTTCAATTGGTAAAATTAATAATAATAATAATTATAATAATAATAGAATAGTTTATTTCTGTGTCATGTTGTTTAGATTATACATTATTTACACATAGATAAAATTTTATCAACAACCAGGCCTCATGAGGCCTAAAAGACACCAAGTATAAAATACATATTATAAAATCACACAAGTAAAATCGCACAATAAAAATCACCTTGACACATTACATACATTACATACCTATACGCACCCCTACGTTAGTACATTAGTATGTTAGCAAATAATGGTGACTTGATAATGAAAATAAAATAAAGCTTTCTATACAAATTAATAAGATGTTCAAACAATTTCGAAATATTTTTTATGACGTTATTAATGGTACCTTTTGATGAGTTCTCTCGGGCAGATACTAATTTTCTAATTTCACTATTATTTTATTAAGTCAGGATTCGCAATTTGACGGAATGCTTATCTTTATTATATCCGTATATATCTTAAACCAATTTTGTTGAATGTATGTTCAATAACACTTATTCACTTGTGCGTGTGGTAAGGGTGGGCGATATAACCGAATCTAGGAAAAAAAGTCACAGGAAAATAATGACGTTTAATCAAAAACGTACTATTTTAGGGAGATGGTTTTACGTTTTTTTTTCAGATTTTACATACTTGTGTTTTTATTATAAATTGTCCCATTTCCACACTTATTCTTCTTCACGAAAACATTGAAAATAGATTTTGGACACTGGATGACTCTTTGACCATTCGATTTTATCACACAGCAAGTAACTTTGTCTAACTATTATTATTTTTAAAAACAGTGGTTGATATTTTATTCTTTAAATCGCTTCTATTATAAAGAATAAAATCGACGGAAATCTATCTCTTCAGAACGTTATTGCTGTATGGCATCATTTGATTTTTATTGGAAAATAGAACGACTTTGGGTTTCTTTCCGGTGTTATATGAGTCATTCTCAAAAGATGCAGCTTTTTTGTGTATAAAAGACCAAAAAAACTAAATAAGAATTCTAGATTTTTTCTTTCACAAATGGTAAGGTACATTTTTAAACATAAGATTTCAAATGTATTTGAGGCTTAATTATGTATGATATCTTAATTAACACTTATTACACTAATGAGGATGAAGAGACAATGTCTTTCCAGTAACGATAGTTATGCTTGTGTGTTTTCTTTAAAAAGCATTTGTATGTAAAGATGTTGCATTGTAGTATCTGCCTTAGCATATATGTTGTTACTCAAATGTAAAAAGAAAAATATCAAGCAATATTTTCATATGATCAACACGTGTACACCAAGTCGGTTGAAAAAATTAAGCATGTTGATTCTTACAAATTCTCTTTATATCCTATCAATTGACCTCAACATAAAGAATAAAATGAAGATAGCTATAAGAGATCATGTGATCAAGTTTTAATTTGTTTGGAAATTTTTTGGACAAGTATTTTTAACTTTAAGGTAATAAATCAATTACGTTTTGGTCATGTTACATGAAAGACAGTTCTGTTATTCCAAAGACACAAATTGTTATTGGAAAGAAAATGCTTCAAATAAGTACGAAAGTTTGTTTAATGAAACATATATATGTGACCTCTTTGCACAAGGCAGGTAGGGTTTATGTTTCTCACATCAGATCCTCAGAAAATTTTACTTATTATTTATCTAATACTTTACTTAAACAGGACAAACAAATTGTTCTGCTTGTTATGTTAAAGACATTGACTGTTACAGGAAAGACAAAATATTATCACTTGTTGGCGTAAAGAAATCTTGCCAATTTTGAAAAGTTTCATCGAAATCTTATATTTTTTGGGTTTTTTCCTTACATAGTCATGCCACATAAATGATGTACAAATAAATACCATTGCTGATATTGCAATATTAAAAAAAACCAAAAATTATCTGGCTATATGCCATATTTCAGCATTGTTCACCAATGCCGTCTTTCAAATAACAGTCTTAAGATATAAATTTGATGATATGTGGCTAAAACACAGACCTCTTGGTAGAGCAAAAGGCATAGTTATTCCATACATTTAATGAAAATTTGAATGCACAGACAAATAAATTCCCAAATTAAGTATTAGTTTCTTGGATGTCTTTTACAGTAACACAGTATGTCTTTCATGTAACATCTATATACCATAGACTTAAAATATACACATTGTTGCAGAAAAAAATGAAAATGTTTTACAAAATATGATTCTCAAAGACAAGTCATGAGTTCAGTACAAATTTAAAAGGAAGAAACAACCAAGTATAATGTTTATTTTCGAGTAAATATTCAATTGTCTTTACAGTAACGATAATGTCTTTTAAATAACAACCCTTGACAAGAACTTGTCTGATTGACTGCAGAAAAGGATGCTTTCATCCCCTCTGGTAAAGAAGCTCACGGGACATCCTATATTGTAACTTTCAATCAAATTCTTGTTGAAACAAACAAGTCAGATTCAAATATCTATTCATATGTCTTTGCAGTAACAATAATGGTCTTTCCAATAACAAACACATCTGTTACAGAAAAGACTGTTATATGAAAGACAAATTCGATTTGTTCATCACTTGAAAAGTAATGAACAGTCCTTGTCCCATTTTATACACCATCATTGTGTAGTGGTTTTGGTGCAGCATGCATAGAGAAAGACGCATCTCTTGAAATGTGGTTATTTTTTTTATAATTTGCGTTATCTGAAAGACGCCAATAAAAAATACTCAACATTTTTCACTTTTCTATCAAGATTTTCAGCAAGCAAGTTGTTTTGGAGTCAACAAGGCATCTTCAATACTCTAAACCTATGGTTGATGATCAGCATGACAGAAGTGTTTTCTTTCAAAAGATAATGGATAAATTTTTTTCCTGAATTTTATATACCTGTTACAGGAAAGACATTTTTCTCGTATACAAGATAGTAATTCAAATTTTCACATCAAATTTTCACATAAAAGTTGTAAAAATCTATCAGGAATGAGAATACCTGCAGAAAAAAATATATTCAAACTATGATAAGAAAAACATAGATATCCGATTCCTGGACTTTGTACCTAGATACAAGCCAAAAAGCATATTTGTGGTTACAAAAATAACCCCAAAAAATTTATTTGGTCATTTAGGTTACAATTTAACTACCTGCCAGTTAGATTGTAAGTTAGAAGTTAACAAGAAATGAATTCTGACAAAGTTCTGTCAATATTTTACCGATTTCTATTCCGGTACGTGAAAAAGCTGCAACTTTTGAGAATGACTCATATGACACTAGCCACTTTTTAGCGCAGCTAGATAATTTCATAAAAGATCGCCAATCAATGATATTGAATTGAACTGAAACCTGAAGGACATCAGCGAACCATCTGGTAACTGAGTCAAGTTCGATTCATTTTGGAAATCTACATTTAAGTCCGACAATAAACCAGCAACTATTAGAATCCGTCCATTTCTTTATAAAAGCAACTAGTAGATTTAAATAAATTATCACACGTTGTCCTGTTTTCTTCGGACACATTCACGTATATCAATTTCTCAATTTGACTTTGAATTATATGACTTCCAACATTATAAAATGCTTATATTAATGACAATGTAACATTGTATACGCCTTGATCTATGAAAATAATGAATTGTACAAATTCACTTGAGTCTTTCGACTTATCTGCCAATCAAGGCCATTGCGCAATACATATGTTTAAACCACAGTCAAGTTAATCGGCAATGTCATTTATAAATACAATGAATAGAAAAGACTCTAAAACCGAACTTGGGGGCCTCCAGTTCTTAAACAAACGCTAACCCGACTTTAAACGGACCATTCGAGCGGGGTATTTTTTGTGGAAACGAAATTCAGGAGGATTTTCCTGTTTACAATTATGTATGATTTTTACATGATAATTTCACACTTAATTTCATATATGTTTGTGAGATAAGCCTTTTTATTTGTTAAAGATTTGACAATTTGACAAAAAATAAAGTGTATCGCTAAAAAAATAAAAACATCGTGAAATGAAGCCAATCATCGAAGCGACGATCGTGGAATACACTACAACGACAAAATGCTATAGCAGCTGATAACTTTTATTATGAATTATCTTCTATAAATCAAATAGTTATTACTTAATCTTGTTAATGAATAAGCATATTACAGCACATTTGTTTTCTCGCAATGCTAACCTTTCAAAATGGCGGATGAAACTTTAACACTTCATTCAAAGATATTTCAACAACATAAGAACTGGGCATGCTTTTTGTCAATTTGTCCAATAAACATCTTTAATTAGCCTTTTATCAAGATTGCGTAATTAACAGCTGTAAAAAAAAACACCTGGGCTTGGGGCCATAAAACTCGCGCTGGTGTGACGTGTTATACAGACAAGTGTCAAAGAATTACATTGTTTCAACTGAAATAGCGCCTTAGATAATTGTTTATTTACCAGTGATGTGGATATCTTTATCACTTATAACGCATAATAGTGTTACATCGTCAAATGATATAACTGAGTTGCTAATATTTTCTGAAAATCGTTAATTAGTGGGTTTATTCGGTTGAATGCATGTTGTATTTCAAAATCTTTGTAACCTAATGTAACATTAGTTAAACAGCGGCAGCCTTATCGCTATAAAAACAGTGCTTTTACTAACATATTATTAGAAAATTTAGAATGCATGTTGTACTTTAAAATCTTTGTAACCTAATGTAACATTAGTTAGACAGCGGCAGCCTTATCGCTATAAAAACAGTGCTTTTACTAACACATTTTTAGAAAATTTAGAATGAATGTTATAATTTGATTTTTAGAACATTTAGAATACATAGAAAATTTTCAATGCATGTTGTATTTCAAAATCTTTGTAACCTAATGTAACATTAGTTAGACAGCGGCAGCCTTATCGCTATAAAAACAGTGCTTTTACTAACATATTATTAGAAAATTTAGAATGCATGTTGTACTTTAAAATCTTTGTAACCTAATGTAACATTAGTTAGACAGCGGCAGCCTTATCGCTATCAAAACAGTGCTTTTACTAACACATTTTTAGAAAATTTAGAATGAATGTTATAATTTGATTTTTAGAACATTTAGAATACATAGAAAATGCCTGTTTTATAAAATGAATTCAAATTTTACTCCTGATTATCTCTCTGAGCTTATCCCACCCACAATATGCCGCCAATCACTCTATGAATTAAGAAACTCTAATGCGATTCAGGTCCCTAATTGTCGTACGGAAATATACAAAAATTCATTCTTGCCGTCCGCTATTGTCGAATGGAATAACCTTGATGAAACTCTAAAGAATTCAGAATCGTACGAAATGTTCAAAACCAATTTATATAATAATAGATGTATAGTACACGAAACTTTTCAAAATTACGGACTGAGAAATGAGCAAATTTTACATTGCCGTATTCGATTGGGATGTAGCAACTTAATTGGACACAAATTCGATAGATTTATTGACAACGACTCTCGCTGCTCGTGTGGTTTCGTCTACGAAGATGCACATCACTACTTTTTCACCTGTCCAAATTACATGAATATTCGTCATGAAAGTTACTATTATGTTAATGGTCACAACTTGAATACTGTTTTATTTGGTAAAAAATCCCTGTCAAATAATATAAATACAAGAATAATAACATCTGTTCACAACTTTATATTGTTAAGCAGACGCTTCGCCTAATATATATATATGTATATTATAGATATATGAGACATTTTTTTCTACTAGGTATATATTTATGTGTCTTTATGATGTAAACATCCTGTAATAATGTATGTTTTGGGGAGAGACATTTATATAGGGGAAACCCTGTTTGTCGATCCCGCTGTACATGAGTACATAAATAAATATTGTTTAAACCACATAGAAAATGTTCAATGCATGTTGTATTTCAAAATCTTTGTAACCTAATGTAACATTAGTTAGACAGCGGCAGCCTTATCGCTATAAAAACAGTGCTTTTACTAGCACATTTTTAGAAAATGTAGAATGTTATAATTTGATTTTTTAGAACATTTAGAATACATAGATATTGTTGAATGCATGTTGTATTTCACATTATAGAATACAAACGTATGTGGAAATGAATAAAGAACTGTGATAATATCGATCTTTGTTATTTTTTAGACTATGTTACGACAGTTACAATGGAAAAAAATTATGTATTTAACTGAGATAAACAAAGTTTTAATTTTGTTTACCCGAGGTAACCAAAGTTTTAATTTTGTTTACCCGAGGTAAACAACATTTTAATTTTGTTTACCCGAGGTAAACAACATTTTAATTTTGTTTACCCGAGGTAAACAAAGTTTTAATTTTGTTTACCTCAGGTAAACAAAGTTTTAATTTTGTTAACCCGAGGTAAACAAAGTTTTAATTTTGTTTACCTGAGGTTTACAAGCTTGTTTATCCCTTGTTGATCTCAGGTTTACGATAGATTTACGCTCTTGTAAAACCATATTTTTTTCTTGTGAAAAATGTTTTGACATCAAACTCTACAGTCTGATTAAAATCAACAGTGTTCTGAGGTATATATATAGACCAAACACAATATTTATGGTACAGGGATTCGAACATGTTCAACCTCATAGTTTCCTCTCCTCGAACGTTCTGATGGTACAACTGCGTGTCCCACTAGATTTAATCCGTTTAGACCTTTTATTCCTAGGAACACAGTCGATGTAAATCAGGTTGTAAAACTTTTATTTATTGTTTTTTTACAGAAATATGGAGAAAGACACTTTAACACGTGAAACAGTTACGATAGAGCCGATCAACAGGAACCGGAAGCAGTATTTCCTGCTGAAGTTGCGCACCTTCATTCTGGGCGATCTTCTCCTCTTCCTCACAGTGGCAGGCGTCGGCGTCGGCTTTGCTCTGGGCTTCGGCATCAGGGAACTTCATCCTTCCAAAGATGCTTTAATGTGGCTAGGTACACATTACATTACACATTGCACTCACTCACTCACTCACTCACTCACTCACTCACTCACTCACTCACTCACTCACTCACTCACTCACTCACTCACTCACTCACTCACTCACTCACTCACTCACTCACTCACTCACTCACTCACTCACTCACTCACTCACTCACTCACTCACTCACTCACTCACTCACTCACTCACTCACTCACTCACTCACTCACTCACTCACTCACTCACTCACTCACTCACTCACTCACTCACTCACTCACTCACTCACTCACTCACTCACTCACTCACTCACTCACTCACTCACTCACTCACTCACTCACTCACTCACTCACTCACTCACTCACTCACTCACTCACTCACTCACTCACTCACTCACTCACTCACTCACTCACTCACTCACTCACTCACTCACTCACTCACTCACTCACTCACTCACTCACTCACTCACTCACTCACTCACTCACTCACTCACTCACTCACTCACTCACTCACTCACTCAACCACTGACTCACTCACTCACCCACTCACTCACTCACTCACTCACTCACTCACGCACTATAATATGAGTATATGAAAGAAAAGTCCAAGTACTTATTTATTTGACATTGAAACACAATAGAGGTCATCCGAATAAAGTTGTAAAGAGGCATCAGATTCTTTTCCGTCAGATTAAGATAGATGGAGATTGGTTTTATTGTATATATAACACATATACACCAATCTACCCGCATATATGGATCGGGAATGTTGAGTCCCTATATATGTTTCTAGTAAAAAGAAAAAATAAGGGAAAATGCTCTGGCATAGGCAAGATTATGTCATTGTGATAGAAGTCAAGCGAATCGTGCATGAAACCTTTAACGTAGAAGTACAACTTTTGAATATGGCAAATAAATACTTGATATGCTTGGAATGCACAAAGCCTTTCATCTTCAACCACGCTTGCCTTATATTTGCAAAACAGCTAAGGGAAATTTTTTATTTGAATTTGAATTTGTCCTCCAGAAGACAGTTTATCTTTCAGATGCACAGCGTCTTTTGTGAAAAACTTTAAGAATTGATCGTTGTCGTAGATAATGCACATGCACAAATGACTTTGAATGTAATGAAACTGCATGACCAAATTATTGAAAGACTTTATAGCTGATGTATTCTTTGAATCGCTTTGACTCATTTAAACGCTAACAAAGTCTTTTCAAATTATGCATATCATTCTATTTAAAAAAGAAGGGGTCTGTACTCACATAATTTATTCTGTAAAACTGACTGATCACTTTATCGTTTAAATTTACGCTTTACCGCTGAGATGGGGAGAAGAGAGCGGTTTAGGGTTCGCTTTTCTTTAGGGGAATCCCCTCGTTAATCGTGCGCACTGATTGGTTAATGAAAATATCTACCATCCTGCAAAGTGATGACATGAAAAGGAAAACGCCTGTTACCATTGCAAGACATTTTTACAACCAATGATATGTCTAAAGAAAGTGTAAAGTTCGCATATCTCTTACTAGAAGGTTTTAAAGGTGTCATACTAAAATGGCCGCGTGAAGTTTTCGTTTGTCACGCGATACCTTATTATTCTTCAATTTGGTTGACTCAAAACATGTTATACCCTCTGACCAAATCTCTTTTCATAAACTAATATATAAAAGGGAAAATTTCGGACTAATTTTATATTTAAAATGTGTTACACTGTCTTTAAGCGGGCAGTAGCAGGTTTTTTCATAATTTTATATTTTAAATATTTCACTCATAATTGAAAGTTAATGCTAAATGTATTACATTGACAGTGTCAACAATCTCATTACACAAGCCAATCACCCATAGCCAGAGGACAAAGTATGAGGATTCACACAAAATCCATTGGCGGCCATTTTTTTTGGAACACCTTTAATTCATTTTGTGTAAGAAAAATGATTCTCATGGCTAAACTTTACGTTATATATTTGAATTATTACTGCTCCATTTAGTTTAAATACATTGCCTTTCAATTGAAACCATTAATTTTCATTTTCCTGACATCACCTTATATTCCCCCTTAAAACGTGCTACTGCCCCTTTAAGACATATCTTTGTTATTTTAGGTATGCCGGGTGAACTGTTTATGCGCATGCTCAAGCTGATGATTCTTCCGCTCATTGTCTGTAGTGTCATTTCAGGTATGTTGGAGTAACGGAAATCATTTCGTATATGATCACTGTTCATGTCAGTATGAATATCGATATTTGAATTGTATATGGATTACACAGTAGTCAATTTTCATGATTGTCTATTCTATTGAGTGTTTTGAATGAAAATAAGCAACCAGAGTCGGAATTAAAAAACTTTAAAAATAAAATTCGTAAAATCGTTCAAATGTATCAGAGAAAAGCCATTTAATTATTCCTTTTTTATAACATGTTTATTCAGAAATGATTGCAGATTGCAATAACATTTCTTGTTCAAATTATGAAATCAATTTAGAACCTGAACCTTTCACAAACGTGTTCTCTGTTTAAAGGGGATCCAATTACAGTTTGGACAATATTTGAATGAAGAATAATTTTCCTTGTGACATTGCTCAATATAAGTCCTGATAGCTAATGCAAAAGTCGATATAAATTGTTTGTATTAAATAAAGTCCAAATGACGTTCTTACCACATGTTCTTATACAGGAACAGCATCGTTGGATCCAAAGGCAAACAGCAAGATCAGCGCGATTGCTTTCGTCTATATCGTCGTTACCAACACTCTGCCGTGTATAGAGGCAATCATCATCTTCCTTATCTTCAAACCAGGTGAGTCATTCTGCCGTGTATAGAGGCAATCATCGTCTTCTTATCTTCAAACCCGGCGAGTCACTCTGCCGTGTATAGAGGCAATCATCATCTTCCTTATCTTCAAACCCGGCGAGTCACTCTGCCGTGTATAGAGGCAATCCTCATCTTCCTTATCTTCAAACCTGGTGAGTCATTCTGCCGTGTATAGAGGCAATCATCATCTTCCTTATCTTCAAACCAGGTGAGTCACTCTGTCGTGTATAGAGGCAATCCTCATCTTCCTTATCTTCAAACCTGGTGAGTCATTCTGCCGTGTATAGAGGCAATCATCGTCTTCCTTATCTTCAAACCTGGTGAGTCACTCTGTCGTGTATAGAGGCAATCATCGTCTTCCTTATCTTCAAACCCGGCGAGTCACTCTGCCGTGTATAGAGGCAATCATCATCTTCCTTATCTTCAAACCTGGTGAGTCATTCTGCCGTGTATAGATGTAATCATCATCTTCCTTATCTTCAAACCTGGTGATTCATTCTGTATAGAGGCAATCATCATCTTCCTTATCTTCAAAACTGGTGAGTCATTCTGCCGTGTATAGATGCAATCATCATCTTCCTTATCTTCAAACCTGGTGAGTCACTCTGTCGTGTATAGAGGCAATCATCGTCTTCCTTATCTTCAAACCCGGCGAGTCACTCTGCCGTGTATAGAGGCAATCATCATCTTCCTTATCTTCAAACCTGGTGAGTCATTCTGCCGTGTATAGATGCAATCATCATCTTCCTTATCTTCAAACCTGGTGATTCATTCTGTATAGAGGCAATCATCGTCTTCCTTATCTTCAAAACTGGTGAGTCATTCTGCCGTGTATAGATGCAATCATCATCTTCCTTATCTTCAAACCTGGTGAGTCATTCTGCCGTGTATAGAGGCAATCGTCATCTTCCTTATCTTCAAACCTAGTGAGTCATTCTGCCGTGTATAGAGGCAATCGTCATCTTCCTTATCTTCAAACCTGGTGAGTCATTCTGCCGTGTATAGAGGCAATCCTCATCTTCCTTATCTTTAAACCTGGTGAGTCATTCTGTATAGAGGCAATCGTCATCTTCCTTATCTTCAAACCTGGTGAGTCATTCTGCCGTGTATAGAGGCAATCGTCATCTTCCTTATCTTTAAACCAGGTGAGTCATTCTGTATAGAGGCAATCGTCATTTTCCTTATCTTCAAACCTGGTGAGTCACTCTGCCGTGTATAGAGGCAATCGTCATCTTCCTTATCTTCAAACCTGGTGAGTCATTCTGCCGTGTATAGAGGCAATCGTCATCTTCCTTATCTTCAAACCTGGTGATTCATTCTGTATAGAGGCAATCCTCATCTTCCTTATCTTCAAACCTGGTGAGTCATTCTGTCGTGTATAGAGGCAATCCTCATCTTCCTTATCTTCAAACCTGGTGAGTCATTCTGCCGTGTATAGAGGCAATCATCATCTTCCATATCTTCAAACCTGGTGAGTCATTCTGTATAGAGGCAATCGTCATCTTCCTTATCTTCAAACCTGGTGAGTCACTCTGTATAGAGGCAATCATCATCTTCCTTATCTTCAAACCTGGTGAGTCACTCTGCCGTGTATAGAGGCAATCGTCATCTTCCTTATCTTCTAACCTGGTGAGTCATTCTGCCGTGTATAGAGGCAATCGTCATCTTCCTTATCTTCAAACCTGGTGAGTCACTCTGCCGTGTATAGAGGCAATCGTCATCTTCCTTATCTTCAAACCTGGTGAGTCACTCTGCCGTGTATAGAGGCAATCGTCATCTTCCTTATCTTCAAACCTGGTGAGTCAATCTGTATTGAGGCAATCATCATCTTCCTTATCTTCAAACCTGGTGAGTCATTCTGTCGTGTATAGAGGCAATCATCATCTTCCTTATCTTCAAACCTGGTGAGTCAATCTGTATAGAGGCAATCATCATCTTCCTTATCTTCAAACCTGGTGAGTCATTCTGCCGTGTATAGAGGCAATCATCGTCTTCCTTATCTTCAAACCTGGTGAGTCAATCTGTATAGAGGCAATCATCATCTTCCTTATCTTCAAACCTGGTGAGTCATTCTGTCGTGTATAGAGGCAATCATCATCTTCCTTATCTTCAAACCTGGTGAGTCATTCTGTCGTGTATAGAGGCAATCCTCATCTTCCTTATCTTCAAACCTGGTGAGTCATTCTGCCGTGTATAGAGGCAATCCTCATCTTCCTTATCTTCAAACCTGGTGAGTCATTCTGCCGTGTATAGAGGCAATCCTCATCTTCCTTATCTTCAAACCTGGTGAGTCATTCTGTCGTGTATAGAGGCAATCATCATCTTCCTTATCTTCAAACCTGGTGAGTCATTCTGTATAGAGGCAATCATCATCTTCCTTATCTTCAAACCTGGTGAGTCATTCTGCCGTGTATAGAGGCAATCCTCATCTTCCTTATCTTCAAACCTGGTGAGTCATTCTGCCGTGTATAGAGGCAATCGTCATCTTCCTTATCTTCAAACCTGGTGAGTCACTCTGCCGTGTATAGAGGCAATCATCATCTTCCTTATCTTCAAACCTGGTGAGTCATTCTGTCGTGTATAGAGGCAATCATCATCTTCGTTATCTTCAAACCTGGTGAGTCACTCTGCCGTGTATAGAGGCAATCATCATCTTCCTTATCTTCAAACCTGGTGAGTCATTCTGCCGTGTATAGAGGCAATCGTCATCTTCCTTATCTTCAAACCTGGTGAGTCATTCTGCCGTGTATAGAGGCAATCGTCATCTTCCTTATCTTCAAACCTGGTGAGTCATTCTGTCGTGTATAGAGGCAATCATCATCTTCCTTATCTTCAAACCTGGTGAGTCATTCTGTCGTGTATAGAGGCAATCATCATCTTCGTTATCTTCAAACCTGGTGAGTCATTCTGTCGTGTATAGAGGCAATCATCATCTTCGTTATCTTCAAACCTGGTGAGTCACTCTGCTCGTATAGAGGCAATCATCATCTTCCTTATCTTCAAACCTGGTTAGTCACTCTGCCGTGTATAGAGGCAATCATCATCTTCCTTATCTTCAAACCTGGTGAGTCATTCTGTATAGAGGCAATCGTCATCTTCCTTATCTTCAAACCTGGTGAGTCATTCTGCCGTGTATAGAGGCAATCATCATCTTCCTTATCTTCAAACCTGGTGAGTCATTCTGCCGTGTATAGAGGCAATCATCATCTTCCTTATCTTCAAACCTGGTGAGTCACTCTGTCGTGTATAGAGGCAATCGTCATCTTCCTTATCTTTAAACCTGGTGAGTCATTCTGTCGTGTATAGAGGCAATCGTCATCTTCCTTATCTTCAAACCTGGTGAGTCATTCTGTCGTGTATAGAGGCAATCATCATCTTCCTTATCTTCAAACCTGGTGAGTCATTCTGTCGTGTATAGAGGCAATCATCATCTTCCTTATCTTCAAACCTGGTGAGTCACTCTGTATAGAGGCAATCATCGTCTTCCTTATCTTCAAACCTGGTGAGTCATTCTGTCGTGTATAGAGGCAATCGTCATCTTCCTTATCTTCAAACCTGGTGAGTCATTCTGCCGTGTATAGAGGCAATCATCATCTTCCTTATCTTCAAACCTGGTGAGTCATTCTGCCGTGTATAGAGGCAATCGTCATCTTCCTTATCTTCAAACCTGGTGAGTCATTCTGTATAGAGGCAATCATCGTCTTCCTTATCTTCAAACCTGGTGAGTCATTCTGTATAGAGGCAATCATCATCTTCCTTATCTTCAAACCTGGTGAGTCATTCTGTCGTGTATAGAGGCAATCGTCATCTTCCTTATCTTCAAACCTGGTGAGTCATTCTGCCGTGTATAGAGGCAATCATCATCTTCCTTATCTTCAAACCTGGTGAGTCATTCTGTCGTGTATAGAGGCAATCATCATCTTCCTTATCTTCAAACCTGGTGAGTCATTCTGTCGTGTATAGAGGCAATCATCATCTTCCTTATCTTCAAACCTGGTGAGTCACTCTGTATAGAGGCAATCATCGTCTTCCTTATCTTCAAACCTGGTGAGTCATTCTGTCGTGTATAGAGGCAATCGTCATCTTCCTTATCTTCAAACCTGGTGAGTCATTCTGCCGTGTATAGAGGCAATCATCATCTTCCTTATCTTCAAACCTGGTGAGTCATTCTGCCGTGTATAGAGGCAATCATCATCTTCCTTATCTTCAAACCTGGTGAGTCATTCTGCCGTGTATAGAGGCAATCGTCATCTTCCTTATCTTCAAACCTGGTGAGTCATCCTGTATAGAGGCAATCATCATCTTCCTTATCTTCAAACCTGGTGAGTCATTCTGTATAGAGACAATCGTCATCTTCCTTATCTTCAAACCTGGTGAGTCACTCTGCCGTGTATAGAGGCAATCATCATCTTCCTTATCTTCAAACCTGGTGAGTCAATCTGTATAGAGGCAATCATCATCTTCCTTATCTTCAAACCAGGTGAGTCAATCTGTATAGAGGCAATCGTCATCTTCCTTATCTTCAAACCTGGTGAGTCATTCTGTCGTGTATAGAGGCAATCCTCATCTTCCTGATCTTCAAACCTGGTGAGTCATTCTGCCGTGTATAGAGGCAATCATCATCTTCCATATCTTCAAACCTGGTGAGTCATTCTGTATAGAGGCAATCGTCATCTTCCTTATCTTCAAACCTGGTGAGTCACTCTGTATAGAGGCAATCATCATCTTCCTTATCTTCAAACCTGGTGAGTCACTCTGCCGTGTATAGAGGCAATCGTCATCTTCCTTATCTTCTAACCTGGTGAGTCATTCTGCCGTGTATAGAGGCAATCGTCATCTTCCTTATCTTCAAACCTGGTGAGTCACTCTGCCGTGTATAGAGGCAATCGTCATCTTCCTTATCTTCAAACCTGGTGAGTCACTCTGCCGTGTATAGAGGCAATCGTCATCTTCCTTATCTTCAAACCTGGTGAGTCAATCTGTATTGAGGCAATCATCATCTTCCTTATCTTCAAACATGGTGAGTCATTCTGTCGTGTATAGAGGCAATCATCATCTTCCTTATCTTCAAACCTGGTGAGTCAATCTGTATAGAGGCAATCATCATCTTCCTTATCTTCAAACCTGGTGAGTCATTCTGCCGTGTATAGAGGCAATCATCGTCTTCCTTATCTTCAAACCTGGTGAGTCAATCTGTATAGAGGCAATCATCATCTTCCTTATCTTCAAACCTGGTGAGTCATTCTGTCGTGTATAGAGGCAATCATCATCTTCCTTATCTTCAAACCTGGTGAGTCATTCTGTCGTGTATAGAGGCAATCCTCATCTTCCTTATCTTCAAACCTGGTGAGTCATTCTGTCGTGTATAGAGGCAATCATCATCTTCCTTATCTTCAAACCTGGTGAGTCATTCTGTATAGAGGCAATCATCATCTTCCTTATCTTCAAACCTGGTGAGTCATTCTGCCGTGTATAGAGGCAATCCTCATCTTCCTTATCTTCAAACCTGGTGAGTCATTCTGCCGTGTATAGAGGCAATCCTCATCTTCCTTATCTTCAAACCTGGTGAGTCATTCTGTCGTGTATAGAGGCAATCATCATCTTCCTTATCTTCAAACCTGGTGAGTCATTCTGTATAGAGGCAATCATCATCTTCCTTATCTTCAAACCTGGTGAGTCATTCTGCCGTGTATAGAGGCAATCCTCATCTTCCTTATCTTCAAACCTGGTGAGTCATTCTGCCGTGTATAGAGGCAATCGTCATCTTCCTTATCTTCAAACCTGGTGAGTCACTCTGCCGTGTATAGAGGCAATCATCATCTTCCTTATCTTCAAACCTGGTGAGTCATTCTGCCGTGTATAGAGGCAATCGTCATCTTCCTTATCTTCAAACCTGGTGAGTCATTCTGCCGTGTATAGAGGCAATCGTCATCTTCCTTATCTTCAAACCTGGTGAGTCATTCTGTCGTGTATAGAGGCAATCATCATCTTCCTTATCTTCAAACCTGGTGAGTCATTCTGTCGTGTATAGAGGCAATCATCATCTTCCTTATCTTCAAACCTGGTGAGTCATTCTGTCGTGTATAGAGGCAATCATCATCTTCGTTATCTTCAAACCTGGTGAGTCACTCTGCCGTGTATAGAGGCAATCATCATCTTCCTTATCTTCAAACCTGGTTAGTCACTCTGCCGTGTATAGAGGCAATCATCATCTTCCTTATCTTCAAACCTGGTGAGTCATTCTGTATAGAGGCAATCGTCATCTTCCTTATCTTCAAACCTGGTGAGTCATTCTGCCGTGTATAGAGGCAATCATCATCTTCCTTATCTTCAAGCCTGGTGAGTCATTCTGCCGTGTATAGAGGCAATCATCATCTTCCTTATCTTCAAACCTGGTGAGTCACTCTGTCGTGTATAGAGGCAATCGTCATCTTCCTTATCTTTAAACCTGGTGAGTCATTCTGTCGTGTATAGAGGCAATCGTCATCTTCCTTATCTTCAAACCTGGTGAGTCATTCTGTCGTGTATAGAGGCAATCATCATCTTCCTTATCTTCAAACCTGGTGAGTCATTCTGTCGTGTATAGAGGCAATCATCATCTTCCTTATCTTCAAACCTGGTGAGTCACTCTGTATAGAGGCAATCATCGTCTTCCTTATCTTCAAACCTGGTGAGTCATTCTGTCGTGTATAGAGGCAATCGTCATCTTCCTTATCTTCAAACCTGGTGAGTCATTCTGCCGTGTATAGAGGCAATCATCATCTTCCTTATCTTCAAACCTGGTGAGTCATTCTGCCGTGTATAGAGGCAATCGTCATCTTCCTTATCTTCAAACCTGGTGAGTCATTCTGTATAGAGGCAATCATCGTCTTCCTTATCTTCAAACCTGGTGAGTCATTCTGTATAGAGGCAATCATCATCTTCCTTATCTTCAAACTTGGTGAGTCATTCTGTCGTGTATAGAGGCAATCGTCATCTTCCTTATCTTCAAACCTGGTGAGTCATTCTGCCGTGTATAGAGGCAATCATCATCTTCCTTATCTTCAAACCTGGTGAGTCATTCTGTCGTGTATAGAGGCAATCATCATCTTCCTTATCTTCAAACCTGGTGAGTCATTCTGTCGTGTATAGAGGCAATCATCATCTTCCTTATCTTCAAACCTGGTGAGTCACTCTGTATAGAGGCAATCATCGTCTTCCTTATCTTCAAACCTGGTGAGTCATTCTGTCGTGTATAGAGGCAATCGTCATCTTCCTTATCTTCAAACCTGGTGAGTCATTCGCCGTGTATAGAGGCAATCATCATCTTCCTAATCTTCAAACCTGGTGAGTCATTCTGCCGTGTATAGAGGCAATCATCATCTTCCTTATCTTCAAACCTGGTGAGTCATTCTGCCGTGTATAGAGGCAATCGTCATCTTCCTTATCTTCAAACCTGGTGAGTCATTCTGTATAGAGGCAATCATCGTCTTCCTTATCTTCAAACCTGGTGAGTCATTCTGTATAGAGGCAATCATCATCTTCCTTATCTTCAAACCTGGTGAGTCATTCTGTATAGAGGCAATCGTCATCTTTCTTATCTTCAAACCTGGTGAGTCATTCTGCCGTGTATAGAGGCAATCATCATCTTCCTTATCTTCAAACCTGGTGAGTCAATCTGTATAGAGGCAATCATCATCTTCCTTATCTTCAAACCAGGTGAGTCAATCTGTATAGAGGCAATCGTCATCTTCCTTATCTTCAAACCTGGTGAGTCATTCTGCCGTGTATAGAGGCAATCATCATCTTCCTTATCTTCAAACCTGGTGAGTCATTCTGCCGTGTATAGAGGCAATCGTCATCTTCCTTATCTTCAAACCTGGTGAGTCAATCTGTAGAGAGGCAATCGTCATCTTCCTTATCTTCAAACCTGGTGAGTCACTCTGTATAGAGGCAATCATCATCTTCCTTATCTTCAAACCTGGTGAGTCATTCTGTATAGAGGCAATCGTCATCTTCCTTATCTTCAAACCTGGTGAGTCATTCTGCCGTGTATAGAGACAATCATCATCTTCCTTATCTTCAAACCTGGTGAGTCACTCTGCCGTGTATGGAGGCAATCCTCATCTTCCTTATCTTCAAACCTGGTGAGTCATTCTGCCGTGTATAGAGGCAATCCTCATCTTCCTTATCTTCAAACCTGGTGAGTCATTCTGCCGTGGATAGAGGCAATCATCATCTTCCTTATCTTCAAACCTGGTGAGTCATTCTGTCGTGTATAGAGGCAATCCTCATCTTCCTTATCTTCAAACCTGGTGAGTCATTCTGCCGTGTATAGAGGCAATCATCATCTTCCTTATCTTCAAACCTGGTGAGTCATTCTGCCGTGGATAGAGGCAATCATCATCTTCCTTATCTTCAAACCTGCTGAGTCATTCTGCCGTGTATAGAGGCAATCCTCATCTTCCTTATCTTCAAACCTGGTGAGTCATTCTGTCGTGTATAGAGGCAATCGTCATCTTCCTTATCTTCAAACCTGGTGAGTCATTCTGCCGTGTATAGAGGCAATCATCATCTTCCTTATCTTCAAACCTGGTGAGTCACTCTGTATAGAGGCAATCGTCATCTTCCTTATCTTCAAACCTGGTGAGTCACTCTGTCGTGTATAGAGGCAATCGTCATCTTCCTTATCTTCAAACCTGGTGAGTCACTCTGTCGTGTATAGAGGCAATCATCATATTCCTTATCTTCAAACCTGGTGAGTCACTCTGCCGTGTATAGAGGCAATCGTCATCTTCCTTATCTTCAAACCTGGTGAGTCATTCTGTATAGAGGCAATCATCATCTTCCTTATCTTCAAACCTGGTGAGTCAATCTGTATAGAGGCAATCATCATCTTCCTTATCTTCAAACCTGGTGAGTCACTCTGTCGTGTATAGAGGCAATCATTATCTTCCTTATCTTCAAACCTGGTGAGTCAATCTGTATAGAGGCAATCGTCATCTTCCTTATCTTCAAACCTGGTGAGTCATTCTGCCGTGTATAGAGGCAATCATCATCTTCCTTATCTTCAAACCTGGTGAGTCATTCTGCCGTGTATAGAGGAAATCCTCATCTTCCTTATCTTCAAACCTGGTGAGTCACTCTGCCGTGTATAGAAGCAATTCTCATCTTCCTTATCTTCAAACCTGGTGAGTCACTCTGTCGTGTATAGAGGCAATCGTCATCTTCCTTATCTTCAAACCTGGTGAGTCATTCTGCCGTGTATAGAGGCAATCGTCATCTTCCTTATCTTCAAACCTGATGAGTCATTCTGCCGTGTATAGAGGCATTCGTCATCTTCCTTATCTTCAAACCTGGTGAGTCATTCTGTATAGAGGCAATCATCATCTTCCTTATCTTCAGACCTGGTGAGTCATTCTGCCGTGTATAGAGGCAATCATCATCTTCCTTATCTTCAAACCTGGTGAGTCATTCTGCCGTGTATAGAGGCAATCCTCATCTTCCTTATCTTCAAACCTGGTGAGTCACTCTGTCGTGTATAGAGGCAATCGTCATCTTCCTTATCTTCAAACCTGGTGAGTCAATCTGTATAGAGGCAATCATCATCTTCCTTATCTTCAAACCAGGTGAGTCAATCTGTATAGAGGCAATCGTCATCTTCCTTATCTTCAAACCTGGTGAGTCATTCTGCCGTGTATAGAGGCAATCATCATCTTCCTTATCTTCAAACCTGGTGAGTCATTCTGCCGTGTATAGAGGCAATCGTCATCTTCCTTATCTTCAAACCTGGTGAGTCAATCTGTAGAGAGGCAATCGTCATCTTCCTTATCTTCAAACCTGGTGAGTCACTCTGTATAGAGGCAATCATCATCTTCCTTATCTTCAAACCTGGTGAGTCATTCTGTATAGAGGCAATCGTCATCTTCCTTATCTTCAAACCTGGTGAGTCATTCTGCCGTGTATAGAGACAATCATCATCTTCCTTATCTTCAAACCTGGTGAGTCACTCTGCCGTGTATAGAGGCAATCCTCATCTTCCTTATCTTCAAACCTGGTGAGTCATTCTGCCGTGTATAGAGGCAATCCTCATCTTCCTTATCTTCAAACCTGGTGAGTCATTCTGCCGTGGATAGAGGCAATCATCATCTTCCTTATCTTCAAACCTGGTGAGTCATTCTGTCGTGTATAGAGGCAATCCTCATCTTCCTTATCTTCAAACCTGGTGAGTCATTCTGCCGTGTATAGAGGCAATCATCATCTTCCTTATCTTCAAACCTGGTGAGTCATTCTGCCGTGGATAGAGGCAATCATCATCTTCCTTATCTTCAAACCTGCTGAGTCATTCTGCCGTGTATAGAGGCAATCCTCATCTTCCTTATCTTCAAACCTGGTGAGTCATTCTGTCGTGTATAGAGGCAATCGTCATCTTCCTTATCTTCAAACCTGGTGAGTCATTCTGCCGTGTATAGAGGCAATCATCATCTTCCTTATCTTCAAACCTGGTGAGTCACTCTGTATAGAGGCAATCGTCATCTTCCTTATCTTCAAACCTGGTGAGTCACTCTGTCGTGTATAGAGGCAATCGTCATCTTCCTTATCTTCAAACCTGGTGAGTCACTCTGTCGTGTATAGAGGCAATCATCATATTCCTTATCTTCAAACCTGGTGAGTCACTCTGCCGTGTATAGAGGCAATCGTCATCTTCCTTATCTTCAAACCTGGTGAGTCATTCTGTATAGAGGCAATCATCATCTTCCTTATCTTCAAACCTGGTGAGTCAATCTGTATAGAGGCAATCATCATCTTCCTTATCTTCAAACCTGGTGAGTCACTCTGTCGTGTATAGAGGCAATCATTATCTTCCTTATCTTCAAACCTGGTGAGTCAATCTGTATAGAGGCAATCGTCATCTTCCTTATCTTCAAACCTGGTGAGTCATTCTGCCGTGTATAGAGGCAATCATCATCTTCCTTATCTTCAAACCTGGTGAGTCATTCTGCCGTGTATAGAGGCAATCCTCATCTTCCTTATCTTCAAACCTGGTGAGTCACTCTGCCGTGTATAGAAGCAATTCTCATCTTCCTTATCTTCAAACCTGGTGAGTCACTCTGTCGTGTATAGAGGCAATCGTCATCTTCCTTATCTTCAAACCTGGTGAGTCATTCTGCCGTGTATAGAGGCAATCGTCATCTTCCTTATCTTCAAACCTGATGAGTCATTCTGCCGTGTATAGAGGCATTCGTCATCTTCCTTATCTTCAAACCTGGTGAGTCATTCTGTATAGAGGCAATCATCATCTTCCTTATCTTCAGACCTGGTGAGTCATTCTGCCGTGTATAGAGGCAATCATCATCTTCCTTATCTTCAAACCTGGTGAGTCATTCTGCCGTGTATAGAGGCAATCCTCATCTTCCTTATCTTCAAACCTGGTGAGTCACTCTGTCGTGTATAGAGGCAATCGTCATCTTCCTTATCTTCAAACCTGGTAAGTCATTCTGCCGTGTATAGAGGCAATCGTCATCTTCCTTATCTTCAAACCTGATGAGTCATTCTGCCGTGTATAGAGGCATTCGTCATCTTCCTTATCTTCAAACCTGGTGAGTCATTCTGTATAGAGGCAATCATCATCTTCCTTATCTTCAGACCTGGTGAGTCATTCTGCCGTGTATAGAGGCAATCATTATCTTCCTTATCTTCAAACCTGGTGAGTCATTCTGCCGTGTATAGAGGCAATCATCATCTTCCTTATCTTCAAACCTGGTGAGTCACTCTGCCGTGTATAGAGGCAATCATTATCTTCCTTATCTTCAAACCTGGTGAGTCATTCTGTCGTGTATAGAGGCAATCGTCATCTTCCTTATCTTCAAACCTGGTGAGTCATTCTGTCGTGTATAGAGGCAATCATCATCTTCCTTATCTTCAAACCTGGTGAGTCACTCTGTCGTGTATAGAGGCAATCATTATCTTTCTTATCTTCAAACCTGGTGAGTCATTCTGCCGTGTATAGAGGCAATCGTCATCTTCCTTATCTTCAAACCTGGTGAGTCATTCTGTCGTGTATAGAGGCAATCATTATCTTCCTTATCTTCAAACCTGGTGAGTCATTCTGCCGTGTATAGAGGCAATCGTCATCTTCCTTATCTTCAAACCTGGTGAGTCATTCTGTCGTGTATAGAGGCAATCGTCATCTTCCTTATCTTCAAACCTGGTGAGTCATTCTGTCGTGTATAGAGGCAATCATCATCTTCCTTATCTTCAAACCAGGTGAGTCATTCTGTCGTGTATAGAGGCAATCGTCATCTTCCTTATCTTCAAACCTGGTGAGTCATTCTGTCGTGTATAGAGGCAATCGTCATCTTCCTTATCTTCAAACCTGGTGAGTCACTCTGCCGTGTATAGAGGCAATCGTCATCTTCCTTATCTTCAAACCTGGTGAGTCATTCTGTCGTGTATAGAGGCAATCATCATCTTCCTTATCTTCAAACCTGGTGAGTCATTCTGTCGTGTATAGAGGCAATCATCATCTTCCTTATCTTCAAACCTGGTGAGTCATTCTGTATAGAGGCAATCATCATCTTCCTTATCTTCAAACCTGGTGAGTCATTCTGTATAGAGGCAATCGTCATCTTCCTTATCTTCAAACCTGGTGAGTCATTCTGTCGTGTATAGAGGCAATCGTCATCTTCCTTATCTTCAAACCTGGTGAGTCACTCTGTCGTGTATAGAGGCAATCATTATCTTCCTTATCTTCAAACCTGGTGAGTCATTCTGTATAGAGGCAATCATCATCTTCCTTATCTTCAAACCTGGTGAGTCATTCTGTCGTGTATAGAGGCAATCGTCATCTTCCTTATCTTCAAACCTGGTGAGTCATTCTTTCGTGTATAGAGGCAATCGTCATCTTCCTTATCTTCAAACCTGGTGAGTCATTCTGTCGTGTATAGAGGCAATCCTCATCTTCCTTATCTTCAAACCTGGTGAGTCATTCTGTCGTGTATAGAGGCAATCATTATCTTCCTTATCTTCAAACCTGGTGAGTCATTCTGTCGTGTATAGAGGCAATCGTCATCTTCCTTATCTTCAAACCTGGTGAGTCATTCTGTCGTGTATAGAGGCAATCGTCATCTTCCTTATCTTCAAACCTGGTGAGTCATTCTGTCGTGTATAGAGGCAATCCTCATCTTCCTTATCTTCAAACCTGGTGAGTCATTCTGTCGTGTATAGAGGCAATCATCATCTTCCTTATCTTCAAACCTGGTGAGTCATTCTGTCGTGTATAGAGGCAATCATCATCTTCCTTATCTTCAAACCTGGTGAGTCATTCTGCCGTGTATAGAGGCAATCGTCATCTTCCTTATCTTCAAACCTGGTGAGTCATTCTGCCGTGTATAGAGGCAATCATTATCTTCCTTATCTTCAAACCTGGTGAGTCACTCTGTCGTGTATAGAGGCAATCGTCATCTTCCTTATTTTCAAACCTGGTGAGTCATTCTGCCGTGTATAGAGGCAATCATTATCTTCCTTATCTTCAAACCTGGTGAGTCACTCTGTCGTGTATAGAGGCAATCGTCATCTTCCTTATCTTCAAACCTGGTGAGTCATTCTGTCGTGTATAGAGGCAATCGTCATCTTCCTTATCTTCAAACCTGGTGAGTCATTCTGTCGTGTATAGAGGCAATCGTCATCTTCCTTATCTTCAAACCTGGTGAGTCATTCTGTCGTGTATAGAGGCAATCCTCATCTTCCTTATCTTCAAACCTGGTGAGTCACTCTGACGTGTATAGAGGCAATCATTATCTTCCCTATCTTCAAACTTGGTGAGTCATTCTGTATAGAGGTAATCATCATCTTCCTTATCTTCAAACCTGGTGAGTCATTCTGTCGTGTATAGAGGCAATCGTCATCTTCCTTATCTTCAAACCTGGTGAGTCAATCTGTATAGAGGCAATCATTATCTTCCTTATCTTCAAACCTGGTGAGTCATTCTGCCGTGTATAGAGGCAATCATCATCTTCCTTATCTTCAAACCTGGTGAGTCATTCTGTATAGAGGCAATCATCATCTTCCTTATCTTCAAACCTGGTGAGTCATTCTGTATAGAGGCAATCATTATCTTCCTTATCTTCAAACCTGGTGAGTCATTCTGCCGTGTATAGAGGCAATCATCATCTTCCTTATCTTCAAACCTGGTGAGTCACTCTGCCGTGTATAGAGGCAATCATTATCTTCCTTATCTTCAAACCTGGTGAGTCATTCTGTCGTGTATAGAGGCAATCGTCATCTTCCTTATCTTCAAACCTGGTGAGTCATTCTGTCGTGTATAGAGGCAATCATCATCTTCCTTATCTTCAAACCTGGTGAGTCACTCTGTCGTGTATAGAGGCAATCATTATCTTTCTTATCTTCAAACCTGGTGAGTCATTCTGCCGTGTATAGAGGCAATCGTCATCTTCCTTATCTTCAAACCTGGTGAGTCATTCTGTCGTGTATAGAGGCAATCATTATCTTCCTTATCTTCAAACCTGGTGAGTCATTCTGCCGTGTATAGAGGCAATCGTCATCTTCCTTATCTTCAAACCTGGTGAGTCATTCTGTCGTGTATAGAGGCAATCGTCATCTTCCTTATCTTCAAACCTGGTGAGTCATTCTGTCGTGTATAGAGGCAATCATCATCTTCCTTATCTTCAAACCAGGTGAGTCATTCTGTCGTGTATAGAGGCAATCGTCATCTTCCTTATCTTCAAACCTGGTGAGTCATTCTGTCGTGTATAGAGGCAATCGTCATCTTCCTTATCTTCAAACCTGGTGAGTCACTCTGCCGTGTATAGAGGCAATCGTCATCTTCCTTATCTTCAAACCTGGTGAGTCATTCTGTCGTGTATAGAGGCAATCATCATCTTCCTTATCTTCAAACCTGGTGAGTCATTCTGTCGTGTATAGAGGCAATCATCATCTTCCTTATCTTCAAACCTGGTGAGTCATTCTGTATAGAGGCAATCATCATCTTCCTTATCTTCAAACCTGGTGAGTCATTCTGTATAGAGGCAATCGTCATCTTCCTTATCTTCAAACCTGGTGAGTCATTCTGTCGTGTATAGAGGCAATCGTCATCTTCCTTATCTTCAAACCTGGTGAGTCACTCTGTCGTGTATAGAGGCAATCATTATCTTCCTTATCTTCAAACCTGGTGAGTCATTCTGTATAGAGGCAATCATCATCTTCCTTATCTTCAAACCTGGTGAGTCATTCTGTCGTGTATAGAGGCAATCGTCATCTTCCTTATCTTCAAACCTGGTGAGTCATTCTTTCGTGTATAGAGGCAATCGTCATCTTCCTTATCTTCAAACCTGGTGAGTCATTCTGTCGTGTATAGAGGCAATCCTCATCTTCCTTATCTTCAAACCTGGTGAGTCATTCTGTCGTGTATAGAGGCAATCATTATCTTCCTTATCTTCAAACCTGGTGAGTCATTCTGTCGTGTATAGAGGCAATCGTCATCTTCCTTATCTTCAAACCTGGTGAGTCATTCTGTCGTGTATAGAGGCAATCGTCATCTTCCTTATCTTCAAACCTGGTGAGTCATTCTGTCGTGTATAGAGGCAATCCTCATCTTCCTTATCTTCAAACCTGGTGAGTCATTCTGTCGTGTATAGAGGCAATCATCATCTTCCTTATCTTCAAACCTGGTGAGTCATTCTGTCGTGTATAGAGGCAATCATCATCTTCCTTATCTTCAAACCTGGTGAGTCATTCTGCCGTGTATAGAGGCAATCGTCATCTTCCTTATCTTCAAACCTGGTGAGTCATTCTGCCGTGTATAGAGGCAATCATTATCTTCCTTATCTTCAAACCTGGTGAGTCACTCTGTCGTGTATAGAGGCAATCGTCATCTTCCTTATTTTCAAACCTGGTGAGTCATTCTGCCGTGTATAGAGGCAATCATTATCTTCCTTATCTTCAAACCTGGTGAGTCACTCTGTCGTGTATAGAGGCAATCGTCATCTTCCTTATCTTCAAACCTGGTGAGTCATTCTGTCGTGTATAGAGGCAATCGTCATCTTCCTTATCTTCAAACCTGGTGAGTCATTCTGTCGTGTATAGAGGCAATCGTCATCTTCCTTATCTTCAAACCTGGTGAGTCATTCTGTCGTGTATAGAGGCAATCCTCATCTTCCTTATCTTCAAACCTGGTGAGTCACTCTGACGTGTATAGAGGCAATCATTATCTTCCCTATCTTCAAACTTGGTGAGTCATTCTGTCGTGTATAGAGGCAATCATTATCTTCCTTATCTTCAAACCTGGTGAGTCACTCTGTCGTGTATAGAGGCAATCCTCATCTTCCTTATCTTCAAACCTGGTGAGTCATTCTGTATAGAGGTAATCATCATCTTCCTTATCTTCAAACCTGGTGAGTCATTCTGTCGTGTATAGAGGCAATCGTCATCTTCCTTATCTTCAAACCTGGTGAGTCAATCTGTATAGAGGCAATCGTCATCTTCCTTATCTTCAAACCTGGTGAGTCATTCTGTCGTGTATAGAGGCAATCGTCATCTTCCTTATCTTCAAACCTGGTGAGTCATTCTGCCGTGTATAGAGGCAATCATTATCTTCCTTATCTTCAAACCTGGTGAGTCATTCTGTCGTGTATAGAGGCAATCATCATCTTCCTTATCTTCAAACCTGGTGAGTCATTCTGTCGTGTATAGAGGCAATCATTATCTTCCTTATCTTCAAACCTGGTGAGTCATTCTGTCGTGTATAGAGGCAATCCTAATCTTCCTTATCTTCAAACCTGGTGAGTCATTCTGTATAGAGGCAATCATCATCTTCCTTATCTTCAAACCTGGTGAGTCATTCTGTATAGAGGCAATCGTCATCTTCCTTATCTTCAAACCTGGTGAGTCATTCTGCCGTGTATAGAGGCAATCATTATCTTCCTTATCTTCAAACCTGGTGAGTCACTCTGTCGTGTATAGAGGCAATCGTCATCTTCCTTATCTTCAAACCTGGTGAGTCATTCTGCCGTGTATAGAGGCAATCATTATCTTCCTTATCTTCAAACCTGGTGAGTCACTCTGTCGTGTATAGAGGCAATCGTCATCTTCCTTATCTTCAAACCTGGTGAGTCATTCTGTCGTGTATAGAGGCAATCGTCATCTTCCTTATCTTCAAACCTGGTGAGTCATTCTGTCGTGTATAGAGGCAATCGTCATCTTCCTTATCTTCAAACCTGGTGAGTCATTCTGTCGTGTATAGAGGCAATCCTCATCTTCCTTATCTTCAAACCTGGTGAGTCACTCTGCCGTGTATAGAGGCAATCATCATCTTCCCTATCTTCAAACTTGGTGAGTCATTCTGTCGTGTATAGAGGCAATCATTATCTTCCTTATCTTCAAACCTGGTGAGTCACTCTGTCGTGTATAGATCCAATCCTCATCTTCCTTATCTTCAAACCTGGTGAGTCATTCTGTATAGAGGTAATCATCATCTTCCTTATCTTCAAACCTGGTGAGTCATTCTGTCGTGTATAGAGGCAATCGTCATCTTCCTTATCTTCAAACCTGGTGAGTCAATCTGTATAGAGGCAATCGTCATCTTCCTTATCTTCAAACCTGGTGAGTCATTCTGTCGTGTATAGAGGCAATCGTCATCTTCCTTATCTTCAAACCTGGTGAGTCATTCTGCCGTGTATAGAGGCAATCATCATCTTCCTTATCTTCATACCTGGTGAGTCATTCTGTCGTGTATAGAGGCAATCATCATCTTCCTTATCTTCAAACCTGGTGAGTCACTCTGTCGTGTATAGAGGCAATCATCATCTTCCTTATCTTCAAACCTGGTGAGTCATTCTGTATAGAGGCAATCATCATCTTCCTTATCTTCAAACCTGGTGAGTCATTCTGTCGTGTATAGAGGCAATCATCATCTTCCTTATCTTCAAACCTGGTGAGTCATTCTGTATAGAGGCAATCATCATCTTCCTTATCTTCAAACCTGGTGAGTCATTCTGTCGTGTATAGAGGCAATCATTATCTTCCTTATCTTCAAACCTGGTGAGTCACTCTGCCGTGTATAGAGGCAATCATCATCTTCCTTATCTTCAAACCTGGTGAGTCATTCTGTATAGAGGCAATCATCATCTTCCTTATCTTCAAACCTGGTGAGTCATTCTGCCGTGTATAGAGGCAATCATCATCTTCCTTATCTTCAAACCTGGTGAGTCATTCTGTCGTGTATAGAGGCAATCATCATCTTCCTTATCTTCAAACCTGGTGAGTCACTCTGTCGTGTATAGAGGCAATCATCATCTTCCTTATCTTCAAACCTGGTGAGTCATTCTGTATAAAGGCAATCATCATCTTCCTTATCTTCAAACCTGGTGAGTCACTCTGTCGTGTATAGAGGCAATCATCATCTTCCTTATCTTCAAACCTGGTGAGTCATTCTGTATAGAGGCAATCATCATCTTCCTTATCTTCAAACCTGGTGAGTCACTCTGTCGTGTATAGAGGCAATCATTATCTTCCTTATCTTCAAACCTGCTGAGTCATTCTGCCGTGTATAGAGGCAATCGTCAACTTCCTTATCTTCAAACCTGGTGAGTCAATCTGTATAGAGGCAATCGTCATCTTCCTTATCTTCAAACCTGGTGAGTCATTCTGCCGTGTATAGAGGCAATCATTATCTTCCTTATCTTCAAACCTGGTGAGTCATTCTGTCGTGTATAGAGGCAATCGTCATCTTCCTTATTTTCAAACCTGGTGAGTCATTCTGTATAGAGGCAATCATCATCTTCCTTATCTTCAAACCTGGTGAGTCATTCTGTCGTGTATAGAGGCAATCATTATCTTCCTTATCTTCAAACCTGGTGAGTCATTCTGTCGTGTATAGAGGCAATCATCATCTTCCTTATCTTCAAACCTGGTGAGTCAATCTGTATAGAGGCAATCATTATCTTCCTTATCTTCAAACCTGGTGAGTCATTCTGCCGTGTATAGAGGCAATCATTATCTTCCTTATCTTCAAACCTGGTGAGTCATTCTGTATAGAGGCAATCATCATCTTCCTTATCTTCAAACCTGGTGAGTCATTCTGCCGTGTATAGAGGCAATCCTCATCTTCCTTATCTTCAAACCTGGTGAGTCATTCTGCCGTGTATAGAGGCAATCATCATCTTCCTTATCTTCAAACCTGGTGAGTCATTCTGTATAGAGGCAATCATCATCTTCCTTATCTTCAAACCTGGTGAGTCATTCTGCCGTGTATAGAGGCAATCCTCATCTTCCTTATCTTCAAACCTGGTGAGTCATTCTGCCGTGTATAGAGGCAATCATTATCTTCCTTATCTTCAAACCTGGTGAGTCACTCTGCCGTGTATAGAGGCAATCGTCATCTTCCTTATCTTCAAACCTGGTGAGTCATTCTCTCGTGTATAGAGGCAATCGTCATCTTCCTTATCTTCAAACCTGGTGAGTCATTCTGTCGTGTATAGAGGCAATCGTCATCTTCCTTATCTTCAAACCTGGTGAGTCATTCTGCCGTGTATAGAGGCAATCATCATCTTCCTTATCTTCAAACCTGGTGAGTCACTCTGTCGTGTATAGAGGCAATCGTCATCTTCCTTATCTTCAAACCTGGTGAGTCACTCTGCCGTGTATAGAGGCAATCCTCATCTTCTTTATCTTCAAACCTGGTGAGTCATTCTGCCGTGTATAGAGGCAATCATTATCTTCCTTATCTTCAAACCTGGTGAGTCACTCTGCCGTGTATAGAGGCAATCCTCATCTTTTTTATCTTCAAACCTGGTGAGTCATTCTGCCGTGTATAGAGGCAATCCTCATCTTCCTTATCTTCAAACCTGGTGAGTCATTCTGCCGTGTATAGAGGCAATCATTATCTTCCTTATCTTCAAACCTGGTGAGTCATTCTGCCGTGTATAGAGGCAATCCTCATCTTCCTTATCTTCAAACCTGGTGAGTCACTCTGTCGTGTATAGAGGCAATCGTCATCTTCCTTATCTTCAAACCTGGTGAGTCATTCTGTCGTGTATAGAGGCAATCCTCATCTTCCTTATCTTCAAACCTGGTGAGTCATTCTGCCGTGTATAGAGGCAATCATTATCTTCCTTATCTTCAAACCTGGTGAGTCATTCTGTCGTGTATAGAGGCAATCCTCATCTTCCTTATCTTCAAACCTGGTGAGTCACTCTGTCGTGTATAGAGGCAATCGTCATCTTCCTTATCTTCAAACCTCGTGAGTCATTCTGTCGTGTATAGAGGCAATCCTCATCTTCCTTATCTTCAAACCTGGTGAGTCATTCTGCCGTGTATAGAGGCAATCATTATCTTCCTTATCTTCAAACCTGGTGAGTCATTCTGTCGTGTATAGAGGCAATCGTCATCTTCCTTATCTTCAAACCTGGTGAGTCAATCTGTATAGAGGCAATCATCATCTTCCTTATCTTCAAACCTGGTGAGTCATTCTGCCGTGTATAGAGGCAATCATTATCTTCCTTATCTTCAATTCTGGTGAGTCATTCTGTCGTGTATAGAGGCAATCGTCATCTTCCTTATCTTCAAACCTGGTGTGTCATTCTGCCGTGTATAGAGGCAATCATTATCTTCCTTATCTTCAAACCTGGTGAGTCATTCTGCCGTGTATAGAGGCAATCATCATCTTCCTTATCTTCAAACCTGGTGAGTCACTCTGCCGTGTATAGAGGCAATCATCATCTTCCTTATCTTCAAACCTGGTGAGTCATTCTGCCGTGTATAGAGGCAATCCTCATCTTCCTTATCTTCAAACCTGGTGAGTCATTCTGCCGTGTATAGAGGCAATCATCATCTTCCTTATCTTCAAACCTGGTGAGTCATTCTGTATAGAGGCAATCATCATCTTCCTTATCTTCAAACCTGGTGAGTCATTCTGTCATGTATAGAGGCAATCCTCATCTTCCTTATCTTCAAACCTGGTGAGTCATTCTGTCATGTATAGAGGCAATCCTCATCTTCCTTATCTTCAAACCTGGTGAGTCAATCTGTATAGAGGCAATCATTATCTTCCTTATCTTCAAACCTGGTGAGTCATTCTGCCGTGTATAGAGGCAATCATCATCTTCCTTATCTTCAAACCTGGTGAGTCATTCTGTCGTGTATAGAGGCAATCGTCATCTTCCTTATCTTCAAACCTGGTGAGTCATTCTGCCGTGTATAGAGGCAATCGTCATCTTCCTTATCTTCAAACCTGGTGAGTCAATCTGTATAGAGGCAATCGTCATCTTCCTTATCTTCAAACCTGGTGAGTCATTCTGTCGTGTATAGAGGCAATCATTATCTTCCTTATCTTCAAATCTGGTGAGTCATTCTGCCGTGTATAGAGGCAATCATCATCTTCCTTATCTTCAAACCTGGTGAGTCATTCTGCCGTGTATAGAGGCAATCGTCATCTTCCTTATCTTCAAACCTGGTGAGTCAATCTGTATAGAGGCAATCATCATCTTCCTTATCTTCAAACCTGGTGAGTCAATCTGTATAGAGGCAATCATCATCTTCCTTATCTTCAAACCTGGTGAGTCATTCTGTATAGAGGCAATCATCATCTTCCTTATCTTCAAACCTGGTGAGTCACTCTGCCGTGTATAGAGGCAATCATTATCTTCCTTATCTTCAAACCTGGTGAGTCATTCTGTATAGAGGCAATCATCATCTTCCTTATCTTCAAACCTGGTGAGTCATTCTGTATAGAGGCAATCATCATCTTCCTTATCTTCAAACCTGGTGAGTCACTCTGTCGTGTATAGAGGCAATTATTATCTTCCTTATCTTCAAACCTGGTGAGTCATTCTGTATAGAGGCAATCATCATCTTCCTTATCTTCAAACCTGGTGAGTCATTCTGCCGTGTATAGAGACAATCATCATCTTCCTTATCTTCAAACCTGGTGAGTCATTCTGCCGTGTATAGAGGCAATCGTCATCTTCCTTATCTTCAAACCTGGTGAGTCATTCTGCCGTGTATAGAGGCAATCGTCATCTTCCTTATCTTCAAACCTGGTGAGTCATTCTGCCGTGTATAGAGGCAATCGTCATCTTCCTTATCTTCAAACCTGGTGAGTCAATCTGTATAGAGGCAATCATCATCTTCCTTATCTTCAAACCTGGTGAGTCAATCTGTATAGAGGCAATCATCATCTTCCTTATCTTCAAACCTGGTGAGTCATTCTGTATAGAGGCAATCATCATCTTCCTTTTCTTCAAACCTGGTGAGTCACTCTGCCGTGTATAGAGGCAATCATTATCTTCCTTATCTTCAAACCTGGTGAGTCATTCTGTATAGAGGCAATCATCATCTTCCTTATCTTCAAACCTGGTGAGTCATTCTGTATAGAGGCAATCATCATTTTCCTTATCTTCAAACCTGGTGAGTCACTCTGTCGTGTATAGAGGCAATCATTATCTTCCTTATCTTCAAACCTGGTGAGTCATTCTGTATAGAGGCAATCATCATCTTCCTTATCTTCAAACCTGGTGAGTCATTCTGCCGTGTATAGAGACAATCATCATCTTCCTTATCTTCAAACCTGGTGAGTCATTCTGCCGTGTAAAGAGGCAATCGTCATCTTCCTTATCTTCAAACCTGGTGAGTCATTCTGCCATGTATAGAGGCAATCGTCATCTTCCTTATCTTCAAACCTGGTGAGTCATTCTGCCGTGTATAGAGGCAATCGTCATCTTCCTTATCTTCAAACCTGGTGAGTCAATCTGTATAGAGGCAATCATCATCTTCCTTATCTTCAAACCTGGTGAGTCAATCTGTATAGAGGCAATCATCATCTTCCTTATCTTCAAACCTGGTGAGTCATTCTGCCGTGTATAGAGACAATCATCATCTTCCTTATCTTCAAACCTGGTGAGTCATTCTGCCGTGTATAGAGGCAATCATCATCTTCCTTATCTTCAAACCTGGTGAGTCATTCTGCCGTGTATAGAGGCAATCCTCATCTTCCTTATCTTCAAACCTGGTGAGTCATTCTGTCGTGTATAGAGGCAATCGTCACCTTCCTTATCTTCAAACCTGGTGAGTCATTCTGCCGTGTATAGAGGCAATCGTCATCTTCCTTATCTTCAAACCTGGTGAGTCATTCTGTCGTGTATAGAGGCAATCGTCATCTTCCTTATCTTCAAACCTGGTGAGTCATTCTGTCGTGTATAGAGGCAATCATCATCTTCCTTATCTTCAAACCTGGTGAGTAACTCTGTCGTGTATAGAGGCAATCGTCATCTTCCTTATCTTCAAACCTGGTGAGTCATTCTGTCGTGTATAGAGGCAATCGTCATCTTCCTTATCTTCAAACCTGGTGAGTCATTCTGCCGTGTATAGAGGCAATCGTCATCTTTCTTATCTTCAAACCTGGTGAGTCATTCTGTCGTGTATAGAGGCAATCGTCATCTTCCTTATCTTCAAACCTGGTGAGTCATTCTGCCGTGTATAGAGGCAATCGTCATCTTCCTTATCTTCAAACCTGGTGAGTCATTCTGCCGTGTATAGAGGCAATCCTCATCTTCCTTATCTTCAAACCTGGTGAGTCATTCTGTATAGAGGCAATCATCATCTTCCTTATCTTCAAACCTGGTGAGTCATTCTGTCGTGTATAGAGGCAATCATCATCTTCCTTATCTTCAAACCTGGTGAGTCATTCTGTCGTGTATAGAGGCAATCGTCATCTTCCTTATCTTCAAACCTGGTGAGTCATTCTGTCGTGTATAGAGGCAATCGTCAACTTCCTTATCTTCAAACCTGGTGAGTCATTCTGCCGTGTATAGAGGCAATCATTATCTTCCTTATCTTCAAACCTGGTGAGTCATTCTGTCGTGTATAGAGGCAATCATCATCTTCCTTATCTTCAAACCTGGTGAGTCACTCTGCCGTGTATAGAGGCAATCCTCATCTTCCTTATCTTCAAACCTGGTGAGTCACTCTGCCGTGTATAGAGGCAATCGTCATCTTCCTTATCTTCAAACCTGGTGAGTCACTCTGCCGTGTATAGAGGCAATCGTCATCTTCCTTATCTTCAAACCTGGTGAGTCATTCTGCCGTGTATAGAGGCAATCGTCATCTTCCTTATCTTCAAACCTGGTGAGTCATTCTGCCGTGTATAGAGGCAATCATCATCTTCCTTATCTTCAAACCTGGTGAGTCATTCTGTCGTGTATAGAGGCAATCATTATCTTCCTTATCTTCAAACCTGGTGAGTCATTCTGTATAGAGGCAATCGTCATCTTCCTTATCTTCAAACCTGGTGAGTCATTCTGTATAGAGGCAATCGTCATCTTCCTTATCTTCAAACCTGGTGAGTCATTCTGTCGTGTATAGAGGCAATCGTCATCTTCCTTATCTTCAAACCTGGTGAGTCACTCTGCCGTGTATAGAGGCAATCGTCATCTTCCTTATCTTCAAACCTGGTGAGTCACTCTGCCGTGTATAGAGGCAATCGTCATCTTCCTTATCTTCAAACCTGGTGAGTCACTCTGCCGTGTATAGAGGCAATCCTCATCTTCCTTATCTTCAAACCTGGTGAGTCATTCTGTCGTGTATAGAGGCAATCCTCATCTTCCTTATCTTCAAACCTGGTGAGTCATTCTGTCGTGTATAGAGGCAATCATCATATTCCTTATCTTCAAACCTGGTGAGTCATTCTGTCGTGTATAGAGGCAATCATTATCTTCCTTATCTTCAAACCTGGTGAGTCACTCTGCCGTGTATAGAGGCAATCATCATCTTCCTTATCTTCAAACCTGGTGAGTCATTCTGTATAGAGGCAATCGTCATCTTCCTTATCTTCAAACCTGGTGAGTCATTCTGTCGTGTATAGAGGCAATCCTCATCTTCCTTATCTTCAAACCTGGTGAGTCATTCTGTCGTGTATAGAGGCAATCGTCATCTTCCTTATCTTCAAACCTGGTGAGTCATTCTGTATAGAGGCAATCGTCATCTTCCTTATCTTTAAACCTGGTGAGTCATTCTGTATAGAGGCAATCATCATCTTCCTTATCTTTAAACCTGGTGAGTCATTCTGTCGTGTATAGAGGCAATCGTCATCTTCCTTATCTTCAAACCTGGTGAGTCACTCTGCCGTGTATAGAGGCAATCGTCATCTTCCTTATCTTCAAACCTGGTGAGTCACTCTGCCGTGTATAGAGGCAATCGTCATCTTCCTTATCTTCAAACCTGGTGAGTCACTCTGCCGTGTATAGAGGCAATCATCATATTCCTTATCTTCAAACCTGGTGAGTCATTCTGTCGTGTATAGAGGCAATCATTATCTTCCTTATCTTCAAACCTGGTGAGTCACTCTGCCGTGTATAGAGGCAATCATCATCTTCCTTATCTTCAAACCTGGTGAGTCATTCTGTATAGAGGCAATCGTCATCTTCCTTATCTTCAAACCTGGTGAGTCATTCTGTCGTGTATAGAGGCAATCCTCATCTTCCTTATCTTCAAACCTGGTGAGTCATTCTGTCGTGTATAGAGGCAATCGTCATCTTCCTTATCTTCAAACCTGGTGAGTCATTCTGTCGTGTATAGAGGCAATCATCATCTTCCTTATCTTCAAACCTGGTGAGTCACTCTGTCGTGTATAGAGGCAATCGTCATCTTCCTTATCTTCAAACCTGGTGAGTCATTCTGCCGTGTATAGAGGCAATCCTCATCTTCCTTATCTTCAAACCTGGTGAGTCACTCTGTCGTGTATAGAGGCAATCGTCATCTTCCTTATCTTCAAACCTGGTGAGTCATTCTGTCGTGTATAGAGGCAATCCTCATCTTCCTTATCTTCAAACCTGGTGAGTCACTCTGTCGTGTATAGAGGCAATCCTCATCTTCCTTATCTTCAAACCTGGTGAGTCACTCTGTCGTGTATAGAGGCAATCGTCATCTTCCCTATCTTCAAACCTGGTGAGTCATTCTGCCGTGTATAGAGGCAATCGTCATCTTCCTTATCTTCAAACCTGGTGAGTCATTCTGCCGTGTATAGAGGCAATCGTCATCTTCCTTATCTTCAAACCTGGTGAGTCATTCTGCCGTGTATAGAGGCAATCGTCATCTTCCCTATCTTCAAACCTGGTGAGTCATTCTGCCGTGTATAGAGGCAATCGTCATCTTCCTTATCTTCAAACCTGGTGAGTCATTCTGCCGTGTATAGAGGCAATCGTCATCTTCCTTATCTTCAAACCTGGTGAGTCATTCTGCCGTGTATAGAGGCAATCGTCATCTTCCTTATCTTCAAACCTGGTGAGTCATTCTGCCGTGTATAGAGGCAATCGTCATCTTCCTTATCTTCAAACCTGGTGAGTCATTCTGCCGTGTATAGAGGCAATCGTCATCTTCCTTATCTTCAAACCTGGTGAGTCATTCTGCCGTGTATAGAGGCAATCGTCATCTTCCTTATCTTCAAACCTGGTGAGTCATTCTGTCGTGTATAGAGGCAATCGTCATCTTCCTTATCTTCAAACCTGGTGAGTCATTCTGCCGTGTATAGAGGCAATCGTCATCTTCCTTATCTTCAAACCTGGTGAGTCATTCTGCCGTGTATAGAGGCAATCATCATCTTCCCTATCTTCAAACCTGGTGAGTCATTCTGCCGTGTATAGAGGCAATCGTCATCTTCCTTATCTTCAAACCTGGTGAGTCATTCTGCCGTGTATAGAGGCAATCGTCATCTTCCTTATCTTCAAACCTGGTGAGTCATTCTGCCGTGTATAGAGGCAATCGTCATCTTCCCTATCTTCAAACCTGGTGAGTCATTCTGCCGTGTATAGAGGCAATCGTCATCTTCCCTATCTTCAAACCTGGTGAGTCATTCTGCCGTGTATAGAGGCAATCGTCATCTTCCTTATCTTCAAACCTGGTGAGTCATTCTGCCGTGTATAGAGGCAATCGTCATCTTCCTTATCTTCAAACCAGGTGAGTCACTCTGTCGTGTATAGAGGCAATCGTCATCTTCCCTATCTTCAAACCTGGTGAGTCATTCTGCCGTGTATAGAGGCAATCGTCATCTTCCTTATCTTCAAACCTGGTGAGTCATTCTGTCGTGTATAGAGGCAATCGTCATCTTCCTTATCTTCAAACCTGGTGAGTCATTCTGTATAGAGGCAATCGTCATCTTCCTTATCTTTAAACCTGGTGAGTCATTCTGTATAGAGGCAATCATCATCTTCCTTATCTTTAAACCTGGTGAGTCATTCTGTCGTGTTTAGAGGCAATCGTCATCTTCCTTATCTTCAAACCTGGTGAGTCACTCTGCCGTGTATAGAGGCAATCGTCATCTTCCTTATCTTCAAACCTGGTGAGTCACTCTGCCGTGTATAGAGGCAATCGTCATCTTCCTTATCTTCAAACCTGGTGAGTCACTCTGCCGTGTATAGAGGCAATCATCATATTCCTTATCTTCAAACCTGGTGAGTCATTCTGTCGTGTATAGAGGCAATCATTATCTTCCTTATCTTCAAACCTGGTGAGTCACTCTGCCGTGTATAGAGGCAATCATCATCTTCCTTATCTTCAAACCTGGTGAGTCATTCTGTATAGAGGCAATCGTCATCTTCCTTATCTTCAAACCTGGTGAGTCATTCTGTCGTGTATAGAGGCAATCCTCATCTTCCTTATCTTCAAACCTGGTGAGTCATTCTGTCGTGTATAGAGGCAATCGTCATCTTCCTTATCTTCAAACCTGGTGAGTCATTCTGTCGTGTATAGAGGCAATCATCATCTTCCTTATCTTCAAACCTGGTGAGTCACTCTGTCGTGTATAGAGGCAATCGTCATCTTCCTTATCTTCAAACCTGGTGAGTCATTCTGCCGTGTATAGAGGCAATCCTCATCTTCCTTATCTTCAAACCTGGTGAGTCACTCTGTCGTGTATAGAGGCAATCGTCATCTTCCTTATCTTCAAACCTGGTGAGTCATTCTGTCGTGTATAGAGGCAATCCTCATCTTCCTTATCTTCAAACCTGGTGAGTCACTCTGTCGTGTATAGAGGCAATCCTCATCTTCCTTATCTTCAAACCTGGTGAGTCACTCTGTCGTGTATAGAGGCAATCGTCATCTTCCCTATCTTCAAACCTGGTGAGTCATTCTGCCGTGTATAGAGGCAATCGTCATCTTCCTTATCTTCAAACCTGGTGAGTCATTCTGCCGTGTATAGAGGCAATCGTCATCTTCCTTATCTTCAAACCTGGTGAGTCATTCTGCCGTGTATAGAGGCAATCGTCATCTTCCCTATCTTCAAACCTGGTGAGTCATTCTGCCGTGTATAGAGGCAATCGTCATCTTCCTTATCTTCAAACCTGGTGAGTCATTCTGCCGTGTATAGAGGCAATCGTCATCTTCCTTATCTTCAAACCTGGTGAGTCATTCTGCCGTGTATAGAGGCAATCGTCATCTTCCTTATCTTCAAACCTGGTGAGTCATTCTGCCGTGTATAGAGGCAATCGTCATCTTCCTTATCTTCAAACCTGGTGAGTCATTCTGCCGTGTATAGAGGCAATCGTCATCTTCCTTATCTTCAAACCTGGTGAGTCATTCTGCCGTGTATAGAGGCAATCGTCATCTTCCTTATCTTCAAACCTGGTGAGTCATTCTGCCGTGTATAGAGGCAATCGTCATCTTCCTTATCTTCAAACCTGGTGAGTCATTCTGCCGTGTATAGAGGCAATCGTCATCTTCCTTATCTTCAAACCTGGTGAGTCATTCTGCCGTGTATAGAGGCAATCATCATCTTCCCTATCTTCAAACCTGGTGAGTCATTCTGCCGTGTATAGAGGCAATCGTCATCTTCCTTATCTTCAAACCTGGTGAGTCATTCTGCCGTGTATAGAGGCAATCGTCATCTTCCTTATCTTCAAACCTGGTGAGTCATTCTGCCGTGTATAGAGGCAATCGTCATCTTCCCTATCTTCAAACCTGGTGAGTCATTCTGCCGTGTATAGAGGCAATCGTCATCTTCCCTATCTTCAAACCTGGTGAGTCATTCTGCCGTGTATAGAGGCAATCGTCATCTTCCTTATCTTCAAACCTGGTGAGTCATTCTGCCGTGTATAGAGGCAATCGTCATCTTCCTTATCTTCAAACCAGGTGAGTCACTCTGTCGTGTATAGAGGCAATCGTCATCTTCCCTATCTTCAAACCTGGTGAGTCATTCTGCCGTGTATAGAGGCAATCGTCATCTTCCTTATCTTCAAACCTGGTGAGTCATTCTGCCGTGTATAGAGGCAATCGTCATCTTCCTTATCTTCAAACCTGGTGAGTCATTCTGCCGTGTATAGAGGCAATCGTCATCTTCCTTATCTTCAAACCTGGTGAGTCATTCTGCCGTGTATAGAGGCAATCGTCATCTTCCCTATCTTCAAACCTGGTGAGTCATTCTGCCGTGTATAGAGGCAATCGTCATCTTCCCTATCTTCAAACCTGGTGAGTCATTCTGCCGTGTATAGAGGCAATCGTCATCTTCCTTATCTTCAAACCTGGTGAGTCATTCTGCCGTGTATAGAGGCAATCGTCATCTTCCTTATCTTCAAACCAGGTGAGTCACTCTGTCGTGTATAGAGGCAATCGTCATCTTCCCTATCTTCAAACCTGGTGAGTCATTCTGCCGTGTATAGAGGCAATCGTCATCTTCCTTATCTTCAAACCTGGTGAGTCATTCTGCCGTGTATAGAGGCAATCGTCATCTTCCTTATCTTCAAACCTGGTGAGTCATTCTGCCGTGTATAGAGGCAATCGTCATCTTCCTTATCTTCAAACCTGGTGAGTCATTCTGCCGTGTATAGAGGCAATCGTCATCTTCCTTATCTTCAAACCTGGTGAGTCATTCTGCCGTGTATAGAGGCAATCGTCATCTTCCTTATCTTCAAACCTGGTGAGTCATTCTGCCGTGTATAGAGGCAATCGTCATCTTCCTTATCTTCAAACCTGGTAAGTCATTCTGCCGTGTATAGAGGCAATCATCATCTTCCTTGCCTTCAAACCTGGTGAGTCATTCTGTATAGAGGCAATCATCATCTTCCTTATCTTCAAACCTGGTGAGTCATTCTGCCGTGTATAGAGGCAATCGTCATCTTCCTTATCTTCAAACCTGGTGAGTCACTCTGCCGTGTATAGAGGCAATCATCATCTTCCTTATCTTCAAACCTGGTGAGTCATTCTGTCGTGTATAGAGGCAATCATCATCTTCCTTATCTTCAAACCTGGTGAGTCATTCTGCCGTATATAGAGGCAATCGTCATCTTCCTTATCTTCAAACCTGGTGAGTCATTCTGTCGTGTATAGAGGCAATCATTATCTTCCTTATCTTCAAACCTGGTGAGTCATTCTGCCGTGTATAGAGGCAATCATCATCTTCCTTATCTTCAAACCTGGTGAGTCATTCTGTATAGAGGCAATCATCATCTTCCTTATCTTCAAACCTGGTGAGTCACTCTGCCGTGTATAGAGGCAATCGTCATCTTCCTTATCTTCAAACCTGGTGAGTCATTCTGCTGTGCATAGAGGCAATCATCATCTTCCTTATCTTCAAACCTGGTGAGTCATTCTGCCGTGTATAGAGGCAATCATCATCTTCCTTATCTTCAAACCTGGTGAGTCATTCTGCTGTGCATAGAGGCAATCATCATATTCCTTATCTTCAAACCTGGTGAGTCATTCTGCCGTGTATAGAGGCAATCATCATCTTCCTTATCTTCAAACCTGGTGAGTCATTCTGCTGTGCATAGAGGCAATCATCATCTTCCTTATCTTCAAACCTGGTGAGTCATTCTGCCGTGTATAGAGGCAATCCTCATCTTCCTTATCTTCAAACCTGGTGAGTCATTCTGTCGTGTATAGAGGCAATCGTCATCTTCCTTATCTTCAAACCTGGTAAGTCATTCTGCCGTGTATAGAGGCAATCATCATCTTCCTTATCTTCAAACCTGGTGAGTTATTCTGTAAAGAGGCAATCATCATCTTCCTTATCTTCAAACCTGGTGAGTCACTCTGCCGTGTATAGAGGCAATCGTCATCTTCCTTATCTTCAAACCTGGTGAGTCATTCTGTATAGAGGCAATCATTATCTTGCTTATCTTCAAACCTGGTGAGTCACTCTGCCGTGTATAGAGGCAATCGTCATCTTCCTTATCTTCAAACCTGGTGAGTCATTCTGTCGTGTATAGAGGCAATCCTCATCTTCTTATCTTCAAACCTGGTGAGTCATTCTGTCGTGTATAGAGGCAATCGTCATCTTCCTTATCTTCAAACCTGGTAAGTCATTCTGCCGTGTATAGAGGCAATCATCATCTTCCTTATCTTCAAACCTGGTGAGTTATTCTGTAAAGAGGCAATCATCATCTTCCTTATCTTCAAACCTGGTGAGTCACTCTGCCGTGTATAGAGGCAATCGTCATCTTCCTTATCTTCAAACCTGGTGAGTCATTCTGTATAGAGGCAATCATCATCTTCCTTATCTTCAAACCTGGTGAGTCATTCTGCCGTGTATAGAGGCAATCATCATCTTCCCTATCTTCAAACCTGGTGAGTCATTCTGCCGTGTATAGAGGCAATCGTCATCTTCCTTATCTTCAAACCTGGTGAGTCATTCTGCCGTGTATAGAGGCAATCGTCATCTTCCTTATCTTCAAACCTGGTGAGTCATTCTGCCGTGTATAGAGGCAATCGTCATCTTCCCTATCTTCAAACCTGGTGAGTCATTCTGCCGTGTATAGAGGCAATCGTCATCTTCCCTATCTTCAAACCTGGTGAGTCATTCTGCCGTGTATAGAGGCAATCGTCATCTTCCTTATCTTCAAACCTGGTGAGTCATTCTGCCGTGTATAGAGGCAATCGTCATCTTCCTTATCTTCAAACCAGGTGAGTCACTCTGTCGTGTATAGAGGCAATCGTCATCTTCCCTATCTTCAAACCTGGTGAGTCATTCTGCCGTGTATAGAGGCAATCGTCATCTTCCTTATCTTCAAACCTGGTGAGTCATTCTGCCGTGTATAGAGGCAATCGTCATCTTCCTTATCTTCAAACCTGGTGAGTCATTCTGCCGTGTATAGAGGCAATCGTCATCTTCCTTATCTTCAAACCTGGTGAGTCATTCTGTATAGAGGCAATCATCATCTTCCTTATCTTCAAACCTGGTGAGTCACTCTGCCGTGTATAGAGGCAATCGTCATCTTCCTTATCTTCAAACCTGGTGAGTCATTCTGCTGTGCATAGAGGCAATCATCATCTTCCTTATCTTCAAACCTGGTGAGTCATTCTGCCGTGTATAGAGGCAATCATCATCTTCCTTATCTTCAAACCTGGTGAGTCATTCTGCTGTGCATAGAGGCAATCATCATATTCCTTATCTTCAAACCTGGTGAGTCATTCTGCCGTGTATAGAGGCAATCATCATCTTCCTTATCTTCAAACCTGGTGAGTCATTCTGCTGTGCATAGAGGCAATCATCATCTTCCTTATCTTCAAACCTGGTGAGTCATTCTGCCGTGTATAGAGGCAATCCTCATCTTCCTTATCTTCAAACCTGGTGAGTCATTCTGTCGTGTATAGAGGCAATCGTCATCTTCCTTATCTTCAAACCTGGTAAGTCATTCTGCCGTGTATAGAGGCAATCATCATCTTCCTTATCTTCAAACCTGGTGAGTTATTCTGTAAAGAGGCAATCATCATCTTCCTTATCTTCAAACCTGGTGAGTCACTCTGCCGTGTATAGAGGCAATCGTCATCTTCCTTATCTTCAAACCTGGTGAGTCATTCTGTATAGAGGCAATCATCATCTTGCTTATCTTCAAACCTGGTGAGTCACTCTGCCGTGTATAGAGGCAATCGTCATCTTCCTTATCTTCAAACCTGGTGAGTCATTCTGTCGTGTATAGAGGCAATCCTCATCTTCTTATCTTCAAACCTGGTGAGTCATTCTGTCGTGTATAGTGGCAATCGTCATCTTCCTTATCTTCAAACCTGGTAAGTCATTCTGCCGTGTATAGAGGCAATCATCATCTTCCTTATCTTCAAACCTGGTGAGTTATTCTGTAAAGAGGCAATCATCATCTTCCTTATCTTCAAACCTGGTGAGTCACTCTGCCGTGTATAGAGGCAATCGTCATCTTCCTTATCTTCAAACCTGGTGAGTCATTCTGTATAGAGGCAATCATCATCTTCCTTATCTTCAAACCTGGTGAGTCACTCTGCCGTGTATACCTGCAATCATCATCTTCCTTATCTTCAAACCTGGTGAGTCACTCTGCCGTGTATAGAGGCAATCGTCATCTTCCTTATCTTCAAACCTGGTGAGTCACTCTGCCGTGTATAGAGGCAATCATCATCGTCCTTATCTTCAAACCTGGTGAGTCACTCTGCCCTGTATATAGACACTCATCATCTTCCTTATCTTCAAACCTGGTGAGTCATTCTGCCGTGTATAGAGGCAATCATCATCGTCCTTATCTTCAAACCTGGTGAGTCATTCTGCCGTGTATAGAGGCAATCATCATCTTCCTTATCTTCAAACCTGGTGAGTCACTCTGCCGTGTATAGAGGCAATCATCATCTTCCTTATCTTCAAACCTGGTGAGTCATTCTGCCGTGTATAGAGGCAATCATCATCTTCCTTATCTTCAAACCTGGTGAGTCATTCTGCCGTGTATAGAGGCAATCATCATCTTTCTTATCTTCAAACCTGGTGAGTCACTCTGCCGTGTATAGAGGCAATCATCATCTTCCTTATCTTCAAACCTGGTGAGTCATTCTGCCGTGTATAGAGGCAATCATCATCTTTCTTATCTTCAAACCTGGTGAGTCATTCTGCCGTGTATAGAGGCAATCATCATCTTCCTTATCTTCAAACCTGGTGAGTCATTCTGCCGTGTATAGAGGCAATCATCATCTTCCTTATCTTCAAACCTGGTGAGTCAATCTGCCGTGTATAGAGGCAATCATCATCTTCCTTATCTTCAAACCTGGTGAGTCATTCTGCCGTGTATAGAGGCAATCATCATCTTCCTTTTCTTCAAAACTGGTGAGTCACTCTGCCGTGTATAGAGGCAATCATCATCTTCCTTATCTTCAAACCTGGTGAGTCATTATGTCGTGTATAGAGGCAATCATAATCTTCCTTATCTTCAAACCTGATGAGTCACTCTGCCGTGTATAGAGGCAATCATCATCTTCCTTATCTTCAAACCTGGTGAGTCATTCTGCCGTGTATAGAGGCAATCATCATCTTCCTTATCTTCAAACCTGGTGAGTCACTCTGCCGTGTATAGAGGCAATCATCATCTTCCTTATCTTCAAACCTGGTGAGTCATTCTGTCGTGTATAGAGGCAATCATAATCTTCCTTATCTTCAAACCTGATGAGTCACTCTTCCGTGTATAGAGGCAATCATCATCTTTCTTATCTTCAAACCTGGTGAGTCATTCTGCCGTGTATAGAGGCAATCATCATCTTCCTTATCTTCAAACCTGGTGAGTCATTCTGCCGTGGATAGAGGCAATCATCATCTTCCTTATCTTCAAACCTGGTGAGTCATTCTGCCGTGTATAGAGGCAATCATCATCTTTCTTATCTTCAAACCTGGTGAGTCATTCTGCCGTGTATAGAGGCAATCATCATCTTCCTTATCTTCAAACCTGGTGAGTCATTCTGCCGTGTATAGAGGCAATCATCATCTTCCTTATCTTCAAACCTGGTGAGTCATTCTGCCGTGTATAGAGGCAATCATCATCTTCCTTATCTTCAAACCTGGTGAGTCATTCTGCCGTGTATAGAGGCAATCATCATCTTCCTTATCTTCAAAACTGGTGAGTCACTCTGCCGTGTATAGAGGCAATCATCATCTTCCTTATCTTCAAACCTGGTGAGTCATTATGTCGTGTATAGAGGCAATCATAATCTTCCTTATCTTCAAACCTGATGAGTCACTCTGCCGTGTATAGAGGCAATCATCATCTTCCTTATCTTCAAACCTGGTGAGTCATTCTGTCGTGTATAGAGGCAATCATCATCTTCCTTATCTTCAAACCTGGTGAGTCACTCTGCCGTGTATAGAGGCAATCATCATCTTCCTTATCTTCAAACCTGGTGAGTCATTCTGTCGTGTATAGAGGCAATCATAATCTTCCTTATCTTCAAACCTGATGAGTCACTCTCACGTGTATAGAGGCAATCATCATCTTCCTTATCTTCAAACCTGATGAGTCAATCTGTCGTGTATAGAGGCAATCCTCATCTTCCTTATCTTCAATCTGGTGAGTCATTCTGCCGTGTATAGAGGCAATCATCATCTTCCTTATCTTCAAACCTCGTGAGTCATTCTGCCGTGTATAGAGGCAATCATCATCTTCCTTATCTTCAAACCTGGTGAGTCATTCTGCCGTGTATAGAGGCAATCATCATCTTCCTCATCTTCAAACCTGGTGAGTCATTCTGCCGTGAATAGAGGCAATCGTCATCTTCCTTATCTTCAAACCTGGTGAGTCATTCTGTCGTGTATAGAGGCAATCATCATCTTCCTTATCTTCAAACCTGGTGAGTCATTATGTCGTGTATAGAGGCAATCGTCATCTTCCTTATCTTCAAACCTGGTGAGTCCTCGTGTCGTGTATAGAGGCAATCCTCATCTTCCTTATCTTCAAACCTGGTGAGTCACTCTGCCGTGTATAGAGACAATCCTCATCTTCCTTATCTTCAAACCTGGTGAGTCATTCTGCCGTGAATAGAGGCAATCGTCATCTTCCTTATCTTCAAACCTGGTGAGTCATTCTGTCTTGTATAGAGGCAATCGTCATCTTCCTTATCTTCAAACCTGGTGAGTCATTCCGCCGTGTATAGAGGCAATCGTCATCTTCCTTATCTTCAAACCTGGTGAGTCATTCTGTCGTGTATAGAGGCAATCGTCGTCTTCCTTATTTTCAAACCTTGTGAGTCATTCTGTCGTGTATAGAGGCAATCATCACCTTCCTTATCTTCAAACCTGGTGAGTCATTCTGTCGTGGATAGAGGCAATCGTCATCTTCCTTATCTTCAAACCTGGTGAGTCATTCTGCCGTGTATAGAGGCAATCGTCATCTTCCTTATCTTCAAACCTGGTGAGTCATTCTGCTGTGTATAGAGGCAATCATAATCTTCTTTATCTTCAAACCTGGTGAGTCATTCTGTCATGTATAGAGGCAATCATAATTTTCCTTATCTTCAAACCTAGTGATTCATTCTGCCGTGTATAGAGGCAATCATAATCTTCTTTATCTTCAAACCTGGTGAGTCATTCTGCCGTGTATAGAGGCAATCATCATCTTCCTTATCTTCAAACCTGGTGAGTCACTCTGCCGTGTATAGAGGCAATCGTCATCTTCCTTATCTTCAAACCTGGTGAGTCATTCTGCCGTGTATAGAGGCAATCGTCATCTTCCTTATCTTCAAACCTGATGAGTCATTCTGTATAGAGGCAATCATCATCTTCCTTATCTTCAAACCTGGTGAGTCATTCTGCCGTGTATAGAGGCAATCATCATCTTCCTTATCTTCAAACCTGGTGAGTCATTCTGCCGTGAATAGAGGCAATCGTCATCTTCCTTATCTTCAAACCTGGTGAGTCATTCTGTCGTGTATAGAGGCAATCATCATCTTCCTTATCTTCAAACCTGGTGAGTCATTATGTCGTGTATAGAGGCAATCGTCATCTTCCTTATCTTCAAACCTGGTGAGTCCTCGTGTCGTGTATAGAGGCAATCCTCATCTTCCTTATCTTCAAACCTGGTGAGTCACTCTGCCGTGTATAGAGACAATCCTCATCTTCCTTATCTTCAAACCTGGTGAGTCATTCTGCCGTGAATAGAGGCAATCGTCATCTTCCTTATCTTCAAACCTGGTGAGTCATTCTGTCTTGTATAGAGGCAATCGTCATCTTCCTTATCTTCAAACCTGGTGAGTCATTCCGCCGTGTATAGAGGCAATCGTCATCTTCCTTATCTTCAAACCTGGTGAGTCATTCTGCCGTGTATAGAGGCAATCATCATCTTCCTTATTTTCAAACCTTGTGAGTCATTCTGTCGTGTATAGAGGCAATCATCACCTTCCTTATCTTCAAACCTGGTGAGTCATTCTGTCGTGGATAGAGGCAATCGTCATCTTCCTTATCTTCAAACCTGGTGAGTCATTCTGCCGTGTATAGAGGCAATCGTCATCTTCCTTATCTTCAAACCTGGTGAGTCATTCTGCTGTGTATAGAGGCAATCATAATCTTCTTTATCTTCAAACCTGGTGAGTCATTCTGTCATGTATAGAGGCAATCATAATTTTCCTTATCTTCAAACCTAGTGATTCATTCTGCCGTGTATAGAGGCAATCATAATCTTCTTTATCTTCAAACCTGGTGAGTCATTCTGCCGTGTATAGAGGCAATCATCATCTTCCTTATCTTCAAACCTGGTGAGTCACTCTGCCGTGTATAGAGGCAATCGTCATCTTCCTTATCTTCAAACCTGGTGAGTCATTCTGCCGTGTATAGAGGCAATCGTCATCTTCCTTATCTTCAAACCTGATGAGTCATTCTGTATAGAGGCAATCATCATCTTCCTTATCTTCAAACCTGGTAGGTCATTCTGTCGTGTATAGAGGCAATCGTCATCTTCCTTATCTTCAAACCTGGTGAGTCATTCTGTCGTGTATAGAGGCAATCGTCATCTTCCTTATCTTCAAACCTGGTGAGTCACTCTGCCGTGTATAGAGGCAATCCTCATCTTTCTTATCTTCAAACCTGGTGAGTCACTCTGCCGTGGATAGAGGCAATCATCATCTTCCTTATCTTCAAACCTGGTGAGTCATTCTGCCGTGTATAGAGGCAATCGTCATCTTCCTTATCTTCAAACCTGGTAGGTCATTCTGTCGTGTATAGAGGCAATCGTCATCTTCCTTATCTTCAAACCTGGTAGGTCATTCTGTCGTGTATAGAGGCAATCGTCATCTTTCTTATCTTCAAACCTGGTGAGTCACTCTGCCGTGTATAGAGGCAATCATCATCTTCCTTATCTTCAAACCTGGTAGGTCATTCTGTCGTGTATAGAGGCAATCGTCATCTTCCTTATCTTCAAACCTGGTGAGTCACTCTGCCGTGTATACCTGCAATCATCATCTTCCTTATCTTCAAACCTGGTGAGTCACTCTGCCGTGTATAGAGGCAATCCTCATCTTTCTTATCTTCAAACCTGGTGAGTCACTCTGCCGTGGATAGAGGCAATCATCATCTTCCTTATCTTCAAACCTGGTGAGTCATTCTGCCGTGTATAGAGGCAATCCTCATCTTCCTTATCTTCAAACCTGGTGAGTCATTCTGCCGTGGATGCAGGCAATCATCATCTTCCTTATCTTCAAAATTGGTGAGTCACTCTGCCGTGTATAGAGGCAATCATCATCTTCCTTATCTTCAAACCTGGTGAGTCACTCTGCCGTGTATAGAGGCAATCCTCATCTTCTTTATCTTCAAACCTGGTGAGTCATTCTGTCGTGTATAGAGGCAATCCTCATCTTCCTTATCTTCAAACCTGGTGAGTCATTCTGTCGTGTATAGAAGCAATCCTCATCTTCCTCATCTTCAAACCTGGTGAGTCATTCTGTCGTGTATAGAGGCAATCCTCATCTTCCTTATCTTCAAACCTGGTGAGTCATTCTGTCGTGTATAGAGGCAATCATCATCTTCCTTATCTTCAAACCTGGTGAGTCATTATGTCGTGTATAGAGGCAATCGTCATCTTCCTTATCTTCAAACCTGGTGAGTCCTCGTGTCGTGTATAGAGGCAATCCTCATCTTCCTTATCTTCAAACCTGGTGAGTCACTCTGCCGTGTATAGAGACAATCCTCATCTTCCTTATCTTCAAACCTGGTGAGTCATTCTGCCGTGAATAGAGGCAATCGTCATCTTCCTTATCTTCAAACCTGGTGAGTCATTCTGTCTTGTATAGAGGCAATCGTCATCTTCCTTATCTTCAAACCTGGTGAGTCATTCTGCCGTGTATAGAGGCAATCGTCATCTTCCTTATCTTCAAACCTGGTGAGTCATTCTGTCGTGTATAGAGGCAATCGTCGTCTTCCTTATTTTCAAACCTTGTGAGTCATTCTGTCGTGTATAGAGGCAATCATCATCTTCCTTATCTTCAAACCTGGTGAGTCATTCTGTCGTGGATAGAGGCAATCGTCATCTTCCTTATCTTCAAACCTGGTGAGTCATTCTGCCGTGTATAGAGGCAATCGTCATCTTCCTTATCTTCAAACCTGGTGAGTCATTCTGCTGTGTATAGAGGCAATCATAATCTTCTTTATCTTCAAACCTGGTGAGTCATTCTGTCATGTATAGAGGCAATCATAATTTTCCTTATCTTCAAACCTGGTGATTCATTCTGCCGTGTATAGAGGCAATCATAATCTTCTTTATCTTCAAACCTGGTGAGTCATTCTGCCGTGTATAGAGGCAATCATGATCTTCCTTATCTTGAAACCTGGTGAGTCACTCTGCCGTGTATAGAGGCAATCGTCATCTTCCTTATCTTCAAACCTGGTGAGTCATTCTGCCGTGTATAGAGGCAATCGTCATCTTCCTTATCTTCAAACCTGATGAGTCATTCTGTATAGAGGCAATCATCATCTTCCTTATCTTCAAACCTGGTAGGTCATTCTGTCGTGTATAGAGGCAATCGTCATCTTCCTTATCTTCAAACCTGGTGAGTCATTCTGTCGTGTATAGAGGCAATCATCATCTTCCTTATCTTCAAACCTGGTGAGTCATTATGTCGTGTATAGAGGCAATCGTCATCTTCCTTATCTTCAAACCTGGTGAGTCCTCGTGTCGTGTATAGAGGCAATCCTCATCTTCCTTATCTTCAAACCTGGTGAGTCACTCTGCCGTGTATAGAGACAATCCTCATCTTCCTTATCTTCAAACCTGGTGAGTCATTCTGCCGTGAATAGAGGCAATCGTCATCTTCCTTATCTTCAAACCTGGTGAGTCATTCTGTCTTGTATAGAGGCAATCGTCATCTTCCTTATCTTCAAACCTGGTGAGTCATTCCGCCGTGTATAGAGGCAATCGTCATCTTCCTTATCTTCAAACCTGGTGAGTCATTCTGTCGTGTATAGAGGCAATCGTCGTCTTCCTTATTTTCAAACCTTGTGAGTCATTCTGTCGTGTATAGAGGCAATCATCACCTTCCTTATCTTCAAACCTGGTGAGTCATTCTGTCGTGGATAGAGGCAATCGTCATCTTCCTTATCTTCAAACCTGGTGAGTCATTCTGCCGTGTATAGAGGCAATCGTCATCTTCCTTATCTTCAAACCTGGTGAGTCATTCTGCTGTGTATAGAGGCAATCATAATCTTCTTTATCTTCAAACCTGGTGAGTCATTCTGTCATGTATAGAGGCAATCATAATTTTCCTTATCTTCAAACCTAGTGATTCATTCTGCCGTGTATAGAGGCAATCATAATCTTCTTTATCTTCAAACCTGGTGAGTCATTCTGCCGTGTATAGAGGCAATCATCATCTTCCTTATCTTCAAACCTGGTGAGTCACTCTGCCGTGTATAGAGGCAATCGTCATCTTCCTTATCTTCAAACCTGGTGAGTCATTCTGCCGTGTATAGAGGCAATCGTCATCTTCCTTATCTTCAAACCTGATGAGTCATTCTGTATAGAGGCAATCATCATCTTCCTTATCTTCAAACCTGGTAGGTCATTCTGTCGTGTATAGAGGCAATCGTCATCTTCCTTATCTTCAAACCTGGTGAGTCATTCTGTCGTGTATAGAGGCAATCCTCATCTTCCTTATCTTCAAACCTGGTGAGTCACTCTGCCGTGTATAGAGGCAATCCTCATCTTTCTTATCTTCAAACCTGGTGAGTCACTCTGCCGTGGATAGAGGCAATCATCATCTTCCTTATCTTCAAACCTGGTGAGTCATTCTGCCGTGTATAGAGGCAATCGTCATCTTCCTTATCTTCAAACCTGGTAGGTCATTCTGTCGTGTATAGAGGCAATCGTCATCTTCCTTATCTTCAAACCTGGTAGGTCATTCTGTCGTGTATAGAGGCAATCGTCATCTTTCTTATCTTCAAACCTGGTGAGTCACTCTGCCGTGTATAGAGGCAATCATCATCTTCCTTATCTTCAAACCTGGTAGGTCATTCTGTCGTGTATAGAGGCAATCGTCATCTTCCTTATCTTCAAACCTGGTGAGTCACTCTGCCGTGTATACCTGCAATCATCATCTTCCTTATCTTCAAACCTGGTGAGTCACTCTGCCGTGTATAGAGGCAATCCTCATCTTTCTTATCTTCAAACCTGGTGAGTCACTCTGCCGTGTATAGAGGCAATCATCATCTTCCTTATCTTCAAACCTGGTGAGTCATTCTGCCGTGTATAGAGGCAATCCTCATCTTCCTTATCTTCAAACCTGGTGAGTCATTCTGCCGTGGATGCAGGCAATCATCATCTTCCTTATCTTCAAAATTGGTGAGTCACTCTGCCGTGTATAGAGGCAATCATCATCTTCCTTATCTTCAAACCTGGTGAGTCACTCTGCCGTGTATAGAGGCAATCCTCATCTTCTTTATCTTCAAACCTGGTGAGTCATTCTGTCGTGTATAGAGGCAATCCTCATCTTCCTTATCTTCAAACCTGGTGAGTCATTCTGTCGTGTATAGAAGCAATCCTCATCTTCCTCATCTTCAAACCTGGTGAGTCATTCTGTCGTGTATAGAGGCAATCCTCATCTTCCTTATCTTCAAACCTGGTGAGTCATTCTGTCGTGTATAGAGGCAATCATCATCTTCCTTATCTTCAAACCTGGTGAGTCATTATGTCGTGTATAGAGGCAATCGTCATCTTCCTTATCTTCAAACCTGGTGAGTCCTCGTGTCGTGTATAGAGGCAATCCTCATCTTCCTTATCTTCAAACCTGGTGAGTCACTCTGCCGTGTATAGAGACAATCCTCATCTTCCTTATCTTCAAACCTGGTGAGTCATTCTGCCGTGAATAGAGGCAATCGTCATCTTCCTTATCTTCAAACCTGGTGAGTCATTCTGTCTTGTATAGAGGCAATCGTCATCTTCCTTATCTTCAAACCTGGTGAGTCATTCTGCCGTGTATAGAGGCAATCGTCATCTTCCTTATCTTCAAACCTGGTGAGTCATTCTGTCGTGTATAGAGGCAATCGTCGTCTTCCTTATTTTCAAACCTTGTGAGTCATTCTGTCGTGTATAGAGGCAATCATCATCTTCCTTATCTTCAAACCTGGTGAGTCATTCTGTCGTGTATAGAGGCAATCGTCATCTTCCTTATCTTCAAACCTGGTGAGTCATTCTGCCGTGTATAGAGGCAATCATCATCTTCCTTATCTTCAAACCTGGTGAGTCATTCTGCTGTGTATAGAGGCAATCATAATCTTCTTTATCTTCAAACCTGGTGAGTCATTCTGTCATGTATAGAGGCAATCATAATTTTCCTTATCTTCAAACCTGGTGATTCATTCTGCCGTGTATAGAGGCAATCATAATCTTCTTTATCTTCAAACCTGGTGAGTCATTCTGCCGTGTATAGAGGCAATCATGATCTTCCTTATCTTGAAACCTGGTGAGTCACTCTGCCGTGTATAGAGGCAATCGTCATCTTCCTTATCTTCAAACCTGGTGAGTCATTCTGCCGTGTATAGAGGCAATCGTCATCTTCCTTATCTTCAAACCTGATGAGTCATTCTGTATAGAGGCAATCATCATCTTCCTTATCTTCAAACCTGGTAGGTCATTCTGTCGTGTATAGAGGCAATCGTCATCTTCCTTATCTTCAAACCTGGTGAGTCATTCTGTCGTGTATAGAGGCAATCGTCATCTTCCTTATCTTCAAACCTGGTGAGTCACTCTGCCGTGTATAGAGGCAATCCTCATCTTTCTTATCTTCAAACCTGGTGAGTCACTCTGCCGTGGATAGAGGCAATCATCATCTTCCTTATCTTCAAACCTGGTGAGTCATTCTGCCGTGTATAGAGGCAATCGTCATCTTCCTTATCTTCAAACCTGGTAGGTCATTCTGTCGTGTATAGAGGCAATCGTCATCTTCCTTATCTTCAAACCTGGTAGGTCATTCTGTCGTGTATAGAGGCAATCGTCATCTTTCTTATCTTCAAACCTGGTGAGTCACTCTGCCGTGTATAGAGGCAATCATCATCTTCCTTATCTTCAAACCTGGTAGGTCATTCTGTCGTGTATAGAGGCAATCGTCATCTTCCTTATCTTCAAACCTGGTGAGTCACTCTGCCGTGTATACCTGCAATCATCATCTTCCTTATCTTCAAACCTGGTGAGTCACTCTGCCGTGTATAGAGGCAATCCTCATCTTTCTTATCTTCAAACCTGGTGAGTCACTCTGCCGTGGATAGAGGCAATCATCATCTTCCTTATCTTCAAACCTGGTGAGTCATTCTGCCGTGTATAGAGGCAATCCTCATCTTCCTTATCTTCAAACCTGGTGAGTCATTCTGCCGTGGATACAGGCAATCATCATCTTCCTTATCTTCAAAATTGGTGAGTCACTCTGCCGTGTATAGAGGCAATCATCATCTTCCTTATCTTCAAACCTGGTGAGTCACTCTGCCGTGTATAGAGGCAATCCTCATCTTCTTTATCTTCAAACCTGGTGAGTCATTCTGTCGTGTATAGAGGCAATCCTCATCTTCCTTATCTTCAAACCTGGTGAGTCATTCTGTCGTGTATAGAAGCAATCCTCATCTTCCTCATCTTCAAACCTGGTGAGTCATTCTGTCGTGTATAGAGGCAATCCTCATCTTCCTTATCTTCAAACCTGGTGAGTCACTCTGCCGTGTATAGAGGCAATCCTCATCTTCCTTATCTTCAAACCTGGTGAGTCATTCTGCTGTGTATAAAGGCAATCATCATCTTCCTTATCTTCAAACCTGGTGAGTTGTCACTCTGCCGTGTATAGAGACAATCCTCATCTTCCTTATCTTCAAACCTGGTGAGTCACTCTGTCATGTATAGAAGCAATCCTCATCTTCCTTATCTTCAAACCTGGTGAGTCATTCTGCAGTGTATAGAGGCAATCGTCATCTTCCTTATCTTCAAACCTGGTGAGTCATTCTGTCGTGTATAGAAGCAATTCTCATCTTCCTTATCTTCAAACCTGGTGAGTCACTCTGCCGTGTATAGAGGCAATCCTCATCTTCCTTATCTTCAAACCTGGTGAGTCATTCTGTCGTGTATAGAGGCAATCATCATCTTCCTTATCTTCAAACCTGGTGAGTCATTCTGCTGTGCATAGAGGCAATCATCATCTTCCTTATCTTCAAACCTGGTGAGTCACTCTGTATAGAGGCAATCCTCATCTTCCTTATCTTCAAACCTGGTGAGTCATTCTGCTGTGCATAGAGGCAATCATCATCTTCCTTATCTTCAAACCTGGTGAGTCATTCTGTCGTGTATAGAGGCAATCCTCATCTTCCTTATCTTCAAACCTGGTGAGTCATTCTGTCGTGTATAGAGGCAATCGTCATCTTCCTTATCTTCAAACCTGGTGAGTCACTCTGCCGTGTATAGAGGCAATCCTCATCTTCTTTATCTTCAAACCTGGTGAGTCATTCTGTCGTGTATAGAGGCAATCCTCATCTTCCTTATCTTCAAACCTGGTGAGTCATTCTGTCGTGTATAGAAGCAATTCTCATCTTCCTTATCTTCAAACCTGGTGAGTCACTCTGCCGTGTATAGAGGCAATCCTCATCTTCCTTATCTTCAAACCTGGTGAGTCATTCTGTCGTGTATAGAGGCAATCATCATCTTCCTTATCTTCAAACCTGGTGAGTCATTCTGCTGTGCATAGAGGCAATCATCATCTTCCTTATCTTCAAACCTGGTGAGTCACTCTGTATAGAGGCAATCCTCATCTTCCTTATCTTCAAACCTGGTGAGTCATTCTGCTGTGCATAGAGGCAATCATCATCTTCCTTATCTTCAAACCTGGTGAGTCATTCTGTCGTGTATAGAGGCAATCCTCATCTTCCTTATCTTCAAACCTGGTGAGTCATTCTGTCGTGTATAGAGGCAATCGTCATCTTCCTTATCTTCAAACCTGGTGAGTCATTCTGTCGTGTATAGAGGCAATCATCATCTTCGTTATCTTCAAACCTGGTGAGTCACTCTGCCGTGTATAGAGGCAATCATCATCTTCCTTATCTTCAAACCTGGTGAGTCATTCTGCCGTGTATAGAGGCAATCGTCATCTTCCTTATCTTCAAACCTGGTTAGTCACTCTGCCGTGTATAGAAGCAATTCTCATCTTCCTTATCTTCAAACCTGGTGAGTCACTCTGCCGTGTATAGAGGCAATCCTCATCTTCCTTATCTTCAAACCTGGTGAGTCACTCTGTCGTCTATAGAGGCAATCATCATCTTCCTTATCTTCAAACCTGGTGAGTCATTCTGCCGTGTATAGAGGCAATCATCGTCTTCCTTATCTTCAAACCTGGTGAGTCATTCTGCCGTGTATAGATGCAATCGTCATTTTCCTTATCTTCAAACCTGGTGAGTCATTCTGTATAGAGGCAATCATCATCTTCCTTATCTTCAAACCTGGTGAGTCACTCTGCCGTGTATAGATGCAATCATCATCTTCCTTATCTTCAAACCTGGTGAGTCATTCTGTCGTGTATAGAGGCAATCGACATTTTCCTTATCTTCAAACCTGGTGAGTTATTCTGTATAGAGGCAATCGTCATCTTCCTTATCTTCAAACCTGGTGAGTCACTCTGTCGTCTATAGAGGCAATCATCATCTTCCTTATCTTCAAACCTGGTGAGTCATTCTGCCGTGTATAGAGGCAATCATCGTCTTCCTTATCTTCAAACCTGGTGAGTCATTCTGTCGTGTATAGAAGCAATCCTCATCTTCCTTATCTTCAAACCTGGTGAGTCATTCTGTCGTGTATAGAAGCAATCTTCATCTTCCTCATCTTCAAACCTGGTGAGTCATTCTGTCGTGTATAGAGGCAATCCTCATCTTCCTTATCTTCAAACCTGGTGAGTCACTCTGCCGTGTATAGAGGCAATCGTCATCTTCCTTATCTTCAAACCTGGTGAGTCATTCTGTCGTGTATAGAAGCAATCCTCATCTTCCTTATCTTCAAACCTGGTGAGTCACTCTGCCGTGTATAGAGGCAATCGTCATCTTCCTTATCTTCAAACCTGGTGAGTCATTCTGTCGTGTATAGAGGCAATCATCATCTTCCTTATCTTCAAACCTAGTGAGTCATTCTGCCGTGTATAGAGGCAATCGTCATCTCCCTTATCTTCAAACCTGGTTAGTCACTCTGCCGTGTATAGAGGCAATCATCATCTTCCTTATCTTCAAACCTGGTGAGTCATTCTGCCGTGTATAGAGGCAATCGTCATCTTCCTTATCTTCAAACCTGGTTAGTCACTCTGCCGTGTATAGAAGCAATTCTCATCTTCCTTATCTTCAAACCTGGTGAGTCACTCTGCCGTGTATAGAGGCAATCCTCATCTTCCTTATCTTCAAACCTGGTGAGTCACTCTGTCGTCTATAGAGGCAATCATCATCTTCCTTATCTTCAAACCTGGTGAGTCATTCTGCCGTGTATAGAGGCAATCATCGTCTTCCTTATCTTCAAACCTGGTGAGTCATTCTGCCGTGTATAGATGCAATCGTCATTTTCCTTATCTTCAAACCTGGTGAGTCATTCTGTATAGAGGCAATCATCATCTTCCTTATCTTCAAACCTGGTGAGTCACTCTGCCGTGTATAGATGCAATCATCATCTTCCTTATCTTCAAACCTGGTGAGTCATTCTGTCGTGTATAGAGGCAATCGACATTTTCCTTATCTTCAAACCTGGTGAGTCATTCTGTATAGAGGCAATCGTCATCTTCCTTATCTTCAAACCTGGTGAGTCACTCTGTCGTCTATAGAGGCAATCATCATCTTCCTTATCTTCAAACCTGGTGAGTCATTCTGCCGTGTATAGAGGCAATCATCGTCTTCCTTATCTTCAAACCTGGTGAGTCATTCTGTCGTGTATAGAAGCAATCCTCATCTTCCTTATCTTCAAACCTGGTGAGTCATTCTGTCGTGTATAGAAGCAATCTTCATCTTCCTCATCTTCAAACCTGGTGAGTCATTCTGTCGTGTATAGAGGCAATCCTCATCTTCCTTATCTTCAAACCTGGTGAGTCACTCTGCCGTGTATAGAGGCAATCCTCATCTTCCTTATCTTCAAACCTGGTGAGTCATTCTGCTGTGTATAAAGGCAATCATCTTCCTTATCTTCAAACCTGGTGAGTTGTCACTCTGCCGTGTATAGAGGCAATCGTCATCTTCCTTATCTTCAAACCTGGTGAGTCACTCTGTCGTGTATAGAAGCAATCCTCATTTTCCTTATCTTCAAACTTGGTGAGTCACTCTGCCGTGTATAGAGGCAATCGTCATCTTCCTTATCTTCAAACCTGGTGAGTCATTCTGTCGTGTATAGAAGCAATCCTCATCTTCCTTATCTTCAAACCTGGTGAGTCACTCTGCCGTGTATAGAGGCAATCGTCATCTTCCTTATCTTCAAACCTGGTGAGTCATTCTGTCGTGTATAGAGGCAATCATCATCTTCCTTATCTTCAAACCTAGTGAGTCATTCTGCCGTGTATAGAGGCAATCGTCATCTCCCTTATCTTCAAACCTGGTTAGTCACTCTGCCGTGTATAGAGGCAATCCTCATCTCCCTTATCTTCAAACCTGGTGAGTCATTCTGCCGTGTATAGAGGCAATCCTCATCTCCCTTATCTTCAAACCTGGTGAGTCATTCTGCCGTGTATAGAGGCAATCCTCATCTTCCTTATCTTCAAACCTGGTGAGTCATTCTGCCGTGTATAGAGGCAATCGTCATCTTCCTTATCTTCAAACCTGGTGAGTCATTCTGCCGTGGATAGAGGCAATCCTCATCTTCCTTATCTTCAAACCTGGTGAGTCACTCTGTCGTCTATAGAGGCAATCATCATCTTCCTTATCTTCAAACCTGGTGAGTCAATCTGTATAGAGGCAATCATCATCTTCCTTATCTTCAAACCAGGTGAGTCAATCTGTATAGAGGCAATCATCATCTTCCTTATCTTCAAACCTGGTGAGTCATTCTGCCGTGTATAGATGCAATCATCGTCTTCCTTATCTTCAAACCTGGTGAGTCATTCTGCCGTGTATAGATGCAATCGTCATTTTCCTTATCTTCAAACCTGGTGAGTCATTCTGTATAGAGGCAATCGTCATTTTCCTTATCTTCAAACCTGGTGAGTCATTCTGTATAGAGGCAATCGTCATTTTCCTTATCTTAAAACCTGGTGAGTCATTCTGTATAGAGGCAATCGTCATTTTCCTTATCTTCAAACCTGGTGAGTCATTCTGCCGTGTATAGAGGCAATCATCGTCTTCCTTATCTTCAAACCTGGTGAGTCATTCTGTATATAGGCAATCGTCATTTTCCTTATCTTCAAACCTGGTGAATCATTCTGCCGTGTATAAATGCAATCGTCATTTTCCTTATCTTCAAACCTGGTGAGTCATTCTGTATAGAGGCAATCGTCATTTTCCTTATCTTCAAACCTGGTGAGTCATTCTGTATAGAGGCAATCGTCATCTTCCTTATCTTCAAACCTGGTGCGTCACTCTGTCGTCTATAGAGGCAATCATCATCTTCCTTATCTTCAAACCTGGTGAGTCATTCTGCCGTGTATAGAGGCAATCATCGTCTTCCTTATCTTCAAACCTGGTGAGTCATTCTGTCGTGTATAGAAGCAATCCTCATCTTCCTTATCTTCAAACCTGGTGAGTCATTCTGTCGTGTATAGAAGCAATCCTCATCTACTTCATCTTCAAACCTGGTGAGTCATTCTGTCGTGTATAGAGGCAATCCTCATCTTCCTTATCTTCAAACCTGGTGAGTCACTCTGCCGTGTATAGAGGCAATCCTCATCTTCCTTATCTTCAAACCTGGTGAGTCATTCTGCTGTGTATAAAGGCAATCATCATCTTCCTTATCTTCAAACCTGGTGAGTTGTCACTCTGCCGTGTATAGAGGCAATCCTCATCTTCCTTATCTTCAAACCTGGTGAGTCACTCTGTCGTGTATAGAAGCAGTCCTCATCTTCCTTATCTTCAAACTTGGTGAGTCACTCTGCCGTGTATAGAGGCAATCGTCATCTTCCTTATCTTCAAACCTGGTGAGTCATTCTGTCGTGTATAGAAGCAATCCTCATCTTCCTTATCTTCAAACCTGGTGAGTCACTCTGCCGTGTATAGAGGCAATCGTCATCTTCCTTATCTTCAAACCTGGTGAGTCATTCTGTATAGAGGCAATCCTCATCTTCCTTATCTTCAAACCTGGTTAGTCACTCTGCCGTGTATAGAGGCAATCGTCATCTTCCTTATCTTCAAACCTGGTGAGTCACTCTGCCGTGTATAGAGGCAATCGTCATCTTCCTTATCTTCAAACCTGGTGAGTCATTCTGCCGTGTATAGAGGCAATCCTCATCTTCCTTATCTTCAAACCTGGTGAGTCATTCTGCCGTGTATAGAGGCAATCCTCATCTTCCTTATCTTCAAACCTGGTGAGTCATTCTGCCGTGTATAGAGGCAATCGTCATCTTCCTTATCTTCAAACCTGGTGAGTCATTCTGCCGTGGATAGAGGCAATCCTCATCTTCCTTATCTTCAAACCTGGTGAGTCACTCTGTCGTCTATAGAGGCAATCATCATCTTCCTTATCTTCAAACCTGGTGAGTCACTCTGTATAGAGGCAATCATCATCTTCCTTATCTTCAAACCTGGTGAGTCATTCTGTCGTGTATAGAGGCAATCATCGTCTTCCTTATCTTCAAACCTGGTGAGTCATTCTGCCGTGTATAGAGGCAATCATCATCTTCCTTATCTTCAAACCTGGTGAGTCACTCTGCCGTGTATAGAGGCAATCGTCATCTTCCTTATCTTCAAACCTGGTGAGTCATTCTGTCGTGTATAGAGGCAATCATTATCTTCCTTATCTTCAAACCTGGTGAGTCAATCTGTATAGAGGCAATCATCATCTTCCTTATCTTCAAACCTTGTGAGTCATTCTGTCGTGTATAGAGGCAATCATCATCTTCCTTATCTTCAAACCTGGTGAGTCATTCTGCCGTGTATAGAGGCAATCATCATCTTCCTTATCTTCAAACCTGGTGAGTCACTCTGCCGTGTATAGAGGCAATCGTCATCTTCCTTATCTTCAAACCTGGTGAGTCATTCTGTCGTGTATAGAGGCAATCATTATCTTCCTTATCTTCAAACCTGGTGAGTCAATCTGTATAGAGGCAATCATCGTCTTCCTTATCTTCAAACCTGGTTAGTCACTCTGCCGTGTATAGAGACAATCATCATCTTCCTTATCTTCAAACCTGGTGAGTCATTCTGTCGTGTATAGAGGCAATCATCGTCTTCGTTATCTTCAAACCTGGTGAGTCATTCTGTATAGAGGCAATCGTCATCTTCCTTATCTTCAAACCTGGTGAGTCACTCTGTCGTCTATAGAGGCAATCATCATCTTCCTTATCTTCAAACATGGTGAGTCATTCTGCCGTGTATAGAGGCAATCATCGTCTTCCTTATCTTCAAACCTGGTGAGTCATTCTGTCGTGTATAGAAGCAATCCTCATCTTCCTTATCTTCAAACCTGGTGAGTCATTCTGTCGTGTATAGAAGCAATCTTCATCTTCCTCATCTTCAAACCTGGTGAGTCATTCTGTCGTGTATAGAGGCAATCCTCATCTTCCTTATCTTCAAACCTGGTGAGTCACTCTGCCGTGTATAGAGGCAATCCTCATCTTCCTTATCTTCAAACCTGGTGAGTCATTCTGCTGTGTATAAAGGCAATCATCTTCCTTATCTTCAAACCTGGTGAGTTGTCACTCTGCCGTGTATAGAGGCAATCCTCATCTTCCTTATCTTCAAACCTGGTGAGTCACTCTGTCGTGTATAGAAGCAATCCTCATTTTCCTTATCTTCAAACTTGGTGAGTCACTCTGCCGTGTATAGAGGCAATCGTCATCTTCCTTATCTTCAAACCTGGTGAGTCATTCTGTCGTGTATAGAAGCAATCCTCATCTTCCTTATCTTCAAACCTGGTGAGTCACTCTGCCGTGTATAGAGGCAATCGTCATCTTCCTTATCTTCAAACCTGGTGAGTCATTCTGTCGTGTATAGAGGCAATCATCATCTTCCTTATCTTCAAACCTAGTGAGTCATTCTGCCGTGTATAGAGGCAATCGTCATCTCCCTTATCTTCAAACCTGGTTAGTCACTCTGCCGTGTATAGAGGCAATCCTCATCTCCTTTATCTTCAAACCTGGTGAGTCATTCTGCCGTGTATAGAGGCAATCCTCATCTCCCTTATCTTCAAACCTGGTGAGTCATTCTGCCGTGTATAGAGGCAATCCTCATCTTCCTTATCTTCAAACCTGGTGAGTCATTCTGCCGTGTATAGAGGCAATCGTCATCTTCCTTATCTTCAAACCTGGTGAGTCATTCTGCCGTGGATAGAGGCAATCCTCATCTTCCTTATCTTCAAACCTGGTGAGTCACTCTGTCGTCTATAGAGGCAATCATCATCTTCCTTATCTTCAAACCTGGTGAGTCAATCTGTATAGAGGCAATCATCATCTTCCTTATCTTCAAACCAGGTGAGTCAATCTGTATAGAGGCAATCATCATCTTCCTTATCTTCAAACCTGGTGAGTCATTCTGCCGTGTATAGATGCAATCATCGTCTTCCTTATCTTCAAACCTTGTGAGTCATTCTGCCGTGTATAGATGCAATCGTCATTTTCCTTATCTTCAAACCTGGTGAGTCATTCTGTATAGAGGCAATCGTCATTTTCCTTATCTTCAAACCTGGTGAGTCATTCTGTATAGAGGCAATCGTCATTTTCCTTATCTTAAAACCTGGTGAGTCATTCTGTATAGAGGCAATCGTCATTTTCCTTATCTTCAAACCTGGTGAGTCATTCTGCCGTGTATAGAGGCAATCATCGTCTTCCTTATCTTCAAACCTGGTGAGTCATTCTGTATATAGGCAATCGTCATTTTCCTTATCTTCAAACCTGGTGAATTATTCTGCCGTGTATAAATGCAATCGTCATTTTCCTTATCTTCAAACCTGGTGAGTCATTCTGTATAGAGGCAATCGTCATTTTCCTTATCTTCAAACCTGGTGAGTCATTCTGTATAGAGGCAATCGTCATCTTCCTTATCTTCAAACCTGGTGCGTCACTCTGTCGTCTATAGAGGCAATCATCATCTTCCTTATCTTCAAACCTGGTGAGTCATTCTGCCGTGTATAGAGGCAATCATCGTCTTCCTTATCTTCAAACCTGGTGAGTCATTCTGTCGTGTATAGAAGCAATCCTCATCTTCCTTATCTTCAAACCTGGTGAGTCATTCTGTCGTGTATAGAAGCAATCCTCATCTACTTCATCTTCAAACCTGGTGAGTCATTCTGTCGTGTATAGAGGCAATCCTCATCTTCCTTATCTTCAAACCTGGTGAGTCACTCTGCCGTGTATAGAGGCAATCGTCATCTTCCTTATCTTCAAACCTGGTGAGTCATTCTGCTGTGTATAAAGGCAATCATCATCTTCCTTATCTTCAAACCTGGTGAGTTGTCACTCTGCCGTGTATAGAGGCAATCCTCATCTTCCTTATCTTCAAACCTGGTGAGTCACTCTGTCGTGTATAGAAGCAATCCTCATCTTCCTTATCTTCAAACTTGGTGAGTCACTCTGCCGTGTATAGAGGCAATCGTCATCTTCCTTATCTTCAAACCTGGTGAGTCATTCTGTCGTGTATAGAAGCAATCCTCATCTTCCTTATCTTCAAACCTGGTGAGTCACTCTGCCGTGTATAGAGGCAATCGTCATCTTCCTTATCTTCAAACCTGGTGAGTCATTCTGTATAGAGGCAATCATCATCTTCCTTATCTTCAAACCTGGTGAATCATTCTGTATATAGGCAATCGTCATCTTCCTTATCTTCAAACCTGGTGAGTCATTCTGTCGTGTATAGAAGCAATCCTCATCTTCCTTATCTTCAAACTTGGTGAGTCACTCTGCCGTGTATAGAGGCAATCGTCATCTTCCTTATCTTCAAACCTGGTGAGTCATTCTGTCGTGTATAGAAGCAATCCTCATCTTCCTTATCTTCAAACCTGGTGAGTCACTCTGTCGTGTATAGAGGCAATCGTCATCTTCCTTATCTTCAAACCTGGTGAGTCATTCTGTCGTGTATAGAAGCAATCCTCATCTTCCTTATCTTCAAACCTGGTGAGTCACTCTGCCGTGTATAGAGGCAATCGTCATCTTCCTTATCTTCAAACCTGGTGAGTCATTCTGTATAGAGGCAATCGTCATCTTCCTTATCTTCAAACCTGGTGAGTCACTCTGCCGTGTATAGAGGCAATCGTCATCTTCCTTATCTTCAAACCTGGTGAGTCATTCTGCCGTGTATAGAGGCAATCCTCATCTTCCTTATCTTCAAACCTGGTGAGTCATTCTGCCGTGTATAGAGGCAATCCTCATCTTCCTTATCTTCAAACCTGGTGAGTCATTCTGCCGTGTATAGAGGCAATCGTCATCTTCCTTATCTTCAAACCTGGTGAGTCATTCTGCCGTGGATAGAGGCAATCCTCATCTTCCTTATCTTCAAACCTGGTGAGTCACTCTGTCGTCTATAGAGGCAATCATCATCTTCCTTATCTTCAAACCTGGTGAGTCACTCTGTATAGAGGCAATCATCATCTTCCTTATCTTCAAACCTGGTGAGTCATTCTGTCGTGTATAGAGGCAATCATCGTCTTCCTTATCTTCAAACCTGGTGAGTCATTCTGCCGTGTATAGAGGCAATCATCATCTTCCTTATCTTCAAACCTGGTGAGTCACTCTGCCGTGTATAGAGGCAATCGTCATCTTCCTTATCTTCAAACCTGGTGAGTCATTCTGTCGTGTATAGAGGCAATCATTATCTTCCTTATCTTCAAACCTGGTGAGTCAATCTGTATAGAGGCAATCATCATCTTCCTTATCTTCAAACCTTGTGAGTCATTCTGTCGTGTATAGAGGCAATCATCATCTTCCTTATCTTCAAACCTGGTGAGTCATTCTGCCGTGTATAGAGGCAATCATCATCTTCCTTATCTTCAAACCTGTTGAGTCACTCTGCCGTGTATAGAGGCAATCGTCATCTTCCTTATCTTCAAACCTGGTGAGTCATTCTGTCGTGTATAGAGGCAATCATTATCTTCCTTATCTTCAAACCTGGTGAGTCAATCTGTATAGAGGCAATCATCGTCTTCCTTATCTTCAAACCTGGTGAGTCAATCTGTATAGAGGCAATCATCGTCTTCCTTATCTTCAAACCTGGTGAGTCATTCTGTCGTGTATAGAGACAATCATCATCTTCCTTATCTTCAAACCTGGTGAGTCATTCTGCCGTGTATAGAGACAATCATCATCTTCCTTATCTTCAAACCTGGTGAGTCATTCTGTCGTGTATAGAGGCAATCATCGTCTTCGTTATCTTCAAACCTGGTGAGTCACTCTGTCGTGTATAGAGGCAATCCTCATCTTCGTTATCTTCAAACCTGGTGAGTCATTCTGTATAGAGGCAATCATCATCTTCGTTATCTTCAAACCTGGTGAGTCACTCTGCCGTGTATAGAGGCAATCGTCATCTTCCTTATCTTCAAACCTGGTGAGTCATTCTGTATAGAGGCAATCATCATCTTCGTTATCTTCAAACCTGGTGAGTCACTCTGCCGTGTATAGAGGCAATCGTCATCTTCCTTATCTTCAAACCTGGTGAGTCATTCTGCCGTGTATAGAGGCAATCGTCATCTTCCTTATCTTCAAACCTGGTGAGTCATTCTGCCGTGTATAGAGGCAATCATCATCTTCCTTATCTTCAAACCTGGTGAGTCATTCTGCCGTGTATAGAGGCAATCATCATCTTCGTTATCTTCAAACCTGGTGAGTCACTCTGCCGTGTATAGAGGCAATCATCATCTTCCTTATCTTCAAACCTGGTGAGTCATTCTGTATAGAGGCAATCATCATCTTCGTTATCTTCAAACCTGGTGAGTCATTCTGCCGTGTATAGAGGCAATCATCATCTTCCTTATCTTCAAACCTGGTGAGTCATTCTGTCGTGTATAGAGGCAATCGTCATCTTCCTTATCTTCAAACCTGGTGAGTCATTCTGTCGTGTATAGAGGCAATCGTCATCTCCCTTATCTTCAAACCTGGTGAGTCATTCTGTCGTGTATAGAGGCAATCATCATCTTCGTTATCTTCAAACCTGGTGAGTCATTCTGCCGTGTATAGAGGCAATCATCATCTTCCTTATCTTCAAACCTGGTGAGTCACTCTGCCGTGTATAGAGGCAATCATCATCTTCCTTATCTTCAAACCTGGTGAGTCACTCTGCCGTGTATAGAGGCAATCATCATCTTCCTTATCTTCAAACCTGGTGAGTCATTCTGTCGTGTATAGAGACAATCGTCATCTTCCTTATCTTCAAACCTGGTGAGTCATTCTGCCGTGTATAGAGACAATCATCATCTTCCTTATCTTCAAACCTGGTTAGTCACTCTGCCGTGTAAAGAGGCAATCCTCATCTTCCTTATCTTCAAACCTGGTGAGTCATTCTGCCGTGTATAGAGGCAATCATCATCTTCCTTATCTTCAAACCTGGTGAGTCATTCTGCCGTGTATAGAGGCAATCATCATCTTCCTTATCTTCAAACCTGGTGAGTCATTCTGTATAGAGGCAATCATCATCTTCGTTATCTTCAAACCTGGTGAGTCATTCTGCCGTGTATAGAGGCAATCATCATCTTCCTTATCTTCAAACCTGGTGAGTCATTCTGCCGTGTATAGAGGCAATCATCATCTTCCTTATCTTCAAACCTGGTGAGTCATTCTGTCGTGTATAGAGGCAATCGTCATCTTCCTTATCTTCAAACCTGGTGAGTCATTCTGTCGTGTATAGAGGCAATCGTCATCTCCCTTATCTTCAAACCTGGTGAGTCAATCTGTATAGAGGCAATCCTCATCTTCCTTATCTTCAAACCTGGTGAGTCATTCTGTCGTGTATAAAGGCAATCATCATCTTCCTTATCTTCAAACCTGGTGAGTCATTCTGCCGTGTATAGAGGCAATCATCATCTTCCTTATCTTCAAACCTGGTGAGTCATTCTGTATAGAGGCAATCCTCATCTTCCTTATCTTCAAACCTGGTGAGTCATTCTGCCGTGTATAGAGGCAATCCTCATCTTCGTTATCTTCAAACCTGGTGAGTCATTCTGTATAGAGGCAATCATCATCTTCGTTATCTTCAAACCTGGTGAGTCACTCTGCCGTGTATAGAGGCAATCATCGTCTTCCTTATCTTCAAACCTGGTGAGTCATTCTGTCGTGTATAGAGGCAATCGTCATCTTCCTTATCTTCTAACCTGGTGAGTCATTCTGTCGTGTATAGAGGCAATCGTCATCTTCCTTATCTTCAAACCTGGTGAGTCATTCTGTCGTGTATAGAGGCAATCGTCATCTTCCTTATCTTCAAACCTGGTGAGTCATTCTGTCGTGTATAGAGGCAATCGTCATCTTCCTTATCTTCTAACCTGGTGAGTCATTCTGTCGTGTATAGAGGCAATCGTCATCTTCCTTATCTTCAAACCTGGTGAGTCATTCTGTCGTGTATAGAGGCAATCGTCATCTTCCTTATCTTCAAACCTGGTGAGTCATTCTGCCGTGTATAGAGGCAATCCTCATCTTCCTTATCTTCAAACCTGGTGAGTCACTCTGTATAGAGGCAATCGTCATCTTCCTTATCTTCAAACCTGGTGAGTCATTCTGCCGTGTATAGAGGCAATCATCATCTTCCTTATCTTCAAACCTGGTGAGTCACTCTGCCGTGTATAGAGGCAATCCTCATCTTCCTTATCTTCAAACCTGGTGAGTCATTCTGTATAGAAGCAATCCTCATCTTCCTTATCTTCAAACCTGGTGAGACACTCTGCCGTGTATAGAGGCAATCCTCATCTTCCTTATCTTCAAACCTGGTGAGTCACTCTGTATAGATGCAATCGTCATCTTCCTTATCTTCAAACCTGGTGAGTCATTCTGTCGTGTATAGAGGCAATCATCATCTTCCTTATCTTCAAACCTGGTTAGTCACTCTGCCGTGTATAGAGGCAATCCTCATCTTCCTTATCTTCAAACCTGGTGAGTCATTCTGCCGTGTATAGAGGCAATCGTCATCTTCCTTATCTTCAAACCTGGTGAGTCATTCTGCCGTGGATAGAGGCAATCCTCATCTTCCTTATCTTCAAACCTGGTGAGTCACTCTGTCGTCTATAGAGGCAATCATCATCTTCCTTATCTTCAAACCTGGTGAGTCATTCTGCCGTGTATAGATGCAATCATCGTCTTCCTTATCTTCAAACCTGGTGAGTCATTCTGCCGTGTATAGATGCAATCGTAATTTTCCTTATCTTCAAACCTGGTGAGTCATTCTGTATAGAGGCAATCGTCATTTTCCTTATCTTCAAACCTGGTGAGTCATTCTGTATAGAGGCAATCGTCATTTTCCTTATCTTAAAACCTGGTGAGTCATTCTGTATAGAGGCAATCGTCATTTTCCTTATCTTCAAACCTGGTGAGTCATTCTGCCGTGTATAGAGGGAATCATCGTCTTCCTTATCTTCAAACCTGGTGAGTCATTCTGTATATAGGCAATCGTCATTTTCCTTATCTTCAAACCTGGTGAATCATTCTGTATATAGGCAATCGTCATTTTCCTTATCTTCAAACCTGGTGAGTCATTCTGCCGTGTATAGATGCAATCATCGTCTTCCTTATCTTCAAACCTGGTGAGTCATTCTGCCGTGTATAGATGCAATCGTCATCTTCCTTATCTTCAAACTTGGTGAGTCATTCTGTATAGAGGCAATCATCATCTTCCTTATCTTCAAACCTGGTGAGTCACTCTGCCGTGTATAGAGGCAATCATCGTCTTCCTTATCTTCAAACCTGGTGAGTCATTCTGTATAGAGGCAATTGTCATCTTCCTTATCTTCAAACCTGGTGAGTCATTCTGCCGTGTATAGAGGCAATCGTCATCTTCCTTATCTTCAAACCTGGTGAGTCACTCTGCCGTGTATAGAGGCAATCATCATTTTCCTTATCTTCAAACCTGGTGAGTCATTCTGTATAGAGGCAATCATCATCTTCCTTATCTTCAAACCAGGTGAGTTATACTGCCGTGTATAGAGGCAATCATCATCTTCCTTATCTTCAAACCTGGTGAGTCACTCTGTCGTGTATAGAGGCAATCATCATCTTCCTTATCTTCAAACCTGGTGAGTCACTCTGCCGTGTATAGAGGCAATCGTCATCTTCCTTATCTTCAAACCAGGTGAGTTATACTGCCGTGTATAGAGGCAATCGTCATCTTCCTTATCTTCAAACCTGGTGAGTCATCCTGTATAGAGGCAATCATCGTCTTCCTTATCTTCAAACCTGGTGAGTCACTCTGCCGTGTATAGAGGCAATCATCATCTTCCTTATCTTCAAACCTGGTGAGTGATTCTGCCGTGTATAGAGGCAATCATCGTCTTCCTTATCTTCAAACCAGGTGAGGTATACTGCCGTGTATAGAGGCAATCATCGTCTTCCTTATCTTCAAACCTGGTGAGTCACTCTGCCGTGTATAGAGGCAATCATCATCTTCCTTATCTTCAAACCTGGTGAGTGATTCTGCCGTGTATAGAGGCAATCATCGTCTTCCTTATCTTCAAACCAGGTGAGTTATACTGCCGTGTATAGAGGCAATCATCGTCTTCCTTATCTTCAAACCTGGTGTGTCACTCTGCCGTGTATAGAGGTAATCATCATCTTCCTTATCTTCAAACCTGGTGAGTGATTCTGCCGTGTATAGAGGCAATCATCGTCTTCCTTATCTTCAAACCAGGTGAGTTATACTGCCGTGTATAGAGGCAATCATCGTCTGCCTTATCTTCAAACCTGGTGAGTCACTCTGCCGTGTATAGAGGCAATCATTATCTTCCTTATCTTCAAACCTGGTGAGTCATTCTGTCGTGTATAGAGGCAATCGTCGTCTTTCTTATCTACAAACCTGGTGAGTGATTCTGCCGTGTATAGAGGCAATCATCATCTTCCTTATCTTCAAACCTGGTGAGTCATTCTGCCGTGTATAGAGGCAATCGTCATTTTCCTTATCTTCAAACCTGGTGAGTCATTCTGTATAGAGGCAATCGTCATCTTCCTTATCTTCAAACCTGGTGAGTCATTCTGCCGTGTATAGAGGCAATCATCATCTTCCTTATCTTCAAACCTGGTGAATCATTCTGTATAGAGGCAATCATCATCTTCCTTATCTTCAAACCTGGTGAGTCATCCTGTATAGAGGCAATCATCGTCTTCCTTATCTTCAAACCTGGTGAGTCATTCTGCCGTGTATAGATGCAATCATCATCTTCCTTATCTTCAAACCTGGTGAGTCATTCTGCCGTGTATAGAGGCAATCATCATCTTCCTTATCTTCAAATCTGGTGAGTCATTCTGTATAGAGGCAATCATCATCTTCCTTATCTTCAAACCTGGTGATTCATTCTGTATAGAGGCATTCATCATTTTCCTTATCTTCAAACCTGGTGAGTCATTCTGTATAGAGGCAATGGTCATTTTCCTTATCTTCAAACCTGGTGAGTCATTCTGTATAGAGGCAATCGTCATTTTCCTTATCTTCAAACCTGGTGAGTGATTCTGCCGTGTATAGAGGCAATCATCGTCGTCCTTATCTTCAAACCTGGTGAGTCATTCTGTATAGAGGCATTCATCATTTTCCTTATCTTCAAACCTGGTGAGTCATTCTGCCGTGTATAGAGGCAATCATCGTCTTCCTTATCTTCAAACCTGGTGAGTCATTCTGTATAGAGGCAATTGTCATTTTCCTTATCTTCAACTCTGGTGAGTCATTCTGCCGTGTATAGGGGCAATCGTCATTTTCCTTATCTTCAAACCTGGTGAGTCATTCTGTATATAGGCAATCGTCATTTTCCTTATCTTCAAACCTGGTGAATCATTCTGTATATAGGCAATCGTCATTTTCCTTATCTTCAAACCTGGTGAGTCATTCTGCCGTGTATAGATGCAATCATCGTCTTCCTTATCTTCAAACCTGGTGAGTCATTCTGCCGTGTATAGATGCAATCGTCATCTTCCTTATCTTCAAACTTGGTGAGTCATTCTGTATAGAGGCAATCATCATCTTCCTTATCTTCAAACCTGGTGAGTCACTCTGCCGTGTATAGAGGCAATCATCGTCTTCCTTATCTTCAAACCTGGTGAGTCATTCTGTATAGAGGCAATTGTCATCTTCCTTATCTTCAAACCTGGTGAGTCATTCTGCCGTGTATAGAGGCAATCGTCATCTTCCTTATCTTCAAACCTGGTGAGTCACTCTGCCGTGTATAGAGGCAATCGTCATTTTCTTTATCTTCAAACCTGGTGAGTCATTCTGTATAGAGGCAATCATCATCTTCCTTATCTTCAAACCAGGTGAGTTATACTGCCGTGTATAGAGGCAATCATCATCTTCCTTATCTTCAAACCTGGTGAGTCACTCTGTCGTGTATAGAGGCAATCATCATCTTCCTTATCTTCAAACCTGGTGAGTCACTCTGCCGTGTATAGAGGCAATCGTCATCTTCCTTATCTTCAAACCAGGTGAGTTATACTGCCGTGTATAGAGGCAATCGTCATCTTCCTTATCTTCAAACCTGGTGAGTCATCCTGTATAGAGGCAATCATCGTCTTCCTTATCTTCAAACCTGGTGAGTCACTCTGCCGTGTATAGAGGCAATCATCATCTTCCTTATCTTCAAACCTGGTGAGTGATTCTGCCGTGTATAGAGGCAATCATCGTCTTCCTTATCTTCAAACCAGGTGAGGTATACTGCCGTGTATAGAGGCAATCATCGTCTTCCTTATCTTCAAACCTGGTGAGTCACTCTGCCGTGTATAGAGGCAATCATCATCTTCCTTATCTTCAAACCTGGTGAGTGATTCTGCCGTGTATAGAGGCAATCATCGTCTTCCTTATCTTCAAACCAGGTGAGTTATACTGCCGTGTATAGAGGCAATCATCGTCTTCCTTATCTTCAAACCTGGTGAGTCACTCTGCCGTGTATAGAGGTAATCATCATCTTCCTTATCTTCAAACCTGGTGAGTGATTCTGCCGTGTATAGAGGCAATCATCGTCTTCCTTATCTTCAAACCAGGTGAGTTATACTGCCGTGTATAGAGGCAATCATCGTCTTCCTTATCTTCAAACCTGGTGAGTCACTCTGCCGTGTATAGAGGCAATCATCATCTTCCTTATCTTCAAACCTGGTGAGTCATTCTGTCGTGTATAGAGGCAATCGTCGTCTTCCTTATCTACAAACCTGGTGAGTGATTCTGCCGTGTATAGAGGCAATCATCATCTTCCTTATCTTCAAACCTGGTGAGTCATTCTGCCGTGTATAGAGGCAATCGTCATTTTCCTTATCTTCAAACCTGGTGAGTCATTCTGTATAGAGGCAATCGTCATCTTCCTTATCTTCAAACCTGGTGAGTCATTCTGCCGGGTATAGAGGCAATCGTCATTTTCCTTATCTTCAAATCTGGTGAGTCATTCTGTATTGAGGCAATCATCATCTTCCTTATCTTCAAACCTGGTGAATCATTCTGTATAGAGGCAATCATCATCTTCCTTATCTTCAAACCTGGTGATTCATTCTGTATAGATGCAATCATCGTCTTCCTTATCTTCAAACCTGGTGAGTCATTCTGCCGTGTATAGATGCAATCATCGTCTTCCTTATCTTCAAACCTGGTGAGTCATTCTGCCGTGTATAGAGGCAATCATCATCTTCCTTATCTTCAAATCTGGTGAGTCATTCTGTATAGAGGCAATCATCATCTTCCTTATCTTCAAACCTGGTGATTCATTCTGTATAGAGGCATTCATCATTTTCCTTATCTTCAAACCTGGTGAGTCATTCTGTATAGAGGCAATGGTCATTTTCCTTATCTTCAAACCTTGTGAGTCATTCTGTATAGAGGCAATCGTCATTTTCCTTATCTTCAAACCTGGTGAGTGATTCTGCCGTGTATAGAGGCAATCATCGTCGTCCTTATCTTCAAACCTGGTGAGTCATTCTGTATAGAGGCATTCATCATTTTCCTTATCTTCAAACCTGGTGAGTCATTCTGCCGTGTATAGAGGCAATCATCGTCTTCCTTATCTTCAAACCTGGTGAGTCATTCTGTATAGAGGCAATTGTCATTTTCCTTATCTTCAAATCTGGTGAGTCATTCTGCCGTGTATAGGGGCAATCGTCATTTTCCTTATCTTCAAACCTGGTGAGTCATTCTGTATAGAGGCAATTGTCTTTTTCCTTATCTTCAAACCTGGTGATTCATTCTGTATAGAGGCAATCGTCCTTTTCCTTATCTTCAAACCTGGTGAGTCATTCTGCCGTGTATAGAGGCAATCGTCATCTTCCTTATCTTCAAACCTGGTGAGTCATTCTGTCGACTATACTCATTCTGTACATGTACCCTTAGTTACACTGGCTAGAAATACAGAATTCACATTTGCTCAAATTGGTGTTAGGCCTGCTATCAACGGTATTCCCTTTACCAATTGAGACAACTGGTTTCTACAACCAATGCAATGCAATGCGGACATATGCCTTACCTAACATAAATTAGTCTAGGAATGTAAGACTTTCTATAAAGTGAAAAAAAGGAATATAAGTAGTGCAAATTTTCACCGCTATCGAATTTAAAAGAACAACTTGCTTACTTGCTTGTGTTTTTTCGAGCACATCCAGCAGGAGTATGGTATATACGATATAGGTATAAGAGTTTCTGGTATGCCGTTTTACGTTTCATGCATCCATTTGCTCAAAGGGCAGAAGTGAGTGAGCTGCAGTGTGTTGTGTAGTGAGGGTATTCTGTAGGAATATGATGTATTGTTCTGCTTGTGCAGTTAACCAGTAAATGACGACTTGTTGCAACTTTGAATGGCAATAAAGGTGACGTCAACCTTTGAATACTAAATTAATTCACATAGAAGGTTGTGATAAACAATTGTAACGCATGCCTTTATGGTTCATGAATTAAATGACTTGTTGTTTATATTTATTTAGGTTCGGAGGGAATAGCTGTTGATGAAATAAATAAACGAGACATTATGGAAACCCAGGACATATTTGCCGATATGCTCAGGTAAAAAATCCAATCACGTTCTTTATTATTCTGCAAATATGCTCAACATACATCCTGCTACATCAGCATTTAGCTCCTTCTAAAATCTGATATCTATGAAGCCAAATGCTTCGTATCGCCACAAGCTAGTCATTCATCAATGTAGGTGACTTGTGTACTTTCGCAGTCAATGACATGACGTTATTTGAGGAGTTTGAAGCGACCACCGTGAGCCCTTGCATTCTTCATCCGGGCACCTCCGCTATCGCTCGATGTGAGTCATTAAATTGGTTGGTCATTTCAAAAGCCATACTAGTCTTTTGCCTTGATAGAGATGAGGGTACTAGTGGACAATACACTGATGTAGCAGGATGAAAACCATGTGGTGAGAAGTATCATAATTGAATATTGTAAATATGTTTTTAAATTCCTACTGAAACAACCCTTCAAAATATATCTTATACACAGTAAACCAAACTGCAATATGTAATTATCAATTGATTGAAACTTTGTTTTAAAACCAACAATTAAGTGCAAATCGTCATTTCATTGACAATATATTTCTCTCCTACCATATGTGCTTATACATAATCTTAAAATGATGTTAATCATTGCACAATAGTTGCAAAACAAAAATCTAAGCCATTAAACATGCAGTCGAAAGCAATTCAATTGCTTAAACTACACCATGTTGTGTTTCAGAAATATCATCCCCGATAATTTAGTTGAAGCTGCATTCAGACAGGTAATCACTCCTTTGAACATGTTTTCAGAAGTAAAGCATTCATATCAAGAACTTCTTACATGTCATTTACCGCGTACCATCCAACCGACTGAGTGATTAATTATGAAAAAGACCAACTTCTAGTGTAACTTTTTGATGACGACACTCTAGTGTTTCTTGGGACACTATTTTTCGAAATTGCTTTCTGCCTTACTGGAATAATGATTAATCATCATAATAATTGGCCATAAATCCTATTTGATATAACAAAAATGTTCATCAACAAGGAAGACATAATCTATGTGAAATCCATAAAAGTGCTTATTTTTCATAAATAACACCATTTTAAAGATGGTAAGGATTATGATAGTCTACATTTTATTTCTTACCCCTGTCTTCATTAAACAAAAAAACATCTTAAGCCTTTATCAGACACCATTTAAAAAAAAATTAAGTACTGCAAACATATATATGGCATTGTTAACATGTCTCGTCACATGTCATGAGTTCAACTAACTGTGATGTGTAATTTCTTTTGTCTGGCCGTTAAGCCACGACCTCCTTCAAAGAAGCAACCTCTCAGTAAAACGAGTTCGTATCACGATATAGTCAACTTTTTAAGACTTGTATACCTGAAACACTGGCTTCTATCATGTTCTTTAATTGAATTGTTGAAATATCATCTATATGTTTTACGGCATACATTATACATGAAGCGATTGCATAAGAAGTTAATGCTTATAAAATGACGTATTGGAGGTGAACTGATACAACCATAAACTTGAAAAGTCTAAGCTATTCATTTAAAAATATTTCAATTGAATTTGAAACCTTTCAGTGCTGCTCAGGGAAACACCAAATACGTATTAGGCAAATATCTAGAGTAGTAAAGACAATCTTGAGAAAATACAAAACAAACATTTCTACAATTTGTATCGCTTTCAGGCCCAGACGCATTACGAGTCTTCAACATCAGAGTATGTTAGAAATAGCACAAACGGATCGACTGTTATTGAAACCATAACCACAGTGACCAAATCTCTCGGCAAGACCGGCGGTGTCAATGTTCTCGGTAAATAAATCATTTGTCATGTATATTTGTAAATAACTACATCAATTATAACTTTTACAGCAAGCAACAAGTGATACAACAGGGTTATAGTTTCTCTCCACGCAGCTAACTATAGTGTTGTGCTTGTTGTTCCTTATTCTGACGCAATGAAAACGTGCGATTGAGAAACTATAGTAAATCAAATCAAAACTATATCACGAGGTAAATTATTTTTAGGGAACAATCACATTTTATATATTTCGATACAACTGAAACATTATGAAGCAACAACAAATATTTCATTTGATTTATTTCTGTTGATGTAAACTTTGTCCAACGTTAACAACTACTGGTTGCAGGTCTCATCACGGCGTGTACACTGATCGGGGTGGCTGCTAGCACTCTCAAGGACAAAGCTGACGTCTTCGTCAAGTTCTTCACTGTTGCCACAAACATCGTCTTGATCATCTTACGGAAGTTTTTCTGGTAAACTGTTCTTCATGTTCAGTCGTTCTTTAATTCATATGATTATCACTTTATGTTATTTAATCTGTGTCAAACATAAACACTAAACACTAAACTAAATGTTATGGTTGCAAAATAGTCCATTTACATTTTTTGTGTTTGTGTTCTAAATCGTCGTGAAAGCAGTTAATCTTAAATAAATTAAGAGTTGTACAAGGGTCAGTTCATCCTGTTGCAGGGTACGGACGTTACGCTAACTCCACTATTCTGTACCCTGGGCTCAGAAGCTAGATTCGCTCGTGCAGTCCAAATAGGGATGTAGTCAACCAAATCATTTCCTCGCCACCTTCAATGAGAAAATGATATGATTGGCTATATCCTATGTCGGGCAGCGCGAGGGAATCTAGCTTCTGAGCCCAGGGTACAGATAAGTGGAGTTAGCGTAACGTTCGTTGCCTGGGACATGATCAGGTCAGTTCATAAGATAAACAAGCAAAGGAAAGGTAACTCTTTGATAGTAAATGGCAATGAAATCAGCTCCTCAAACATCAATATTATCAGGGTTGCAAACATTCAGTCAAGAGTCAGTCTCATCGTCATTTTGCATTTCTGAAAGGGTAATTTTGTTTGTGCTTTTTTCAACATCTTTGAACAACTACTTTCTTTTCTCGTTTAAATTAACAGTCATCACCACATTGTGTAGTGTATTAGTTAACAAAGTCTTGAAAATCTTCACAATGACACCCATACCATATCCTCATACTCTCATCACATCAATCTCAATAAATTAAGATCTTCTGCGTAGCTCAGTGGAACAATATAGATCTTAATTTATTGAGATTGCTCATCACATATACGTATAGGGTAGCACCTATCGGCATAGCCAGCCTTATCGCCGTGTCCATCGCCGGAGTGACCAACTTGACCAGTACCCTCTCCCAGCTGGGCATCTTCGTCCTCGCGGTCATCATCGGCCTCGTCTTCCACACCTTCGTCGTGCTGCCCGCCATCTTGTTTCTTCTGACCAGGAGGAACCCCTTCGCCTACTTCATCACCATCATCAGACCGTGTCTCATCGGCTTCGCTACAGCCAGCACGTAGGTTCCTAGTCCAAATCTTCTTTCTCCAGAACGCTGTATCTTCCACAGCGAGCCGCATACTAACTATAAAGTGGGGTTGCATGTAGAGCCTCTCGACCTAGTAGGTTCCAGGTTAAAGTCACTGTGTCAGTTTTGCGAGCCATTCTTTTATGCAAGCCTGGAAAATAGTTCGTTGAAGAGATTTGCGTGCGCTCTTGTCCTCAATATTGATGTTGATGTAGCCTACCACAATCTAGTTAAAACTAGCTGTAATGTATACTTCCCCTAAGTCCTCACGTTACATCTAGCTACTAACCCACCTGGTTCGTGTCACGCATGCGAGGAAATCAACAAATGGAATAAGAACTGGCTGATCCTTTTAAATAGGACATTCTAGTTAATACAAGCTGTTAGAATCAGTCAATCTAGTTAAAACTACCTGTAATGTTTATGTCAAATAAGTCATACATTAAATTGTTGATATTTATGTTCATAATGTGTAAAATGCAATATAAATTCTAATGACGCCCGATTCAAAGAGATCAGTCAGTTCTTATTCCATTGGTTTATTTTCGCGCATGTGTCACACGGACCAGATGGGTTAGTAGCTAGATGTAGCTAGATTGGATGTACCACAAGCGTCTCATATTGTCTGTAAATATAAGATTCAACATCTCCGCAAAAGTGGTTAGGCCCTCTTGTTTGAGGTCATGTCTAGCAGACGTGTTTCTTTGTCATCACATGACGTCACATGTATTCGTTTGACTGAATTTGTCTTTTATCAACGTTGTGACTGTTTGACCTTTTACTTAATTTTTACTTTTTTCAATTGTCTGAAATTATAAGAGACGGTGGTACAGTCTTACAATGTTCATGATCTTGGCGCTACCACGAAACGAACTTGTTTTATTAGAAAGTTTTCTTTTCAAACTTTCTAAAACTAAATAAGTTAGTCGCTTTTTAAAGTTTTGAGCGCAGACTAATGTCATCGTCGCGATGAACTCTTCTATTTTCCTACTTTGTGGAGAGGAAACTATATAAAGAAACAGGTGCGTATCTCGGTAAAGTTAATTTAAAAAAACTTATATTCCTTCCTTAAAGTCGATTTAAATCAGAATGCTGAACAGATGTACATACACTATACTTTATCAAACAATTATGAATTGAAATGTATTTTAAGTATGCTATACTTACCATGTCTTCATATTCTCTTACAGAGCAATGGCACTACCGGAAATGATTGAATCTTGTGAAGTGAAGAACGGTATCGACTCGCGCATCGCTCGGTTTGTGGTTCCCTTCAGTGTAACGCTTAATGGCGACGGCAGTGCTCTCTTCATAACGTCGGCTGCGCTATTTGTCGCCCAGCTCAGTGGAATAGACATCACAGCAGGCGACATCGTAGTGGTCGGGTGGGTACCAATTAACATAAATTAGCATTCTGAAAATAGATTGGTTTAATTTCTATATTTGGCATGACAACCAATGTCTAAGAAGTTAAAACAAAAGTGAAGATTTGTTTGTTATACCAAAAGAACATTAAGAGAAATCACTCAAGTGGTTAGTTTTGAAATAATCAATCACAGAACGTTAAGACTCAAATTTTGGGCTTTTAAATCTTTTCATGTGATACACTCACAAGGCCTAGTTGGGAAAAACTAATTAAGTTCGACATCTGTAAGAATTACATGTATGTGTCATTTTAGTTAAGAAATATATACGCTTGAAATGTTTGATTCCTTTTCCATTTCTGCGATTTTACCTGTCATCGAATAAACAACAATATATACACGAAGCACTCATAAAATCTACGAAAATCAGACCAAACCTTTCGACATTCACGTGTTCTTTTCATCCAATTTTCAAAGATTGTGAAGATTGTAAATATTGATAACCAGTTTCCAAAATCAGTCTTTTAAAAGGGACAAGCATATTGATTTACACAATATTTTGACAGGTTTCATAATTAACGGTGTCTGTTTTTCCTAAATGTTTACAAGGATCCACAGTATTTTTATTGACAAACAACCCGTTATGAGGAAATTGACACACATGTTGTTTCCCATAGAGGAAACGGGCTAGGAATCCGGTTGGTGGTTTACCTGAAACATCGCTGTCTCTTCCTGGCAGAGCAAATCTTACAGCTTTATACACAGTTAGAAGCGCCGAATGTCTTACTGAAGTAGTTGAAAAATATGGAATTTGAAATGTGTTTTAAGCAACGGCAAGAACGTTTTTGAATCGTTGCTTTCTAAAATGTTATGTCAGTAGTTGACACGGATAACCGGATATAAGATATACTCCGGTTATACTCTTACCAGATAAGAAAATTACAAAAGGGTTAGAATAAGACCGGCCAGTGAATTGGCAGTACATGAATACCTCCTGTCCGATGCAGCCAATCGTCAAGCGCACGTGACGGCTACTGTTACTCACGATCAAGTCGGGTGGAATTCCACATGACTAGGACGGAAATGGACAGCGGACAGTTGATAGCTCGCAAAATCTGAAATTTGCAGCAATCAATAGTTGATAGATTGATGTAGGCCTAAGTGCATATTTCATTGCAAAACTAATCCAATGACATTTATTTGTCCGACCAAGAGACGAATATCTTCCCTTCTGTTCCAGGGTGTTGACTGCTGTTTCCGCCATGGCTCTCCCGTCTGTTCCCAGCGCCAGTATAGTAGCTCTGTTGATCATTCTCACTTCGGCAAACATACCCTCTCATCACATCGCCCTCCTCTTCGCTGCCGAGTGGATTCTGTACGTATCTGTTATATATAAAGATAGGTTTGTGTTAGGCCTAGAAAAAAGAAGAAGTTTGTTTCTGGTTTCCGCCCGCGTCAGTTTCAAACCCCCGCGTGATGTTGACATGGGTGAATGGAAATGTTTTAAATTCAACTCGTTTCTGTCCGAAAAGGCCTTCAAAGAAATTATGATAAATGATCGAAAGTTTATATTCATTTTTTTTCAAATCCCGTTGGATTACTTTCATATTCAAAATAAAAACAATATTTGGAAATAAAAAAAAAATCCGCGCTATCACATCCTTTTTGCCTGCATGCCAAGACCAGAAGCATTTTTTTGGGCCTTATATTCAACCTGATAGAGTTGTTACTACCACTCCTAGATTGTTATATCAATATGGTAATTGAATAAAAGGCTCGGCAGTTGTGTCGTGGTCGTCTCCAAGTCAACATTTCAAATTTAATTAATTTCATAAACTTTCTTGCCTCTAATGGCTCCAAAAATGCCTAAGCAAGGCTGAGCAACAACACAGTCACTCACTGCCAGTCCACACTGGTGGGAATATTTGGATGCTCAAAGAAACTCAATATGTTTCACAGGACCCCATCATATTTACAAAATGGTAGTATGGTAGCATTTTGGACGTCATTGTTAAACACAAAAATCATAGGCGTGTGAAAAATATTTTGAGGTTCAATACTGGATAAATCAAACATTTAGAAAGTTAAGATTGAAAAAAAAGAAAAAAAAACCCAACTCCATACACTTAAGCTTATAGGGGCTTGAGGTAGTAATCTACACAAAATAAACTTTACCGATTTACGGTTAATATTTTATCAAACTCCTACCATGGAGCAAAGATTGCTGTATTCTACACAGATCCTTTACTAGAAGCTCCAGGGCGCCGCCAGATGATTGGTTACTTTGATTATTTGTAATGTTTAATCTTATCCCAGACTTTTAGTATAGTATTCACCAGACAAGTATTTTTCAATGCCTTTCAAATTGGGTCCGATGTTTTGTTTTATTTTCTTTGCGCCTGAATCGAAGCACCATAAAATCAAACTTTTTACTGCAATGAGTTAAACTAGCAGAAAAATGCTTCTCTATTAATTAAATGTCCAGGGCTCTTTTGGCCCTCTTTAGGTCCTTATAGGTGAGAATTAATCACCTTCAAGTTGTTTGACACCAAGATATCTCCAATATTGCTGTATTCATCTGAAATATGGGGCACAGGTTACCAAGAATCTATTGAGAAATTCCATGTTTCGTACTTCAAGCGATTTTAGGAGTGGGTAAATTTGCTGCAAACAAAGCAATTCTTGAAGAAACAGGGCACCATTCCATGTTTATTTGTAGTCAATGTAAAGTCATTAAATATTTGCTGCGCTTATTAACACTACACCATCATGAAAAGATAAAGATATCAGACTGAGTACAACAGTTATCTAATGTTAAAACAACTCGACGAGGATGGAAACTCAACGTGGGTATCAAATGTACGACAGTTATTGTTTGCAACTGGTTATTATTACGTATGGTTAGCTCAAGATGTTGGAAATCCAAAACAGTTTTTACTTCTTTTCAAACAACACCTAATAAGAAAATGTATATACATGACTGGCACAGTTCTATCAAGGATTCAACCTTCAACATTATGGACTGAAACTGACCCTTTTTCAAACTGAAAATTATATCACATCGATTTAAGAATGACAGTTAAGAAGAGAATTTTGTAAAATTAGAATATCGCTTCATGACTTGGCTGTTTACAAGAAATGACGAGGAAATATAAATCATCATTTAGATACACAGTGCCCAAATTGTTCCTTGGGATTAAAAAATGAATTCCATATATTAATTATATGCAGTAAATATTCATCGCTAAGGAGTAAATCTTTACCAATTGATTACAATAGTACTAATTTTAATTATCGAAATATGATCAACTTGTTAAATAGAACAAATGTGAATGTAACCAAATCTGTTGTAACCAATATCTCAAACATGTGGATATAGTCATTGTTAGATCCAACACGAGATCATAATGGATTCTGTATTGTGTCTGTACTGTAGACCATGTGGCCGAATACTGAAATAAACAACTTATTATTATTATATTATATTAATCACCTTCACCACACTTCATGGTAAGGTATACATGCATTTATATTATTTTCCATGTTAACAAGAAAAACAAAGTCTTTTAAGGCTGGATGTTGTTTTGTAAATTGATATTGTAAATATTCAAAATGTTTTATAGAAACACATGTGACACGTAAATATACTATATTTTCTTCTTTCGTTATTTCTTATCAACAAATCAAACATGTTCAATGACGTTATCACCTTACCTTTTGTATCATTTTTATATGGTTTGAATGCCTATGGGGCTAACTCATTAAATCACAATGAACACATTTCCTCGTTGCAGAGATCGACTACGAACGGCCACAAACGTTGTGAGTCACACATTCAACGCTGCGGTGACGTATCGGTTTTGTAAGGAGAACCTGAGATCATTGGACAGAGAGAAGATAAACAACGAAGATAAACAACTTCTTTCCACTACCTATGCGTAAAATAAGAAGCACTTCTTGATTTCGTGTGTTGAAAGATATTGTTGGTTTATACTGTATTGCTGTTTTATAAACATTTGAGTGTAGGGGTATGTATAAACGTGAAAGGGCTTTAAAATTAAATAAAATGTTATATCATGTATGTGTATCATCTAAAGGCGATGTTGTAAAGATTTGAATTTCTGTAATATCTAACAACATGTGAATTGTAGGACAAACACAGTTCTCTCAAAGTTGTTTTCTTGACTCCGTCGCGCAACCGTTATGCCCTACAACTCTCCTGTATATATAAAGCTGAGTCTGGAGTGTGAGCATGGATATGAAGCAAACAGTTTTCCCTTGTCCTTTGTTCGCGGGAAACTGGTTACTGAAATATCTACACTGACTTCAAAAAGAAACTTTGCACCATTTTGTAATGATCCTGATTTAAGAACGAAAAACGATAGAAACTTAAAACAAAATACCTCTTATTAATCAATCATTTGTTTAAACAACCAGCGAATCCAAGTTAAAGGTGGGAATCCCAGTTTTGCACTTATTTGATCTGAAGTGGGCAGGGGTGAAATTATTGGTTGTTCAGAAGTTCGTTGAAATGATGTTTTCGCAATAATTTCGTTTAAGTGCTAAAATGTGCTACTTTAGTACCAGGTTTGAGCAGCCCGAGTGTAATAACTTCCATGAGTAACCAAAAAGGTCAAACGTTAAGTTACGTCTTCTGTCAGCAGGTTCAATTTCACATTTCGTCTGCATCGAAGCTTTTCCATTAATGGGAATGTGTGGACACAAGTCTTAATTGTCATATTAACACATCTTTGAGTCGTACAAATGGTAACCAGCCTTAAGAGCTCAACAATCGCAATTAAATCTTGTTATTGCATGCCAATTCTGACGTTATAACTTCGAATGAAGTTGCCATGTGTCGATGTTTAGTGACCAATAGCTATCAACTTAGCAGTCGATGAGTTTTGATTAGATCTGTCCAAGATCATAGGGTGCACGAGAACATAACAACATGCCGACCTTTGATGTTTGCTATCTCTGACGTCACTAAGAGACAACGTTGACGGTGGTCTAACGTCACAGATATCGGCTCCCATGCAGTGAAACACAACTGTTTTTTTGTGTTTCAGGGCTGTCAGCAATACTCACAACCTCTCTGTATAGCCGGATCAGGTTATCATTAGAAATGAGGGGACACTACCGATTTTGGTAAAAAGGGCTGTTTTTGATCAATGTTGTCAATTTTCAGAGGGGATTCGCGATATTTTTGCTATAACATTAACTGGTTTTAAAGTGGTTTTTTTACTAATGGAGTGACAAACATTCATTATGGACAGTTATTAAACTTTTCCGTCACGTGACTAAGTTCCAGCAGAAACGTCACGTGATTATGACATTTTTCCCATTTCTGCAAAACTGCATGAATATTACTTAATTAAAAGTTTTTTAAAACTTGAAAGTGTGGGTTTCAACTATGTCATTGCCAACTTAAATGAAAATGTAAATATGAGATCGTTTTCGAAATTTAAGTTTTAAAATTGCAAAGTTTCTTTTGGAATGCAGTGTATGCACAGACGTTTATCAACAGGCATAGTTTGTACAGTATGTGCACATATGATACATATGAACCATGTTTTATCTTAATGATTACTTTAATGACTTCATCATATATCATCAGTATATGTCACTTGGCATATTCGGGAATATGGTCAATATATCATGTTATTAATGAAATATCATCAGTTATTATTATTATGTCACTATGGTCAATATATCATGTTGTTAATGGAATGTCATCAAAATAAATGTCAATTGTTTGCATAGAAATATATCATATTATAAGATTTGATCAAAATAAATGTCACTTGCTTGTAATTGCAAACTTTCATATCACCATTTTGGTAATAAACATGTTCAGTTATAGGAATTGGTTGCAGTGTTGCTTGAGTCTCGCTAACCAATATACACCAACTATAAAACATCACAACGCGTGTATTTGAGTTACGCCCTCCTCGCCTCTAGCTTTTGACGCATCGAACATAAATTTTACTTTTAAATGTTTAGTTGTCGAGTTAGTGTCGCTACCGGCTGTATCCGGGTGCAGCGATACTTATATGTGTTGAGTTTATGCAGTTATGCAGAAATAATCAGAGGATTGTGGGGGACACAATGAAAGCCAGCGTATCCTTAATATATAGTCGTCTGGGCACTTGATTGATAGAACCAGGTGTTTGATTACGTCAATGATAATCTCGGGGATAGTGAAGCCATGTGGCTATTTATTGTTGGCGTGTTGGAGATACATATTGATGTGAAGTACTTCTGTGATGGTATGAACATTCAAGAGTACACGCATATCTTACTTCATATACGTAGAAGCATAAGTCCGCATTGCCGTTAATCAGCAACAAAGACGTTATACAGGAAAGCATACATGTACTGTTTTGAAATCTAAATTACGTTGATTCTCCATACCTTTGATGAAAATGGGACTGTCATTTTAGATTAAATGTTCTTACATTAGATAGCTTTTTTACACATGATTATCAATGATTGACATTGGTAGCCTATCATATATGAATTGAACAATTAACTCACCAAATGTACAATTGGACTATAACGAAACGAATTTAATGAAATTTAATTCAGACTTTGGAATTTAAGCTATATGCTTTCTTGTGATTTACTTGGACCTAGCAATGTCATGTGACCGGTATACATTCAAAGCAACACTAAACTTTCAGGATTTACAAAGGATAAATGTCATATTGTAACGTTTACGCGAAATACGACCTTCTTATTGTTCGACACAATGTCTTGCATACATCTGGACTACTATATCAATGTAACAGTGGGTAGGGATTGACCATCATACATGTAAACGTCTGTTTCAACAAATACTGTATTCAAATTGGTTCAGATGAAACTTACTATTGAAGATTGAGATATAAGTTTGACTTAATCATTCTGTTAGAAAATTAAATTGGATACTTCTCTGTGAACTGGATTTTGATAAAGAATGACAAGAATTTCTATGGATATACAACTTATTCATCCTGTGTAACTGATGTTTCGACTATAGCTTTGTTTTTGTCAAGCAGTGACGACGTTAGTATTTCTGTCGAAACGTCGCCTTAACAAAATAAAGAAGTTGTATATCCATAAAAGAGTTTTTCTTTACTGCCATAATTTCTAAAATGTAATTCAAGGAAGTTAGTTTTCATTAGCCATCGCAAATAAATGAGACGACTTTACATTAAAGTCTAAACCGTTGTATTTCTGTAATTTGTTTTAGTATTTGAATTTAATTGTTGACTTTATTTGAAAATTAAACGTTCCATAGAATTTCAAGTAAGTATTAATAATAAATGCATTTGATAACGTGTTTGTCCAGACGGGTTTAACTTGTTTTGTAAGCTTGTAAATTATACTTTGGTATATATGCCGCCCAAATTGCGCAAGGTATACAACGGGTACTAACCCTAAGGTCATTCACAATTTGAAATTCATTACTTAGATAAACTAATCGACAACATTTGTCTGAGTTTGTGAAGCATAATAACGTTACTTCATTCAATTATACAGCGTAATACATCAATTTCCATGAGATTTCAATCTATCGCTACAATCAAGTCATGGTTTTATGCGCTAAGCAGCAAGACTCCTACTAGCCAGTCTCAGAGACCTGCAGTAATCATACCTTGCACTTGCTACACAATAACGACAAGACTCGAACTAGCCAGTCTCAGAGACCTGCAGTAATCATACCTTGCCCTTGCTACAACTAGCCAGTCTCAGAGACCTGCAGTAATCATACCTTGCCCTTGCTACAACTAGCCAGTCTCAGAGACCTGCAGTAATCATACCTTGCCCTTGCTACACAATACTCGAACTAGCCAGTCTCAGAGACCTGCAGTAATCATACCTTGCCCTAGCTACAACTAGCCAGTCTCAGAGACCTGCAGTAATCATACCTTGCCCTTGCTACACAATACTCGAACTAGCCAGTCTCAGAGACCTGCAGTAATCATACCTTGCCCTTGCTACAACTAGCCAGTCTCAGAGACCTGCAGTAATCATACCTTGCCCTTGCTACAACTAGCCAGTCTCAGAGACCTGCAGTAATCATACCTTGCCCTTGCTACACAATACTCGAACTAGCCAGTCTCAGAGACCTGCAGTAATCATACCTTGCCCTAGCTACAACTAGCCAGTCTCAGAGACCTGCAGTAATCATACCTTGCCCTTGCTACACAATACTCGAACTAGCCAGTCTCAGAGACCTGCAGTAATCATACCTTGCCCTTGCTACAACTAGCCAGTCTCAGAGACCTGCAGTAATCATACCTTGCCCTTGCTACACAATACTCGAACTAGCCAGTCTCAGAGACCTGCAGTAATCATACCTTGCCCTTGCTACACAATACTCGAACTAGCCAGTCTCAGAGACCTGCAGTAATCATACCTTGCCCTTGCTACAACTAGCCTGTCTCAGAGACCTGCAGTAATCATACATTGCCCTTGCTACAACTAGCCAGTCTCAGAGACCTGCAGTAATCATACCTTGCCCTTGCTACAACTAGCCAGTCTCAGAGACCTGCAGTAATCATACCTTGCCCTTGCTACACAATACTCGAATTAGCCAGTCTCAGAGACCTGCAGTAATCATACCTTGCCCTTGCTACAACTAGCCAGTCTCAGAGACCTGCAGTAATCATACATTGCCCTTGCTACAACTAGCCAGTCTCAGAGACCTGCAGTAATCATACCTTGCCCTTGCTACAACTAGCCAGTCTCAGAGACCTGCAGTAATCATACCTTGCCCTTGCTACAACTAGCCAGTCTCAGAGACCTGCAGTAATCATACCTTGCCCTTGCTACACAATACTCGAACTAGCCAGTCTCAGAGACCTGCAGTAATCATACCTTGCCCTTGCTACAACTAGCCAGTCTCAGAGACTTGCAGTAATCATACATTGCCCTTGCTACACAATAACGACAAACCCGGATGCACCTGGGATAAAGGCTTGGCATTGTGTGGTCATTGACTTTCTAGATATGTGTTTTGAGAAATGTAACTCGATTCTTAAGAAAATTGTATTTGCATAATTCCTAGGTATACCACACATTCCATTGTTGGGCGTGAGAAAAGTATTCCTTTCGGCAATGATAGTTGATATGCTTATTCAAATTGTCTCTATACAATACGTTCGACAACCAGGAAGTTATGGTGGACTGATTTACCAACAAAAACATCTAACTTAAATAAAGTTAAAGTAGTCAATCAATCTTTATTTCAATACTCAGAGGCCTCAGGCCTATAGTACATTGTATAGTATTACATAGTTCAATATACAATCATATAAATCTGTTTTACACAAAAAGCATAATTATATGTGATTCAGTGTTACTACTGTTTCCTGATTTTAAATGCGTGGTATAAAAACATTGCAAGATTTTGTATTTCTACCAATTTTTTACAGTTTAATAAGTACGATTATTTATCTTTAGATGGATGGACATAATAGAAGTCTTTAAGGTATTTTTTACGTAGTTCATTATAAAAAGGACACACAAGCAAAAAATGGTACTCATCTTCCAAGAGGTTATTATTGCACGATTTACATAGTCTCACTTCTCTTTTCATGTTAAGAAATCTGCCCTTTTCAATTCATAAATCATGCGAGGAACATCTGAAGCGTGCTAGACTTACTCTGAATTTTCTTATAGTAACACATGATAAATAATGCTCAGTATAGATGTAGTGTTTAAAAGCTGAATAAAAGTTACATTTTGTGGATAGATGAAGGTTGGTAAGCCATTTTTGTTGGTAGATATCCTTAAGACTTAAAAGAATTTAAGAACCTTATTGGAAACTCAACATTTTGTTCCAACCATACGTGGTTGAAACCAGTTGTGACTAATAGCTTCTTTAAATCTGTTATCCATTTTTTTTGTCCATTTTGGTCATATAAGATCATCATTTCATAACATTTTTTTGGTAAACGGTAAGAGGGCATGCATAAAAGTCTCAGCCAATATTTTATCATTTTAACTTGTGCATCTATAACAAGCGGGAACCTCCCACATTCCCCATATATCATTGTATTTGGTGTGTTTATTTTTACTCCAAGAAACTTCTTACATGCTAATAGATGAACTCTTTCTATTTGATCAAAATACTGGTATCCCCAAATTTCTGCACCGTATAATAAAATTGGACTAATTTTTACATCAAATATTCTAAAATAAGAAGATATGTTCAAATCTCCTAGTATTCTTAAATTTCTCAAAATACCTAAAAATACTTTTCGTGCTTGGATAGATGCATATTTTGCATGGGTTGACCAAGAAAGATGGTTTGTAAAATAAACACCTAGGTACTTGTATGAGGTTGTTGATTCTATAAGTTTTCCTTTAAAGTAGTCATAAGATATTTTGGTTTTGCATAAATTTATGCCAGCTATTGCATTTCTGTGTTTGCAATGAATGTCACTGACTGTTAGGAAAGCGTTATTCGAAAACACGTGTCTGAATGATGCTATGAATGCCGATTGTTTTCTTTGCCAATTGTGTCAAAACTTATTCTCAAATAGAATCTTTTATTTAGTTAAGTCCCGGAATGTTTAAAACTGATTTTTCCAATCAATGAAAATGAAAACCTGTAGGCTAAGTTTGATGAATATCTTGAACTGAATGTGTGACGATAACGAGGACTGTTTCCCCGATATATCATAGTTCCTTACTTTTGTATAGTAAAAGGTAATTCATCGTGGACTTGAGCTGTTTTCCAGACTTTTGATTTCGTCAATACAGTATATCCCTGTGGGTTTTTCTTCCAGTGAGTAGAAAGTTAAACATAAATAGAGATTACCTTTCTAAAATGTCGTTTATTCCCTTTCCCGAGGCCTTTAATCGATTTTAAAAGCAACAACGAAGTATGTGTTTGTACTTGGATGGATGGTAATGTTTGGGGGCATAATGTATTTAGAACATTGACTTGTAAAACAGAGCTTTGAAAGATTTCCATTTCAATTGCATTTCAGTTGATAAAATACGTTCACATGGTGAAAAATGAATAAGTGAATAAGACATGATGTCATGCTGGCGTTATTCACAACTCAAAAGACACAAGCAATACATGTTCAGATTGCATAAATATAAGAAACGTAAAAGTCATTTCGTTTACAATTTCTGTTTGAAGTTGAGAAAGGGACGGAAAGAGGATATATATGCAACGAGACAGAACGACCGTCTAGTCAAACCAATTCTTTTCTTTATAAGTAAAGCGAGAAAGAGGAAACCGCTAAGATAAGCACGTTTTTATGGGTAATATTAAGTGTATCTAGAATCCGAAAATAAATAGCAATAGCTGGCATCAATTTATGCAAAACCAAAATACCTTATGACTACTTTAGCTTTAATTAAGTTAGATGTTTTTTGTTGGTAAATCATTCCACCATAACTTCCTGGTTGTCGAACGTATTGTATAGAGACAATTTGAATAAGCATATCAACTATCATTGCCGAAAGGAATACTTTTCTCACGCCCAACATTGGAATGTATGTTTATGGGTTATACCTAGGAATTACGCAAATACAATTTTCTTAAGAATCGAGTTACATTTCTCAAAACACATAATTAGAAAGTCAATGACCACATAATGCCAAGCCTTTATCCCAGGTGCATCCGGGTTTGTCGTTATTGTGTAGCAAGGGCGAGGTATGATTACTGCAGGTCTCTGAGACTGGCTAGTTGTAGCAAGGGCAAGGTATGATTACTGCAGGTCTCTGAGACTGGCTAGTTGTAGCAAGGGCAAGGTATGATTACTGCGGGTCTCTGAGACTGGCTAGTTGTAGCAAGGGCAAGGTATGATTACTGCGGGTCTCTGAGACTGGCTAGTTGTAGCAAGGGCAAGGTATGATTACTGCAGGTCTCTGAGACTGGCTAGTTGTAGCAAGGGACGGAAAGAGGATATATATGCAACGAGACAGAACGACCGTCTAGTCAAACCAATCCTTTTCTTTATAAGTAAAGCGAGAAAGAGGAAACCGCTAAGATAAGCACGTTTTTATGGGTAATATTAAGTGTATCTAGAATCCGAAAATAAATGGTTCCAATTGAAAGACAATGTATTTAAACCAAATGAAGCAGTAATAAATCAAATATATAATGTAGAGTTCAGGCATGCGATTCCCTTTTCTTACACATAGTGAATTAAAGGTGTTCACACAAAAATGGCCGCCAATGGATTTTATGTGAAAATAAATAAATAGATAAATTAATAGATAAATAAATAGATAAATAAATAAATAAATAAATAAATAAATAAATAAATAAATAAATAAATAAATAAATAAATAAATAAATAAATAAATAAATAAATAAATAAATAAATAAATAAATAAATAAAATAAATAAATAAATGAGATTTTGGACACTATCAAAATAATACATTTAGAATTAACGTACAATTATCAGTGAAAAATTGAAAGTATAAAATTAAAAAAAACTACTTCCCCTTTAATTAGAGAAATATATCAAAGAATATCACTTCCTTGTAAATATACATGCATGGTCAATATCTCCCTGCAGTTGTCCTGTCACCACACAACAATCGCTGTCAATCACCCTACTGTAACCATGCAAGTATTGTATTACAGGTGTGTCCAATGGCGTTATTTCTGTTCCGCTCCAATGGGTAAGCTTTAGGCTTTACATGCTATCTCATATAGCCCATCAGCTCGTGGAATATACTTGAGTCTATTTAACAGTTTAAGGTAAGAAAATTTAACATTTCAAAGTTTTCAAGATGGATTTTAATCCGGTGATTTATGCTCGGCAATTGTGGAATACTCATGACACAACTGACTACTATCAGGTAAAATAAGTAAATTATTATAAAGATATAACTAAAAACAACTTTGATTAATGATAGGAACTTTAACGACTTTTATTGTGAAACCATAACAAAAATACAATATTTTTTTAAACAAGAGTGTCATATTTGCCTTGCTAGGGTATACAGAAAATGTGCTTGTGCCCTGGAAAGTATATTTCCTATTGTAAATGACGTAACAGAGATTTCATCATGATAACACCAAAGGCTTTCAGGGGTGCAAATCATGTATATTTCATCAATATTATTGTCATCGACGTTTAACCTCAGCTTTTTATCACTGTTGCATATGACTTTATCTCAAGGATCGTGAGTGGCATGTCGCATGTTACAACAATGGTGTAATTATCTCTGTATTCTTTGGTAAACAATCAGCTAATAGGGGGATAAATATACGTAAATGATCACGAAACATTTAGTCCCTACAGATATGTTTGTTAAGAAAGTATCGTATTTATTACGTTATGCGCATATACCATTTTTTATCTTAATGCCAACCTTATACGAATGTAAGCATTTTACTGGAAACGTAATATATTGGTACCATAAGTATATTCTTGTTTAAAGTTGTTAAAGGTTTTATTTTGAATGCGTAAGGCCTTTTGTTAGACAAATGAAGAAATTTAATGGAAGATCAACTTCCTTATTTTCATCCGGTTCATCATTCATTAATTTGATTTTCTCAGTCATCCTTATACTGTCAACTTTTAGAATAAAACTTTAACCAATGTAAATGTTTGAAATCTAACTGAAGTTTTTATATCCCAGTACTATGAAATATTTATTAAACATTTAAAGGGGCAGTAGCACGTTTTTAAGGGGAATATAAGGTGATGTCAGAAAAATAAAAATAAATGGTTCCAATCTAAAGACAATGTATTTAAACTTAATGAAGCAGTAATAAATCAAATATATAATGTAAGGTTAAGCCATGCGATTCCTTTTCCTTCATGAATAAAATGTGTTCACACAAAAATGGCTGCAAATGGATTTTATGTGAATCTTTATAATTTGTTCTCTGACTATGGCTTATTGGTTTGTGTAATGAGATTTGTGACACTATCAATATAATACATTTAGCATTAACGTACAATTATCCTAACAAAATTGAAAATATAAAATCGTCGAAAACGTGCTACTGCCCCTTTAAAAATCCATTTTATGAAATAAATTTGCAAACTTCCCCATTCTTTCTTCCATCTCGAAATACACAATTTACAACGAAAATTTTGCAAAAAATTTTTTTATGACGTCGATGCGTTACACTTGATCCATAATTAAATGTCAGTATTGGTCATCTCGCTACGTATCAAGCGTATAATAGGACAGACGATTTACGTAACTATCAACTTCTATATTTACGTTATAACAATTATAGCCCCCAAGTGTTACCATTAAGAAACAAACTTTTCGCCGGGATATTTTAATTGATTTTACTATTCCTAAGACGATCTTTTCTGATTTAAACAATATTCTTTTAAAACAACACATTTTTCAAACAAACAAGACGTCAAAGGTCGTATTTTAAAATAGACATGATGATGTAGGGTAATTGAAAGGTTTTTTCTTATATCCGCATTTCTTATAATTATATTACTTCAAATACTCTGCCCGTTCTACCAGGAAGCGACTTAAGCTTGATACGTGAAGAGCCAGTAAAGGTATGTGCGAACACAAGGTTCGTAATCGATATCAATATCGTAGGATCAGTAGGTCCATTGATCAGTTACAGTTGACTGACGTTACGTGTGTATGGGACGCTCACACCAAGCTAAACCTTTTATTCCTTGAGACACCTGAATATTCCTTGGGAATAAGGGATCATCTCCACACTACCTGAACGTTAAAGTGTATATTTCTAATTTTAAGCGTATGAATATGACAAGAATCGGTGTTATTGGTTTGAAATATAATATTTCTGGACAAGTGTAATTGTTCGAAAGATGTCATATGTTGAACATGTGCAATTGTAATTTCAAAGTGTAATAGAAATCATATAACTTTCTGTTTAGATCCTTGACAAAAATGCATGTAAACGCCAAACACTGTGCAGATTGTATTGGTTATATGTTACCTTAGGTTTTACATCTTTAATATTTGCTTTCCGAACTCGTTAGAGCTTTTCCCCTCGGAAAGCTTCTGATGGCAGCAGTTATAGTCATATGATGCTGTATGATAAGAGAGGCAAGACTAATTGGGTATCAAACATTCGTATTTTATTAAATACCATTGGTTTTGGTGATATATGGCAGAGTCAGAATGTTTAGTTAGATACACATTTTGTTAACGTTGTGTCACAGAGACTGAAAGATATATTTACACAGGAATGGTCTATGTCTCTTTCAGTTTCAAATAAATCTTTTTTCTACAGAATGTTTAAATCACATATAGACAGAGAATACTATTTGATCCGAATTACACTTGCAGGCTTCAGGTGCTCATCTCACGATTTGGCTATAGAGACAGGGAGATATTTTAACATACCAAAGGAAATGAGAATTGTAAATTATGTAATCTTTATTATGTAGAAGACGAATACCATTTCCTTTTGATTTGCCCGTTTTATGCTGACCTCAGAACAAACTATATTCCCCAATACTATCATTTTCATCCAAATTGGTAAAACAATTCTTTACTGTTAAGTACTGACAATACTGTCCTTATGCATAAGATGTCAACATTTATTTAAATTTATCATGGTATTTTACTAAGAAAGAACAATGTATGAACTCGTATGAGTTGATTGTATATTCTATTGTTTGATTTTTTAATTTTTTAAATTGTGATTTTCCGATTTTCTGTGATATGATGTCTATTTTGAGAAATTGTATATGTTATAGTATCGTATTTCACTAGATATGATATGTTTCAAATTATAATTATCACCATAATATGATCCCTGCGAAGGAGGCAAATGTACATGTTTAGACGCGCGCTTCATTGTAAATTATCTCTTGTACTTTAGGCCTGTGGCCTTTAAGTATTGAAATAAACTGAACTGAATATACGAGTAAGTGACGTCACGGAGCGGATAATCGCTGTCTGGAGCTAGTGGGAGAATGTTATTCACCTTTTTCACATTAATTTTTTATTTGATATGCGCATGTCCCGCATCCTCAGGATTTTACTTCCTATCAGAGTCCACAACCTTACCGTTTACTCAGGTTTATGGTTGCATGCCGCTAATGGATGAATATTGCCCAAGCGGCGTAAAACAATAACTCACTCACTCACTCCCTATAGTGACTTTGGATATTAATTTTATACGAAGTAACCGAAAGAACTAACATAGCACGATCCGGTGTTAGCTATACCTATGGATTGAATGAGATCCTTGGTAAATAGTTTTTACGCTCTTCAAACCAAAATAAAATGTTCAATAAATATATTCCATTAGGTTTGTAAAAGAATAACATTCCTTATAAAAACCGAGTTACTTTCATGTTATGTTACGTTACATGAGTAATTATAATCTTAGACCTTCTTCTGTATTTATTTTAGCTTTAAGACGCGGAAAGTACTCTTAATTCATAATTGTCCGATTGTCGGTTAAACAGGTATTTGACTCTCTTGACACACACCTGTATGGTATAGATTGTTATTATTCACTATACTGCTTCATTACGAAATTTAATTCACCCTCCTCGTGAAATAGGATGAAATTTGCATTTTCTTTAGACGCCAAAGGCATTAAAAAGCTCTGATAACTCTTTTTTCATATGTAAAATATTCTTTTCAAACGAATCATTTCTCTTTTTAACATATCTAAATAACTGCAAGATACAAAGGACAGGGGGGTCAGATTTTCAACACAAAATAATTTCATAACTACTGAATACAATTTTCAATAGAAGTACTGAACAAATCATTGCAACTGCATGTTTGGCTGTTTGATATGCCTCAAACAGTAGCAGAAAGACAGGGTGTTCTATTTAGATCTTTATCATAGACAATGATGGTGTATATAGGAAACCATATGACTGATATATTACGATGTTGATAACATATGGCATATTTTCCAAAAGGCAAGATAAAGTTTATTTGTTTGAGTTAAGTTTCCCCAAAGCTACCAGAACCTTGAAATGTGTGAATGATAGTTTAAACCAGTCTTGTAACAAAGAGGGATATCTCTTTGGCCGAACAGGTAGAGTGTAGCACTCTCAACCCGGAGGTCCCGGGTTCGAATCCCAGTGGAGGTGGTCTCAAAATCACTTCTGTTACAAATACACCATAATCGATAAAGTTAATCATACCACCTATCACAAATTACATAACAGTTGCACTAAGATACCAAGGAAAGTGAACAAACTTTCCGTATGCAGCTGCACACGTTCATGACAGGAATATCATTAATCAAATTCAACATGAAATACGCCACACTTCTCCAAAGGAAACGCTCAATGAAAAAAGATATTAAATATACAGTGAAGTTATCCATTTCACGTTTATACATAGCTTTTAAAATGCCCATCCTTACAAATTGTTGTAATTGGAGTGTAAGGTACATACCAATATAACGCTCTGTATCACATTATAGCTTGATTTTTAATATCTTCACCACGTCATATCGTATCATTCTCGTTAAGGGTAAGAGAAGTGAAATATATAACTCTACATTTCGTTTTATAGACGGATTATATGATGAAGTCATTTAGTCATTTACTCTTTACACATCTATCTTTCATGTATTTCTAAATTTGCCGATTAAATACAGACATTAAACAAAATATAGTTGATCTCGGTGCAAACTCAAAACATATTTACCTTCGAATCATAAAAAAGGAGTTAGAATATTTGTGAAAGAAGTAACATATTACCTTTGAATAATAGTAATATTATCAACTTGAATCTAGCTTTTTAATTCAAATAAAATATGTTTCTAAAACATAAGGAAAAAACTATCTTTTATTTTTCACATTCACATATAAATAACAAAATTTAGAATGTTTGGACACACATGCACATTGATTTTCCCTTTTCTTTTTTATACGCATTTAAAGGCTTATTACAAGTTTTACAAAAGCAAAAAGACACACAAACGAATCATCCATGCACATACATGCACCCAATGCAATCGGGACATAACAATGGAATATGAAAATTTTCAGTATGGCAGCACCAACATTCGGGTTTTCAATTTCAATTGTTATTGCTTTCTGAGTATAAGACATCAACTTCATTCTTATATACGTTCCTACAAACTTTGAAATGATTTCTATTGGAATGAACAGTTTGTGACAGCTTTAGGACAGCAAATGGTACTTATTAGTACTGTACATGTCATTTCCATTATTAAAGCCGTCGGTGAACAAAGGTACCTTTAAGCGATATGATATCCCGGATGCATTGCTAACATGAATTTGAAAAGAAAACGTGTATCACTGAATTGGGTTACCGTTCCACGCATAAGAAATACTCGGAGAAGACATTCTCTGAAACAGGATAAATAGGTAGGCTGTCAGCACACACCTTTGACGAGTCCCAACAAGGAAGTCATAATTTCTTATGAATTTCCTGGCAGATTGACAAACATTTAATCTTTCCATACATGTAGGACTTATTCAAACATTAATCGGAATATCAGTGGTAGTGCATGTTTCATAGTGGATTGGAATACCCATCTCAATAATTTGATCGTTTTGAAGACGAACATAGGCAAATGGTTCATATATTTCCGAAGGAAAAATAGAATTACCATTTGAGCTTTCACATATTGTTTAGGCAGACCAATTTGCTGTTTTGTGATACCGAGGCACTTAAAGATTTAGATTTGAAAATTTCGAGATAATCAAACACTTGTGTGATTTACATTCCATGGTTTGACTGGCTACCTCAATTTGCTGTGATTCATACTTCATGGATGGATATTTCATTATAGCGATCTTTTAAGTGTAAATTAGTGTGCACAGGACAAAAACCTCAAACGTGAGTATATAAAAAGAATCACTGAAAAGCTTCAAAGTAATCATGCCTGACGACTAACATTTAAAAAAAATTAATTCGTGTTCTTCATTCAAAGGATATTTTTGATATTTATATTTTTATTATTATTCATATAAACATTATATTTATTTTTTCACTTCCCAAACGTTCATAAGTAGGATGTGTATTTCAGCTTATCAGTTGATTTATAGCTCATTTATCAAGTTTGATGATGATAACATTTTCCTATATACATTTAGTCTGACACTCAGACAGTAGTTGGTATTTTTATCTTAGCAAAACCTTTGGATTCAAGTCTCAATTTGAGTCCATTTCTTTGAGGCTTTATATTATGTTTCATTGAATTAACGTAATTGAGAAATAACATTGATATAAGTCTAGGCTTGCATTTTCTGGATTGATATATTTCATCCTGTATTTGTGCTAAACACTTTACGATGTACTGTTGCTAATTGAAATTAAACAATTGATGAGTAGAGTGAAACATTGAAAGTCACAACATGAGATTTAAATCTTTATATATACTCATACAATAAAGTTAAGGTCCACAAAATATTTATTTTATATGAATCATAACATGAACTGTAACTGTCCGTGTCTCATTTTGTTGTCTTTTTAAACTTTAAAGGGGCAGTAGCACGTTTTTTGATAGTTTTATATTTTCAAATTTAATGATAAATGTATTATTGCTTTGGGGTCCAGAGACCCCAAAGTTATGTAACATTTGATATTGAAAACTAATGGCAGAAGTTTCGCTCTATATTACTCTTGGAAACTTCAAAGAGAAGTTTCAGCCAATGATATTTGTTTTAAGCATATCCTGGTATTTCGAACGACCAATGGACAGAGCTATAGCAAATTTATACCCACGTGACCATGTGGGTGATACGAAATAATTGGCAAGCATTAATTTGGAAACTGATTATTATAATAATGTTATGATGTAAATTATACAGTATGTTTTCAACAATATATGGATGAGCGTTTACACCCTTCATAAATATAAATTTTGCATATGCATGTGAGCGGTTTTGTAGTTATTCGAGGTATGTTTTTGCATTCCAAATTCGGAAACTACATTCCTCTTTTGTATCTACTAGGAATTCGATTTCTTCAATTTGTTTACTATAACGCGAAGGTCCTGCCTTGTCAGTGACTGATCGTTTACTCATTGCATCTCATCGCTTCACGCTTCAAGTTTAATGTTTCAAAACATAACGTTATGGATGATTTATTTACGATTAAAGGTGGCTTTCGAAGAAAGTATCGACATAGGGCCTAAAGTATGATAAAATATTCTTAAATGTCATCCTATAACAAAATAGAAATTATGAACTTGTAGCTGAGGTCATTTCTAAATTCATCAGCAACTTTCGGCTGTAATTCGATCAACACTCAATTAAGAAAAAAATTTCTTGCAACATGTAAGAAACCTGAAAGTCAAAGGGAAATTCGTCGGGTTTAACTACATTTGCAGGTATTGGAAAACAATCGATCCCGGGAAATTTACTAGCGCAACTATTATCTTCTAATTACTCACCGTCAGCTATCTTTAAAGCAACATAAATTTGAATTACCGTATTAATGTTTAAAAATGTATATCATTTTTTAATTGAGATAGGAGACGTATCTATCATTGTTGGAAGCGGAACGAACGAGATGTTTTACTATGTACATAGTGTACTGAAAACTATCAAAACAAAGTGCAAAGAACATGCGTCTTCGATTGGAACAATTTATTTTAAGTAAAAGTCCCCGTCCCCGTCCTCCCTAACCTAAATCTCCTGGTTCTATATACACTGTCGTGTACCCGGTAAGGAGGGGACTTTTCAAAATGGTGGACGTGAAAGGGCAACAGAGGTAGGTGTCTGCTTTCAGTGCTCCCTTCTCCTAATCGACGAGGTTTAGATGGTCACCTTTAACTGTGGTAATCAGGAATAGAATTTCGAATACATTCCTTACGAGTTTTGGTTCACAAACTGCAAGAAATTTGCGTATTTTAGATGTCAAGTTGATGTTTATCTCACTTTCATTTTCGAAGCGGAGAGGAGACTTTTAAATGCCTTTTTTCATGCCCTTAACGACCTTGAATATCATACATATTGTCGCGCATATCAGTGTTTGGTTATAATAAAGATTTCTGTGCAACTTGAACTGATTTGGTTCAGAAACTACGAAGTTATTGACAAAATAACAAATCAACATGGCAGCGGAGTGGACTCGCCGAATAATCGGCAGAGCGGACCCAGGAGGTCGGATAGGGAGAGGACATATTTGGATATGGAGGGGACACATTTAGATATGGAGTGGACATCACATTCAAATTGTACTGTAGTTGAGACAATACCCATGGTAATACACAAACTCCTAGTTTCATAAGAACTATCATCAACCTTTTCATCTACAAATGATTGAAATAGAGGTTTCTCTTTTCTTTTGCAGAACTTACCTGGAGAACGTTTCCGTTGCTGCCGTTGTCACACATAATATATCACTGCATTCGTTACCACCCATTACAAACATTGAAATTGGAAATAGAATGTTTAGAGCCGTCAAGTGAAAAATGGACACTTAACAAAAAAGACTATCAAATAGTTCCTTATGATATATTAGGCATCGGCGAGATTTTCAATGTTGATGATAAGTCACTTGTTTGTGCATCACCAAGTCCGAAGATGCATTAAAGGAATCTGTGCTCAATCTCTCATTAGAGCCGGAATGCCCTTTTGCTAAAACAATTGAAATGTTCAACGTCGCCATCAGCAAAAGGGCTTTCTGCGTCTAATGAGAGATTGAGAACAGATTCCTTTATTGCATCTATATAAAATGTGTTTCGGCTGTTTTGCATTGACTTGACAACGGCAGCAACGGAAACGTTCTCCAGGTAAGTTCTGCAAAAGAAAAGAGAAACCTCTATTGCAATCATTTGTAAATGAAAAGGTTGATGATAAAGATTATGAAACTAGATTACCTCTTCTGTGGGGTTCTTTTTGCTAACTTTAAAAAGGAGTTTGTGTATTACCATGGGTATTGTCTCAACTACAGTACAATTTGAAAATGATGTCCACTCCATATAAAAAAATGTCCTCTCCCTATCCGACCTCCTGGGTCCGCTCCGCCGATTATGCGGCGAGTCCACTCCGCTGCCATGTTGATTTGTTATTTTGTCAATAACTTCGTAGTTTCTGAACCAAATCAGTTCAAGTTGCACAGAAATCTTTATTATAACCAAACACTGATATGCGCGACAATATGTATGCGATTCAAGGTCGTTAGGGGCATGAAAAATGGCATTTAAAAGTCTCCTCTCCGCTTCGAAAATGAAAGTGAGATAAACATCAACTTGACATCTAAAATACGCAAATTTCTTGCAGTTTGTGAACCAAAACTCGTAAGGAATGTATTCGAAATTCTATTCCTGATTACCACAGTTAAAGGTGACCATCTAAACCTCGTCGATTAGGAGAAGGGAGCACTGAAAGCAGACACCTACCTCTGTTGACCTGTCACGTCCACCATTTTGAAAAGTCCCCTCCTTACCGGGTACACGACAGTGATATAGTGATACATAACCGAGTGCCCCAAAGCTTGCCTTTTTAAAGGCTTTTCTTGTTTTGATAGTGTCAAAAATCTCATAACACATACCAATAATCCATAGTCAGAGGACAAAGTAGGAAGATTCACCTAAAATCCATGGGCGGCCATTTTGTGTGAACACCTTTAATTCATTTTGAGTAAGAAAATGGAATCGCATGGCTAATCTTTACATCATATACTTGAATTATTACTGCTCCATTTAGTTTAAATGCATTGTCTTTCAATTGGAACCATTAATTTTCATTTTCCTGACATCACCTTATATTCCCCCTAAAACGTGCTACTGCCCCTTTAAAGAGGAAGTAGAAGTAGAAGGGGGAATATTAGCTGATGTCAGGGAAATGAAAATAAACGGTTCCAGTCTAAAGACAGTGTATAAAAACTAAATGAAGTAGTAATATATGAAATACATAATGTAAAGTTAAGCCATGCGATTCATTTCCTTACACAAAATGAATTTTACACATACATTGCCAATTGATTTTATGTGAATCTTTATAATTTATTCTCTGACTATGGATGAATGGTTGGTGTAATGAGATTTTTGACATTATCAAAGTAATACATTTAGCATTAACTTACAATTATCAGTGAAAAGTTGAAAATATAGATTTGCCAAAACCCGTGCTACTGCTCCTTTAAGATGACATGTAATTTGAAAATTAGAACTATCATAATGATGTAAAAAAAATTATTCCCAAGAATAAAGGATCACATCCAAAACCTCGTACAATCACAAGTCTTAGTCGAAATGTGAACTAAGAGATTAAATGCCTTTTCCAGAACGTCGTCATGGCTGAAAACAAGACAAGTGTATCTAACAGAAGTTACAAAATAAATGGTACCCATCGATCTTCTAAGAAGGAGAAAGACGATGAGGAAGGTGGCGTATCAAATGCATCAACTCAATATGGAAGGTAGGTTATTGTTACCTTTATCAATACAGAAGTGCTCAGATGGATGATAATACTTATATGATAGTTTAATATGATAATGATGGTTAATTTTCATTTAAAAGTTTATTTCAAGAATACAAAGTGTATCAATAGCTTAAATTTATCATTTTTGGCAGGTCAATGAAGTGATCAGGGGTCGACAATCCTTCCCAAGTGATGACAGACTTGAGCGAAGTCTTAACTATTTATACTGTCATCTGAGCTAATTATGTTCTCAGAGAGTAGATATCATTCTTGAAATTCAAGAAATTTGAAATTTCAAAATTCACACTTTTTGTCTTTTCTAAAACGTCCAATTCGGAAGATGCACCAGAGAGAAGGTGCTCCCAAAATAAGATAAAAATGGTCATTTAGTGTGATGTTATTATATTGATATCTAACCTAAACCCAAATTACATGATATTTGCCCTGAGATTTACTAGAAAGTGAAGAAATTTAAGATAGGTAGCTGTTTGTACTATCATGAAGTTCTTGACTACTTCATGGGATATTAATTATACGAGAGTAAGATGATATGAAATATCAATACTTTTTCCTTTCAGTTGGTACGCACACACTGCTTTAAGTTCCACCGGACATGAGGGCGTCTTCGTAAACCCGGTATGTGTAACTTTCTATTAGATTTTACAAATAAGTGATATCATGTGTATTTTGATGTAGGTTTATAAAATAAGTAACCTAAATGAAATGACCAAAACATATAAAAGTTTGTGAAAACAAGTATATTCTATTTGGATGATAATGGGTACAGGGTACAGTTTCTACTTTTCACAATAGAAAATTCAATACAATTTGATTTTCTGAAGATTTCATGCAGGCATTATACTGTAATTGGTCCCTTCCTTGATTTATTGTGTTTTGCTTTGATATGTCCAAGAATAGAAATTTAGAAATGAGCATCCTACACATATTTCTAGTAATTTTGTTACATCTTCATTTGATATAAAAATATCTATCGAAACATATCGTCATCTGGCATATGATTGGGAGTGTTAAAATTCTAAATCCTGAGAGTCAATAGTGTCGCAATAAACAGCTCGTAAAGGTGTGTCAAGTTCCCTTAAGAGGGGCAGTAGCACGTTTTTAGGGGGAATGTAAGGTGATGTCAGGAAAATGAAAATTAATGGTTCCAATTGAAAAACAATGTATTGAAACTAAATGGAGGAGTTAAAATGTAAAGTTAAGCCATGCGATTCCTTTTCCTTACACAAAATGAATTAAAGGTGTTCACACAAAATGGCCGCCAATGGATTTTATGTGAAACTTCATACTTTGTCTTCTGACTATGGATGATTGGCTTGTGTAATGAGATATATGACACTTTCAATGTAATACATGTAGCATTAACTTACAATTATCAGTGAAAATTTAAAAATATAAAATTATCAAAACACGTGCTACTGCCCCTTTAATGTGCTGAGGGCTCCCATTGTCAGGTGAATTGAGGTCAAAGGGAGTGTGTTGCTTATGCTATGATTGTCTTATTTATCGAGCTTTATCTTAAAACAGAAACTGTTTCTATGTTTTTAAGTTAGGTTTGTTACATTTTGAAAAACCAAATGATTCAAAGAACACTCTTGTGATACTGAACTACACGTATTTCGCTATTTATATATATAGAAAATAGTAATATTTTACAAAATTTTGAAACTTAAACAAAAGAAAACAACGATAACAATGTTACCTTTTCGACAAACGTATATATATTATTGTTCATTTTCTTCTTTAATGAGATGTCAGAGGGTGCAGTATCTTTATAACGTCTATTTATTGCTATTGCATGTACAGAAGATAAAATCTTTTCCTGAAGTGTAAGTTAAATTTGAGGATGAATATTCATGAGTTGAGCTGAAAATGTTGGATGATATATATCTTTGATACCTATTCATACACTCGAAAGTTCTGAATACAAATAATTACCAAATGGTTTAACTTATTTGTGTTGCATACACTTTCCTCTAAATAAGATATTATGGCGTTGAAAGTAGGCAATTGATGAGTGTATACAATATAAGATTTGTCAAAGGAAATAATTAGTAATTCAAACTTTTTGAAATAAATATCTTTAATAAGATATCATACGTGGAACTGTGTCATAGTAGATATTGTTGTCTAGAGAATACACTGTGCTTTATTCAACAGTTCAAACAACCAAAGATACTTGTTTTCTCTTGAGAAATACCATTTTCAACAAATTGATTATAAAAAGAAAATATGTTTTCCTATTACAACTAACCACTTGAGAAGAACATGACTGATTTGTCGAGATATATAACCATTAAATGATGATTATTATATTATTTACTCCGCGTTTTATGTGTAATAGTAAGACGTAATTCGTTAAACCTTTGTGATGCTGAAACCAGTAAACAGAATGACGTCACAGCATTGCCTTATGGGGCAATCAAGTATTAACCCTCAATTTGGATTTTAAAATGCAACTGAAACTGATTTTAAAATGCAACTGAAACTGAAAGCTTTACTCAAATATTTAACTAATTTTGAAAACTGATCAACCCAAAAGAAATAAAAAAATCAACATTCATTTCTATATTTTCAGATTCCGAGGCCGATGTATAAGAGGATGAGTGAGGATCCCTTCCATGGGAATCGGGACTCCGAGAAGGATAGTTACACCAGCCCTCAGAGGCGGACAATGTACATACTTCTCATCACGGTAGTTGCAGTATGCCTGCTTGTGGTTGCAGCAATCGTCATAGCCGTCTTGTTGGCTGACAGTAGGTGCAACCTTCCTTCGCTTCTCTGCAGGACATCATGTTGCATTCCTAGTACAGTAAACCCTGGTTATAATGCCAAACTGAAAATAATGCCAGAACGGATTTCTTGCCCGTGTAACTTTCTGGTTATATTGCTTAACTGATTATATAGTGTCATTGGCGGATGCTTTTTGGAACAAACTTCACTTCACTGTGGCATTCTAACAAGGTTTGCTGTATTTGGCTTTTTAAATTTGGGTTGCATCCTTACTATAACCATGACTCTTGTTAACTTTGATTCCTACTATTTGAAGTTTTGTATGTTACACAGGTTACCATTCCCCTTTTCCATGTGTAAATTTGCAGTCGTATTCCAATGTATTGGAAAATATTCATGACCATGTTTTATGTTGCATTCCTATTACAAGCATTGCCATGTCTCATTTGGTAAATTCACATTCCTATATATTTCAACCTACATATCCCCTGTATCGTTGCATTCCTACTATTTGGCAAGCGTTTAACATGCTACACGGCGTACCATTGCATTCCTACTATTTGGCAAGCGTTTAACATGCTACACGACGTACGTTGCATTCCTACTATTTGGCAAGCGTTTAACATGCTACACGACGTACGTTGCATTCCTACTATTTGGCAAGCGTTTAACATGCTACACGGCGTACCATTTCATTCCTACTATTTGGCAAGCGTTTAACATGCTACACGGCGTACCATTGCATTCCTACTATTTGGCAAGCGTTTAACATGCTACACGGCGTACCATTGCATTCCTACTATTTGGCAAGCGTTTAACATGCTACACGGCGTACCATTGCATTCCTACTATTTGGCAAGCGTTTAACATGCTACAGGGCGTACCATTGCATTCCTACTATTTGGCAAGCGTTTAACATGCTACACGGCGTACCATTGCATTCCTACTATTTGGCAAGCGTTTAACATGCTACACGGCGTACCATTGCATTCCTACTATTTGGCAAGCGTTTAACATGCTACACGGCGTACCATTGTATTCCTTCTATTTGGCAAGCGTTTAACATGCTACACGGCGTACCATTGCATTCCTACTATTTGGCAATCGTTTAACATGCTACACGGCGTACCATTGCATTCCTACTATTTGGCAATCGTTTAACATGCTACACGGCGTACGTTGCATTCCTACTATTTGGCAATCGTTTAACATGCTACACGACGTACCATTGTATTCCTACTGTTTGGCAATCGTTTAACATGCTACACGGCGTACGTTGCATTCCTACTATTTGGCAAGCGTTTAACATGCTACACGGCGTACCATTGTATTCCTACTATTTGGCAAGCGTTTAACATGCTACACGGCGTACGTTGCATTCCTACTATTTGGCAATCGTTTAACATGCTACACGGCGTACGTTGCATTCCTACTGTTTGGCAAGCGTTTAACATGCTACACGACGTACGTTGCATTCCTACTATTTGGCAAGCGTTTAACATGCTACACGACGTACGTTGCATTCCTACTATTTGGCAAGCGTTTAACATGCTACACGACGTACGTTGCATTCCTACTATTTGGCAATCGTTTAACATGCTACACGGCGTACCATTGTATTCCTACTGTTTGGCAATCGTTTAACATGCTACACGGCGTACGTTGCATTCCTACTATTTGGCAAGCGTTTAACATGCTACACGGCGTACCATTGTATTCCTACTATTTGGCAAGCGTTTAACATGCTACACGGCGTACGTTGCATTCCTACTATTTGGCAATCGTTTAACATTCTACACGGCGTACGTTGCATTCCTACTGTTTGGCAAGCGTTTAACATGCTACACGACGTACGTTGCATTCCTACTATTTGGCAAGCGTTTAACATGCTACACGACGTACGTTGCATTCCTACTATTTGGCAAGCGTTTAACATGCTACACGGCGCACCATTGCATTCCTACTATTTGGCAAGCGTTTAACATGCTACACGGCGTACCATTGTATTCCTACTATTTGGCAATCGTTTAACATGCTACACGGCGTACGTTGCATTCCTACTGTTTGGCAAGCGTTTAACATGCTACACGACGTACGTTGCATTCCTACTATTTGGCAAGCGTTTAACATGCTACACGACGTACGTTGCATTCCTACTATTTGGCAAGCGTTTAACATGCTACACGGCGTACCATTGCATTCCTACTATTTGGCAATCGTTTAACATGCTACACGGCGTACGTTGCATTCCTACTATTTGGCAAGCGTTTAACATGCTACACGGCGTACCATTGCATTCCACATACCGCCTTTGCCATATGCATCATTGCAATCCTATAACCATAGGTAATGTTCTCCTGTTTGACAAGTCCTACAATTTCCCTCTCCCCTCTTCCCTCTCTTCTTCTTTTCCATTGCATTTCTAAAGCTCTACTAGTCGACAATTGCAATTTGTCCATGTGGAACGTAATATTCGTTCGCGTTGTCATTTTCAAAGCCACATTGATTGTAATTACTTCCTATTATTTGCTATTGGTTTAAATTTGGCTATCATTTTCTGGCCGTTTTGACCTAAGGCTTTCATAGAGGACATGATCGAATGACAGAGAATAGAAGAATTAATTGTAGATGCATAGCACTATATTTAAATTATGATAACTTATAGGCAAAATGCAAAAGTCTGAAGTCATCGATATACAGCTGTGTATCTTAAGTTTGTTCACTTGCTTGTGTATCTTAGTGCAAATATCATGTAATTGGGTTTCATTTTGACGTTCATAAAATAACTCCAGGAGCACCTACAGGGGACAACCAATTATCCGTTAGTAAAATAATCATTCCCACACCATATTTCGAGATCGTCTTGTCACTGGTACTGAATTTAGATATTTGGCATGATTAAATAGACGGATGGGGTAATTTTTGTGAAATTCAGATTTTCTTATATTTCGATTTACATGTTTCATATAAAAATTGTAAGAACAAAATCAGTACAATTATATTGCATTAATGCAAGGAACAATATGACTTAGGTCTGAATCTATCGATCACGAATGAAGGATTTTGTTGCGAAAATTACAAACTATATATCGAAATTTTGACCCATGGTCATTTCAATGCCCTGCCAAATTAGTTACGATTATCTTCAATGTATGACATGAATACATGTATGTTAACGCAAACTGAATGTTAACTTTTGTACTCAAATTTCAACATTATCGTTTTCGTTTTGGCATTGCTAGGTTGCCCCAAATAACATAATATTTGCACTAAAAACGCAGGTAAGTGAACAATCTTAAAATTCTCAGCTGTGTATGTTGATATGTGCATCTTTGATATATATTGGGCACAGTAACTCGGGAGTATTGTAAACTTTGGATTGTTTATCAGTTGGTCAATGAAGAAATATATTATTTTTTATAATTTCAAAAATTTCGAATAACTTTTTTCCAGGAAAAATCATTTTACATGTATTCCTATACGTTAATGTGATATCTAAGCAGTAAACTGTAAACAAATTGGACGTTGGACTAACAAGGGTATCGGGTGCTAGTGATGTATTTTATACTATGGTAAAGAAATGCAACCCATGTGGTGAGAGATAATGCAACTATTATCAGCAGTGACGAAACTGACTTTTGAAATACACTCCGTTCGCGTGTGTGATAACACACAAGGGGCTTGTTCATATAAAATACGACTCTTGTTATCTACGATATGCTTAATGGTCGCATCTTGTCAGCGGGTTCTTTCTGTGGCAAAATACGATCCATCTGAAATACACGACGACATTGTTGATGCAGATGATAACGATGAAACACGATGGTACGGTAGATAAAGATATCTTCTGACATCCTAATTGTCAGCATATCAACATATTTTTCATCAACCGAGGGCATTTCTTCCTGGTTTAGTTCGTGATGATGCATTTTCGTCAAAAGAAAAAGGGATTAATTTAGAATAAAATGTTTTTGAAAGTTATTAGATCCGTGACAAACTTAGATTCCATATATAGTGAGATCCTGTATACTGTTTAAGAAGGATGGTTATACTGTGCATTATTTGGTCAATATGTCGTAATTAGGTAAACTTTTCAATAAGAGAGAAACACATGTACATTGAGGTTTGGCAGAGGGTTAGACATTCGGCTCACAACTCATGCGAATAAAAGAATTTTAAATGCATTCAATTTGCTATTCACGCCAGACTGTTGATCCCTTCATTTCAATTTCATTTTAACATACATGTATAGAGGGTTATATCAAATGTATTTTTACATATATATTTGATTATGTTTAGGTTTAATAATTTTGGAACAAGTTGGAAATTGTGATAATGAAAAAAAAGGTTATCAAGGAACAAATTTTCATTTCAAATCCGGTAAACAACCCACATATCATGTGTCCCCCTTGAGAAATATCCCTATCCCCAATAAAGTTTGGAGGTACAAAAATCTATATATTTAAATTACTATATATCGTTCTGAATGAAGCATATCGTTAAGAAACGCCTGCTATATGACCTGCATGCCATTAAACCTATGTTCTGTAAATCGTGACAGTCTTTCTAAATAAGGCATCAGGAAGCTACACACATGTGGAAAGGCATAAAATATCTATACAGTGAAGAACTTATCGTCACGGTATTGTAGCTTTTGTGAAAGATTCGCTTTCAAAGAATGTACTATTTCTACAGAGCTGGGTCATATTAGCATGACTTCTCTTCCGCCATGACCTTCTATGTGTGACAGGCATTCGTAGTATCTGGATACGCTCCTTGACAGAGGTATAATACATACATACATTCACAGAAGCTAAATATCATTTACACATTCAGTGGAGAAGCATGTAGTATGGACATGGGACCTATGCGTGGGGTAAAATGACCGCCGAGACTCAGCCAATCACAAAGTCTGCTGACTCCCTTTAGTTGGTGTATACTTCCTTGTTGAGGATATTGACAGTCAGCTTGTGGAGGGTTAATATTTACATGTCATAGAGAGTTAATATATACATGTACAGAGAGAGTGGGTTTGTAGAGCATGGGCCTGGGTGCTGGGTGTTGAGTGTTCGCCGTTGGGTATGATAAGTGGGTTGTGATTACCTGTAATATGTTATTAAAGGATAAAGGCTGAATAAGAGGCTATAATAGAAAATTACGTTTGTTTACCTAAGAACGTTTGAGAGCCGTTTCAAAAGTATCTCTTTCGTGAAAGTTCTAACTAGGTTTTAGAAGCGTTAAATAACAACATTGATGTTGATGTATTTGATATCAGAATAAATTTTATAACGTTTCCATTGAGAATGTAAAACTTTCCCTGTAGGGGAGATCGAGGCCGGTGCGTCCCCTTTTCACTTAAATGGAGATAATCATTTTTTTATGTGCAATATACTAGTGTATATTTGTACATATATTGAGACATATCTTAACCTTATTGCAATATAGTTTGAAAGTGCCTAACGTAACTAGTTTGCCAATAACTTTGCTTTTAAGACGACGAGTTGAAAAACCGAAATTGCCCCGCATCTGGGTAGGTTCGGTTTCACTCAGGGGCAGGTTCGGCTATCGTTTGGGAATAATCAAAACATGTTCAGCCTACAACAATTAAAGAGAGATAAGATTATATTCATAGTATTCGATATTTGGGACAGAAAAAGACCACATTACTTGACAAAGATATATTTTATAATGATGTGGACTCAGTTAACTTTCTATTACGAAAATGATTCCGATTTCTTTCCAACTAGAGGAGCCTACTCTCCAAGGACCTTCAAGACCTTTTGAGGAGCAGGACCTTTAGAAGAATGGTTTCGAGGAGGACCTTAAATGTTTTGTGACTCGTCCTCATGGCTGAATGTGCCCCGCCTGTAATGACCGAACGTACTCCACAAACCACGTTTGCTCTTTTTTCAATGATGCGAAATTCAAAGCCCCAATACCAAAATAACTTGTTCGTTACATATACGTCTCGGCATGTTGGTTTATACTCACATAAGAACATATTGAATATAAGGTTCATCTATAGATAGTAACGAACAAAGAACATCGAAAACTAAGTAAAGTACGACTAAGTGCTTATAACCAGTTAGAGATAGAGAGGGGTCGATACACCAATACACCAGTAGATAGCCGTATTTGCAAGCAATGTACCCTAACGGAAATAAAAACAGTGGAACACTTGTTATTGTCATGTTCAAGACACGATAAGCAACACTCTGACCTCATATCTTCAACTGGCCTGATAATGTGTGTTTGTCACGGAAAGAGCTCCTAACTGCCATAGTAAAACACATGAGTCCCCACGCTTCTAAAACCATTGAATTATCAAAGAAACGTTATCAATGCAGATTAAGGTAAATGACAAGCGGTATCATGGTATATATATCTGCATTTCATTGTTGTGTGTACTGTTTATATTCTATTTGTCAAGAAGTGTGTGTATCCCATTTGTACACTGTCTATGAAGGGTATTCTCTGTACACATAACTCATCTTATCGTATCTAACACTGTGCTTTCATTACTTTATGATGTAATACAATGTCATGTACTTGCCGTTAACAGAACATTGTTTAAAATCTACTGCCAAAATATACCTCCAAGGAGATATCGCTTGATCTTCGGTATCTCCAATGATAAATGAAAATCTTCAAATTATGATGAATTTAGGAGTATGATTACAATAGCTGTAACTTATTTTGACCAGTAAATCAATGAACATATTATCCGCGGAACAATCCCAAATCAAAGACACATACAACAGGGTAAAAACAGGATATGGGTATTCGTTGTTCCGTACAACTGGAGTGCGATCTATAAGTGTTCGATGGGGTCGAGGGTTGGAGAACCGCAACACAACAAAGCGTTTTATACCGTGAAACTGGATCGCTTTTTCAAATGGGCCATTATTGACTTGGTTCAAAGGTCATATCGTGAGGAGAAATTCAAGACGAAACCCATTTAGCTTCTGTCTGTTCATGACACGGGGTTTGATAAGCAGATAATGAAGCGCATTTAATGGTTCGGGAGGTTTAAGTTACTCTATATTGTAATAGTTAGTGGGAGAGCACTTTAGTTCGTGAGGAATTCGTCATTGTTTTCCTGGAGAATTAACGCGACAAAGTTATATGTTATAGCACATACCTTTGCTCTTTGTGTCACTTCATGGATTAAGGGTTTCAATACAATGTGTATGGAAATTAATCAACCGGAAGAGCTCTAGTGTTCTCGGGGAACTCAACATCTATTTCTCGCAGTACTCGCTAAAGCCATTTTCACGACAAGGTTCATGTTCAAGTACATATCTTTCTTTTCCGCTTCTTCATATTGATTGCCTGTCACACTTTTCTCGTTTGTTTGAACTCGGGTGGGAACGGTCATAGAAAAGAAGTTTTGATTATGAAAACTGGCTACGTTAGTCTAATTCTAGTGTCCCTCCACAGTTTCATGAATGTCTATAGGGCTAAACAATGTCACAAAGTGTTCACAAATCGTTAAAACCCTTATGTATTGGTTTATTCAAAGTTTTGTAAAGGTGTTTCATCCAAACCCCATTCATTTAATCAATAAATCTTACTCTGATATATTCATTGTTTTACACAATAAGTCAAATGTACAATCTTCAAAGGGTTTAATTTCACAATAAACAATCGTTGTCGTAACAGAAAACATGAAGTAGCAGCTCAATGGAACCAGTTCTGATACAATCGTAGCCTGTGTGGTTAAGCTGTTCACCTTAAAATGGCCGCCAGCAGTGTTTGCTTGATAATTTCCTCAACGACTAGGGATAATCGGGTCGTAAAAAGAGTTTTTTTGCCTTTATAAATGTTGCATTTGGCATAAACTAATATTTATTGGGGAAAAATTTATCAAAAATTATTTTAAAGGTGCTTCTTCTCTTGAAGGTGTAACTCATCCTCAAAATTCCAGAGCAGCCATCCGATAATGCTCTATTTAGTGGAGAGTTATCGTAGCGGCTACCTTTGATAACCGAAAAAAGGATGTAACTGTTTCCAGCTCTCATTGGATGAGATTGAATACCCTAAAGCATAATAATATCATGAATGCTATTATCCTTGTAAAATGTCAGAAGTAAAGTGGCAAGCTCTTACAATTTTTTTTATTTTAATTACAGCAAAAGACCCACCGTCTGTTGGTAAGTACAATAAACCAAGTCATCAGTTATTTTTTATTGATTTAACCCCATACATCATTGCAGCAAGCAATATTATTTATTATCTTTGGTTATATTTTTTATCAATATTAGCTTATTTTCTGTTAAGGGATATACACAATCTCTTGTATGTTAATTTCATAGAAAAGCAATTGCTTGAATTAGATATAAACAATCATTGATTCTCTCTCTTGCCGTTAGTTCATTTCCAGGAAAAAGCAAGATAAGATAAATATGAAGGAAACATTGATTATCTTTCTTGCTTTCAATTCAAGTGAAGGAAAAGTATCTGCTTCGATAAAGATGAAACAATCCTTGCTCATCGTGTTTGCTTTTAATTTAAGTCCAGGGAGAGGTTATATTTACTGACGAGATGAAGATGAACCAAATATTTCTAATCCTCTTTTATCACTAATTCAAGTACAAGGGAAGGTGACAGCCAAGATAACCAACAGGGAGTACTCACCCACATATAACGACACCTCCTCACCAGAATTCCTCAACCTTCAACGTGAACTCTGCTCTGAGGTAAACTTTATCTATAGAATTATGTATTTTTTTAAAACGAATTGTCATTAAAGGTTGGCAGAGTCTTAAATTTTACCAAAATCGGTGAACCATAATTAGATGTTTTCGGCTTAAAGGAATGAAGATCAAATAGCGCATGCAGAAGCTGGTTCAGTTTTATAACTATCTGCCTAGTCCCGAGGAATAAACGTTTACTCTATCGATAATCAAACTTATTTCAGTACTTGTGATGTCAGCCTATTGTTCTCTAGCTCAATTATATTTCAGTAATTAGGTGTTATATTTATGTCGGATGTTCATTTGAATTTCTTATTTTAAATACTTGTATTGTATGTTTTTGAATAAACAAGTTCGATTTAATTCAAGTCGGGTAATATCCTCATAACTCCTGATGCTTGAAAAAATGGGCATCGGCCCCCTGTGGCCTCTGATTCATTATTTGCGAGGAATTAAGGGTTACTCAGACATTCCCGTAAACGTTACGTTAACGTTTGTACTTATAGGCTTGTATCCCGTGGTGCCTGTTAAGTTATAAAACAAATGACAGTAACACACTATCAAATCTTCTACAGGTGGGTTACACGCTTGAAACAGAATACGACACAGTTGGATACCAGGGCTGTAGCTTGGCGGGAGTCAGGTGAGCTGTTTCTTGTAGAAATTGTTAAACATTAAACCTATAAGAAGACAGATTGACAAGTATGATAGTTTGAAGTTAGAAGGAGCAACTATACCCCTGCAGAAAAAAGGAAACTTAATTGGCATATCGATTTACATAACTGGTCCACTCAGCTTAAATGTATGATAAAGAAAATATTCATTAAACCTTTCCTTGTTATCTCTTCAACTCTGAGAGGGCCTTTGACCTTGTCAGCTACGTATTGCGTCCTTGTTTTGAGCTCAGAGTGTTGATTGACAGAGTAGACAGCGATTTTAATGCCGCTTCAGAGATGTTGATTTTATAATCTCCATTTTGTATGCAGGAATGGGTCGCTGGTGGTCGTGCTAGTGTTCCAGTTCAGCGGGATGAGCGTCTCGGCTGTGAGAACCTCTATAACAAACATGTTCCTTTCATCTGGATCATCAGGAACAGTGCCCGTCCACTCCTTTATATTTCTCGTCTCATCGGTCGATGTCGTTGTAATATCAATTCTCCAATCTGAAGTAGGGCAACCGGCCGTACAACCAGGTAAATAAGCTAGACTAATAATGTTTGAATTTGTTTCTTTGTAATACGTTTGTCCCTAACATACTATGCTTGAGACGAGAACTTAAATATTAATAGTGACCGACGGAGAGCGAGAGTATGCATATAAATATATGTAGGCACGAGTATAGTCATGGTGTACCATATAGCGCGAAAAAAACTTAAAACATTGGAGGATAACCCGCCGTCGGCAAATTTGGAACGCAACGGCAAACTGTGATTTCTATGCGTTGACAATGACGTGATTTCGAAACGAAAAGTTTTATTTGGCTATGGCATCTTATGAGAAATATGAACACCGATAGGGTTACTTTCTATGAAAGAAAATGTATATCGATACTAAGGGTATTTCGTGTTCTTCCTATGATGGTATTATGCATTTTCAAAGGCCTTCATGTTACTCTGATACAATGTTAATTTCAACAAAGAAACACTTTTGGAAGACTATTTTTATATATTAGATATAAAAAATCAGTTATGTTGGACACAGTGGTATATTCAATTTTCAATCATTCATATAACATTTCAATAACCGGAAGGGATAAGTGTGGTTTTATACATATCGTATTCATCAGAAAAGGACTGGTTATAATTTATGCAACTTAGAAAACCCTCTCCCTAAGAACCGGAAGGATTATTATTCATTCCTGATATATGAAGTTTGGAGAGAGAAATTATTCCATGAATACTGACGTTGTTATTAATATATTTACTCTATGTTAACCATTTCAATTTCTAAAATGCCCCTAAGAGAGGCTGATTATTGTGCTATTATATTGCAGTAAATGAATTACCCTCGACCTCCCTGACAACCACAACAATCACTATATCAAGCCAAGACGACTCAACAGTCTCCTCGCTGCAGGAAACTCCTAGTTCGATCATGATCACACCAACGGCCTCACCAGATACTTCAACTGTGGTGGAAGAAACTTCTAGTATATCAGGATCTTCATCTGAATCCACTGCAGATATGGTTGAATCCACTGCAGATATGGTTGAATCCACTGTTGAATCCACTGCAGATATGGTTGAATCCACTGCAGATATGGTTGAATCTACAAGTGTGACCAGTATGTCCAGTTCAGCATCTGAAGTCAATCCAGAGACAACACAAGACGTTTCAACAGAAGAATTGTCAACTTATCCCCAGGCTACAAGTTCAACGTTTGAAGACGTATCCACCTCATTTAACACTTTCTTGACTGAAAGCACAGACGAGATTCAACCCTCCACGACAAGAACAGATTTGATGACGACATCTTTGGATGAAAGTTCAAGCTTTTCTTCAATATCAGACCTTCAATCATCAATTTCAACGATGGACATGGAGTCTTCTTCGCAAACCGATGATGATGTATCGTCTAGTTCTGACACTTCGGTTGAAATTGAATCATCCAGCATGATTTCCGACACGCTTCAGTCTTCAGATTCAACAGTGAGCATGCAGTTAACAGACACTCCGACACTGAGTCCAACTTCAGATGCATCAACTATTGGTGAAACTGCGTCCATGGATACCGAATTAACAGCTTCTATGAGTTCCTCTATCGATATGGAACCTTCAGGCTCATCAGTGGTTGTTGAAGATTCAAGTACAACGCTAGCTGATCAAATGTCGACAACAAGGATAGAGGAACCGACCACCTCAGAACCAATGGTCCAAACGTCAAGTTCAATGCAAGATGCTTCTTCTACCAAAATTGAATCTTCAATCACCACTGAGGGTTTATCGAGTTCGGTGGCAGAAACAATGTCAATAGACGATAGTGAAGCTACTTCAATCATTGACTCCCAATCTCAAAGTTCCTTATCTGATCTTCAATCATCGTCATTTACACTTGAAGAGACAAAAGTGAAAACTGAATCTTCCTTTAAAGCTGATAGTTCAAGTTCTGTTGTGGAAACGGCTTCCAATATTGTCTTCACAACTACTTTATCGCAAATTTTAGATACAGGTGTTGAGTCGACTGAGGAGTTTTCCCCTTTTGAATCATTTAGCACCGTAGTAATTAGCGCATCGAGTGACCAAACCTCTGAGACTTCCATGACAGGTGCTTTTGTCACCCAATCGGGGATCGATGTCGCATCAAGCTATATGACAAGTGGCCAAGATTCATTGGTCGAATCAACAAGTCTAATGAACAGTGCACAATACTCATCAATGGAATCTTCAAGCTTAATAACTAGTGAACAATACTCATCAATGGAATCTTCAAGCTTAATGACTAGTGACCAAATCTCATTGATGGAATCTTCAAGCTTTGTGACAAGTGACCAAATCTCATTGATGGAATCTTCAAGCTTTGTGACAAGTGGACAAGATTCATCGACAGAATCTTCAATGTTGACCAGTAAACAAATGTCTACGATGGAATCTTCAACCATGGTGACAAGTGATCAAGTCTCTACGGTTGCATCTTCAAATTTAGAATCCAGTGAGCAAGTTTCTGTGATGGAATCTTCAACCTTGGTGACAAGTGATCAAGTCTCTTCGGTTGTATCTTCAAATTTAGAATCCAGTGAGCAAGTCTCTGTGATGGAATCTTCAAGCTTGGTGACGAGTGATCAAGTCTCTACGGTTGCATCTTCAAATTTAGAATCCAGTGAGCAAGTTTCTGTGATGGAATCTTCAACCTTGGTGACAAGTGATCAAGTCTCTTCGGTTGTATCTTCAAATTTAGAATCCAGTGAGCAAGTCTCTGTGATGGAATCTTCAAGCTTGGTGACGAGTGATCAAGTCTCTACGGTTGCATCTTCAAATTTAGAATCCAGTGAGCAAGTTTCTGTGATGGAATCTTCAAGCTTGGTGACGAGTGATCAAGTCTCTACGGTTGCATCTTCAAATTTAGAATCCAGTGAGCAAGTCTCTGTGATGGAATCTTCAAGCGTGGTGACAAGTGGACAAGCCATGGACACTTCAAGCTATACACCAGATCTGTCGTCAACATACGAACTGCAGAGTGATTCCATATCAATCACTGGATCTGAATTGTCCCCAACACAATCTACGATCCAAATGACAGCAACTGTATCAGATGTCTCTCTAGGTCTCTCCTCAGGGGGCATTTCCGATTCATCATCAATGATATCAGGGTCCTTTGAAACAACCATGGAAACATCAACAGTTGATTTAAGCTCAACCATAGAGCCGTCCTCGACCTATGAAATTGTCTCTTCATCTGTTCCTCCCCCCATGTACACTCTGTCCATGGATGACGTCATAGGTGTTGAGAACGTAACGACATCCTTAGTGTGCATACTTGAGGGGAACCTAACAGTTAACGGTGTGACGCTTTTGAAGGACAATACGGTAGAGCTGGAGGGCACAATTGAGCAGAACGATGGAAATACTCACTTTCAGTACACCTTTTCATCTCCGACCTGTACCGACTCAGGATCCTATCAGTGCATAGTAGAAGGAGACGAGGCAAACCTCACAGCCACTGCTGATGTCACTATACAAGGTAACAGGCTCTCTTTTGGTTTTTTTTCTTTAAAGACATTGAAACCTGTCTTCAGAATAATATGCGTAGAGTAACATTAGTGGTGTCGTGGTTTTCCACTTGATTGTGGATTTTCCAGATTGTGCCAATGCAATGAAAAACAGGGAATCATGAAATTCTGCACATCATTATTTATTATATGTGGCTTAAAAGCACGCAAAGCAGTAAAAGAGGAAAATGAGACCCGACTATTTTTCAAATTTATCCTCCCTTGGCCATGACCAAATGTAGAAGCAGACACAACTCAGATGTTGTTGGTGAAAGCTTTATTTACTTTATTTATTTATTTATTTATTTACACATTTGTCAATAACATATTTACATTTGTAATCAAGCTACTTACAATATTGTAGATTCCATTATCTAAACTTCCCGTATTTTGAAAGATTCAATCAGACATCAATCGCCAACAGGGTTCTAACCTTACTATCAAATTTTCCTCTTGGGCGTCAAGTCTTGTCTTTTCATTGAACCATCAAATGTGTCGTTTCCAGTACCAGTAGGCCAACCAACACTGAAAATCCCTTTCGAAATCGTGGAGGGAAGGTTCAAGGAGCTCGAGGTATCCCTGTTTCGTTGTGTCTACAAAGAAGGGATACCAACAGCTCAAATCAAATGGACTGCCACATCAGAAACTGGTCAGGTTCTTGAGTTGTCGTCTGAAAACTTCAAGGAAATAAACCAAACTGACGAATGTGCCCTGGAGGCGACATCAGAGTTCTACCATGGATTCCCTATTGATTACAACGCCTCTAGCGTGTGTTGTGAAGTCAAACAAGGAAACACCACACTGTCTGCATGTGACACTATATACGTTGTTGAAGGTAAGTAGCTCAGAGGTTGACTATACAATTAACTACAAATGTCAATGTAAATTAAGCCATGCCCATGGGGACGATATGATAAACACCTTCAATTAAACTCTCATGGTCAGCTATGTTGGTCTTTAATATCAAACATCCATCAGTATTAATAACCAGTTATTTGTAAACATGGAGAATGTTTTAGAATGTTGAAAATGTCATGACACTCTATAGATTGGTCACACATTTTAAATATCATATTGTTATTTATTTTAGCGGATTTCTGCATCAACAAAACCAATCAGATATACGAGCACCCGTACTCGACGAGATCGTGGATAGAGTGTGTAGATGCAGTGGTCTACATGAACCAGTGTGGAGTAGGGGCCTGTATAGATGTCGCCACTGGAAGCTGTGTAGCGTGTGGAGATTCTCCTGAACGTGAGTGCTTATTTGTTTTATTAGAATTTATTGTGACTTTTAAGTTTAAACGTTTTCCCCCTCAAATTTGGTGATGTCACCAGTTTACTAGAGGATGCTGAAGAAAAAAGTCAAACATCGGTTGTCAATATCCTTGATTTATTATTTTCAAAAATTATCCTTAAAAACAGGCAAACCGTACGAAAGGGTTGGCTGGAATTTGAAACTTTTTATACAGCTTGATTCATCCGTATGAGAGCAAGGTCTCTTTAAGGTGAATGGCTTCAGGTCACAACCTATTGCTGGGTTCTTTTTACCCTGAGCCAAGTCGATTTTGGTGACCTTAACTTCGATTTTAAAGGCCACAGCGTAGCTTTGATGAGATTAAAACTAATATGTAAAGCTTGTCAGATGAATTGTTAGAGTATTACTTTTAGCATATCCACAGGGCACAATCGATGCGTTTGACTTTCATATTATTTTCAAGGTGGTCATAGTAAACCTTGGAAAATATTTGCTCTGACACCAGCAGTAAAATGTAGTAGATCTAGAGAAACAGTTACAAGATACTTGAGACCAGGGAGATCTGGAAAAACTACATTATTTTTACTGCAAAACTTATTATCGAAAGCTACTTACATCAAAACTTATTATTGGAAGGATGTAAAGCCAAATAGAGATATAGAGACCTTTGCATTATGTTCAAGGTCGCAATGAATCTTTTCGTAATAGTCTTTGAAACAATTTTCTCTTGATCAGTGGATCAGAGAAGTATTTGATGAAATTGTATATTTACTTTTAGGGAAAATATATGATGATGTATATTTACTGATCTTCACATCAACATAATTAATTTTGATAATTAATGTTTTTATAAACATAAATCTTTCTCTAAAATCTGTTCAATATTTAAATAATTTGTGCGGGCGATCATATCACCTTGGTGACAATAATTGGTTGTCATTTTATTTCAGCTACCGACCCATTTTCATGTGTGGGAAGGGTGAACGAATACATACCCCGAGAGACGACCTACCCTGACAACTGTGGGGACTACTATTGGTGTGTTAATGGTGCAAAAAACGTTGGGTCTTGCGCAGGGACGTCCGTTCTGCTTAATGACACCAGCAACGGGCAAATCTGCACAAACACTTTTGAGGACTCTTATTGTGCACACAAAAGAGGTGAGATTGATATTTGGCAAAACCGGACAACATAAGTGCATATTTCGTAGACTTAAATAGCTTTAAATCTCTATTTGTATAGTATCTGAATTTGTTTAAATGATTTCAAAAACAAGGGTCGGATGACAGTAAACTCTCTCTGTCGTGCTCCGATCCTTATCGTGAAATTATTATGAAATAAAAGCTTTTTACGTCGACGAACTGCACGAAAAATATATTTTGTGCATCATAGTAACTATCTACTAAGTAATAGGGAAATGCTAAAATATCATAGAAAAAAAGAAGTCTGTTCATGTCAACTTGTAAACAATATAACAATATATTTCTTAGACTGTTTGGTGCATGAATTGATTTAAGATTTTCTGACATAACCCTACTTCATTACTGACTTATGCACATATTCAGGAACCGTGGAAACACAAACTGATTTCCTTTTAATATAATATCAACTCATGAATAATATCGTTTTATGAATACAAATAGTTTTATACTTATTGGTGGTTCATTGACAATTACTTATTTATAATATTCATTGATATCTTTGCATTCTTCAAATAATGTTTCCTTTGTTTCAAAGTGTTTCCTGTCTCTCACTTTGATTTTTTCATCTAATACCATGTGATTTGAAATGAGGCCTTTAATATTCTTTATGTATAAATTTACATATTTACCATGTGTGCGTCTTCAAAATCATTTAGCCCTGTTTATCTAGCATATCAATATCCAGAACAGACTAACTTTCGACCTAATATGGCCGTACATATATATGCAAATGATATCATGCTATTGATATATATATGAAATCATCTAATGACATTTTAATATATTAAAAAACAGTAAATGCACCATAGAATGTATGTATTTTCAAAGTAATATTAGTTTTTATGTTATTATTACAGTAATTCCTTATTAAGCATATTCGAAATTTCTTTACTTTGTTTTGTCCATGTTGAATTTCATAGCTCTTGCTTAGTACTTTACCACTCCTTTGGTTTCCGATGAACGGACAGTTAAGTTGATATCTTTTTTTTTTAGATTGAAAAATAAATAATGAATCATTACTTATACTGATGTTGTATCATAAAAAAAAGTTGTTAGATGGGTTTTGAATTTTGATCAGATAAGTGTAATTGTTAAAGCATTATTGTGACTATAAAAGATATTTTGTAATTTCAAATTACACTATGGATATACAAGTAGCTAATCTATCTAGTTGCAGTGCGGCGTTGACATATAGTTTCATTAAGCGCTTTGCTAACTCTGCTGTCTTTTGCTTTATTAGAGTCAGAGTCGAAGGTAAAATTATTTTAATTATGTGATATATTTTTACAGTATAATCTGAATAAGATCCGAAAGATCCGAGTCACACGAGCTAGTATTACTGTCTCTCATAGATGACTTTTGTTTATTCAGGGCTAGCTGTGAGATGCAAGAAACATCTTTACTTAAATAATGTGCCCCCTTTATCTTATCGTCATGTTGCAATAAACATGATATGTTTTAATTTATTTAAACCAGTAATGCCTGATTTAAGGCCATCTAAATAGAGAAATGATAATAAATATTTCCATATTTCAAGTTTCTGTGATGGAATCTTCAAGCTTGGTAACCAGTGGACAAACCACCGTGATGGACACTTCAAGCTATACACCAGTTCTGTCGTCAACAAACGAACTGCAGAGTGATTCTATATTAATCACTGGATCTGAATTGTCCCCAACACAATCTACGATCCAAATGACAGCAACTGTATCGGATCTCTCTCTAGATCTCTCCTCAGGGGGCATTTCAGATTCATCAATGATATCAGGGTCCTTTGAAACAACCATGGAAACATCAACAGTTGACTTAAGCTCAACCATAGAGCCGTCCTCGACCTATGAAATTGTCTCTTCATCTGTTCCTCCCCCCATGTACACTCTGTCCATGGATGACGTCATAGGTGTTGAGAACGTAACGACATCCTTAGTGTGCATACTTGAGGGGAACCTTACAGTTAACGGTGTGGCGCTTTTGAAAGACAATACGGTAGAGCTGGAGGGTACAATTGAGCAGAACGATGGAAATACTCACTTTCAGTACACCTTTTCATCTCCGACCTGTACCGACTCAGGATCCTATCAGTGCATAGTAGAAGGAGACGAGGCAAACCTCACAGCCACTGCTGATGTCACTATACAAGGTAACAGGCTCTCTCTTGTTTTTTTTCTTTAAAGCTATTGAAACCTGTTTTCAGAATAATTTGCGTAGAGTAACATTAGTGGTGTCGTGGTTTTCCACTTGATTATGGATTTTCCAGATTATGCCAATGCAATAAAAAACAGGGAATCATGAAATTCGTAACATCATTATTTATTATCTGTGGCTTAAAAACACGCAAAGCAGTAAAAGAGTATCTGAGATCCGACTATTTTTCAAAAAATGACCAAAATTTAATGTTGAAGCAGGCACAACTCAGATGTTGTTGGTGAAAGCTTTATTTACACATTTGTTAATTACATATTTAAATTTAGAAACAAGCTACTTACAACATTGTTGTTTCCTTTATCTACTTCCCGTATTTTGTGAGATTCAAACCCACACCCTCAATCAGACATCAATCGCCAACAGGGTTGTGACCTTATTATCAAATTTCCCACTTTGGCGTCAAGTCTTGTCTTTTCATTGAACCATCAAATTTGTCGTTTCCAGTACCAGTAGGCCAACCAACACTGAAAATCCCTTTCGAGATCGTGGAGGATAGGTTCAAGGAGCTCGAGGTATCCCTGTTTCGATGTGTCTTCAAAGAAGGGATACCAGCAGCTCAAATCAAATGGACTGCCACATCAGAAACTGGTCAGGTCCTTGAGTTGTCGTCTGAAAACTTCAAGGAAGAAAACCAAACTGACGAATGTGCCCTGGAGGCGACATCAGAGTTCTACCATGGATTCCCTATTGATTACAACGCCTCTAGCGTGTGTTGTGAAGTCAAACAGGGAAACACCACACTTTCTGCATGTGAAACTATATACGTTGTTGAAGGTAAGTGGCTCAGAGGTTGACTATACAATTCCCTCCAAATGTCAATGTAAATTATACCATGTCCTGAAAGGGGGACGATATGATAAACACCTTCAATTAAACTCTCATGGTCAGCTATTTTGGTCTTTAATACCCAACATCCATCAGTATTATTAACCAATAAAATCTGTTTTGTGTCAACTGGGAGCATGTTTTAGTTAAAATGTTGTTGTAAATGTCATGACACTCTATAGATTGGTCACCAATTTTACATAGCATATTCTTATTTATTTTAGCGGATTTCTGCATCAACAAAACCAATCAGATATACGAGCACCCGTACTCGACGAGATCGTGGATAGAGTGTGTAGATGAAGTGGTCTACATGAACCAGTGTGGAGTAGGGGCCTGTATAGATGTCGCCACTGGAGGCTGTGTAGCGTGTGGAGATTCTCCTGAACGTGAGTGCTTCTTTCTGTAATACAAATATCTGAGACTCTGACTTATCGTCATACTTGGCCTCATGCTTGGGAATCTTCTATATTTTATTTTATACACAAACTGATCTCCAGAGCCGCCTTTTCGAAACCAAACGTACAAAAACGTTAGACCTAACGAGTGGTGCCGACAAAACCTTGTTCAACCAGAACAATATCACTTACAGGGCCTACCTCTTGAAACGCCATAAATGGAACAAGCATCATGCGTAGCCTCTTTTTTCTATTTCAATGTCTTTCATTCATATTTTGCCCTTTTGTTGGAGAACTTTCGATTTCGTTTCCGGACCATAACCTTAAAAGAATAAGGCAATCTCTTTAATTTTTAACAACTTAGAGCAATCATCATACATAGTGTTCACCTTTGGGGGTTTCCAAATTCGTCCCAAAGTTAGGTTTAGCTTTATCTTTAAAAACACAACTGGGTCCCCTTTTACAAAGCTCTAAGGTGATCGTAAGTCCTAAAGCTAGCCTTAGTGCAATGTTAAAGAATGGTAGTTAAGGTCATCCCAAGTAAAGGTTGTTTTGTGAAAGGTTGCCCTGAGAACTAGAAAAAATGATACGGCCCAGCTCATCGACACTTGGAACAGTAATCATACTTTCCTACACTTGTTTTCTGTGTCCAATAGAAACACAAAATAGAGTGTCGAGACAGGACCACAAAAAGTTGAAACTTGGATTGATTGACAATCATTTTGTGTATTGGTGTCTCCCCGGCTGTAGAATTGAAACACAAGTTAACTTACTGTTTTCAGGGAAGGTCTTTATGACCTTCATACCGAGTTATATACTCATCTTTTGTTGGATGAAAGTACTCCCAATCATATGTATTGAATAGTTGTAAACTAAAATATTAACTATCAAGGATTGATTAAAGATTACATTTTCAAACGTATTGTTCAATATTTCACTTCTCCCGCTTTGCGGGGGATTTCACCGCCTCTGTCTGTTTGTTATTCCAGAAACAGACCCTTTTTCATGTGTGGGAAGGGTGAACGAATACATACCCCGAGAGACGACCTACCCTGACAACTGTGGGGACTACTATTGGTGTGTTAATGGTGCAAAAAACGTTGGGTCTTGCGCAGGGACGTCCGTTCTGCTTAATGACACCAGCAACGGGCAAATCTGCACAAACACTTTTGAGGACTCTTATTGTGCATTTGAAGGAGGTAGGTCTGACGTTTTGTTTTGCTGTTCTAAATTTCATTTAGAAATGTAAATCTAAGCCGACTTGTGGTACATTTATATTTTCTCAGAAGATGAAACCGAAAAATTAAATGAGATAAATTTGCAAATACTTCTTCAATTAGGGAAAAGGTCTAAAATAATTGCATGGATTTATTCGAGTAGCAGTATCTATTTTTTTTCGCAATTTTGCGATAGTAAACAAAAATAAAAAACCAATAATTTTATTATTGCAAATTTGTTTTTCAGGAGAACGAGGAATAACGACAGGTATTGAAAAATATTTGATATGTTTTTATTTTGTCATCTGGTAAATGAGACATTACATGACAGATATAGATATAGATATAGATATAGATATAGATATAGATATAGATATTTGATATAGTAGATATCAGCTTTTTTCTTTCTCGCCCATTTCTCATTTGTAAGGACACGTGATTTAATCTCATAATTGCTATTTGCTTTATATTCTTTATTGAACAAAACCTTTTATCTTGCTTCTACATGTTTGTGACAATGTTCACATGCCAATTGTTTATTGATATATATTCCAAAAATAATAATTCCAAATTATTGTTTGAGTGTAGCGTGTTTCTTTACATATCTTTCTACAAGTAAGTATAGTAATTTATATATGATTCGATATTTTGCGTGTGGCTATACATATTGAGATTTATCATTTAGTAGTAATCATCTGTTACATAAATGCTAACAAAAGGATGATTGAAAAAGATTTCAGGTAGAATGTGATTCTGACAGCAACTGTAGCTAAAGTTTGCAGCTCATATTAAGTCTCCTTGAATTCACACCATCATACAAAGCCGTACGATTCCATTTTTAGCCAATCATCTCTTGTCATGAATCACTTATGTTTAGACTCAGGAACCGGAGAAACACAAACAACAGGTATAAATTCCCGAATATTTAACATTTGTGTTTTAACAACTTGTTTATGACTTTGTCAGTCATGTAACTTCTTTGCTTTAATATCAACTCTTCAAATGTTTTCGTAACTCGAATGTCAATTGCTCATGTGTACATCCTTCTACATCAGCGTGTTTGTATAAACGAAGGTCATTAAAAGCAATACGCCATAATCAGCAAGTGGCTGATATTAAATCAGCTGTCCTTTTATCCGGGTTCTGCCAAATTCCTCTTATTAAATTAAAGTCATCAGCTAGTAATCTATAATCATATGACCATATTTCGTTATATAACGGTATCGTAGGGTATTCCTTGGAAGAAATACCTTGATGTAACTGGATGTATTGACAATGTGTTGATTAACCATTTAATAATTACTTTATATTATCCAATAAATGGTGTTACATAATTAAGATACCTTATTGATATGTCTCTGATTTCACTCACTTCGATTTCGAAGTTCAATACCATTCCTAAAGCAGGCATCCTTTTACTTGTACGTATTGCTAAGTCATAAGTTCATGTCATATTTTCAATTGCTTTTTCAATTCATTATATACTAGAGGTAAAATCAATATGCCGAAACTTTATTTTGATGGTGTTTAAGTTAAAATTGTTGACAAACATAACCCTTGCAAATAATGGAAAATTGGCGATTCACATTCAAACGATGATACAAAAAGTTTCAAAAATGGTTACCTCAATGCGACTTTTGAAATATTCGTTGGGTAGAGACACTCTCAATAAGATTGATATCATGTTTATTCGTCAATATCTTGAATACGCTAGTGAGGTTTGGAACGGTTGTACTCTTAAAGGGACAGTAGCACGTTTTTAGGGGGAATATAAAGTGATGTCACGAAAATTAAAATTAATGGTTCCAATTGAAAGACAATGCATTTAAACTTAATGGAGCAGTAATAATTCAAATATATAATGTAAAGTTAAGCCATGCGATTCCTTTTTCTTGCACAAAACGAATTAAAGGTGTTCATACAAAATGGCCGCCCATGGATTTTAGGTAAATCTTGATACTTTGTGTCCTCTGACTATGGATAAAAGGTTTGTGTTTGGACATATTTGACCCTGTCAAAATGATACATGTTGCATTATCGTACAATTATCAGTGAAACTTTAAAATATAAAATTATCAAAAAACATGCTACTGCCCCTTTAAACGGTCAAATAAGCTTGAACAGATTCAGCTACAAGCGACAAGAATAGTTACTGGTTTACTAAAATATACACCGATTAGATTTCTTTACTACATGTATGTTTAACTGTTTGGCAAACATTACAAGAACGAAGGAGAAAGCGAAAATTGTGTTTGATGTATAAGATCCAAAATTCTATAACGCCTCAGTATCTGAACGAATTGCTCCCAATAGATGTGGTTTCAAATTAATCTACGAATTCTCAAAATATATCAATTCCTATCGCAAGACTTAAACATTCAAAAGAATCCTTTTTTCCGTCGACGATAAGTTCTTGGAATACTCTACCAACCACCTTTCGTAGCCTAGAAAGTATTTCATGATTTAAATCACATATTACAAATAACAATGCCTGTGCACATACTTTTCATATGGTAAAAGAAACCTTAATGTTACCCATACTAAATTCACGAGCAAAAGAAACGCTGGTAACATAAATGTCAGGATATTTTATTCCATGTAAGATAAATGTGAATGAAGCAGAGTGGCAAAGTTTCCTTAGAAGTCAACTCAACTATGTTTGCCTTGTTTGAATCATTTTGTGTTGATGTTTTTGCATGGCGCCTTAGAAAACGCTTGTCAAAAAATCATCAATTTGCTATCTCCTTAAATAAGCGAGATTGGAGAGCCAAATTGGTCATTTTTTGCATATTTATAGACGTTATAACGCGAAGACATATCAATGCAGAAAAGTCAAAATGGATGTTTTTCATTAACAGTATCTCAAATAAACTTCTGATATACTTTTCCGAAATTCAAACTTAATTTCAAAATAATTATTAACAAAAAAGTACCTGAAAACAGCAATGTTAGCACCCCAACAGTGTTTAGACAACCACAGTACAAAACGCTCCATGCCATCATGGTTAAAATTATGAACAATAATTCTCCAAATACTTTTTTTTATCAAACACATTCGAAATCGAATTTACATGGCATACATAATTTGTTTATCCTTCGTTTGAAAATACCCAGCGTTTCTTTTGCCAATGAGTTTAAGTTGCGTTATGCAGTCAGTTGCTTAAACTTTGATTTATATAAAGTTGGAATAATATGTTACCCCAGCTGTCATTGTGAATATCCTGTTGAGAATTCTTATCACTAATTCTTTAAATGCCCAATGTACAGTCAACAAAGATTAAACTTAACGTTATCAGTAGAGCGCATTTCTACATTAGCAGGTATACCACTTAACCTAAAACTTCTGTTGGAAGTGCAGACCTATCACCTTGTCTGAATATAAATGTATTTAAGTTAGTACAATCATTCATTAGTGAAACAAAGAGATTCTTGTAATATATCAATTTTTTTGTAGTTCTAATTCCCTACCTTTCCTCATGTTCATGCTCTGTCATCTTTGCAAAACATTGTAAATCATCCAAGGAGAAGGTTTTCTAAGTTGGAGAACTTGTTCCTCATCCTTTTCTACATGAATAAAATATGTTTAAATAAAAAAAGCATGGATGGATATATGGATATATAAATGACATATAGGTCTACTTTTTTATGTATGTACATCTGTTACCAATCTTGCTGCCACCAACATGTTTTTGAATATTCCTGACACAAACGAATTTACGTTTTGTTTACATCAACTGATAATACACATCAATATACTATAAAACCCTCCATTTAACATCTAACAACGTATACATGCAAATGTTGGCATGTTTTTCAACTAAATCTGACATTTATTGAACTATCATTAGTGTCATAAATGTATAAGGCACATGTTTTATTAAATCTAACCTAATTTCGAAAATACAATTCAAGTCAAAATTGTAATAATGATACATATTGTTAATGTGTTTTTTACACCCCCTGTTCAAAAGCAAATACTGTCCAAGGGGAGTAAAACTTCAACTCACTCACTCTTGTTAAAATATTTCAGCTTCCGTTGTTCTCACGAGCATACGTTGTATTAACAAAATCATCTGTATTTGATTAATTTTTTGTGTTAATATGCTTGATATGGTATATCTCAATAACACTAGTTTAAAGTGGAAATTGTTTCTGTTTACTTTATTCGTCATATTATTTCTACATTTTGAATCGTTTTATAGCTAAAGTTGTCACGAGTACTACCGATGAGTGCGCCTACCTGCCTGCATGTTGCTGAATTCATGTCTATGTTTTCTTATATAACATGACGCTTGCTTCAGCTATGCCGTGTGTCATGTATGCGAGAAGGAACTCAAGATATTAGCTACTTTTAAAAGATGAAATCAAATTCTAACTAAACTATCTTATCCTAAGAAGAAAGATATATATTTATTTTCATCATGCCCTAAGCGGTGTCACTGCGAGTAGCATGACATATTATTGATGAAATCACAAAAGATTTTGTTCAAGCCATGTTATGCAATGATACAGTTTCAGTTAGGTAACAGTTTAAATGTGCATAATGAACTGTGTTTAACGAGCTGTCCCCTTTCAGTGGCTCCGTCTAAATGCGACTGTGGTGTCAAGGAGTACATCCCTTCTGCAAGTACATACCCAGATAGCTGTGGGACGTATGTACGGTGTGTGAACGGCGTGAAATCTGAACAGCCGTGTCCTGCTGGTTTATTCGTCTACTTTGACATATACGAGGCACAGGTCACATGTACTGCGATTGAAGCGGATAGCTACTGTTACAGGGTAACAGGTAAGATAGTAGCTTAGTGTACCCGCATCTACCATAGGTGTATCGCATCATGCTCAAAGATAAATGCAGAAAAGTGCACACTCAACATATATTGCTACAAGCAAAAACCCACAAAATTAAACCTTAACCTATATACAGAACAAAATTAATAAAACAATTTCACACAATCAAAGGACACATACAAAATGATGATGGGATCAAACTAGCAAACACATACAATCATTTACAAAGTCAGACACAACAGTTCAATCACATAATTAAAACCGTACACTTCCTCTTCACAAGTTGTATATACAGATAAGCATCATTGATGGGACTCACAAGGGGAGACATACATATCCTTTATATATACATGTACACGAAAGTGACCCAGAACATCATTACAACGCAGATAACCATTACAACACAGAACATCATTACAACACAGAACATCATTACAACACAGAACATCATTACAACACAGAACATCATTACAACACAGAACACCATTACAACACAGGACAATTTTACAACACAGGACAATATTACAACACAGAACGTCAATACAACTCAGAACGTCAATAAAACACAGAACGTCAATAAAACGCAGAACGTCATGACAACACAGAACGTCATTACATCACAATATCTCCATAAATACAACGTGTTTGGTTTAGTATAGGCCTAAATAGAAATTGAAACAAAAATCTTGAAGTTAGCTAAAACAGTTGTATTGAATTCATTATCATATTTTGTACATAGATTATTCATAATTGAGTATCTACAAATCTGTGTTTCAGCTGGGGAAATCGAAGACTGTTAGACTGATACTACAGTTGTGGTGGATATCTGATGATGCCCATTATTGGATCTTCACCTTTATTTGAAGTGGCTGACAGATTACGAATAATCTAGGAGTTTCCCTCGCTACCTTGGATACATGTTAATATCTTTGTGCGAGATATTCTTGTGAATAACGATAGTGAGGGATATTTAAGAATAGGACAATTGGAAGGCACCTTTAACTGTGATTTTGTATGTCATGTGGGAGTGAGACTATACCTAACAATTCTTACGTTTGTGATCAAGGACATTGAAAGACAGCTCCGACCAAGGATTTTAAAGAACGCTTCTTTTGAAGAACACTTGTGATCATGGATATTGAAAAACAGTTGTCGTTACGAATTTTGAAGGAAAATTTTGTGCATTAATGACAAATTAAAAAATTTAAATCTTGAAATGAAAGAAGGAAGCAATCGGAATCTTAAAAATAAGCCAAGCTGTAAAATTATGTTCAAAATGATGATACATGATAATAAGAACCTACAACGTATTCTTACTGAGAAACTTTTATTGGATGTTGTGTTGGTTTGAAAAAAAATTGTTTGAGCAGTTTAGTCATCATTGAAGTGCTCTAGCCAGAATGAAGTTCGAGTAAGCTTTTCATTGGTCGGCATTTGCTGTTCTTCTTGTGATTTCATTACACTTAATAAGACGATATTTACATGGTTAAGGTATTTCGAGCTTAAATTGGCTTTTCTGTGTTATCTGATATGTTACTTTAACCTTCATTGATGAAATGAAATACCTTATGATTGAATATGAATAATGTAAGAGTTCAGACAGTAGAAGTCACTATAAGTGATTTAGAGAAATGCAAGTGTGTTTGCACAAAATGGAAAAAATAGATTGATTTAACCACTGAAAAAAAAAGCTTTTTAAAAGTTAGAATATTTTACCTAAACTCTAAAGTTAGAAACAATTGTTGAAATTTTTTTTTATTGACTTACGTAAATGCATAGATGATGCATGAAACATAACGACCCTTTCTGGTTTTTAAGCTACGAGCAAAATTTTAAATTTGCCGATTTCGTAGTTCATGCAGATTTATTACAACGTTGTATTCTGATTACATTTGACACGTACATAGTTTCCAAATATTAAATTTAAATTGTAGAATCCAAGGTTGTTGAACTTCAGTAACATTGACGGATATTCATAATCCATCCTTTACTTATATTGAAGATTATTTTTTAATGCCTTTACGAAGTAGAAGTTCAAGTTATGTAGAATCATGTCTGTTGTTATAAATATCATTGTCTTTCATCTTTAAATGCAATCATTCATTTGTGAAAGATATGTTTGATGTAAAAACATAAATGATTAGTGAGCGACATTTGAAAGATGTTATAAAGTTTTTTGTTCTTAACGATAGTTAACAGATTGTACTAGTCAATTTGTTTGTCGGCCATAGAAATGTCACTCATGTTGAGTAATTGTACAAAATAAATTTTTTAGTAACGAACACATTTTGAATTGTTGACATTATTCTGTATGTCTGTACCATGTGACGTTTCGATTGCCGCTGTAAATATTTGTTTCATCTACATTGGTAAATATGTGTGCCGTCTATTGTAATAGATATGTTCTTTAATATTATTTACGTTGATCGTTTTACAAAATTGCATTAATTAAGCTTAGAGTGTTTGTACGCAGCGTGAATCATAATGATATGGTAAGTTGGTGTTTATGTGGGTAAGTTTTGGGTAACATAGATGTATGAATATATGTACTCTTTCCGTCAAGATGTGGTCTACCGTAGCTCTGCATCAAACACGTGTTTATTGGTTTCTGTGAAAATGAGAGGGAATATATTGCTAATACATTTCTCTGTTTTAATGCAAAATAATACTTTTGATGCCTGAATATATTGTACAAAATATGTTCATGAGCAACGAAATATGACATTCTTATGATAATCATAGCACAAAATGAACAATTTCACTAAAAGACGATGCTAAATGGAGTCGAACAATTGCATGTCGATACTTCATTACGTGTAAAACATGGTTTAAGATAGCCACTCCGTGGGTTGTTGGGGTCACATATGCACAACTTGATCAATAGTGTCATTTCATCGATAAGTATCTACAGTTGCAGGAAAATATCATTTGAAGTTAATCAACGTTGTATAGAGACAGTAGGAAGGGTCAATCATTTAAAACATAACGTTGGAAACCTATCGAAAGCAAAAACGAGTTAAAAGTTAAATGTTTGAAAGGTAATATAACAAGTATCAATGGAAATTGGACGTTTTGAATTGACTTCTGGGAATAAAACAAGTATTTGTCATGTGCTTGCGCTTTTGGATGAATATGTAGAATGTTTTAGTATTATATGATGAAATATGCCACTAACGAGTGTGCGAAAGCAAAACTATATAAGATTGAACTTATATATCGATTTTGATTCAAAAAGGTTAATTCAGTTTTCAGAATACTCCGTTCTCTCCCAAGAGAAGTAGTTCAATTAATATTGATCAAACATCTGTTCGAATACACCCAATTCCCTAGTTTACACCAGCTTCTCTCATCGGCAAAACATTTCACCATTTGAATTTTTTTTGCCAGGGACAAAGATTCCGTCATGAAAATGAAATGATGGTTGCTGACACCGAGACCTTTGCCATGAATCAGTATCCAAAATGGTGTTTTTTGAAAAGCTTTACTGATTGCTTAACGAACTTTGATTGCATCCAATCGGGTTTCTCCCTTTCCAGCCATACAACTGGGTATATTCGAACAGACGTTGGATCGCAAGTTCATGACTTGATCTATCCCTGTGGGGAGAAACTAGAATGCTCTTACCTCACAATCTATTTACGAGTGACCTTCCTTGCAATTACCAAATACGCCATCTTTTTATAAATGTCAGTCCCTTGAAATTGTGTAGGGCAACATTGAAATATTTCTTACAAAAAAACGTAAGACTTTATTCAATATCGTTTATTCGATTGATATGTACATGCGCGACATAAAGCGAAATTTTGTATGTATTATATTATTACATGTATAATATTATTTTTTCATATATGTATATATATTGTCATAAAGTTGTTATTATTGCAATAAATGGTTAATAAGAAAACGACGTTATTGATTTGTTCAATATAAAACAAGATATACATAAGGTTATGAAAACATAATTTCTCTATGAAAATGAAGCAAAATTTTAATTAGAAGATAAATAAATTCAACACCCGCAAATTTAGTTTAAAACCGACGGCGTTAGCCGGAGGTTTTAAACGCTTAAATTTGCGGGTGTTGAATAACAATGAATCCCGGAAATTTTACAAACGCAACTATTTATCGATATTGTAACATGACCGTTAGTTATAAGCATTTTAAGAGCGAACTCTATTTTTGCGTAGGGAACTCTGAGTTGAAAGGATCTAACGACTGATCCATTATTGTTATAGGTGTTCGCAGCTATAAAGAAGAAGGAATTCCCAGTGTTATAGACATTAAAATAGTGTTCTAATATTGCAAACCAGTTGCACTCATAACGGTGAGATCATATAGTTTTCACTGTGAAATTTACGATAGAGAAAACAGTTATATAATTAATAAACCAACAGGAACAAACCCGACTGAACAAATATCTTAAACTCGCCCAGACCATTGTGACGGTGACGCGATCATTATGACGTCATAACCGTTGACCTTTGTGACGTCGTGCCATGGGAACGGCATTCGAAAGAAACCGGCCGCATGGCTCAAGGCGGCAAATTAGGAGAAACTTAGCCAATTAAGAAAGTTTGGTTACATAAATCTAAAGCAAATAGAAAAGGATTTTTGGCATCTACGGGAATGCGCAAGTTAGAAAATGACAGCAACAACAGTAAAATGTGAATCGGTCACGAATATTGGGAGAATAAGAACATTTTAATGTTGAGGTGGACCAAATAATGTATCCTTTCGCGGTGATTCGCCTCAGCCAATTTGCGGGTGTTCATTGCCATTTAACACTGGCAAATTCTTCAAGTCAACCAATCAGAAACGAGTATTTACCGAAGTCATGTTACAATAATAAATGATGGTAAGTCATACCTGGAATCAATGCATAATCCTTGGGACAACATTTTTTTAATCAATTTTTTTTCTTAGTCCCTGTTATAACTCCGAACAAGGAACAAAGGGGATTTTTGATCATCAGATTCAATAAAGTTGACAGAAGAGAAAATTCAGGATTTTCACGAAAAATATACTTATAAACTCAGTCACACACACATAAATACAAACGTCACTATGAAATGATTGATGACAAGACATAACAAGCAAATTTTTAATGTCTACAGTTAAGGCAAATGGAATGATGCATATTGAATGTATGTACTACTTCTCATCAAATAGTGATAGTGGATGAATTAGCAATTTGACATGAAATCTGTTTTGGTTTGTCTTTGTCTTACTGAAATGCATATGTACCCGCTCTACGGTATAAAGACAATAATTTCATGAAGCTAAAAACTATTTAACTTTCAATCCGATGATATTATATGTAAGACGTAGAAATAAAGATACGAGATTCAATATAGCTTATATGTAGAAATAAGGATACGAGATTCAATATAGCTTATGTGTAGAAATAAAGATACGTGATTCAATATAGCTTATGTGTAGAAATAAAGATACGTGATTCAATATAGCTTATGTGTAGAAATAAAGATACGTGATTCAATATAGCTTATGTGTAGAAATAAAGATACGTGATTCAATATAGCTTATGTGAAGAAATAAAGATACGAGATTCAATATAGCTTATGTGTAGAAATAAAGATACGAGATTCAATATAGCTTATGTGTAGAAATAAAGATACGTGATTCAACATAGCTATGTGTAGAAATAAAGATACGAGATTCAATATAGCTATGTGTAGAAATAAAGATACGAGATTCAATATAGCTTATGTGTAGAAATAAAGATACGAGATTCAATATAGCTTATGTGTAGAAATAAAGATACGAGATTCAATATAGCTTATGTGTAGAAATAAAGATACGTGATTCAATATAGCTTATGTGTAGAAATAAAGATACGAGATTCAATATAGCTTATTTGTAGAAATAAAGATACGTGATTCAATATAGTTTATGTGTAGAAATAAAGATACGTGATTCAATATAGCTATGTGTAGAAATAAAGATACGAGATTCAATATAGATATGTGTAGAAATAAAGATACGAGATTCAATATAGCTTATGGTTAGAAATAAAGATACGTGATTCAATATAGCTTATGTGTAGAAATAAAGATACGAGATTCAATATAGCTTATTTGTAGAAATAAAGATACGTGATTCAATATAGCTATGTGTAGAAATAAAGATACGTGATTCAATATAGCTTATGTGTAGAAATAAAGATACGAGATTCAATATAGCTTATGTGTAGAAATAAAGATACGTGATTCAATATAGCTTATGTGTAGAAATAAAGATACGTGATTCAATATAGCTTATGTGTAGAAATAAAGATACGTGATTCAATATAGCTTATGTGTAGAAATAAAGATACGAGATTCAATATAGCTTATGTGTAGAAATAAAGATACGAGATTCAATATAAATATTACAGACTTTTTATGTTTTATACATTAGGAATTTTGCAAGATTTTAAAGAGAAAACAATCATTCGAAAGACCTAAGTTTGAACCATTATCTCTACTGCTTCTTGTACAATTTGGGATGAAACACATTTTCTCTTTTACAGAATATACACATACAATACAGGTTTTGGTTTCTCTGTACATTACAGTGTTCACAGATATCACAACATCAAAACTTTTCTACTTAAATAGGGTTAATACGCATCTGTGTTCATAAGAAAGAATAAGTTTTCACAGGCAAGTAAATACTCAAAGGAATCATCAAGTAAGAGAATTATTTTCGAAAGGAGAATGCTTACAGAAGTATACCATAAAATGCAACAAACCCATCAATAATGGTGCTAGCGTTTTCCTTCATAGGTTACTAAAGTTTTCTGATGCGACAAAACTTAAAGTTAAAAGATCTTAAGACCTAAAGTATGGAGTGTTCTGAAAAGAACCTACATAGCTAGAGGTAGTGGTAAATGTACAGGAAAGACTCCTAAGCCAAGTTTGTCATAAATGGCCTAACAGAAGAATTGTCTTAATGCAAGTGATAGGAAAATCTGTCGCTAAATTTCCTTAAATCGAAGAGTATGACAAGTCGAATTTAATTGAATATTATAATATTTGCACTGTGTTCAAAAGTAATGAACCCATCTTTTGTTAAGCAGCTTTATTACTCAACCGTGGTGAGATCACTCATTAGATAACAATGAGTTGTAACACACATGTGTGTTACCATCTCGTGCAAAGAAACGGAACTACTTTCGAACGTCACATGACATTGTCCAATCACGTGACTCATAGTCTAAGTGGCGACTGTCAAATTTTACCTTCTCAACAAAATGTTAATTTATGTGAAAGAATATGATCTTAGCGGTTTTTTAAATGCATTATATGTTTGCTACCCAGCACAAATCAATCATTCGCTTGATCACTTGTCCATCTTCTGTGCCGTCACAAGCGGTGTTGCCTCCTCTGCCTACCGTAACATTAACATGGCGCTTCGACTGTTTACTTGCTTTTTATGCCGCCATCACCTTTCCCTTCAACAAGCACACAATCCAAACTACCTTTACACAAGTTCTATCTCCCGATTCATATCTAAACATTCAGTAACTCATGTCAATGTAATCAATCAATCAATCGCTGCCGTTGACACTGTTCGCCTACATAGCGTGACCTAGAAACAGGACACATTCCGATGACGTCACTTGGCGACCTGATGACGTCACTTTGTGAGTGCATGATGTGTTGACAGTTTTCGTTGCTTCTTAGTGTTTATTTTATCAATGCATCTTTTGATAATGAAATATTTTCACCAATAGGCGTATGATATGTGTAAACATCCAAAAAATAACAAACTATTTTATTTGGACTCATGGAAATTCATACGCTGGTTTCCCCGACTGTTCCAAGTCAGCTGATTCTTGTTTTGACGATTTGTTTACATAAATACTGATATAAGGGTTGAGTAATAAATAAAATACTAAACTCATGGTAATGTGATAACATTTTTAAGCAACTCGTGAATAGAATTTGGTATCAGACTCACTTTCGTTCGTCTGATACGAATTCTATACACTCGTTGCTTAAAAATGTTATCACATTACCATTCGTTTAGTATTCTCTATGTATATTTGTTAGGTTAATAAAGGGAATATCCATTTGTAGACTCGTAAAGGATCATATTAAACGCAAATGCAAAGACCAAAACGTAGACATGACCAACCATGATGAACCATCGTACAGGGAGTATTCATCAGTAAACAAGAGCTGAGATTGAACCCTCTTAGGTATAATATATCTTGAATATCATGGAAAACTATAGGGTTGTCCCATTTGAGCAATATGGCAATGCACAATAATGTATTTACGAATCAATCAATATCTTTTCATTTGACTGTGGTAAAATCATGCATGGTTAACAATTCTAGATCTAATGAATAAGAATGTATTTTGCTCAGAAATGTTTATTGTGACCAACATATAAAAAAGGTTAAGACCGTGCAACTGTTTATGAATAATACGTCTTTCAGAGACAAGAATGTCGATCTACACGTTTCGTTAAGGGGCATTTTAGAAGTTGGAATAATGATAACGAGGAAACATATATGGATGACAACTTCTTTATTCATGATATGGATAAAGAAGTTGTCATCCATATATGTTTCCTCATTATGATCCCGTGGACAATGATTTATGATAATACGGGATTGAAGGGCGGCTGAATGGTTTTTATTGTAACAGGAAGTTACAAAGAACGCTAAATAAGTTATGTTCTAACAATTTATAGGTAAGAAGTGCATTTGCAGTATTAATTTTACTTTTTGTCTCAAGAACATATTGTAACCAATAGCGAAGATCGTGCGTATATTATGCAATGTTGCATTTATTCATTCCCGTTGGTGTGTCAATGATTTTAATACCTACATAAATTTACAAATATCTTATTTGATTTCTTGATGTGCGTTTTTGTATATTTGTATATTTTGTGTATGATAAAATTTCTACTTTCTACACCAATGATTGAGGGTCTGCATTCGGGCCTTCAAGTGATTTACAACTGCTGTGAAGTTATCAACAATCCTCTTTCAGTCAAGGCCCAAGGTTTCAACTCAGACAGACTCATACTGAAACTAACTTATGGGTATCAACGATAAACCATAAACAATAAACATTTACCATTCCGCTTTTGTTTTTGGTGCGGTGAGATCGTTTCAATGAATGCCTTTAACAGTCATACATTGTATAATGACATCTCATACGATGTATAATGACATCTCATACGATGTATTATGACACCTCATACGATGTATTATGACACCTCATACGATGTATTATGACATCTCCTACGATGTATTATGACATCTCATACGTTCCCCAAAGGTTCAGTCATGATACGCCGTAAGTACTATAATGACATCCAATACGTACTATGTATAATCTCGTACGTTGCATTATGGCACCTCATACGTGCTATAATGACACGTTAATAGGTTATACGACACCTCCTACGTTGCATTATGGCATTTCCTGCGATGCATTATGATACGTCATATGTTGTATGACACCTCAAACGTTCTAAAATGTCACCTGTATGACAACTCAAACGTTCTATAATGTCACCTCATACGAACCTATAATAACACCCAATACGCTGTATAACGACAACTCATACATTCTATAATGAAACGTCCTATGTTGTATCATACTACTTTATACGTTCTATAATGACACCTCAAATGTATATTTATGACATCTTGAACGTTGTATAATGGCACCTCATACGTTATATACTGATGGAAACGAAAAAGGGAACGCTTAATTACTGTTAACTTATGTCTGCCATGTTCCGTTTGTTCGAGGCTGCGTGGGGCCATTATAAACTGAAAATGTTGAACTTTACTTTCACTGAAAAAAGTAACGTGCACGTGAAATTGATTTCCATGAACCTCATGCATGACAACGTCCATTTAACCTTCAAGGAGTCAACGAATGTCAGTGTACCTTTACCTTCAGAATCATGCCAATAGCATACCTTTCTGATAATGAGAAATGGCAGGCTATCGGGTGCATAAACAGCGGTCAATAAATATGCCAGACAGCCAGACAATTTAACAAGTCTAAAAGTGTGATTTCGCGACTGTGGAACCGGTACCGTCAGACAACGTAAGACAACGCCCCGAAACGACCGCCAGCTGTTGCTGCTGTCCTTACGTAACCGATTTAAACCAGCATCGAAAATAAACTCTGAGTTCAGGGCAGTAACGAGACTACGAATTTGTGACCGTACTTTCAGAAACAGACTTAAAGCAGCGGGCTTAAAGTCACGTCGTCCTGTTGTTGGGGTAAGGCTGACTGCGTAACACAGACGTCTAAGAAGAGCATTGGCTACACAACATCGAGTTAGACAACTTCGACATTGGCGCAATACCATGTTCAGTGATGAGTCTAGATTCAATTTGGACTTCGCAGATGGTCGGATCCGCGTTTGGCGACGCCTTCGTGAACGTCACCATCAGTGCACCATCAAACAACACGATTTCTACGGGGGCGGATCTGTGATGATATGGGGCGGCATAACCTACGACCATAGGACCAACCTTGTTCGACTTGATGGAAGGGTGACTGTCCGTTATCGAGACGAAGTGTTGCAACCTGTTGTTCTTCCTTTCCGCCGTAGAGTGGGTGTAAACGTTGAGTTTCAACATGACAATGCTCGACCCCACACGGCTCACGTCAGTAGGGATTTTCTCACGCAGAACAACGTCAGAGTGTTGCCATGGCCGTCCAAGAGCCCAGACATTAATCCCATTGAACACCTCTGGGACGTTCTTGGACGTCGGGTGAGGGATCGTGATGTTCTACCCCAGACACTTGATGCCATGTTCCAGGCTCTCCAAGAAGAGTGGCGCGCAGTTCCTCGGGCTGTCATCCGGAAGTTGATCCAAAGTGTTCCACGACGGTGTGAAGAAGTGATCAGGAAACAGGGAGGACACACCAGATACTGAAATTTCACCTGTTGTGGACATACTTAATGAAATATACTTGATCAAAAACCCATGACAATAAAACAAATTTCACCATCAATACATGCGTTCCTTTATTCATTTCCATCAGTATATGTCACGCTTAATACGTTGAATAATGACACCTCATTCGTTGTATTATCACATCTCATACGTACTTTAATGGTACCTCATATGCATACGTTGAATAAGGCGTGACACCTCATACGTCGTATCTTGACACCTCATACATACTACAGTATAGTTATCTCATACGTAGATTGATCCAGTCTGAACCATCCGATGTTTACTTTTTCTGATATTCAACCTTTCTTCACGTGAGAAACCAACTCTCCTTTTTAAAAAAAAAATATATATAAACCATGCTAGTATCTTTCTTTCTTTACCTAATTTTAACTTTGTTATAACACCTTGCTGAAAAGAAGTTTACAAAGAAAATCGTTACGTATCATCTTTGTATCAACTTCATTCATTACATTTTGTCCATGCAAAAATAAACAGCCTTGCGTTCAGTAACACGTTGTTCGCGGCGGATATCCTTCTTTTATCATATACTTGCTTATAAATACAGAGATTTTGAATGTACGATACACCCTCCGTCAAGCACCCTGTATCAGCCCGCAGGGCAGATAACCTGTATCAGCCCGTCGTCAAGGGCAAAAACCTGTATCAGCAAAAAATAGATCAAAGTCGCGAGGAATTTAGAGATGTCTCCCTTTGTACAGCTGACGTTTTAACGTGGCCGACATCGCAAAGAAAACGCTGCAGTCACTTGTGGATTTGTCAGCTTGATACAAATTAATTTTCCATTTTGGAAATTCAACCCGAGAGAAAAATTAACTCAAAAGTCGCAATAGGCGTAGGCTCAGGAGCTTTGACTATCGGTATGTGTCAGTTCACGTTAAGCAAAATTGATACCATCAGCCACTCAGTTAATGTTATGAATTAAAGTTTGAAAATGTTACATTTATTGTTGTTTTTTTTGTTGTAAATATATATGATAAAAATAGCATGACATGGGTAATTTCATATCACATTCTGTATCAGCCCTCGACCAATATCAGCCCTCGAGCTAAAGCTCTCGGGCTGATATTGGGGTCTCAGGCTGATACAGAATGTGATATGAAATTACCCATATAATACTATCTATTTAACATTGAGTGTTTGCGAGCGCTCGCGAACATCCCGGGAAATTTCGTGTTACTGAACGCAAGGCAGGTTGCTTTTTACCTCTGAGTGTATATATATACTTATATAGTATCAATAACCAATATCGTGAGTGGCAATTGAAACGATACTACTGTATAGCTATTCAATAAGAATCGCATTGAATAGACACACGAAAGACGTTCTTCAAGTTTACGACGACCAGTTATGATCACAATGGTTAATGTCTATGCAGAGTTGTATTAGCGCTAAGTGGTGTGGTTCTACGAAAGGGAAGTTTTCTTGGGTTATGACTTATAGTTAAGTTAAAAGTTCAGTACATGCACGTATGGAGAATGTTTTAAAATGACGCATATGTTTATACTGAATGTACTTCCTGGACTGCATACAATTCACAGACCATATAGTTGTATACTTCACCAGTCATATAGCTGTACACTTTGCGTAATTACTTAACAGTATCTACAGCAAGTCAAGTCATTTTCAACTACAAGGTAATTTCTTCAATGATTACTTCAATGTAGTATTTCTGTCAAGGTAATTTGTTTGTTTCAATACATTTATTTAAATTACTTTACTCTTATGTGTCTACTTAAATGTATGTTCGTCACTTAGCGTACCTCTGTTCTACTCAGTGTGTACTCCGATGTATTTGCTTCATTATAGTTTCATAAAATCATTTACCAGCTTACTCAATCTTCACTTCAAGGTATTATCTAAATTGCAGTAAGTAGATTTAGAACTGTCCCTTGTTTGGAAAATATCATCCGACAATTTATTAATCAATCTGTTATAAAACTTGCTATTTTATAGAAGATTTTTTTTTTCAGTCGACAATTTTATTTTAGATAAAAAGTTCTTGAATGTTAATTTTTCTTCATGCGGTATTTGTCGTTTCAAGATAAGGACCATGAATTTAAAGAAAGTCTTTCCCCAGTTGTCAATGTTCCTACTTTTTCTGTAGAATGTTTCGGAGATTTGAAGACGATGAACGTGACTCAGACGAAATTAGTGAATATCCAATGGATGTATACATCCCAGAAAGAGGGGTAAGCAAACAATAAGATTCACCGCTATCAGACAAAAAATTCCGAAATCTGTGTTTTCATTGACCTACTACCTCTTCTACTACTACTACTACTACTACTACTACTACTACTACTACTACTACTACTACTACTACTACTTCTACTACTACTATTACTACTCATACTACTACTAGTTCTACTACAACTACCTCTTCTTCTACTACTACTACTACTACTACTACTTTTTCTTCTTCTAGGACTACTACTACTACTACTTCTACTAGTACTACTACTACTACTTCTACTATTACTACTACTACTACTACTACTTCTACTACTACTACTTCTACTTCTACTTCTACTACTACTACTACTACTACTTCTACTACTACTACTACTACTTCTACTTCTACTACTACAACTAATACTGCTACTACTACGACTACAACTACTACTACTTCTTTGTTCACAGGGCTCACTCTGGATACTGTCGTCACCGCATTACCTTTACTTGCAGTGCAGTACTGCTACTTAAAATAGTACCATTAGTGATCTTATTTCTACTACTAATGCTGCTACGGTTATTTCCTTTCAAGAAAGCTCCTCTCGAACTGCTTTCAGATGTTTCTTCGTGTCGCCCTTTGTTGTATTGTTCTACTAACACAGTTTTCACACAACTAATAATCTCCTCTGCTATATCTCAAAATAATTGTTTAAACATATTTTAAGGCGACTCTTTCGCCGCAAGTTCCTTCACTAATAATACTTTGTTCCCTCATAAAGCTGCGTAGCTTAGTTTGTTCACCTACCTTCGTATCATAATGCAAATATCGTTAATTTAGGATGTCATTGAGGCATCGTAGTCTTGCGAAAACTTAAAGGATAATGTTGAATTTTCACTACATCATTTTATGTAAACATATTTGTATTTCATACCTGACCGTTAAACAAAAGAAGGTCGGTCATTCGAGTGACTAGGAGTCAAAATTTCGAAAACACGTATTTATATTTTTCTCTATAAAATTCCTTATACACAAGTCATACCTTTGAATACCATAAATAAATGTAATGGTGTTGTTTTGTCTCTCGGATAGACCATATGGAATATTTTAACACAAATCGGTCACTCAAATATATGTCTCCATCTGTCTGTCTATTTCTTCATGCCAAACTTTGAGTGTTGAAGCAAAGACAAGACGACAACAATGTTGACTTAACAAGCGTGATTTGTTTTGAAGGACAATGGTTGACCCTGTGAGGTTTTGTCAGAACTACTGATGTTATTCAATAGACGTTCCGGCGAAACCAGAATTAAATGATATTTGCACTAAGATTCACTCGCAAGTGAACAAACTTAAGGTACGCAGCTGCATATATAACAACTATTATATCAGAGGTTGAAAATTGTCTTGTTTAAGTCTGTTGTATTTTAGTATAGCTGTATGATAATAATATTATTTCAGATGACAAGGGCATATTCCACACCGCAAAGCATGCTCAGTGGAGACGTTAGCCGTTATAGCGAGTTTACTGAGCAAACCAAGTCAGGCAAATCATCTACCTTCAAACTGAAAGTAATCCTCACCATTTTTGGATTTATCATCTGTGCTATTGTCATTTCATCTCTGGTGGTCTCCCTTTCCCTGGTAAATGGTAAGTTTTTCAACTTCCAGGTTCGGAAAACTGTTTTCTTTGGGGAAGTTGGTTTAAACATATTTATTCATGTTAATGATACATGAATTAGAACACGCAAACAAGACAGAGGCTTATTTAAATGCGTGTCCTCATCAGAATACAAAAATAACTTGCGAATGATAACATCATGTAGATAAGCACATTCCGTACATAGGTTACAATAACAAAAATGGTGTTTAATAAGATTTGTTGGGGGAAGTTTTGCCCCTAACCTTAGAATATACTAAGTTTGGAACTTTGCTTGTATGAAAAATAGTATTAAACGAGATGCACATGCACACCTCAGATTGCCCTTAATTAAAATTCTAAATTCATGAAGTCCAAATGTTCATAAATGCAGCTGCGTAAATAATCTGAAGTGTATAAAAAACATTAAATCATCAGTGTGTTTCAACTTATTCCCAATTATGTATTTGTTTCGAGATATAGATTATCAATCTGATTGTTCTTATTATTACGTTCCAGGAGACGACGAGGGACGACAATACGGTGAGTTTGAATCATGTCTGTGTTCAATGAGTTCGGTTTAAACATATTTAATTATTTCAGAAAGAAATCTGGTTTGGCAAACAAGCAATAACTCTGCTTATATCAATGCCGCACCAGTACATACATGAAACAATTGCATGCACAAGAACTGAACAGAACAAGTGACAAATGAAAACATAATCTGATTGCGGTCTATATACACAGTGTTTGTAGAAAATATCCCTTTGCAGTTTCATTTCATTACCATTTAAATAGAGTTTTTAAATTGAGTAGAATTTCAATGAGTTCTTTGCAAATGCTGCCTTTCATTCGTTTGAACAATAGAACATGTTAAAGTTGAGGTGAGGTGATATGGGGTTTAACGCCGCTTTCAAGAGTATTTCACTTATATCGCGACTGCTAGTATTATTGCAAGGAGAAAGCCCGCAACACTATTGTGGTTATTTATTGCGGTGAAACCTGCGAACATCGGCTGGAACTAGCGAATCATGGGTGGTACTGAGCTGAAATTCAGTGTAACATTGCACCCAAACCTGACTGCGTGTAGAACAGTTCTCTACTGCAGACAAAGTTGCCGAGCCCCTGGCGGGATTCGAACCACGGACCTTCTGATCCGAAGCCGAACGCGCGAACCTCTGCGCTGTCCCGCCCCTAACATGTTAAAGGGTCACTCCGTGAGATGTCAGGGGTCAGGGGTCATATATGACAAACTTTACTATTAGTGTCATCTGATGGAGAAATATCGACTGTCGCAGGATATCATCATTTCATAAAGCTTAAAGAGACACAGAGTATGTCGATAGGATCACATATGTAAAATTTTGAAATCGATGTTATTACATCGGGAACCACTAACTGTTACTTAATATAACAAGTTAAATGTCAATCAGTACATTAGAGCGAAAATACGGCCATTCAAAGTCGGGATTTTGATCGAAAACCGGACAATGTGGCTTGAGTGGCCCGCGCAAGTTCGCCAAACGTAATTTTGAAACCTTAAGCTTGTCATAAGCTGACAGGAAGATATATTCGATTCGATAATGTTTATTAGGTATTGTAACTAATAGGTAGATTAATTGGATGCATACTTTCAAATATTAAACGTATTTGAGATGGGTTTTTTTTTTCCATAACATCAAGCATTTTAGAGATATTATGCATAAATGGATATATTTGCAAGTCCAGTGATGAGATATGAACTTCAATCAACATATTAGATAAGTTGTAGCTTATCAAAACCAAATTAAATTTTTAAGAAAGATACTCTGTGTCACTTTAACGTCGTCGTACAGTTACAACAGGAAGGTTTAAAGTCGCCATTATGAAAACCGAAAACCGGACATTGACGCGCATCAATTACTCAAACGTAATTTTGAAAACTTCTTTAAAGCAGTCAGAACGACTGTCAAGAGTTGATTTGATAGGTTATATAACTAGTATTCATGTAAATTGGATGCGTGAATTGGTTTGCGCGAATATATATGACTGTTCTTAAATTTTCATTGAAAATTAGTATTTAGCATATATTTAGGGAACGAATATGTGAACTCAGTTCTTTTTACATTGGCTGATTTCCGCGTATGCGTGACACGGACCAGGTGGGTTAGTAGCTAGATGTAACGCGAGGACTTAAGGGACGATAACATTACAGCTAGTTTTAACTAGATAGGGCAGATTTAATGAGTATGAATGGACATCATTATGACATTCTTGTATGTATATTGTCTAAAGTGTATGTTACAGTTAGACACCTACATGTATCTTCGTAATGAAAATATCTACCAACCAGTGATATGCCATTTCCTTAAATCTATTCTTTCTAATCAAAAGGCGATGTTTCATGGATGACAATCTCTTCATTATTGGAAGAGGCGTTTCGTTACAAGTTCTTGTTTTATTATGCGCGAAACAAGAACCCTAGAGTCATCGCAACTCAGCATAAAGAAGTCGACACCAATAAAATATTTTGCCAATTTGTCTTCAATCTTAAAACACCACTCAACTGTGTTTCAGTGAGGGCAAAGGTTTCAGCTCAGATACTGAACAGAACCTTCAACCAAGACCTTACTGACAGCTCTACACAGGCGTTTAAAGACTTTCAGATGAACTTCTGTAAACAAGTGAGTAGAAATGAATGTTATGTTCAATGTTATAGAACTTCGATCTCATGAACTAAATCAATGAATGGTTGAGCGTGGTTCAGGTTTTGTGAGTATAGAACGTATTGATGATATTGAAAAATAAAATGGGCCTAGATTTCCGAAGCTATCTAAGTTCTAGGATAGACGTTTTCAGGCCAATGTTTTCTGGTTAGAAGAAATATGATTCCGTTTTATCATTATTATATTATTTTATTATGATTTCAACAATGATGACAGGAGGTGCACAAGATAAAATAAAATGTTAGGAGGAAATAACTGATTCTTTAAATGAACTATAATGCTTGTGAGATGACATTTTCATTTTGGAAATCGTTATATAATCTGGAAATGACGATACATAATGATACAGTAGAACACGGATATAACGACCGAAGAATTTAGTTCGCTATATCCGGTTTTCGCTACTCACGTTTGGCCGCCATGCATTCACTATTGTTCACTATATCCGATTGTATGTTGTACTATATTCAAATGCTTTTGCTTGCGATTTACGATGGGTTTTATTATCAGCCGGACAGACAGTTGTTATTCAGTATTTAGGGCCATGACCCATATTACAATGGAAATATTACAAATCCATGTGCTGCTGGTAAAATGTTACAAAATACAAATTGCAAGAATGGACGAAGCATCCATAAAATACCTGGACGGATTCAACAAGTATCATGAATACTATACAATCAAATTTCTGTATTAAAAACTATGTAAGCTATTGAATGAAAGTTTAAATATTTCGAATTTTACGAGCCTGCAAAAGGAATTTTCAATATTCACTATAACATTAACATAATTACAAGACACAAGGTCTTACAAAATCTTCCTCACTAGGTTTGATAAAACCACTATGGTGAAACTATTCTTATCTTGCATCAATGTAGAGTTCACAAACCATTAACATATATTCATCTTCAACTAGTGATATTCCTTTGCTATGATAATATAAACAGATTCTTTTACATCATTCGATATCATTATGTCTTCCTGTTTCAACAGCAAGTTTGAAATTATTACATCTAAATTGACTCAACATATATTTATAGTACAATGGGATATCTAAGGAAATATATCTTTCAACTTGAAACACTGTGTTATATTGACAATGAGTCTGACATTTACTCATTTCAGAAACAGCGCTATGCCAATCTTGGCTCATGCAATCAAACAATCTTTGATAAAAAAGGTGAAATAAACATTTTAATGTTTACTGTACTCTGGCTTAACCAAAGGACACCAAAGTCAAATTGAAATAAAAAGTTCTTTTAATATGTGATACCCATGTTCTTCTATCTGCATCGTCAAGTGTCTTTAACATACAATACGTTTGATAAGGCAACTTATCTGTTTGCATAGTAATCAATTTACACCAAACTTTTAATGGTTTTGACATATAGGCTACTTATTCTGAATGAGAAGTCTGCCACATTCTCGTGAGGTCATGACAAATAACATGTATACTTATTTAATTTCAAATTTTGAACCTTTTTAATAACTTGTGAATAGAGAACATTCCATATCTCTGCTCCATAGGTGACTATAGGTATAACGACTCTAAAAAAATGGGCAGTAACACGTTTTAGGGGGAATATAAGGAGATGTCAAGAAAATGAAATCAAAAGACAATGTATAAAAACTAAAAAAGGTATTAAATCAAATATTTAATGTAAAGTTAAGCCATGCGATTCCTTTTCTTACACACAATGAATTAAAGATGTTCACACGAAAATGGCTGTCAGTGGATTTTATGTGAACCTTATAATTTGTTCTCTGACTATGGATGATTGGTTTGTGTAATGATATTTTTGACACTATCAAAGTAATACATTTAGCATTACCTTACAGTTATCAGTGAAAATTAAAAATATAAAATTGTCCAAAAAACGTGCTACTGCCCCTATAAAAGTATCTGTACAAGAAACACTTCCATACCCGTGTTGATAGAGCCTTATTAACCTGGGATGCTAAACAACTCAGTGCCCTAGTGCATGATTAGGTGTGATACACAAGACCAAGATATATATATTTATCAACAACCTCAATGATTTTACCTTTATATTACCACCTCTCCTAAAAACCGTCATTTTGGTTTTAATTAAATTTACTTTCATTACTGTTTCATCACAGAACTTTTCAAGTACATTTATCTTCTTGTAGCTGGACGGCAGTATCACTAACACTAGACACATCATCTGCAAAGAATAAAGAAACCACATTTGGACACTCTTGAGAATACCAATTCTGGAGAATGAAAATATCATTTCCAGCGTCCTTCTACAACATTGGAGATAATTGATTAATGAAAATAATAAATATAGGACTGTAATTGTTTCTATTACTTTGTATATCAAAGCTAATTGTGTCAAGTATAACGCGTAAACATATTCTGATTAACTACCCTCTACGCTAAACAAACATTTCTGGAGAAATTTAGATATTCCAGCATGTTCTTAAACAAAACGACTATTTATCCCCCAATCTCATTAAAATGATATCTTAATTGCTTCACTACGTTACGCAGATTATAGCGTAGTGTAGCAAATAGATCATATTTTAATAAAATTTATTTATCCCCTCTCGATATGTTTTTTTCTTTGATAAAACAGTCTCTGTAAGTGATATATAATAAGGTAAGTAAGGATTTCCTATTTGTTTAAGGTCGGGGGTCTCCTCACGAGCGGACCTAACTCCCCACCTGGGTATAAAGGCTGTTTCCTTGAAAGAGTCAGGTAACTTTCCTAACATCTTTTTGAAGTTAATCTATTGCTACATAGTGAGGGATGTATACAATCAATCTAATGTGTACATGTTAGAATTTATTATCATCTTGATCAGGTATTATACGGGACAATAACCAAGTGTTCCCTAGATTCTTTTAAAGGGGCAGTAGCACGTTTTTAGGGGGAATATAAGGTGATGTCAGGAAAATGAAAATATATGGTTCCAGTTGAAAGACAATGTATTTAAACTAAATGGAGCAGAACAAATTCAAATATATAATGTAAAGTTTAGTCATGCGATTCCTCTTTCTTACACAAAATGAATTAAAGGTGTTCACACAAAATGGCCGCCAATGGATTTAATGTGAATCTTCATACTTTGTCCTCTGACTATGGATGATTGGTATGTGTAATTTGATTTTTTTGACACTCTCAAAATAATACATTAAGCATTAACGTTCAATTATCAGTGAAAAATTTAGAATATAAAATTATCTAAAAACGTGCTACTGCCCCTTTTAAGGGGAGATTGTTTAGTTGTTTAACACATGTTCCGCAGAGACGTAGACTCATAACCACAAAGATCGGTCACCATGACGACCATGACATACAGGTGAGGTATTATCCTAAAACAGTGAATTGTGATTGTTCCGTATGAGTGTTCGATAAACTATGACCTGTTCCGGTAATAAGTGCTGTAAAATGGAAACCAACGTTTGCATAAACCATAACAATTATTAAGAAGGCCGTTATTAGCGACATTATTTTTTACACAATATAGCATCTTTAAATCTTTAAACAATGTATAAACCATCTGTTTAGCATGACAAACCGTTTTTCCTTTTAACAAGACGAGCGCTCAATTTGGAGGAACAAATGTCGATGCCATTCCATTAGGGAACATAATAGCTATCCCTTTTTATGTTTAAATACAAATAATACTTCTAATTGTTGCAGAAAACATTGTTAGAAATCATATTTTTCAATGTGGAAATCTAGAACTTAAGAAAACTAGTATAAAGCAAGGTAATTCTCTTCAGGTATTCACGTTCTACCTTGAGTACTATGTGTTGATATGGAAATGTCAATCTTCATTACTGTTGTAAAACAGTTCCTGAAAATATTATTTTCTTTCACTTAAATTAAATAACTTTTTTGAACTCATTGACTTTTTCAGTAACACGTTCAACATTGAAGTAGTTTTCTACTACGATACCACGTTGGAAACAGAGGTAAGGGAATTCGTACAATCAATCTTCATAGGAAAATCCTCGGTTGGACCATATGCACTCAAGAAGGAAAGTGTTGAGATCATTGTTTTCACAACAGAGGCGGATACAGAGAAGGTCCTTGTCACAGAAGGTGAGGTCATTTTACATCATCATCAACATTCTTGAAAACATATTTGATATCGACAAGTTTTTGTTCAATAACTTTTGGAAGTGGCTTAAACGTGATCATTGAATGACCGTCGATAACCGGTTCATGTCTACTGTTTCGTGGGAGAGGTCACATTTTATTAAATCATTTACCCTTGAGAACACTTTCAGTTCGACGTACTCTCATTGAGTTGTGACAAACATGAAAATTAGGTATGGAAAGAATATCATCTATAACTACCCTTAAGATAAATTTATCGAATTCTGATTGGTCAATAGCCAATGCATACGGAGCCGTGTGGTCGGATTTGGCTGGATGTACGGTTGGTATGACCTGTGAGACAAGCCAAACGGGTCTTACGCATGACCTTAGATGGAATGCGGAATTCTAACATGACACGAAAACTAGTTTGAAAATACTGCGTTCTGATTGGTTACTCGTACACATTTTGGAGTAATTATTTCACCGATAATCACCTCTAAATATTTACGACCGCTTCACATTCCTCCGCGCACGCGTTGTCAATCTGCACTCAGCGACTTGCTGTTTACAAATAGACCCTTTTTCGCGGGAAAAAGGGTCTATATAGAAATGTTGGCGCGACACTTAAAATTTCAATATCAGAAACTTGTCGACATTTTGAAACACCTACAAATTTTAATCGAATAACTAGGTCCTGTTTGAAGTGTTTCTTACTGCTTCGCAATGTAAATTAATCACAGTCCACAGATCTATAAACAAAATCAACGATCGCACACCTCTCAAACAGCGATTCGTCAAATGAACAGAAGCGTCTTTATTCTTTAATTTCGCAGGATGCTGTCACTGTCCCTACCTCTAATTTACAAGTGACCACTTTTCCTGTCACAGTCTCCCCAACCATTACACAAAATATAACTTTCTTGACAGCTTCCACTAAGTTTGAAACGACGTCGTAGTGAACAACTTTTTTCAGAGTAACGTCCCTTGATTTGGTCAGTCCTTGTCGCTTTTGTAGGGGTGATGGGTCGACCCATGGATTTAGGTAAAAAATCGTAACTTTGACGACATGTAAATCTGTTTTCTATTGATAATATGCTCAATAGATTACAGGTGAGTATATTTAAACACGTTTTTTCTGTATGTAATGACATTTTAATTGTTATGTATTTTTTATGAAAGTGGACTGTACCGTTGTTTTGCAAGTAAGTGGAACCGGTCGGCACCGGTTTGACCTAATCACATTGCTTTTGCGCAAGTCAAAATAGTTCCACCTTTTTTTACTAATTAGTCATGTTAGAATGGTGATAAATCCATTCTGTTTTTCATTTTGGGGTTGTATGTCGTGCATTCTTTACCCCTAAATAAACATTTCAAACCTCGCAAGCTCGGTTTGAAATTATATTTAGGGGTAAAGAATGCACGACATACAACCCCAAAATGAAAAACAGAATGGATTTATCCCCTAAGTAAAACTGCCATAATCGACTCGTAATTTCAGTATCAAATTTTACAGTAACAAGTATAAGTAGGGACAATTCAAAGCATGGACATTTCTAGTTTTGACCGCGTCTTCAAGTGCAGACAACTATAATAAAGTGTCTCGTGTTTATTTGTTTTTATCAACAACTTCAATTCCGATTCTTTTTGCTCGCACAGTGATAATTGACTCAAAACTCCCTACAGCGTTAGTTGCGTTTTACACTGCGCTGAGTTACCAGTACCGATGGCTTTGTATGACTTCATATAGCGAAAATGAATCACTAGTGAGGAATTAGTAAATTCGTTACACGGTGTGCGGGACTTTAAGACCCTTGTAGAGTTCGCATTTCATTCGGCTTCGCCTCAATGCATTAATGTTTTAAATATTTTGCTTTCAGTGACAACGATTGATGAGGGCACGTCATCAATGGCTACAACTACGACACCGACAGCAACAACAACAAAAACTATAACGACTACAACTACGACATCGACAGCAACAACCACAGAGACTGATACGACATCGACAGCAACAACCACAGAGACTGATACGGCATCGATAGCAACAACCACAGAGACTGATACGACATCGACAGCAACAACCACAGAGACTGATACGACATCGACAGCAACAATCACAGAGACTGATACGGCATCGACAGCAACAACCACAGCGACTGATACGACATCGACAGCAACAACCACAGAGACTGATACGGCATCGACAGCAACAACCACAGAGACTGATACGGCATCGACAGCAACAACCACAGAGACTGATACGACTTTGACAGCAACAACCACAGAGACTGATACGACTTTGACAGCAACAACCACAGAGACTGATACGGCATCGACAGCAACAACCACAGAGACTGATACGGCATCGACAGCAACAACCACAGAGACTGATACGGCATCGACAGCAACAACCACAGAGACTGATACGACATCGACAGCAACAACCACAGAGACTGATACGACATCGACAGCAACAACCACAGAGACTGATACGGCATCGACAGCAACAACCACAGAGACTGATACGGCATCGACAGCAACAACCACAGAGACTGATACGGCATCGACAGCAACAACCACAGAGACTGATACGGCATCGACAGCAACAACCACAGAGACTGATACGGCATCGACAGCAACAACAACAGAGACTGATACGGCATCGACAGCAACAACCACAGAGACTGATACGGCATCGACAGCAACAACCACAGAGACTGATACGGCATCGACAGCAACAACCACAGATACTGATACGGCATCGACAGCAACAACCACAGAGACTGATACGGCATCGACAGCAACAACCACAGATACTGATACGGCATCGACAGCAACAACCACAGATACTGATACGGCATCGACAGCAACAACCACAGATACTGATACGGCATCGACAGCAACAACCACAGATACTGATACGGCATCGACAGCAACAACCACAGATACTGATTCGACATCGACAGCAACAACCACAGATACTGATTCGACATCGACAGCAACAACCACAGAGACTGATACGGCATCGACAGCAACAACCACAGAGACTGATACGACATCGACAGCAACAACCACAGAGACTGATACGGCATCGACAGCAACAACCACAGAGACTGATACGGCATCGACAGCAACAACCACAGAGACTGATACGGCATCGACAGCAACAACCACAGAGACTGATACGGCATCGACAGCAACAACCACAGAGACTGATACGGCATCGACAGCATCAACCACAGAGACTGATACGGCATCGACAGCAACAACCACAGAGACTGATACGGCATCGACAGCAACAACCACAGAGACTGATACGGCATCGACAGCAACAACCACAGATACTGATACGGCACAATCTAAATAAATTTAGATCAACAGGTTTTATATTTGGTCATACTGTTGGATACGGCATCGACAGCAACAACCACAGATACTGATACGATATCGACAGCAACAGCCACAGAGACTGTGTGAACAAGTTCAACTTGCGTTGAAGCTTCTTTTTGTTCCATAGGTCGACTTATATACTGCAATCCCTTTACGGGAAAACTTCAACTGAATGTTAACACTCAAACGTCAAGAAATTTGTTGAAATGTGTTGCTTTCATCATAAAGGGAGACCTCTTGTTGAACAAAGCTGTGGTGACTGGTATTTTTGTGACTAATTAGACTGAAGACATGTTTTCCAACAACATAAGATAAAATTTTGCCATTTCTTTATTTTTGTATACAACTAATGAATCTGAATATTCAAATGTTTTAGAAACAATGATGCCGCTCAAAATGATAGAATGCATCAAAAGCTGATAATGATGTTTGAACATAATTATTTTCCATGATAGTCTAAATAGTTAAACATTTCATCATTTCTATTATGATATAAATGATTTTTATAAAACATTGTCTTTCGTAGTTTTTAAAATTTTATTCTTCTCTGACCATATTATCATGGATTCAAAGGCTGGCCTAGATATCTGTCGGTTGATAATCAGAAGCGTAGAAGTTTCTAGATAGGTTTTGCTATCAGTAGATCCTCCCTGAAGAAGAAACGCCAGGAGTGGGCTTTGCAAAATGATTCACTTCCTTTCCCATACAACCATCTTTGAAGAATGGTAGGATATCCGAACACACACAAGTTACATCGTATTTTGGGGGGAGAAGCTGAAGGTTTTTTTAAAACGTGCCACGGCATCGTTACCATAAAAGTTGATGATAATTCGGATTATAACAAGACTTGTAACTTGTAATTGGCAAGGAAGCAAGCTCAAGTATATGTTACAACAATAAACAACACAATATGTTTGTTTATATTTTATTCGAAAAAAACCACATATACACACATAAACTTATGGTTTTCAAAACAATGATATTCAATCTCGATAAGAAAAGATGAAATCACATCATTATGTTGTCGTCTGGTTAGAAGATAACATTTCCAAATTTGATCTTTCCACGTATAACCCCAACTACACTGTGTCAAATAAGGCTGTTGTCAGTAACCAGACTTTTTCAATGGATATTTACTGAATCGTCAACGTGTTAAGTTTATATTAGTTGTGAAATCATAGAATTTCCTTTGTCTTTTAAGTTATTGCGCTGACGTCTCATTATAGTATTGAAAACAATATTAAACTTTAATGTTCTGGGATAATTAGATCTCCTTCATTGAATTTTACTGTCAGTTTATCGTGGGTAAATTGCAAACAAACCCTAGAATATGTAACTAAGAAAACGGATACATATACATGTTACAGGGCGGTGAGAGGTCTCTACAGTACACCAATAGTTGACAAAGTACTAACGCAAATACATTCTGCAATAATAATTGGAAATACACTTGTTCTACATCCTAATTGACATGATGTCATTGATTAATGCTCATACAAAACATACATTTTAACTAATAGTGAATATGAATTTCCATTTAAAGGGGCAGTAGCACGTTTTTAGGGGGAATATAAGGTAATGTCAGAAAAAAGAAAATTATAGTTCCAATTGAAAGACAATGTATTCAAATTTAAATGGAGCAGTGATAATTCAAATATATAACGTAAAGTTTAGCCATGCGATTCCGTTTTCTTACACAAAATGAATTAAAGGTGTTCACAAAAGATTACCGCTAATGAATTTGATGCGAATCTTCATACTTTGTCCTCTGACTATGGATGTTTGGCTCATGTAATGAAATTTTTGATACTGTCAAAATAATACATTTAACATTAACTCACAGTTATCAGTAAAAATTTGAAATATAAAATTATCAAAAAACGTGCTACTGGTCCTTTTAGGTATTCAAAGCTAAGTCCCGGGAGTGCAAGGGCTGACGGTAAAAGCTTGTCTTGGGTCCAGAGTCATTGTTCTCCACCCAGGGACCTCGTCAACGAATGCGCAGTCAGACAGGAGACAGTTCTCTTCCTGTTCCGGGATGAAACTGAAAGCGAGGCAGCTGTCCGTGTCGAAGCAGAGCCTGCTGCAATCTCCTGCTGTTCTTGTACTTTTTGCATTCGCAACTCGTTTTTTAAGTTCTCCCGAAAAAGACAAATCTGAAACAGAATTCAAATCATTTTTATAAAATTGCAGTTACCATGACGATGGGGGCATGGCAATATTCAATAATAATGGATCCAACCACGTTCCTACTCTATAGATCGCTTTGGAACTTTCTAGCTGTGGAGCATATTTACATTAAGAGGTATTCATTACTTTTTCATCAGTGTCAGTGTCCATCAAGTGATAATGAATATAATGATATGAGTATTTATTTTGAGCAATATCCATCCAATGACATGTTCAAGGAGATACTCACAATTATCACCCTGATAACTATTAAGGAGCTACCCTCATAGCAGATACCAAGCGCTAAGCGCCACCATGTGGGTTCATGCATAGAGATTATTACCCGAGCAAGTGTGTAATATGACTTTAATGAAACAAGTGTAAAGGTTTTTATTGCCCATACGGTTTAAAATAAGTGGTGACATATTTTCAATATGAGCACTAGTGCACATATCACTTTTGCCTAGCAACGATTGTTGTAGCGCGAGTTGCCGTATTGTTTCGCCTGTGACGTCATAACGTCATTGTTCGTGACGTCACTGTAGCCGGTCGTAGCAAGGGAAGCGGCCCGTTTCTTGGATATTTCTAATATGGTAAAATGGAATAGAAACGGTAATAAAGAAATTATTATCCTCGGAAGTGTGTCATATGACTTTTACGAAACTCGTGCAAATTTGTGTATAACCCTCGCTCTCGCTCGGGTAATAAAAAAATTCACACTCGTTTCGTAAAAGTCATATGACACACTTCCTCGGGTAATAATCTCTATGTATTACCCGAGCGAGAGGTATCGCACTTCCTCGGGTAATAATCTCTATTTATCAAATACCAATTTTAGCACTTGCTTGAATTGAGTGCAATGCGGATGAAGTGCCCTTGTGCGGCTGCAGAATGCGAAATGAGAACACGGTTGCAGTTTGTTGGTGTGTCTAGCGGGTTTGAAGCCGGGCTTTTGACGAGAGAGGCCAACATGCTCACCACTACACCACTGTGCTTTTACAGATACGTAAACTTGGTTTTCCTTCCAACCAATTTGAGGATTGCAACGACCGCTCGTTTACTCCTTTCAAAACTTCACTTCGCTTTGAAGGTTATCGTAAATCGGTAATATTTTTGAAAATGTTGGTTGTTCTAGATGACTCTTGAGACAATACATTTTAAATACATTCAGTAAGTGTTCGTTTGACAATGAAGTCAATATTTTCAAATCAATTGGATATAATGAGAATTATCCGATAAATGCACCGTAATAACATATGATTGATACACAGTTTCATTTGAATAACATGGATGTGAATATTCATTAAACTGTTTTAGAAGGATGGATCGAAATCTTTAGTTTATCGGTAGAGCATCGAACAAAGTTGTGAAATGTTTATTCATTCTGGCATCCCACGCAAGGTACCAGAGTTCAAATCTGCGAGACCACGAAACTTTGTGACTGGGGCTAATACTGGGTTTAACATTGCACTCAGTCAGCCAGAGGTAGCTTAATGATCATACTAATAATGCTTAGTAGTAGAAATAGAGAGTAGTTATAGTAGTAGAGAGTATTTATAGTAGAAATAGTAGTAGTAGAGAATACTGATAGTAGCAGTAGAAATAAAGAGTAAAGAAGTAGTAGTAGTAGTGGTATTAGAAGTAGTAGTAGAAGTAGTAGTAGTAGTGGTATTAGAAGTAGTAGTAGAAATAGTAGTAGTAGGGAGAACTAGTAGTAGCAAAAGAAGTAGTAGTTGTAGAGAGTAGTAGTAGTAGTAGTAGAAGAAGTAGTAGTAGTAGTAGTAGCAGCAGCAGTAGTAGAGAGTAGTTGTAGTGAAGTATTGATAGAGAGTAGTTAAAGTAGTAGTAGTAGTAGTAGTAGCAGTAGTAGTATCAATAGAGTGTAGGAGTAGTAATACTAGTAGTAGCAGTAGAAGTAGTGGTTGTACAGAATAGTAGAAGTAGTAGTAGTATTGATAGAGAGTAGAAGTAGTAGTAGTATTATCAGTAGTAGCAGTAGTAATAATAGTAGTAGTAGTAGTATCAGTAGTAGCAGTAGTAATAGTAGTAGTAGTAGTAGTAGCAGTAGTGGCAGTGGTAGTGGTAGTGGTAGTGGTAGTAGTAGTAATAGTAGTAGCAGTAGCAGTAGTAGTAATAGTAGTAGCAGTAGCAGTAGTAGTAGCAATAGAGGCAGTATCAGTAGTAGCAGTAGTAATAGTAGTAGTAGTAGCAGTAGTAGAAGTAGTAGTAATAGTAGTAGTAGTAGCAGTAGTGGTAGTGGTAGTGGTAGTAATAGTAGTAGAAGCAGTAGCAGTAGCAGTAGTAGTAGTAATAGTAGCAGTAGTAGTAGCAGTAGCAGTAGCAGTAGTAGCAGTAGTAGTAGTAATAGTAGTAGCAGCAGTAGTAGTAGTAGTAGTAGTAGTAGCAGTAGTGGTAGTAGTAGCAGTAGTGGTTGTACAGATAAGAAGAAGTAGTAGTAGTATTGATAGAGAGTAGCAGTAGTTGTAGCAGTAATAGTAGCAGTAGTAGCAGTAGCAGTAGTAGTAGCAGTAGTAGCAGTAGTAGCAGTAGCAGTAGTAGTAGCAGTAGTAGCAGCAGTAGCAGTAGTAGTAGCAGTAGTAGCAGCAGCAGCAGTAGCAGTAGTAGCAGTAGTAGCAGCAGTAGCAGTAGCAGCAGTAGCAGTAGTAGCAGCAGTAGCAGTAGTAGCAGCAGTAGCAGCAGTAGCAGTAGTAGCAGCAGTAGCAGTAGTAGCAGTAGTAGCAACAGTAGCAGTAGTAGCAGTAGTAGCAGTAGTAGCAGTAGTAGCAGCAGTAGCAGTAGTAGCAGTAGTAGCAGTAGTAGTAGTAGTAGTCGTAGTAGTAGCAGTAGTAGTAGTAGTAGTAGCAGTAGTAGCAGTAGTAGCAGCAGTAGCAGTAGTAGCAGCAGTAGCAGTAGTAGCAGTAGTAGTTGTAGTAGTAGCAGTAGTAGCAGTAGCAGTAGTAGCAGTAGCAGTAGCAGTAGCAGTAGCAGTAGCAGTAGCAGTAGCAGTAGTAGCAGTAGAAGTAGTAGTAGCAGCAGTAGTAGCAGCAGCAGCAGTAGCAGTAGTAGCAGTAGTAGCAGCAGTAGCAGTAGCAGTAGTAGCAGTAGTAGCAGCAGTAGTAGTAGTATTACATACCCATCTTTTTCCATATCGGTTCTCCCGATGCACTCACTTCCTTCAAACCCAATTCGTTTTGAATAGTAGCGGAAACTCGGAGATACCGAACAGGAAACTGGACATCCGTAGTGAAGGAGTAACTCTGTGATTCCTCGGTGTCTGGTGGGGTCGTTCCAAACAGGAATCCTTCGGCTCCAACACAACCTTCCGGGTCACTGAAGAACCCTTCAATCTCAGCTGATCGAGTCTTCCATCCTGGAATTAAAATTATTAATTGATATTGTCCATTGGCTGTTTGCAGCTAGAAGACTAATAATGTCCATTGGCTGTTTGCAGCTAGAAGACTAATATTGTTCATTGGCTGTTTGCAGCTAGAAGACTAATATTGCTCATTGGCTGTTTGCAGCTAGAAGACTAATATTGCTCATTGGCTGTTTGCAGCTAGAAGACATATATTGCTCATTGGCTGTTTGCAGCTAGAAGACTAATATTGTTTATTGGCTGTTTGCAGCTAGAAGACATATATTGCTCATTGGCTGTTTGCAGTTAGAAGACAATATTGTTTATTGGCTGTTTGCAGCTAGAAGACTAATTAACCATCAGAGGAACAGAAGGATATCTGGCTAAAGATATGAATACGAAAATAAATGTTACAAATAGTAAGAACTATTTTTAATTCAAACGTGACCGTAATAAAAAAAGAACGCACTATGTTTGGTAACAGTATGCACATCCAGTTCCCTTCTTCATGATGAAATATTCACAATTAAATGGCCACCTGCATATTTTGCTTGATATTTGATCATTTCTTACAAAACTGCGGATGAGCTGGTCAAGTAATACGATAATAAAGCTCTGAAGGTTTTCTTTTGCAAAAGCAATAAAATATCTATAAAAAAACGCAAATTACCCTTTTAAGCATTAGTTAGACTAATAAGACACATTATTCGTTGTTTAGGTAATTTGAGAAAGGGTAACGCGTCAAGTGGTTGCAGCTCTCCCCACAGAGGAAGCTCTCTAGTAACCTATGTAAAGGAGGGTACAGAATTGGCTAGTTTGGTCCTTTTTGACCAGATGGTCTAATTACAGACAGACATTATTTATTCAGTATTCAAGGCCATGACCCATATTACCTGTATAAACAATCCTGTTTGACCAAACAATCAATAGACAAGCATTAGGCTTCAAATGATGTTGTTTTTTAAATAGTTCTTTATAAAATACAACATTAGATTGAATGTTTTGCCCCTAACTATTTTGTGTGAGTCTTTTTTAATGATGTTGACTCTTAGTCTTCAATTGTTTCAGGACGTCATTTTTTCATCACCATTTCCACAAACCTACAGTACAAAAGATGTATACAATAAAGCGCGTCTATACAAGTTATCACGAAAAAATAAACTGCTACTAGAGTTATATTATTACATACCCCATGACCCATAGCAGGTGCTTATTGAAACATTATCAATGTGATAATATCCCTGTAGATCCACCTGCCAGTAGGGTAGAGGTGCATTCTGGGATAGCAAACAGGTAGAGCTATTTGCATCATTGCCTTCAGGATATGTTGATGGTTTGTTATTCAACAGATTCCCTGGAATTAAAGAAAGGCAATTCCTTTTATTCTGGTATATATATGATAACCTTTAAAATTATTAATACATAAAATGCTATTGTTTGCAAATCATTCCGCCTTCAAGAGTCCGTACATAGTTTGTGACTATGGAATATGATAAATGTTTTCAAGTACAAAGGATCAAATCAAGACTGAAAATAGAAAATTTTCTAAAGTTCTAAAGTGCTTTTGCAATTTATACAACCTTTTCAAGCTTGTGAATTTGGCAAGATGCGTTAGCAAGGACGATAAGCGATTAAAATGTTTAAACGATGTTCTATGAACTTCATTTTATATACATTAGATTAACAAAATATTGTATACAGTTATGACACTTTTTTCAACCAGTTCGCTGTAGGAGTGAAATATAAGACGTGTCGGGCGTTAGGGAAACAAATGTTTATGCATTATCAGCTTCCTAGATAAATTAGATCACCTTGCTTTCACAGAACTGTATGAATTTTAAATTTTCTGCACAACATCGAGTTATTGGATGATTTATTGATGACTCATGTATGTAACCATGGTTGGTAAAGTTAGCAAAGTATAACGAGTTCTTCAAAGGTTCTTAATAAACACGCAAACAAGTTATTTCACGTCAAATGTGCTTTGTCAAAATGTGAAGTTAAACAATAATTACAAGTTTCAAAACCAAAGTGTAAATAATTCAAATGATGACCAATTTCTGCGTTGCAGTTAATATAAACAATGCTCAACAACATTAACTTCCTGAAGTTCAAAAGATATTGATGTACAGACAAACCCTTTACAGTTTCAAGTCGAATTATAATATAATCTTAGCTTAAACCCTATGTAAACTCTGTACATTGTATCTTAATCGGTTGAATTTTAAACATCGGTTATCAAGAATTAAAAAAATAAAAGTTAAAAGCCATCGTGAACTTTTAAATAAAAACATCACATCAATGTAAACTATCAATCAATCTTTATTTCTGTGCATTGGAGGCCATAGGCCCAGTCTACATTGTCTCCCCCATGTCAGTAACGGGGCTTTGCAAGCCAAACGAATTGCATATGGTATTTTCACATCTCTCTTTATGTTCAGTCCATTACCCCATAATTTATTTTTCAAAATATTTGTCACTAAAATCAATCCCATTCTTCTGTATTGAGCTGAGATAAGGGGAGCTGATAAATTCAAAGAAGTGGAAATTGTACATATGTTTTGTTGTAAACGATTTTTAAATGTGAAACGGTCCACATCGAACCATGTTGTTAGGGGAGAATGTGGACGTTATCCAATGTACATATGTGCTTACAAAAAAGCTGTTAAATACTGGTGTAAAATATGTAAAATGCCAGATTCAAGATTTGTAAAGAAATGTCATAATATGTTATTTTTAGATTCTGTAAATGGTAAAACAAACTGGGCATCAAAACTTAAGAATATTCTCTACACCTTTGGATTTGGATATATTTGGGAACAACAACAAAATTTGAACAAATTATGAACAAGAATGGGACTCATCACTTGTAAATAGTTCAAAGTATTCGTTCTACTCTTGCTTTAAATTCAAGTTTCGTGTTGAATATTATATAAAAAATTTATCATTATCAAAGTTTCGATCATCTCTTGCCAGATTCAGATGTGCCTCACATCGCCTCCAAATTGAAACCGGTCGTTATTCTAACCAACCCAGACAAAATAGATTACGTACTTTATGTACAGATAACTTTATTGAAAATAAATTTCATTTCCTACTTGTATGTAAATGCTACCAACATCTAAGGCGTTTGTATTTACGGTATTATTTCTATTCAAGCCCAACTATGAATAAATTCAATATGCTTATGTCTGAAGACAAACAAGATGTTGTCCAGAACTTATCAATTTTTATACACAGTGCAATGACTCTTAGAGATAAATTGTTACACCAATAATATATTGCAAGTTGTTTGTTTATCGTATTGTTTGTAATTCTATACATGTACCGCTCTGTAAATCTTAAAAATGCATACTACTCTCTACAACTACTACTTCTTTTGCTACTACTAGCTCCCTACTACTACTTCTACTACTACTTCTAATACTGGGCCTATGGCCTCCACTGCAAAGAAATAAAGATTGATTAATAGTAAACAATGGAAACTGCCATTCAATATAAACTGGAATGCAAGGTACGTAGTAAATAATGACCCGGGACCGAGGGGTTATGGAAAATAACCTCGCGAGGGCGTAGCCCGAGCAGAGGTTATTTCCATAACCCGAGGCAAACGGGTCATTATTTGACTTACACTCCCGCGGAAGACTCCTGCAATAGTTTCAACTTAATTTGTTTATAAACAATTAATTTTAAACGTTTTACTGATATCATTCGCGGGTTTTTCATTTCTTGATAAAGAATATTTAAATATATATTAGGCTTTTAGAAATAAACGCTTGATTTCTTCCAATAAAAACTATTTTATTACGGTGTTTCAACTAAATTGGTTTACATACAAATAATTGAAAAACGTTTTAGTTATCCATTTTGCGGGTTTGATATGTCTTGATAAGAATACTATTTTAGACTACTTACAATACCCCCTGCTAAGGGTTTTAGAACTAAAAACTTGATTCCTTACAATAAAAACTATTTTATTGCAATATTAATATATATTTATAGGGGAAAATAAAAAACCAAACATGACACACAAACATTTACATCAACTGGCATGGATCCACGGTAGCTCAACAGGTACGAGCGCTGCTTGACAACATAGAGGCCCTGGTTCGAATCCCACTTTCGTTGTTCAAAAATCTTAACTTTCTTGTTTGATTTAAAATCCAAATTTTACAAGTCCAATTGTTTGCAATTGTTTACAATCTTATAACCGACCAAGGTGGTTATGAGATAACCAACCTACGCAGATGGAGCTCACGGCATATAACATTCAACTAAAATAAAGGCAATAAATTCCCAAGGGATGTAAGGGGTAAACACCTATAAGAAGGTAGTTATGAGTTAAAATCAATTCAAAAAAGAAGGGATATAACCGCCCAAGGGGTGTAAATGTAACTAGTAACTTTAAACAAACATGAATATATACATTTATGTTATTAATAAATTAAAGTTTATCTGATTGATTAACTTTTAAACTTTAAACTAGTTCCGTTGGTAACTATTTTCCAAAACTACTAAAAAATCCTAATAATCAACGATTTTCATTGATTAAGATATACCTACCACATACACTATTGAACCAATTCAGATAAAGTTGAAGGAGATAAGGCAAAACGACTGTTTTCATCGTGATAGTAGATCGTTATGAAGGTGTCTCCACTTTTCAAAGTCGCCTTCAGAAACATTTTCCTAATCGATCTTTGAAGCATTTGGGCCACGCAGAACCATTAATAATTGATTTATAGCTTCGTTGTTTGTTAAACGTATTTACGTTATAGCTTTTAATTTACAGGCATAAGAAACTATGAGTTACAGGTAGGCTTTCCTCCATTTGATTATTGATTAATTGGTATTGATTAAAAAAATAATAAGCTGAAGGTTATAGTTATCGTTCGGCAATTACAAATGTAAACCAATCGATTGTAGATAGTTCACTAATGAAGTTCTAAACATTCGGTTTGTTTATCAAAACAAGTGTATGATTGCACGTTTGAGCAAGATCCAATTTGTGAATCATTGGAGCCACAAATGCAAATTTTTTATTGACTTGAAACTATAACTAATTTTCAAAGAGGGGGTCCTGAACACCCCCTGAACAACCAATCCCCCCTCTCCTGGATCCGCCACTGTCAATTTCGATTTTTTATTTATCAATGTAAAATGTAATTTGTGTGTGCAATGCATGCGTTTGTGTTGTACGCTTTTCTGTTTCCACCTATTTAAAGAATATTCACATTCACGAATTAAATTGATGCGAAAATCCGCTTTAGCCAAATGTTGAAACTATCACAAAATGTAATCGGACACTGGGCGAAGTCTCATCAAACATGACCAATGACCCATGTAGACTTGACAGACAACACCCAGAAAGGACTCTCACATTCCATTACCTGTCCTTCACAATTGGTGCAAACCAGCACCTGTTATCATAAGGGAATGGGCTTCCACGGGTTAAAATATTGCACTCTATACTGGAGGGTTCACACTCGACTCGCACCCAAGTACTCGAAGTTCTTATATTTACCCAACAGATCATGTAGGCTACTTGTTGTTCAGCCCAGATATCATCCACACCTATGTTGACTTAAATATGTGATATATAGAATATATTGACTCCTGCGTCTTTCAGGGGTCTTGTTTACAATCTCCACGTTCACATTACAGAATAACAGTCTAAAAAAACTTAGATGAGTAAGAATGACCTCCCCTTTTCGAGTCATCGAGTCTAAAATAATAGACTCTATTATTGAATTCCATACACTACCTTTTCATCACAACAGCGAGATATGTGGATGATTCATTTATAACTGGCTTCTTTATGTTCAGATCGGCTATCGAAGTAACGAGTTTTGAATGACTTTGTTGAATCCCACTATTTCTGCTCAATAAGCAATCATAGGTAATGACATGCAATAATTTGTCAGGCGCTATATGATTTAGTATTAATGACGCCTTATTTGAAAGAAGTCATAAAGGCGTAAGAATAATTTTCTTCGACTTGATTAGTATCAGAAAATCAATGCAAATTCTAAAGTCTCTGTTCGCCATTATCTGTGTCTATAGGCTTATCAATTATTCATTCATATTCATAGCAAATGGAATAACGAGTTGTTTTTTGAAAAAATGTACTTAGAACATGATATTGAAAATGATATTGACTCGAAAATGCAACGGAGTTTATTTACCTACTTTACTTAAATAAACCGCAATCGTTTTAATCTATGTGTAATACATATATATGCAATTCTGATAAACCGTTGTAAATGTACAATTTTGAATCTTCTCTCGCATTACCTATCATTACACTGTGACCCTTACTTCTCCCGGTAGTGTTCACTACATGTGTGTACTATGTAGTGTAGAGGGTAGCATGCTTGGTCACTACAGCGTCACCTCCATATTATGTGGTGTAGAGGGTAGCATGCTTGGTCACTACAGCGTCACCTCCATATTATGTGGTGTAGTGGGTAGCATGCTTGGTCACTACAGCGTCACCTCCATATTATGTGGTGTAGTGGGTAGCATGCTTGGTCACTACAGCGTCACCTCCATATTATGTGGTGTAGAGGGTAGCATGCTTGGTCACTACAGCGTCACCTCCATATTATGTGGTGTAGAGGGTAGCATGCTTGGTCACTACAGCGTCACCTCCATATTATGTGGTGTAGTGGGTAGCATGCTTGGTCACTACAGCGTCACCTCCATATTATGTAGTGTAGAGTGTAGCATGCTTGGTCACTACAGCGTCACCTCCATATTATGTGGTGTAGAGGGTAGCATGCTTGGTCACTACAGCGTCACCTCCATATTATGTAGTGTAGAGTGTAGCATGCTTGGTCACTACAGCGTCACCTCCATATTATGTGGTGTAGAGGGTAGCATGCTTGGTCACTACAGCGTCACCTCCATATTATGTGGTGTAGAGGGTAGCATGCTTGGTCACTACAGCGTCACCTCCATATTATGTGGTGTAGTGGGTAGCATGCTTGGTCACTACAGCGTCACCTCCATATTATGTGGTGTAGAGTGTAGCATGCTTGGTCACTACAGCGTCACCTCCATATTATGTGGTGTAGAGGGTAGCATGCTTGGTCACTACAGCGTCATCTCCATATTATGTAGTGTAGAGTGTAGCATGCTTGGTCACTACAGCGTCATCTCCATATTATGTGGTGTAGTGGGTAGCATGCTTGGTCACTACAGCGTCACCTCCATATTATGTGTCGTAGAGGGTAGCATGTTTGGTCACTACAGCGTCACCACCATATTATGTAGTGTAGAGTGTAGCATGCTTGGTCACTACAGCGTCATCTCCATATTATGTGGTGTAGAGGGTAGCATGCTTGGTCACTACAGCGTCATCTCCATATTATGTAGTGTAGAGTGTAGCATGCTTGGTCACTACAGCGTCATCTCCATATTATGTGGTGTAGAGGGTAGCATGCTTGGTCACTACAGCGTCATCTCCATATTATGTAGTGTAGAGTGTAGCATGCTTGGTCACTACAGCGTCATCTCCATATTATGTGGTGTAGTGGGTAGCATGCTTGGTCACTACAGCGTCACCTCCATATTATGTGTCGTAGAGGGTAGCATGTTTGGTCACTACAGCGTCACCTCCATATTATGTAGTGTAGAGTGTAGCATGCTTGGTCACTACAGCGTCATCTCCATATTATGTGGTGTAGTGGGTAGCATGCTTGGTCACTACAGCGTCACCTCCATATTATGTGTCGTAGAGGGTAGCATGTTTGGTCACTACAGCGTCACCTCCATATTATGTAGTGTAGAGTGTAGCATGCTTGGTCACTACAGCGTCATCTCCATATTATGTGGTGTAGTGGGTAGCATGCTTGGTCACTACAGCGTCATCTCCATATTATGTGGTGTAGAGTGTAGCATGCTTGGTCACTACAGCGTCATCTCCATATTATGTGGTGTAGTGGGTAGCATGCTTGGTCACTACAGCGTCACCTCCATATTATGTGTCGTAGAGGGTAGCATGTTTGGTCACTACAGCGTCACCTCCATATTATGTAGTGTAGAGTGTAGCATGCTTGGTCACTACAGCGTCATCTCCATATTATGTGGTGTAGTGGGTAGCATGCTTGGTCACTACAGCGTCACCTCCATATTATGTGGTGTAGTGGGTAGCATGCTTGGTCACTACAGCGTCACCTCCATATTATGTGGTGTAGAAGGTAGCATGCTTGGTCACTACAGCGTCACCTCCATATTATGTGGTGTAGAGGGTAGCATGCTTGGTCACTACAGCGTCATCTCCATATTATGTGGTGTAGAGGTCACTACAGCGTCATCTCCATAGTATGTGGTGTAGAGTGTAGCATGCTTGGTCACTACAGCGTCACCTCCATATTATGTGGTGTAGAGGGTAGCATGCTTGGTCACTACAGCGTCACCTCCATATTATGTGGTGTAGAGGGTAGCATGTTTGGTCACTACAGCGTCACCTCCATATTATTTGGTGTAGTGGGTAGCATGCTTGGTCACTACAGCGTCATCTCCATATTATGTGGTGTAGAGGGTAGCATGCTTGGTCACTACAGCGTCATCTCCATATTATGTGGTGTAGAAGGTAGCATGCTTGGTCACTACAGCGTCACCTCCATATTATGTGGTGTAGTGGGTAGCATGCTTGGTCACTACAGCGTCACCTCCATATTATGTGGTGTAGAAGGTAGCATGATTGGTCACCACAGCGTCACCTCCATATTATGTGGTGTAGAGGGTAGCATGCTTGGTCACTACAGCGTCATCTCCATAGTATGTGGTGTAGAGTGTAGCATGCTTGGTCACTACAGCGTCACCTCCATATTATGTGGTGTAGAGGGTAGCATGCTTGGTCACTACAGCGTCACCTCCATATTATGTGGTGTAGAGGGTAGCATGTTTGGTCACTACAGCGTCACCTCCATATTATTTGGTGTAGTGGGTAGCATGCTTGGTCACTACAGCGTCATCTCCATATTATGTGGTGTAGAGGGTAGCATGCTTGGTCACTACAACGTCACCTCCATATTATTTTGTGTAGTGGGTAGCATGCTTGGTCACTACAGCGTCACCTCCATATTATGTGGTGTAGTGGGTAGCATGCTTGGTCACTACAGCGTCACCTCCATATTATGTGGTGTAGAGGGTAGCATGCTTGGTCACTACAGCGTCACCTCCATATTATGTGGTGTAGAGGGTAGCATGCTAGGTCACTACAGCGTCACCTCCATATTATGTGGTGTAGAGGGTAGCATGCTTGGTCACTACAGCGTCATCTCCATATTATGTGGTGTAGAGGTCACTACAGCGTCATCTCCATATTATGTGGTGTAGAGGGTAGCATGCTTGGTCACTACAGCGTCATCTCCATATTATGTGGTGTAGAGGGTAGCATGCTTGGTCACTACAGCGTCATCTCCATATTATGTAGTGTAGAGGGTAGCATGCTTGGTCACTACAGCGTCACCTCCATATTATGTGGTGTAGAGGGTAGCGTGCTTGGTCACTACAGCGTCATCTCCATATTATGTGGTGTAGAGGTCACTACAGCGTCACCTCCATATTATGTGGTGTAGTGGGTAGTATGCTTGGTCACTACAGCGTCATCTCCATATTATGTGGTGTAGAGGGTAGCATGCTTGGTCACTACAGCGTCACCTCCATATTATGTGGTGTAGTGGGTAGCATGCTTGGTCACTACAGCGTCATCTCCATATTATGTGGTGTAGAGGGTAGCATGTTTGGTCACTACAGCGTCACCTCCATATTATGTGGTGTAGAGGGTAGCATGTTTGGTCACTACAGCGTCACCTTCATATTATGTGGTATAGAGGGTAGCATGCTTGGTCACTACAGCGTCATCTCCATATTATGTGGTGTAGAGGGTAGCATGCTTGGTCACTACAGCGTCACCTCCATATTATGTGGTGTAGTGGGTAGCATGTTTGGTCACTACAGCGTCACCTCCATATTATGTAGTGTAGAGGGTAGCATGTTTGGTCACTACAGCGTCATCTCCATATTATGTGGTGTAGTGGGTAGCATGCTTGGTCACTACAGCGTCACCTCCATATTATGTGTCGTAGAGGGTAGCATGTTTGGTCACTACAGCGTCACCTCCATATTATGTAGTGTAGAGTGTAGCATGCTTGGTCACTACAGCGTCATCTCCATATTATGTGGTGTAGTGGGTAGCATGCTTGGTCACTACAGCGTCACCTCCATATTATGTGTCGTAGAGGGTAGCATGTTTGGTCACTACAGCGTCACCTCCATATTATGTAGTGTAGAGTGTAGCATGCTTGGTCACTACAGCGTCATCTCCATATTATGTGGTGTAGAGGGTAGCATGCTTGGTCACTACAGCGTCATCTCCATATTATGTGGTGTAGAGGGTAGCATGATTGGTCACCACAGCGTCACCTCCATATTATTCTGTGTAGTGGGTAGCATGCTTGGTCACTACAGCGTCACCTCCATATTATGTGGTGTAGTGGGTAGCATGCTTGGTCACTACAGCGTCACCTCCATATTATGTGGTATAGAGTGTAGCATGCTTGGTCACTACAGCGTCAGCTCCATATTATGTGGTGTAGTGGGTAGCATGCTTGGTCACTACAGCGTCACCTCCATATTATGTGGTGTAGTGGGTAGCATGCTTGGTCACTACAGCGTCACCTCCATATTATGTGGTGTAGAAGGTAGCATGCTTGGTCACTACAGCGTCACCTCCATATTATGTGGTGTAGAGGGTAGCATGATTGGTCACCACAGCGTCACCTCCATATTATTCTGTGTAGTGGGTAGCATGCTTGGTCACTACAGCGTCACCTCCATATTATGTGGTGTAGTGGGTAGCATGCTTGGTCACTACAGCGTCACCTCCATATTATGTGGTATAGAGGGTAGCATGCTTGGTCACTACAGCGTCATCTCCATATTATGTGGTGTAGAGGGTAGCATGCTTGGTCACTACAGCGTCACCTCCATATTATGTGGTGTAGTGGGTAGCATGTTTGGTCACTACAGCGTCACCTCCATATTATGTAGTGTAGAGGGTAGCATGCTTGGTCACTACAGCGTCACCTCCATATTATGTGGTGTAGAGGGTAGCATGCTTGGTCACTACAGCGTCATCTCCATATTATGTAGTGTAGAGTGTAGCATGCTTGGTCACTACAGCGTCATCTCCATATTATGTGGTGTAGTGGGTAGCATGCTTGGTCACTACAGCGTCACCTCCATATTATGTGTCGTAGAGGGTAGCATGTTTGGTCACTACAGCGTCACCTCCATATTATGTAGTGTAGAGTGTAGCATGCTTGGTCACTACAGCGTCATCTCCATATTATGTGGTGTAGTGGGTAGCATGCTTGGTCACTACAGCGTCACCTCCATATTATGTGGTGTAGTGGGTAGCATGCTTGGTCACTACAGCGTCACCTCCATATTATGTGGTGTAGAAGGTAGCATGCTTGGTCACTACAGCGTCACCTCCATATTATGTGGTGTAGAGGGTAGCATGCTTGGTCACTACAGCGTCATCTCCATATTATGTGGTGTAGAGGGTAGCATGCTTGGTCACTACAGCGTCATCTCCATATTATGTGGTGTAGAGGGTAGCATGCTTGGTCACTACAGCGTCACCTCCATATTATGTGGTGTAGTGGGTAGCATGCTTGGTCACTACAGCGTCACCTCCATATTATGTGGTGTAGTGGGTAGCATGCTTGGTCACTACAGCGTCACCTCCATATTATGTGGTGTAGAAGGTAGCATGCTTGGTCACTACAGCGTCACCTCCATATTATGTGGTGTAGAGGGTAGCATGCTTGGTCACTACAGCGTCATCTCCATATTATGTGGTGTAGAGGGTAGCATGCTTGGTCACTACAGCGTCATCTCCATATTATGTGGTGTAGAGGGTAGCATGATTGGTCACCACAGCGTCACCTCCATATTATTCTGTGTAGTGGGTAGCATGCTTGGTCACTACAGCGTCACCTCCATATTATGTGGTGTAGTGGGTAGCATGCTTGGTCACTACAGCGTCACCTCCATATTATGTGGTGTAGAAGGTAGCATGCTTGGTCACTACAGCGTCACCTCCATATTATGTGGTGTAGAGGGTAGCATGCTTGGTAACTACAGCGTCATCTCCATATTATGTGGTGTAGAGGGTAGCATGCTTGGTCACTACAGCGTCATCTCCATATTATGTGGTGTAGAGGGTAGCATGATTGGTCACCACAGCGTCACCTCCATATTATTCTGTGTAGTGGGTAGCATGCTTGGTCACTACAGCGTCACCTCCATATTATGTGGTGTAGAGGGTAGCATGCTTGGTAACTACAGCGTCATCTCCATATTATGTGGTGTAGAGGGTAGCATGCTTGGTCACTACAGCGTCATCTCCATATTATGTGGTGTAGAGGGTAGCATGCTAGGTCACTACAGCGTCACCTCTATATTATGTCGTGTAGAGGGTAGCATGCTTGGTCACTACAGCGTCACCTCCATATTATGTGGTGTAGAGGGTAGCATGCTTGGTCACTACAGCGTCATCTCCATATTATTCTGTGTAGTGGGTAGCATGCTTGGTCACTACAGCGTCACCTCCATATTATGATTGTGGTGTAGTGGGTAGCATGCTTGGTCACTACAGCGTCATCTCCATATTATGTGGTGTAGAGGGTAGCATGCTAGGTCACTACAGCGTCACCTCTATATTATGTGGTGTAGTGGGTAGCATGCTTGGTCACTACAGCGTCATCTCCATATTATGTGGTGTAGAGGGTAGCATGCTAGGTCACTACAGCGTCACCTCCATATTATGTGGTGTAGAGGGTAGCATGCTAGGTCACTACAGCGTCACCTCTATATTATGTCGTGTAGAGGGTAGCATGCTTGGTCACTACAGCGTCACCTCCATATTTTGTGGTGTAGAGGGTAGCATGCTTGGTCACTACAGCGTCATCTCCATATTATGTGGTGTAGAGGGTAGCATGTTTGGTCACTACAGCGTCAACTCCATATTATGTGGTATAGAGGGTAGCATGCTTGGTCACTACAGCGTCATCTCCATATTATGTGGTGTAGAGGGTAGCATGCTTGGTCACTACAGCGTCACCTCCATATTATGTGGTGTAGTGGGTAGCATGTTTGGTCACTACAGCGTCACCTCCATATTATGTAGTGTAGAGGGTAGCATGCTTGGTCACTACAGCGTCACCTCCATATTATGTGGTGTAGAGGGTAGCATGCTTGGTCACTACAGCGTCATCTCCATATTATGTAGTGTAGAGTGTAGCATGCTTGGTCACTACAGCGTCATCTCCATATTATGTGGTGTAGTGGGTAGCATGCTTGGTCACTACAGCGTCATCTCCATATTATGTGTCGTAGAGGGTAGCATGTTTGGTCACTACAGCGTCACCTCCATATTATGTAGTGTAGAGTGTAGCATGCTTGGTCACTACAGCGTCATCTCCATATTATGTGGTGTAGTGGGTAGCATGCTTGGTCACTACAGCGTCACCTCCATATTATGTGGTGTAGTGGGTAGCATGCTTGGTCACTACAGCGTCACCTCCATATTATGTGGTGTAGAAGGTAGCATGCTTGGTCACTACAGCGTCACCTCCATATTATGTGGTGTAGTGGGTAGCATGCTTGGTCACTACAGCGTCACCTCCATATTATGTGGTGTAGAAGGTAGCATGATTGGTCACCACAGCGTCACCTCCATATTATGTGGTGTAGAGGGTAGCATGCTTGGTCACTACAACGTCACCTCCATATTATTTTGTGTAGTGGGTAGCATGCTTGGTCACTACAGCGTCACCTCCATATTATGTGGTGTAGTGGGTAGCATGCTTGGTCACTACAGTGTCATCTCCATATTATGTGGTGTAGAGGGTAGCATGCTAGGTCACTACAGCGTCACCTCCATATTATGTGGTGTAGAGGGTAGCATGCTAGGTCACTACAGCGTCACCTCTATATTATGTGGTGTAGAGGGTAGCATGCTTGGTCACTACAGCGTCACCTCCATATTATGTGGTGTAGTGGGTAGTATGCTTGGTCACTACAGCGTCATCTCCATATTATGTGGTGTAGAGGGTAGCATGCTTGGTCACTACAGCGTCACCTCCATATTATGTGGTGTAGTGGGTAGCATGCTTGGTCACTACAGCGTCATCTCCATATTATGTGGTGCAGAGGGTAGCATGTTTGGTCACTACAGCGTCACATCCATATTAGGTGGTGTAGAGGGTAGCATGTTTGGTCACTACAGCGTCACCTCCATATTATGTGGTATAGAGGGTAGCATGCTTGGTCACTACAGCGTCATCTCCATATTATGTGGTGTAGAGGGTAGCATGCTTGGTCACTACAGCGTCACCTCCATATTATGTGGTGTAGTGGGTAGCATGTTTGGTCACTACAGCGTCACCTCCATATTAAGTTGTGTAGAGGGTAGCATGCTTGGTCACTACAGCGTCACCTCCATATTATGTGGTGTAGAGGGTAGCATGCTTGGTCACTACAGCGTCATCTCCATATTATGTGGTGTAGTGGGTAGCATGCTTGGTCACTACAGCGTCACCTCCATATTATGTGGTGTAGAGGGTAGCATGCTTGGTCACTACAGCGTCACCTCCATATTATGTGGTGTAGAGGGTAGCATGCTTGGTCACTGAAGCGTCACCTCCATATTATGTGGTGTAGTGGGTAGCATGCTTGGTCACTACAGCGTCACCTCCATATTATGTGGTGTAGAAGGTAGCATGCTTGGTGACTACAGCGTCACCTCCATATTATGTGGTGTAGAGGGTAGCATGCTTGGTCACTACAGCGTCACCTCCATATTATGTGGTGTAGAGGGTAGCATGCTTGGTCACTACAGCGTCACCTCCATATTATGTGGTGTAGAGGGTAGCATGCTTGGTCACTACAGCGTCACCTCCATATTATGTGGTGTAGAGGGTAGCATGCTTGGTCACTACAGCGTCACCTCCATATTATGTGGTGTAGAGGGTAGCATGCTTGGTCACTACAGCGTCACCTACATATCATGTGGTGTAGAGGGTAGCATGCTTGGTCACTACAGCGTCATCTCCATATTATGTGGTGTAGAGGGTAGCATGCTTGGTCACTACAGCGTCATCTCCATATTATGTGGTGTAGAGGGTAGCATGCTTGGTCACTACAGCGTCACCTCCATATTATGTGGTGTAGTGGGTAGCATGCTTGGTTACTACAGCGTCACCTCCATATTATGTGGTGTAGTGGGTAGCATGTTTGGTCACTACAGCGTCACCTCCATATTATGTGGTGTAGAGGGTAGCATGCTTGGTCACTACAGCGTCATCTCCATATTATGTGGTGTAGAGGGTAGCATGCTTGGTCACTACAGCGTCATCTCCATATTATGTGGTGTAGAGGGTAGCATGCTTGGTCACTTCAGCGTCATCTCCATATTATGTGGTGTAGAGGGTAGCATGCTTGGTCACTACAGCGTCACCTCCATATTATTTGGTGTAGTGGGTAGCATGCTTGGTCACTACAGCGTCATCTCCATATTATGTGGTGTAGAGGGTAGCATGTTTGGTCACTACAGCGTCACCTCCATATTATGTGGTGTAGAGGGTAGCATGTTTGGTCACTACAGCGTCACCTCCATATTATGTAGTGTAGAGGGTAGCATGCTTGGTCACTACAGCGTCACCTCCATATTATGTAGTGTAGTGGGTAGCATGTTTGGTCACCACAGCGTCATCTCCATATTATGTGGTGTAGAGGGTAGCATGCTTGGTCACTACAGCGTCATCTCCATATTATGTGGTGTAGAGGGTAGCATGCTTGGTCACTACAGCGTCACCTCCATATTATATGGTGTAGTGGGTAGCATGCTTGGTCACTACAGCGTCATCTCCATATTATGTGGTGTAGAGGGTAGCATGCTTGGTCACTACAGCGTCACCTCCATATTATGTGGTGTAGAGGGTAGCATGTTTGGTCACTACAGCGTCACCTCCATATTATGTGGTGTAGAGGGTAGCATGATTGGTCACTACAGCGTCATCTCCATATTATGTGGTGTAGAGGGTAGCATGCTTGGTTACTACAGCGTCACCTCCATATTATGTGGTGTAGTGGGTAGCATGTTTGGTCACTACAGCGTCACCTCCATATTATGTAGTGTAGAGGGTAGCATGCTTGGTCACTACAGCGTCACCTCCATATTATGTAGTGTAGAGGGTAGCAAGTTTGGTCACTACAGCGTCATCTCCATATTATGTGGTGTAGTGGGTAGCATGCTTGGTCACTACAGCGTCACCTCCATATTATGTGGTGTAGAGGGTAGCATGCTTGGTCACTACAGCGTCACCTCCATATTATTTGGTGTAGAGGGTAGCATGCTTGGTCACTACAGCGTCACCTCCATATTATGTGGTGTAGAGGGTAGCATGTTTGGTCACTACAGCGTCACCTCCATATTATGTGGTGTAGAGGGTAGCATGTTTGGTCACTACAGCGTCACCTCCATATTATGTGGTGTAGAGGGTAGCATGATTGGTCACTACAGCGTCATCTCCATATTATGTGGTGTAGAGGGTAGCATGCTTGGTTACTACAGCGTCACCTCCATATTATGTGGTGTAGTGGGTAGCATGTTTGGTCACTACAGCGTCACCTCCATATTATGTAGTGTAGAGGGTAGCATGCTTGGTCACTACAGCGTCATCTCCATATTATGTGGTGTAGTGGGTAGCATGCTTGGTCACTACAGCGTCACCTCCATATTATGTGGTGTAGAGGGTAGCATGTTGGTCACTACAGCGTCACCTCCATATTATGTGGTGTAGAGGGTAGCATGCTTGGTCACTACAGCGTCACCTCCATATTTTGTGGTGCAGTGGGTAGCATGCTTGGTCACTACAGCGTCACCTCCATATTATGTGGTGTAGTGGGTAGCATGCTTGGTCACTACAGCGTCACCTCCATATTATGTGGTGTAGAGGGTAGCATGCTTGGTCACTACAGCGTCATCTCCATATTATGTGGTGTAGAGGGTAGCATGCTTGGTCACTACAGCGTCATCTCCATATTATGTGGTGTAGAGGGTAGCATGCTTGGTCACTACAGCGTCATCTCCATATTATGTTGTGTAGAAGGTAGCATGCTTGGTCACTACAGCGTCATCTCCATATTATGTGGTGTAGAGGGTAGCATGCTTGGTCACTACAGCGACATCTCCATATTATGTGGTGTAGAGGGTAGCATGCTTGGTCACTACAGCGTCATCTCCATATTATGTGGTGTAGAGGTCACTACAGCGTCATCTCCATATTATGTGATGTAGAGGTTAGCATGCTTGGTCACTGCAGCGTCATCTCCATATTATGTGGTGTAGAGGGTAGCATGCTTGGTCACTAGGTGATAAATTTTATGCTCTTTTTGTAGACTTCGCAAAAGCTTTCGATTCTGTACATAGAAATAAACTCTGGAATCTCTTAAACTCAAATGGTATAAGTTTGAAAATGAATAATCTTTTACGAAATTTGTACGAAAATGTTAAAACATGTATTAGAAATAACCATTAGTTTTCACTATGCTTTGATATTCAAGTTGGTGTTAGACAAGGATATGTACCGAGTCCTTTTTTATTTTCTTTCCTTATCAACGATTTGGCAGTACAAATTTAGAATAATTGCGTAAACGGAATACAATTACATCCAGACTTATTTCATCTTTTTCTTCTTCTTTTTGCAGACGATATTGTTATGTTTTCTAGTACTGTAGGTGGCCTCCAGAAGCAGATATATGAATTAGAATATTATTGTGTGTATTGTGAACAATCAAAATTAAATGTTAATATGGACAAAACTAAAATAATCGTGTTTAAGAATGGTGGGAAATTATCGAAAAATGAAAAATGGTTTTATAGAGGCTGTCAAATAGAAACAACAAATGCATATAAGTACTTGGGTGTGCACTTTACAAATCAATTATCTTGGCAAACACATACCAAATATGCATCAGTACAGGCTCATAAAGTGTTGATAGGAATATTTAGACAACTGCTTATTCTGGGAGATCTTAATTTCACTTCGTTTTTCAAAATATTTGATGAAAAAATAAATCCTATATTATTATATGGAGCAGAAATCTGGGGTCTAAACCATTTCGCCCATTTAGAGAGAATACACTTATTCGCATGTAAATCGTTCCTCAGAGTTAAACAAAACACACCAAACGTAATGATCTACGGGGAATGTGGCAGATTCCCTTTGTATTTAACTTCATATGTTAAGGTTATTAAATATTGGGTTAAATTAGTATACATGCCATCTTCTCGGTTACCAAGGAAATGTTACAACATGATGCTTTTATATGATAGAAATGGACAAAAAAACTGGGTTACAGATGTAAAGAATATTTTATTTTCTACTGGATTCGGAAATGTTTGGTTCAACCAAGATACTGGTATTCATACATATTTTATTCATCAATTCGCCCAGAGACTCAAAGATATATATTTGCAGACATGGAAAGAATAAAAGTACCGAGGGTACAGAAGCTCACCTTAAAATGAATGATGTGGTAATATGGTTGAATTGTGTAATCATCTTTTATATGATAATTGATTATGGCTGCCATCATGATTTTTTTATCTTTTAAAATGCTATTCTTCTGTTGGAAACCACTAGAGTTTGAACAAACATTAATACAAGAATGATATAATCATGATTTGTTAACAAGCAGTAGGTTTTTGTATAACATTTTTGTATATCTATGGCTAAATTGGTGGCCATCTTGGACTTTTTAATCTTCAAAATTCTACTTTTATGTGGGCATCTGTATTAATTTCATTATGATATCTTGATTGGTTTAGGAGTATTCATTTAGTCACACTCTAAACTTCCAAAGAACTAAAAAAATGATGCACATAAACATTTGGAATATATCCCTCTGACACAAATCACAAATTCAGCTAGTGATAGGTCCAATTGCCAAAGTAAACTGTCCAGGTCAATGTCTCATGTAATTCTAACTGAAGATTTCTGAATATCTTAAATCTTGACCTATGTTAGTGCAATCTGATTGGTCAGAATAGGCTAGGTACATGGGGGGTTATGCTAATTACTAGATATGATGACCTATGATGACCTCTTGCACCTGCATGTAGCTTATGTAACTTATCCTCTTATGTAAGTTACTGTTATTCCATATAGTGAGTGTCCTCCCCTCATTTCAATATGCAAAACAGATACTCTTTAGAGGAGAGTTGCAGGAGAGGGGCTGGAAGGATAGATGGGGGGAGGGGGGGGGGGAGGGTTGGGGGGAGGGGGGTAGAAGGAATGTGGGATAGGTTTGCAATGGAAAGACAGGAGAAAAAAGGGGAGGAGGGAAAGGGGGGGATAGAAGGGGTGGGGGTAGAAGAGAGGTTTGCAATGGAAATAATCTGGAGGTCAACTCAGTAATATGTTTATTGAAGTATCTTAACAAACAGAGAGAATTGGTGAGAAAGACTTTGTAAAAAAAGAATTGTTCAGACAGCTGTTCAATTAGTTTTGAAGATGAATATTAAATGATATATTTTATTAGCATGACAAACAAAATAAAAGATAATTTGTTATTCATTAACCAAAATTTTCAATTTGGAATAAATTTATTGCATGGGAACAATGGACTAAAAAACCTAACAGTTAGTGTTGGGAGTGAACAAATTTAATCATTTTAAATGCTTTTGAAAAGGATTTGTTTGAATTGAATGATCATTATAATTATCTAGATAATCATTGTTCAGACCGTAATCAGATATAGATGATTATAAAATGTATATTTATCCCTCACTGGCTATGTTATTTGCCATATATATGAAGTGTCAGGAATTATGTAAAACGGAAAGGATTTATTAAAACAGTCATGCTTCAGGCTGTTCGCAGATAAAGATGATTCATACAGTTTTTTGTAACTGTATTTATAGTGTTGATGAATATTACAACAAGCGTATTAATACAAATATAATGACATTGATTTGATTGATCAGGAAATGTATTCTTTTCAATGAATTTCATTAAATCTAATTGAAAATTCAATATAATTGACATATTGACCATCTTGGATTCTTGATAATAAAATAAATGCGTCTTTGTCAGGAATCACTATATAAAAAAATACTCACTTTTCAGAATGATATCTTAATTGATTTAGTAGGAGTAGTACTTGGCCTGAAATCTAATTGAAAAATAATGACTTCTATGACGACATGTTGTTCCCAGAACCCCTTCAGCATGATACAATTATCATTTATTTATAAAACACATGGTATTGGAACTGGAACCTGATACAAAATACCTCTATTATTAACTTATCATGTAGATAACTGAACATAAAAGCAGATTCTTGACTTGTTAATATTAACTCATCGTGCAGATTGTTGTACACAAAAGCTGATTCTTTACTTGTTTAAATTGTTATTTGTAAAAAGTATTACTATTGATAGAATACAAGTATATTTTTCATAAAGACAATTTATATACTTTCCATAAAGTCCATTATGTTTTATTAATCAATTAGGTCAGGATTACTATGCAATATACATGCAGGCAGGGCTGCTAGACCCAGATCCTTAAGGAGAGTGTAGCAATTTGTGTATTGGGCTTTGTGTACGTATATTTGGAGAAGCATCCTAGTGTGCTGAGCATGTAAACCTGAACTTTGGCTAAGCCCTTATGTGTGGTATTAATAGACTTGACGGGAGAGAACATGAATTGTTGTGAAAAATATATATAATTTAACAAAATATAGTTAGCTTATGTCCTAAATTGATTTTGTGTTAAGAAGAACTGCTGTTAGATATAGAAATGGTACAAATATGAGTAAAACACAGGAACTGGAACCTGATGCAAAATAACTCTTTCCACATCAACTTATCATGTAGATTGCTAAACACAAAACAAGTGACAAGTTTTGTGTAAGTTGTTATTCTTAGAAAGAACATATCACTGTCATGAGAATACAAGTCTAATTTCCATAACTCTTATTGCATACACATGGCCATATAGCATAATGCTCTACCATATCAATTGGGTCAGGTTGATTATGCAACAGACTAGCAGCTGACTCAACAGAAATATCTGAACTCTGGTTGACCCCTTATGTGTGGTATTTAAAGGAATATAAGGGAGATACCATTGTTCAAAATCTAACATGATGTTTAATGTCATTGGGTTTTTGCAGCTAGTTGCCATAAATATTTTAAACAAATTAATTAATTATGTTTGTCTTTCATCTTAATGTTTTAGAAACACTTAAAATAAAGAAACAACTTGCATGACAATCTTAAATATTCTATATTCAAGATACAATTATGATTAGTAAGTTCAAATTATAGAATTTATATAGTGCGAGTGATCACTTGATGAAAGCTTAAAATTTAGTAATAATGATGTGTTATCTGCAGCTGAAAAGTCAATATGGATGCTATCGCGGCCATCTTGGATTCTCAAACCTGAAACGTCTACCTTTGTGGGAGGAATCACTATAGGTATAACATACTACAATTTCAGAATGATATCTGCATTCGTTTAGGAGGAGTAGTCTTTTTCCTGAAATCTAATTGAAAATTCAATATGGCTGCCATGGCGGCCATCTTGGATTCTCAAAACTGAAACGTCTACCTTTGTGGGAGGAATCACTATAGGTATAACATACTACAATTTCAGAATGATATCTGGATTCTTTTAGGAGGAGTAGTCTTTTTCCTGAAATCTAATTGAAAATTCAATATGGCTGCCTTAGCGGCCATCTTGGATTCTCAAAACTGAAACGTCTACCTTTCTGTGAGGAATCACTATGGGTATAACATACTACAATTTCAGAATGATATCTGCATTCGTTTAGGAGGAGTAGTCTTTTTCCTGAAATCTAATTGAAAATTCAATATGGCTGCCATGGCGGCCATCTTGGATTCTCAAAACTGAAACGTCTACCTTTCTGTGAGGAATCACCATGGGTATAACATACTACAATTTCAGAATGATATCTGGATTTGTTTAGGAGGAGTAGTCTTTTTCCTGAAATCTAATTGAAAATTCAATATGGCTGCCATGGCGGCCATCTTGGATTCTCAAAACTGAAACGTCTACCTTTCTGTGAGGAATCACCATGGGTATAACATACTACAATTTCAGAATGATATCTGGATTCGTTTAGGAGGAGTAGTCTTTTTCCTGAAAGTTTACGGACGGACGGACAGACAGACAGACGGACGGACGGACGGACAGACAGACGGACGACGGACGAAGCGCCATGACATAAGCTCACATTTACTTTGTAAAGGTGAGCTAAAAAACCAATCTATCACGAAAATGTGACTCCTATATATTGTTTAAGACTTATTTTAATACCGAATTTTATTTGTCTTGATTAAATGTAAAAAAGTTTAGAATATGTTTACCTAAATGTAATTGAAAATGAATACCACTTTCTTCCTATATGCCCCATGTATAATAGCATTCGCTCTAAATACATTAATGAATTTTATTATGTCCATCCAAACGAGTCAAAATTATCATCCTTGTTAAATAGTAAAAATCGTTTTGTTATTCAAAACCTGTCTATGTTTATTTATTATGCAATGTTGTATCGCAAAAATGTACTACCAAACTAAATGCTATGTATTGTCTTTATATATCAAATGAATGTGTAAATACGCTAATATGTATATACTGAATGTACTATAGGCCTGAGGCCTTTTAAGTACCGAATAAAGATTGATTGATTGCTTGGTCACTACAGCGTCACCTCCATATTATGTGGTGTAGAGGGTAGCATGCTTGCCCCTACAGCGTCACCTCCATATTATGTAATGTAGAGTGTAGCATGCCTGCCCTTCACCAACGGGCCGTTTCGAATCCTGATGGAGACACCCAATATTTGTGACATGGACCATCTGCTCTGTTGTGTCGTTCGTTTTGGCACTTCATCCACATTGCAATCAGTTCACCCAGCTGTATGAATTGGTACCTGAGCGCCAGGGAAGTAGACAGATAGACAAATAATTTATTAACGTCTCACCTTGCGTCTTATCAAATACAGACCTGTCATTTGTATTTATGCAGACTTTCGTAGTACGTTGTGAAGATATTCAATATCAAGATTGGCATAAATAACGGTGTGGTTTCACATTTTTTTCAAGCTTCAAATCGATACAAAGAAATATGTTTTAGAATAATGTTGTCAAGAGGATTACATTCACATACATTTATGATTGGTAAACTACGAGAATTGATAAATAAAGGTTTTAACGCACTTATTGTACTAATAAAAAATGAGAATGGTTTGTATAAGTCATATTTCATAGTCCCTTCAATGTTAAATGGTATCAATAATTATCATCTAGCAATCCTGAGCATATAATCTGTAAATGTATTTAAAGGAAAATTACCAATATAAGGTTTTGTAAACATGACATACGTTGCTTTTTTATCTGTTTTTTCATATGCTTTCGCTCATGATGCATTTTAACACAATAAACATTACACTCTATTGTCGCTGGACCTGACATTCGAGTTCTTGCCCCGTGTACTAACCGCTTTAACAATTCACTTCAACCAGTGACTATGAATAACCGTTCCCTTTGAGATGAAAAGAATAATCATGTATGCTTACTGACGTATGCACTCACATTAATACTCTAGGTATTCACACCCTCGACAGCTCTTTGTACCCCGCTATAGAAACCCTTTCAATAGTGAATACCGTTTGCCAGTGAGTAAGCAATGGAAATTGAATTTAGCATAGTGAAACGGACTTCAGGTATGTTGACATTGTGGCTGAAAAAACATAGGAGAAAAACGACAACCCTGCCGTACTCAACTGCATGTTTGTATTGTTATGGCAAACGTACAAAATGGCGAGCAATAGTGATAACTCCGTGTTATCAAAATGTCGCAGTTGCTTTATTGGCTATCTGCTTGTATGTATCATGTTGTGGGTGACTCTTTACCTCATAATAGTCTCTCTCCCAACCATACCCGACAAAGTGAATGGTCTATCCGATACAGTGAATGGACTACCCGAGCAAATAAATGGTCAACCCGAGAAGGCGAATGGCCTACAAGACGTTGTGCGAGACGTCTGGTCACCGGTCACGGGTTTGAATGGGATGCACGTGTACAATGCTCACTTCACTGGACGTGATCGGCACGTGCGGATCGTGGGAGTAGGACCCACAGATTTCAATACCACTGTCCAGTGCACGTTCCTATGTTTAGCGGACATTGCCCCCAAGGAAACAGGGGTTAGTGGCAAGGTTATTCAGATGGTGGATGGACACGGGTTGAGGTAGGTTACAGTGGTGGATCTTAGTATATTGTATGCTGTGACAATATGGGCCTGTGGCCTCTTTGACAGAAATAAACTATCTATCTATCTATCTATGCTGTGACAAGGACAAGTATAGGTTATATACTCAATCAATCTTTATTTCCGGTACTGAAAAGGCCACAGGCCTATAGTACAATACATAAAACATTTGATTTTACATATACTATTTATGTAACAATATGGTTTCTATATACAGATGCGTAGAATATATACATGGACAGGTTTTCGATTTCTTTGTTATCTAAACTATTTAATAGTTTGGAAAATTTAAGCATGTTTGGATGTACATAATACTTTTCTTTAATATATTTCTTTCTTATGCTACTGTAGATCGGACATACAAGTAAAAAATGATATTCATCTTCAATTTCATTTGATTGGCATAATTGACAGATTCTTTGCTCTCTACTAATATTTATATATCTACCTTTCTCAATGTACAGTTCGTGTGACGAGCATCGAAAACGTGCTAGACTTATTCTGTACTTCTTAACATTTAAACAAGATAGATAGTATTCGGTATGGATATTTCTTTTAAACAGTTGATATGTGTCACATTTGCTTGAAAGAGATAGTTTTGCCTGCCAATTTTGAAAATATATATCTTTTAATCTTTGACTAAATGTTTTTATGAATTCTGGATATATTCCATTTTCCTGATTGTGCCAAATATTTCCAAAGCCAGTTGAGAACAATAGTTGTTTTACATCTGTCACCCAATTTTTATGTCCATTTCTATCAAATAGCAACATCATATCATAGCATTTCTTTGGTAAGCGATATGAGGGCATATATACTAATTTCATCCAATACCGAATTACCTTACAATAAGAGTAAATATATAAGGGAAACCTGCCACATTCACCATATACCATAACACTTGGAGTATTCTGTTTAACACCTAAAAACTTTTTACAGGCATATAGATGAACCATTTCTAATTTTGCAAATGTATTCAATCCCCAAATTTCTGCCCCATACAAAAGAATTGGACTTATCTTAACATCAAATATTTTGAAAAAAGAGTTCATATTGAGATCACCTAGTATACGAAGTTGTCTTAAGATTCCTAACAGTACTTTCTTCGCCTGCACAGCTGCGTACTTTGCATGTAATGCCCAGGATAATTGGCTTGTGAAATATACACCAAGATATTTGTAAGAATTTGTAGTTTCAAGTTTACATTTATTGTAGTACCATCTCTCATGTTTTGCTAACTTTCCACCATTCTTAAATACCACTACTTTTGTTTTATCTAGATTTACTGTTAGTTTTGACTGCATACAAAAGTTTTCGAGTTCATATATTTGCCTTTGTAGACCCATAACTGTACTTGATATCAAGACAATGTCATCCGCAAATAGTAAAAGAAATAATTGAAAGATATCTGGATGTAACTGGATACCGTGTGTGCAGTTATTTTCGATCTGTGTGGCCAATTCATTTATGAAAAAACTAAATAAAAAAGGACTCAGTACACAACCTTGTCTGACCCCAATTTGTATCTCAAAAGTTTCTGATAGAATATTCTTTTTTCTGACACACGCTTTTACATTTTCATATATTTGTCTTAATAGATTACTCATTTTTGGGCTAAGACCATGTTTATTTAGAATATTCCATAATTTATTTCGTTTCACCGAATCAAAGGCTTTAGCAAAGTCGACAAATAAAGCATATAATTTTCCCCCTTTAACATTTAGATATCTCTGGACAATACTTTGTAGGATAAACATATTATCAATGGTTGTATAACCTTGTCTAAAACCTGCTTGGCATTCAGTAAGCTTGTCCATTGTTTCGCCCCAGAAGACTAGTCTCTTGTTTATGATTGAAGTAAAAATTTTACTGAAAATACTGAGCAGTGTTATCCCTCTATAGTTGTTTACATTGTCTAAATCACCATTTTTGTGTAAGGGGATAATTATTCCCATCGACCACTCTTTTGGAAAGGTACCTTTTTCGAGTATCAGATTGAATAATAAATCTAAGTACGGGGTTAAAAGATCAGCTGAATATCTGAACAATTCGGGAATCATATTATCTACCCCTGGCGATTTCTTGAGTTTCAGGTTATTTATACTCTCAAATATTTCCTCTCTAGTTATGGGTGAATCAAGTATCTGTTTTGTCAGTTCACAATCTACGTCAGAATGATTGATAAATACATCATCTTCGAAATCGTTATGGTCACTGTCTGGTATATTTTCACATGAATACAACTTTTTGAAGTGATCAAACCAGTGTTTTGTATCAATATTATTCACGTCTGTAGGTTTTACATTGAGACGTTTTAGCTCATTCCAAAATCTTTTCGAATCATTTATGCTATTTTCAATTATTGATTGTTTGTTTCTGTAATATTCCATTCGTTTTCGTTTACACAAAGAATCATATTCATTTCTTGTCTTATTATAGTTTTCTAATGAAGTTAAATCTTTACATTTTCTGAATTTGTTCAAAGATCTACATCGTTGGACTTTCAATTTTCTGCATTCTGTATCATACCAGTCATTTGCATACGAATTTGCTTTCTTAACATTTCTCTTCATATCAGACGCAGCTAGACTCAGTGCCTCAACATTATACTTAATGCTTCTATCAATGCACGTAAATGCGTTATCTACTGATTTGTCAAAAAGATTCTGTACATCATCAGATAAGAGATTTTGTCTAAACTGTTCCAGTTTATCCATATCCCAGACAAACTTAAAACCAGTCTTACTATCAGTATCGCGCACATCTCCTTGATGTGAATGAAGCGTTCGTAATTGTAGAGAGAGCGGGAGATGAGACGACTCGGCTCTGGATGGTATGTTGAAGTCATTAACGGAATCGAATAAAACTGAAGATGCTATTATATAATCAATTACGCTGGCACCATTAGGACCGATATAAGTAAAATCACCAGTTTCTGAGTCAGAGCCGCATCTCCCGTTCATCATATGAATATTTAGTACAGAACATAAATCAAGCAAGTGTGCACCGAAATTGTTTACTGTCTTGTCGACGGAGAATCGTTTAAGATTGAAGCAGTCAAAAATAGATTCAATAAATGAGTAATTTTCGTTTTCTGTAAATTCTAATATATCGTCTTCAATGAAATCTGGTTTTGTTCCAGTTCGTGCATTAAAATCTCCGCCGCACAAGATGCAAACATTCGGTAACTCTGAGATTATTTCTAATAAGTTATCATGGAAAATAGTAATTCCATTTTTACATTCTAAATGAGATTGATTATACCAAGTAGATGCTTCTGGGTGGATATATGCACATGCATATAACAGATCATTATCAAAACCAAACATTGTTTTATCAAATACAATGAATATGCTATTTTCGGTGATTTTTTTAGATTTTATGAACTTTCTGAATTGATTTCTTACAAGCACTATGATTCCGCCAGAAAGCCTCCCAAAATTTGATATTTTCTCTGCATGTTTGGTAATTGATAAATAATCTGGAAAATGTCTTATTAAGTCAATGTCATTACACCAAGTTTCAGTGAAGCCAATGATATCAAATAACTTAACATATTCAATAAACTCGTTATCAGTTAACTTCTGTTTCAGGCCAGATACATTCCAAAATATGAAATTAGCAATGTTATCTATGTATGGAAGGTAATTGTCATTTGTATTATTTTCCTGTTGGAACTTCGAAGAATCTTTTAGACCCTGGCCACGCCTTTATCTGCGCCGATTCCTGTTTGAGCCACGAGGATCAGTTCTGTTCTCACGACTCTGGTCTGTTCTCGGTGCCGAGTTGGCCTGTGCACTACTTGACTCTGTGGGCCTCCCTGAATCTTGCTGGGTGCTGGTTATATACTCCTTTGAGGTTGATATGGGATATACAGCCCGAGGCGAAGCCGAGTGCTTTATATCCCATATCAACCGAAAAGGAGTATATAACCGTCTTACACAACATGGAACATCATTTTAGAACTTATCTTTCTATTTTGTTAAATAAGATTTTAAAATAATTAGGAAAAAACAGTATTTTTCAGACTGAAGTAATCCACATAACGCACCTAGGTTGTTATGTCAAATAGCAACCTGTAAAGACAAAGGAAATAATCTCCCGCGTTGTGTAAAGGGCTGTTGAATATTCAGCGTTATCAAATAATAAGAGTCCTTTTCTCTTCTCTTGCTAATGATTTATCTTACAAATGTTCCTGATGAAGACTCCAAGTCGTGAGGTTGAAGGGTAAAGGATAAGTCCTTGTGGAACAAGGAAATTAACATCAAAATAATATCATATTGTCGTTGCAATCATGATATTTGATTATTTTTACATATTATATCTAATTTCAGATATAACAACATTGAGATTCTGTGTAAACTTCCCTCCAACTGCAACTCTGACGTAGTGGCAGTTTCGGGGCCAGGTTCAAGAGCCAACGTCTACCTCAAGATATATTTCCCTCCCTTACCTCGTGTACAGACCAGCCTATTCACAGTGTGTTTCCCTGTCATCTCTCCGAACTTTAGTCTCTTCACGGACATAGTTCAAAGTTTTGAGATAGATTCCTTGCTCGGGGCTGATAGGTTCACCATTTATTATATATCAGCAACACCGGAAGTTGATGCCGTGCTGCGCATGTATGTTGATTCCGGACGTCTGAATCTGTATAAATGGAATTTACCGAAGCTCGAAGTTCACTACTTTGCTAAAGGGACGTCAATTCGGGACTGTTTCTATCGCAACATGCATACATCAAAATATCTCGTTTTCAAAGATTTTGACGAAGTTCTCTTACCATACAATCATCATAGCTGGAACAGCCTTCTAAACGAGCTTCTGAAGAAGGACCCTAACTATGCTGCCTTTACTTTCAAGAACTCTTTCCTTTATAAGAATGGTCCAGATGTATCGGCAGAAATGATGGCGAAACTTTTCAGCGCAGCAAGGGCATTTGGGCTGACAGTGTTATTGAAGCAGCATCGTCAAACCAAGGTTTGGCCAGGAAAGTTGCGCTCCAAGTTTATCGTAAATCCAGTAGGGGTGGATAATGTGGAAACTCATACGATAGGGGCTCTGCGGAAAGGATACAAGGACGTTGTGATCAATGAAACTGATGCATTGTTGTATCACTATACGGATAATGTCAATAGAACAATACCAAGGAGAAGAGATTCAACAATGCTTCGCTTCAAGGACAAACTTGTGAAGAGAGTAGATAACGTATATGGTAACCTTCACAAATATTACACTGTATGGAAACCTCTGTTCACATGATATTGAGTTTTCAGTATACCATTTCAGAAAAAACACAAATAAACAGAACACTCGTCAAGTATCATCATATAATACAAGTTTGTATTATATAACATAGCGTATGTTATTATTGCTCTAGGTAGATATATCCAACTTGATCAATGATATTTATGATATATATAAACTGAACGCCAAAAGAAATGTTACACCTCTTTGAATTTGAAAATCATAAAAATCGACGTGTGCAGAGGAATTTGCTTGTGTTGTAACACTCCATCAGTTCAGTGTTTTGTGTTAAAATAGCAGACCTGTAACTTTTATGGTAAATAAGTTATCGCCAGTTCATCATGGGTGGGGGTCAATTGTCCTATTTCCGATTATGCACGAAAACAACAAAATCATAGAATTTTCATTTGTTTGATGACAAATTGTATGTGAGCAGTATCTGGTATGTCCGCCGTTGGCATTTAAACATGCCTGAACTCTTCGTCTCACAGAAAACGTCAGTCGTCTGATGAAAGCAGGTATCTGTCTCCATTCGGCCATCAATGCAGCAATACGTTGTTGACATGTGTGTGGTTGGTGTCGACGTTGACGGATCCTTCGATCGATGCAATCCTAGAGGTGCTCGATGGGATTCAAATATGGCGATCTGGCAGACCAAGGCAAAACGGGGACGTTGTTGACGTTGAGGTACTGTAACGTTACTCTGGCTAGATGAGGACGAGCATTGTCCTGTTGAAAAGGGGTGTTTGGATGGCGTTATAAGAATGCTAGTTGTAGGACCCTGTCAATGTACCTCTGCGCCGTCAGCATTGCTCGCATCGGCAGGTACGACCTCAGGCAATGTTGTTGGAGCCTTCTTCTCACCGTCTGGGGGCTGATTCGGTGTCCAAGTACAGTAGAACACAACAAAGCAAATTCCTCTGAACACGTCACTTTTTATGATATTCAAAATCAAAGAGGTGTAACATTTGTTTTGGTGTTCAGTTTATATTGGGATATTTATCAGTGATAATTGTCGTAACTTAGTTAACCAAACATAAGTTATTTTATTTTATCGAGAAGTACTGCCTGTTATGACAATTTTCATCTGATTGATTTTATATTCAGAAAAATTACACTATAAAGGTTATTGTAACGATTTGCGATCGAAAACTGGAAAATGGGACAAACACGCATGCCAATGATTTTCTGCATTGCTTTTTTTTTACCAATGAAAAGCAAGTTTTGAGATAAAGATTTGACCTCTACTCAAATCAAAAGCTCTTTGGCTATTTAAACCAACATAAGAAAACGTGAACCATACTCTGTTCCAGTTTAAAGGTACCCATGTGATATAGAACCGTTACGAAAACCATTTTGCGCCCTTTATGATGTATTAAACAAATGCTGCGTATTTCCACTACACAAATCTTACTCAAGTCATGAAAAACGATCTAGCCTCTGTTATAAGAGACAATGCTCGGGCTAGGATAGAAGAAGCCTGATTAGATGCAATCAAAGGTAGTTAGTATCACTTAAAATCATGTTTCAGTTAGTAAGAAAGAACATATAACAAATTATAGCTTATTGTTATGTTTGCATTATAGGCACAATTTTACAGTTGAAGAATATTCCTGAAAGGGTTATTATTCAACTAAGGGACGCTGACAAAATTGAGTTTTTGATGAACCAATAACTTTTGGTTGGATAACACAATAAACAAACAAATACACGGCCATTTGTCCTCATCAAAGCTCGTTATATCGGGTTCATTCGGAGAATGCTACACGTCCGCTATCTTGTTATAATGATTGTAGGGCGCTTCATAGGGATTCACACGATCAATTTAACAACACGTGCAACAATAAAGTTTATTTTTTATAAAATGAACACTCCGTACCTTCTAGGCAAGTAGATTTAGATGTTTTGCATACAAGAATTAAACATATCAGCTTTTAACGTAAAAGACATTTGACTTGGTTAACAATACTATACACATTACGTTTTTCTGCTTTTCAAACAGGTTTCTTCCTCTGGGACATCTTTCAAAGCGAAGGGATTTGCTATTTTTTGCTTTTAAACAGTTGTGAATAAAAGAATAGTTTCTTCTTCCCATCCGTATCGACACCTGTCTCCTGATGTCGTCATTACAATTGCGCTGCCTCCATGAAAGTGTAGGGAGCTTAGAACCTGTCCATGTTTTCCAGGAAATGCATGTGCGCTCATATTAGTTCCGCCTCTTGACCCTGTCATGGAAAGGGTCAGATGTCAACACAAGGTACTATCTATTTAACACATTCACATTCCTTTGACACTTTGTCGTTATGTATGTATGTGAAACATTAAATTGGATATTTTTTCGACAAAGTGAAATTATTGTGTTCTGAAGGATATGTCAGTAGTTACGAGATGTAGTAGACTTGACATTATAATCAAACTTCCCTTAAAAAAGTAGGAGTAAGGTAATGCAGTGGTACCTGAAGATCTGCGTCACATCAATGAACCACCCGTAAGTAAGTATTACTAAGCATAATGGATACAAACTACTGTTATTTATTACAACTAATAAGTTGCGTCAAATGTAAGTATTTGATCACATTTGTATCAGCTATTTTTAATCTGTAAAATTTATCTGTCAAATGTATCAGCATGTTACCAGAAGTTAACCAAACATCACGATGTCATACCGATACAAGCCACTCTGAGATACATTCGATGTTTAAAAGACGTCTTCAATCTTACTTCCAAGTAATTCCAAGCATTTCACAAAGTTTCCTGACCTTCTACTTTGTCCCATGCCAGTACATACCAAAACAGCTGATTGATAGAACATCTAATCAAAGTATAGATGTATATACCAGACAGGACTCCCTCCTCTAGCCGTGTCAGCTGATGGTCACACACCCGTCTCGCCCTGTACCCGACCCTAGCACCCGTCTCAATCAGCTGCATCAGACTTTTCACGTCAGGGATCCTTGTCTTGTGGACGTCTTGGTTCAAGTAGCTACAACAGGACGTTGAAGAACCTGCCATTGAAATAGAGATTTGAAGATTTTCTAAACTACTCCAATTGGACGAAAACTACAATACTGTTGCAGGACTGCGTTATTACAAAATGTAAAATGTTACTACTCTAATTCTATCCACAAGACTTCTAGAAGTTGATTATATACATCAGAAATAACTTATCAGTTTTAAAGAAAATATATCATTTGTTTATTTAGCCTAGATGTACAGGTGATAAGTTTACTCACATCAATGGTTTATGTTTGGTTTCGTTGTACGGTATAGGGTTGTAGAGATATGTCGATCCGTTGTTAGCAAAATACCACCGTTCGTTTACTGTCAGGTAGCTGGGAGACAGGTCGTTGGTGTCAGTGATTATGTACTGAAAGGTCATCACCAGATATGCATCAGTTGGGAATATATATGTTTAACATTTATAATTAACAGCCTTCTGAAGTAAGACAAGGGAGTGAAGAGTATCGACATGGAGAAGAACGTTTCAGGGTCTTTATTACATATCCTGAACAAAACAACGACGTAAAGGAAACGTTCCGTGAGTTTTAAAGGAAAAGCGATTTTGACAGACCAGGCTCTTTGAAGAAAATTAGATTTAATGGAGGCGGGGCAAAAAGAGGAATGTTAGGTTTGAGGAGTTTGCAATGTGTCTAGAAAGGAGAGAATCGAGCCGAGATAACTCATTGATAAGCCCGAAGAACTATTTCACCATTTTATGCAAATAAATGTAAAGAAGATAGGTAAAATGAAAACTGATTGATATATTTGACTTGTTAACAAACCTCAATACCATCGGCTAAAACAATACACGTGTTGTACATCCGGGACCTGAAGAGATCCGGAGACAGACGGTCCCAGAATACGTCACATCCGGCAGAATACACCAGGTCTTTCTTCGTCAACTTCTTGAAGATAGGTGACTGTGCTTCTGCATGGGCAAACCTAGCCGGATCTACAAATGAGTATATCTCAAGATGAATCTTGAGGTCTGCATCCACATAGAAGGAGTAGAGCTTCTGGCGCGTCATCTTGCTCCAGTCACCGTCCAGATACTGCTCGAGATACAGGTTGTGTCTCTCCGCCAGTAGGGGCACGTCTTCCTTCACCACACTCGTCGTCATGTACAGGTGTCTCTCGTCTGGGGGTAACCCTGCTGCCTTATCGCTCTCATACTGCTGGAAGTTGTCGTACACTCCTGGAAATATCGATACAAGGTAATCGAGATCGGAGAATACATCGCACTGCCCGTAACCAACAACCAGTAGGATGAGTATTGTGGGAATATGCATTTTCTAAGACGTTGGAGTTGATCGGGATTATGTCTTCTCACTTCCTCTCACCTGTTCTTCTCGACTGACTACTTGTCTTCTGATCACAACTCTGATATATCAAGTACTACTTGGTGTCTGCGTTAATGAAGGTCAGGTTAAACTCCGACACGATGAGAACGTGACGAGAATAAGATCAATAATTAGAACTCTGTAGATGACATGAGGTCATGTCAGTAACATATAATATTAAACATGTCCTTATTGATAACCTGCTTGAATAATTTCATCAACTATCATATTTCGGGTTCCTTCCTTTTTGTTCCCACCTTGTTTTGACAAATTGAAACATTATCACCTCTCAAGGCACTGTATTTACAAATTGGGGATTTTCTTGCAAAGCAATATTTTACATTTCAAGTATAACATTAAAGTAAACTTCATAATTTCAGAGGTTAAGCTATTTATTACGAAATCATGGGTTTAAGTGGAAGAAGAATGATAAGGATTTTTCACAATCGTAAATGAGTGTAATAAAATATCGAAATACCAATCTATGGGGGCATGTCTAATCATTTAAGAACTGTTTCTTCATAGTCGCGCGCTGTGTTTTTTCAAGAAGTATCTTAGAAATGGCGATCACTATTACCTCAAGTTATGTATGATGTTGTATATGTTGAGAATGACAACTTTCACCTGCTATTAAAACATCCTCCTCTGTACTTCAGAGACAACTACAAAGAAAGTTATTCAAAGGCACTGCTCACACGTATATTTTGATAGGCAGTGCACAGATCACTAACAACTCTGTATTAATGATAGCTATAGTTATATGTAGGTCATGAGCGCCTGTTTTCGAATCGTTCAAATGCTCAGTAGGACCACGAGCGCGTAGCGTAGCGCGAGTGGTCTAACTAACCATTTGAACGATTGGACAACAAGGCCCGAATGGTCTAACTTACTTAGATCATGGCCACAAACGTAATTTATCAAACGCTTTGTTAACTCAGAAATTGATATAATTTTTGTTAAAATCATTTAGAAATATCTGACGGCGACCATGTCGACCAAGTAACTGAAATCAAAAGAAAACCATAGAGCTCGTGAAATATAAGTAAGTGGCGACATGGTGGACATCCAGTTTGGCCACTGCTTGGATAATGAACTGGTTTACACATGGTAACCTCTCTGTAAACATTGCAAAAGTTGCGTTTGAAATTTTGTCATTCTATAACCGAATAAGGATATGAAAGTCTACAGTCCAGATTTTGGTGTTTATTTTCATTTATCTCAAAAATAAAGACTGTTCAATTTATAAACTTTTCCAAAATGCATGAAACAGCAATTCTCATTTAATAACGAGTGTTGAAATGCTAACATACACAAATTTGGAAAATCAGATATATAACTTTATACTATATTATGAAAATTTTGTAAATCTATGAATATTCCCATACATATTAGCTGAGATAATGACGGCACTACTACACAGATGAAGTATTGAACCAGCTCTGCACCTATCAACATTATATATGTTTACATATTGCACTGATATTTCTTAAGATTGAGCTCATCAGGCTTCATGTCAGTTTTGCTTTAAGGTGTGTCAAATTTATTTTCGCTCTCAGTAGGGGCCACAGGGTCACCAAAGCTACAAACAATGATCCTCACTAGTCAAGGAGTATGTACACAAGGTTTCAGCTGGCTGGGTCCTATACTTCTGGAGGAGAAGTCGAAAGCGCATAAAGTTTATGGACGGAAGGATGGAAGAACGCACGCCATACACCATGCCAGATAAGCTAGAAATTGATTGAATCTACTCGATAGCTTGAGCTGGGTAACTGGATGTGTTGCGAACAACGTGAAGTTACTTTACCAAATAGAAAATATGAAATATCAAATAAATTAATATACTTATCACTACTTTAGACATTCTTGGAGTCCTAAAAATTCGTAATGTTACTCAAAGGTAAACACATGGCCTCAATGCCATGCCCTATGGCAGTTACCTCTTTAAGGGTTATTATAAAGTGGCAAGCGAAATTATATGAAATAAGAGTAGAATACAACCTGGTTGATTAAAAAACCTGGAATTTAACGAAAAATTATCTTGAAAAATAAACTTTAAGGAAAATAAGCATTTTGACCGTAACAAGATGTATTATGAACATTGTCACCAGGGTCACTCCACGCACTACCTTGGATAACTGGATGTATTGTGGGCATTGTCACCAGGGTCACTCCGCGCACTACCTCACTACCTTGGATAACTGGATGCTTCGCTCCGGTACTAGACCATACTTTTGGTCATTAACACGATGGTTTAAAAATTATATTTGTAAATACCTAAATAAAAGAGTAACACTGATCTGATCAGACGCCATTTTGGCCAATCTCATCTTTCAAGTCAGATTTAAAGCATTTAGAAAAGGTGCTCGTCGAGATAAATTCGTTACCATGTGTCCGCGAGTTTGATATGGAGATTTATCATGTGTCCGAGTTAAATATCAAACTCGAACTTCGTTCTCGTTTGATATTTAACTCGGACACATGATAAATCTCCATATCGAACTCGCGAACACATGGTAACTTATAGTATTGTGGGCATTGTCACCAGGGTCACTCCGAGCACTACCTCACTACCTTGGATAACTGGATGTATTATGGGTATTGTCACCAGGGTCACTCCGCGCATAACCTCACTACCCTTCTGTAGCTTATTTTGGATAACAACATCTGCAATAGTATAAATTGTTGTAGTATTTTAGTAGAAGTTAATACTGGGATATGAACACATTCGTTAAAGGTCTGGCATTCGTAAGTGTTCATCTTCAGAGATATCACAAGGTTTTTTAGATACAGCATCAACATTGTCACAAGGACCACTCGTAACTTCATCAACAATACATTTCAGACGGGAGGACAAATCGTCAGGATGAGACACATCAGCAGTCAAAGTCAGAGTCAAAAGACGTTTATTGTACTTGAGGCCTCTGGCCCATATACAATGATATACATATATATATATATATACAATATACATCTTTACAGAGATGCGCATGGATATAACAATGGAATTAGGATTCACATATATGTAGGATTAAATAAAGAATAGTTTAAGATTTTGCAGACAAAGCATAGATCACGAATTTCCCTTTAACACATTTTGTCTAAGATCCATGCCATGTTTTATGAACAGACATAATTTCAATATAACATCTTCATCATTTGATGACAAAAGTGTTGTGAATGCTATTACACTCCTCATTGAGAAGAAACGTTTCGGTAGATATTTCAATCTCAGTTCAGTATAATACGGACAATCAAATGTAAAATGTATTTCGTCTTCTATAGCATCATTACATAATGGACATAGTCTTTGTGATCTCTCAAGATACAGAGATATATCTTCCATAGTTAATTATAAAGCTTTAACAAACCAAGTCTGTATTTGATATATAAATTTCTTAAAGATTATTCGTTAAGACTGATAGGTATGTTTCTGGTTTTAATAAACTCTTAAACTTTCTATACAAATGATACCGTGAACAGCTTTCAATATTGGAATGCCATCCTTGATAGAACCTATTAATTGCAACGTTACGAAAACCTTTTAAAAACATCTGTTGCTGACAAACATTTTGGTTGAGCCAAATGAAACCATATCCATGAGAAAATAATAATTTTCTAATGTGTGATACCCATGTAATTGTGCCAATGCTATCAAGGTGAAACATCATGTTGTAAGCTATTTTTGGAAGGCGGTGTTCTGGTATACGTAGAATCTCAAACCAGCATTTTAAACATCTTATTTGTGAATTAATATAAAGTGGATAAATTCCGCCTTCACAATAAACCATACAGTTTGGAATAGACATTCCAACACATAAAAACCTTTTATGGGATAGTAAGTTAATCCTTTCTAAACATTCATATCTTTGAAAACCCCACACTTCAGATCCATACAATAGGATTGGCTGTATCTGAGTATCAAATAACTTAAAATATACATTTGGTTTGTGAGAAAAAGACATGATATGCAATAATGCTCGTTTACCCAAGCAATAATAAATCTAATACACAAGTTCATCTCCATTATAATACCACTTTTCTTTGCAGCTTAAAGGACCGCCCTTTCTAAATACTATAATGTCTGTTTTAGCTAAATTTACTGACAGTTTCCATTCTTTAGAGTATTTATATAATATATAAAGCTGGTTTTGTAAACCAATCACAGTATCAGACATTAAAACAACATCATCCCCAAAAAGAAGCATAAGGATTTCCATGATATCATGAAACATCTGTATGCCATGTTTACCGTTACTTGCAATATCATAGTATAGTTCACTAACGAAAAATGAAAATAACAAATGACTCAATATGCAACCCTAGACAAACCAAGATGGACAATCGAAAAAGTCAGTAACACCATAAACATTACGTACACATGACTTGACTTTTGAATATATTGATTTTAACATGTTAAACATCTTCCCTCGTAGTCCAGCTTTTTTGAGGCAGTACCATAGTTATAAACGATCAACAGTATCAAATGCTTTTTTGAAATCGATAAAAGCTACATAAACTTTGTGTTTTCGATGTGATAGACATTTTTGAATAACAGCATATAAAGTAAAAATATGATCTGTAGTAGAATAATTCTTTCTAAATCCAGCTTGTACCTCGGGAATATTGTCTCTCATATTTCCCCAATTAGTGAGTCTATTATTTAGAATGGAAGTAAAGACCTTCCCTATAACACTCATTAATGATATTCCCCTGTAGCTATCAGGGTTTCCGGGATCGTTTTTAGGTCTATCAACACGCTGAATAAGTTCCAGCTGTTCATCATCTCTTCAAGAATCACCAGGAGGATATCCCTGTTCAATGAACTCCCTCCCAGTATCCGGGGTATCCACGCCCATCGTTACATCCATCACAGAAGCAGAACCTCTATGAATAAGTTCCAGCTGTTCATCATCTCCTCAGTAATCACCAGGAGGATATCCCTGTTCAATGAACTCCCTCCCAGTATCCGGGGTATCCTTATCCATTGTTACATCCATCACAGAAGCAGAACCTCTATGAATAAGTTCCAGCTGTTCATCATCTCCTCAAGAATCACCAGGAGGATATCCCTGTTCAGTGAACTCCCTCCCAGTATCCGGGGTATCCACGTCCATCGTTACATCCATCACAGAAGCAGAACCTCTATGAATAAGTTCCAGCTGTTCATCATCTCCTCAAGAATCACCAGGAGGATATCCCTGTTCAATGAACTCCCTCCCAGTATCCGGGGTATCCTTATCCATTGTTACATCCATCACAGAAGCAGAACCTCTATGATTAAGTTCCAGCTGTTCATCATTTCCTCAAGAATCACCAGGAGGTTATCCCTGTTCAGTGAACTCCCTCCCAGTATCCGGGGTATCCACGTCCATCGTTACATCCATTACAGAAGCAGAACCTCTATGAATAAGTTCCAGCTCCTCCTCATTTCCTCAAGATTCACCAAGAGGGAACTCCTGTTCAGTGAACTCTCTCCCAGTATCCGGGATATCCTTATCCATTGTTACATCCAGCACAGAAGCAGAACCTCTATGAATAAGTTCCAGCTCCTCCTCATTTCCTCAAGAATCACCAAGAGGGAACTCCTGTTCAGTGAACTCTCTCCCAGTACCCGGATATTCTTATCCATTGTTACATCCTGACAGAAGCAGAACCTCTATGAATAAGTTCCAGCTGTTCATCATCTCCTCAAGAATCACCAGGAGGTTATCCCTGTTCAATGAACTCTCTCCCAGTATCCGGGGTATCCACGCCCATCGTTACATCTATCACAGAAGCAGAACCTCTGTAAAGAAGTTCCAGCTGCTCCTCATTTCCTCAAGGTTCACCAAGAGGGAACTCCTGTTCAGTGAACTCTCTCCCAGTATCCGGGAACCTCTATGAATAAGTTCCAGCTGTTCATCATCTCCTCAAGAATCACCAGGAGGATATCCCTGTTCAGTGAACTCCCTCTCAGTATCCGAGGTATCCTTATCCATTGTTACATCCAGCACAGAAGCAGAACCTCTATGATTAAGTTCCAGCTGTTCATCATCTCTTCAAGAATCACCAGGAGGATATCCCTGTTCAATGAACTCCCTCTCAGTATCCGAGGTATCCTTATCCATTGTTACATCCAGCACAGAAGCAGAACCTCTATGATTAAGTTCCAGCTGTTCATCATTTCCTCAAGAATCACCAGGAGGTTTTCCCTGTTCAGTGAACTCCCTCCCAGTATCCGGGGTATCCACGTCCATCGTTACATCCATTACAGAAGCAGAACCTCTATGAATAAGTTCCAGCTGTTCATCATCTCTTCAAGAATCACCAGGAGGATATCCCTGTTCAGTGAACTCCCTCCCAGTATCCGGGGTATCCACGTCCATCGTTACATCCATTACAGAAGCAGAACCTCTATGAATAAGTTCCAGCTGTTCATCATCTCTTCAAGAATCACCAGGAGGTTATCCCTGTTCAGTGAACTCCCTCCCAGTATCCGGGGTATCCACGTCCATCGTTACATCCATTACAGAAGCAGAACCTCTATGAATAAGTTCCAGCTGTTCATCATCTCTTCAAGAATCACCAGGAGGTTATCCCTGTTCAATGAACTCCCTCTCAGTATCCGAGGTATCCTTATCCATAGCTACATCCATCACAGAAGCAGAACCTCTATGAATAAGTTCCAGCTGTTCATCATCTCCTCAAGAATCACCAGGAGGATATCCCTGTTCAGTGAACTCCCTCTCAGTATCCGAGGTATCCTTATCCATAGCTACATCCATCACAGAAGCAGAACCTCTATGAATAAGTTCCAGCTGCTCCTCGTCATCTCCAGAATCAGCAGGAGGGTACTCCTGGTCCGTGTTCTCCTTTCTGGTATCCGGGATGTCCACATCCAGTGTTACATCCAGCACAGAAGTAAAGCCTCTTAGTCCGCCCTTTTCGTCAGCTGTATGTACGAGTGCTATCATCAGAGCGAACATACTAGATAGTACGTATACACACCCTGGAAAACAAAAATGTATTGGTGATTATCTAGTAGAAAAAATATAATGTGTACGTTTCTGTTTTGTAATTAAATACTGATCATGACAATATCAATAGACTAGTTTATGATTTAAAAAAAGAGAAAACACGCCTGTTTAACTCTCTTCATTTTCGGAACCTCTAATGTTTTTAATCTGTATTAAGAAAATAAAAATGTGCACATTCAGTGATAGCGCTGAAATAATACTTTTGAATCATACCTGCAAATATGTAGCTTTCCGTATATGTTGCTCCACTGTCAACTATTTTAGCTGAAAATCATGTAACAAATTAGAAAACGAATAAATCATTATCATGATTTGCCTTTCTACAAATATACTTTTCTGGTTTAAAATTACATAAAGTTGACTTAAAGACATATGCAGGAAGTGAAATAGAATACAAATTATACGATTAACTGTATCATTGAGAGTCGCAAATTTTGCAAGATGAAAGTTCGACTTTTAGAAATTTACCAGCAATAGGGGACCCCACGAGATAGCCTAACCCCTGAGTGAGTTGTCCAAGACCATAACCAGTAGGGAAATCATCCAGACCGTGGAGCTGGACGTTGAGAGGGTTAAATAAGCTGTTCACACCGCTTGTGTAAACTCCAATAGCACCTGCAAACACAACTTGACCTCCGTATGTACTCGAATATAAGGGGAACAGCGCCGTGACGACCCCAGCAACTCCGATTTGTCCAACATGTAAAGATATAATGTCTACGTTTGGATCACTAGCAGCAAAACCCGTGAAGAGCCGTGAAAGTGTACTGCCAATACCAATCGCGGAATACAGCAGCGCTGTCGCCATCTTGGAGGTGCCTTGGTTGATGCAGTAGTTAGGAAGATGCACAAGAGCTGCGGACTCTGCCAGAGCCCATAGAAATAAACTCACTTGGTAGAAGAGAAACCCGGGATTCCTTAAAACAGTGCATCTACCACCTTTCATCACGCTTCCTGAACAGTTCTTCAGTTTTTCTTTGATGTGTCTTGTATACGACTTTGGTGTGGTACTAGTTTCCTTTGCTATGTGTGGAGGACGGAAGAGACAGCCGATGGCACAAAGATGCCCTGATACGCCTGCCAGGATAAGAAATGTACCTTTCAGCCCGTAAAAGTCAATGAGAAAGCGAACCAGAGGGGGCCCTGCAAAGATCCCGACTCCTGCCCCGGTCATACCGATACCAGCTGCTACAGGTCGCAGTCGGTGGAAGTACTGAGCCAACATCACGTTGCACGCCACCATGCCTAGACCAAAGCCGGAACCTGCAATGTAAAATCAATGATAAAAAATATTGCGATTCTTGGGTGATAAAAGCAAAACAAACATAGAAAAAACTTTGTAATATAACGTATGAACGATATGTTGTGGTTTTCATTCTGTGTTTGTGTTCGTTCAAATAGAATGGACTGTACAAATGATCCTTTTACTTCGAATCTAAGTTCTTTCTTAACATTTGAGGGACATAGACGTTTAAGTTTTTGGTAGGCATGATAGCAATTAAATTGTTCTTTCTAAAGGCAAATGGTACATACGTATGCATGTTTTCATATGTCGGAGGTTTTAAGCACATCCCGTTGTCCTTCCCTTTCTCAAAATCTTGACAACAATGTAGGTGGTTGCCTATACATACCTGTTACTACCCCACACAGCAGGATGGCGATGATGCTAGATGCGGTTGAAGCCCCCACCAGCCCTACTGCTGCCACCAGCCCCCCTGTGATGGTGCACGCTCTGCACCCGACACGCTTGCACAGGATTCCCGCCACAGGCCCTGCATGGCCAACAGGATATTTAGTCTGAAGGAATGTATTTCGAACGGAGCGTACAAACGCGGATTTTAATAAGATTTCTTGAATCCATTGATTCTTATGTTTCTTAAGTTAGACGTTGTTTACTGGTTGACGCTTCTTTGCGATGGCATCTTGAACTTTTAACTACTTCTGTCCAAGCGATCGTGGACACTGCCATGTTTTCGTGTGTTGAAAAGGCAGGTTACTCGAAACAAAAAAGTAAAATGCATACTGCTAAGGAAATATGTAATCACTGGTTACACAGTTTGTATGTAACATAACATAATGATACTTCTCACGATTGACAGTCTTGGCAGCATTTCAGGTGTTCTTCCAAAGATATGAACACTAGCTGTTTGTGAAATCAACAATCATTAAGGTGAGAAAAAGTTTATGAGATTCCTTACATTCAGCGTTGTACTAAAGGTACTTAAGCTGTCGCAAGTGCTCATATTCTTTGAAATAACCATTTTGTTCATCACGTTGCAATACCACTACCATAACCTATGGAGTTACTACTGTATATATACATCATACCACTACAACACTTGACATAGACGACCATTAAGCCAAAAATCCTCAATTATCAAGATATTTTACCAAGCAAACCTTTACATACGAGTCGCGACTGTAATATACAGTAGAACACGGATATAGCGAACTCGGATATAGCGAACACATTTTTAAGTCCCGTCAAATGCTCTATGCTGAAACGTGAGTAGCGAACACCGACTAAATTCTTTGGTATAGAGTTCGTTATATCCGAGTTCTACTGTAGATCATACCTATACAACACTGGGCGCCGCCGACCATTGATCCCACTGTAGAGGTCAAGGTCAGATCCTGATGGTAGAGCTCGAGCAACGCCTCGGTGATAATGCCCATGGAGTAGCAGCATCCTCCATTGAGGCTCATGCATAAGAACGCTCCTACCAACACCACCCACGCCCATCCTCCATCTATGTCCCTCCGGGCGGCCATCGGCGGGTAGAACTGATACTGTTGAACTAGTCCCTCGCATCTGTTGCTTTAGCAGGATTTCTCAGTCACGTAACATCTGTGCAGAGTGGCGCGACAAACAATTCCAATTACTTGATCATTATGGTGCAGAGTGGCGCGACAAATAATTCCAATTACTTGATCGTTATGCAAATGCTGTTTATATGCAATAAAACTTCTACATCATCAAACTAATTTGCATGCTTATACATGAATAAATGAATGCAACACATTTTAATCTTTAATCTTTTTCTTAAAAACCCTATTTAATATCGGAATATAAGCAGAATATAATTGTTTTCACCAGCGGTAAAACATCTCAGTAATCCGGATTGCCCGTAGTCGAAGGAAAAGATGTCACGAATCAAGCGACAACTGCAGTCATTTTAGTGCACACTATCTGTCATAAGACACATGGAAACGGATTCGGGATTAACCCAATTGTAGCTTGCTATGTTCGACATCCTTTTACTATTTTTTAAATTCTGAACCAAAAGTGAATTTAGATCAATAGGTTTTGGATTAGGACATACTGTATTAACAAATACGTAACTGGCGATCCAAATTGTTTAGATAGAAGAAAATTATTTAATATAAAACGTTGTCAACAAAGGTTTTTGATACAAAGTACAGCTGCCACAGAAATCCTTATATAGCGAGTAATAAGTAGATCTTGTATTCAACGGACATCTCAAATGCTTGATGATCGCCACACTGTGTGCGTGAAACTTGAAGTTGCAAATGAGAAAATAAACGTGTAACTCCATTTGGATATATATTGTAGGAATTTGGGGTAAATATATATATAAATGGGTTGGTTGGAGGTATTAATAAGTCATATCAAATCATGATTTAGTCTTATGCATTCATCGAGAGGTTGGGTGGCTTTTATATACGTCTCTAGCATAACATCAGTACTTAGGTAAACGGGTCAACAAGAAGGTTTTATTACTAGAAATCTACTCGTTTAGGGGAACTTATATGCTACTTTTATGCTTGTAGTCCGTATTTCGGCTATTGCTTACTTTTAGTTCGTAAAATCCTTCGGGATTTCTTCTCAGTCTGGAATAATTACGTTCGGTATCTGCGCATCTGTTCGTTGTCCGCCATGTTGGTTGTTGTAGGCGGAAGCGGAAGATGTTCACTGCCGTTGTTTCGTATTATTTCATCCAATCAGGAGTTAGCTGAGTTAGAGTAGTTACACTTAGACAGTTGTAGAGGGGGGGGGGGGACAATTAGCTTAGCAAACATGTAGAAAAGAATAATACAAAGGCTCGCATAATACAAATTTTATTCCTTTTATATGGTATTAATGATACGAAAACACACGAGGTTAATAATCTCTATTTATTGTTGTATGATTTGTGTCTGTTGTTACGGCTGAACTCAGTATCATGGACACCACCCAGCAGTTCTAAAGGGAACAAGGCTGGCTACGTTGCTACATTGAACTCTATATATGCTGACACTGTATTGTGTAAATGTGTACACGATCTCAGTCGGGGGTCGACTGCAGGTCCCATCAAACTGTCAATGAATAAATTTCTAATATTTTTTTGTAAAGAGGGAAAGCGCTTCACTGGGTTATAAAAACATCGACAAAATAAGAGGTTCCTGTTAAGGAAGTAAAGCGATTTACTTGACTGAATACACCGCGAGAAGAAGAGTCGTTTTGTAAAGAGCTTTAATTTGCTATATACATAGGGACAAAATGAGGTCACCAGAGGAACTTCTTAACCTTATTGTTTGTTGAGGCGGAATTTCTGCTAAAGTTTACTCGTGTTTAGGAATTACTTTGCAATCAAAATGGTAATCGTGCCATAACACCGACGGTAGGCCTGTACAAAGGTGTTATTATAAGCATAATCTACCCACTATGCTAAGTCGATGGCGTCGCGTCTGTTGTTATCAGTTTTGTTATACCGAGATCCGTGCTATAAAACTAAAAATGTATAATGGTTCGTTTTGTCAAGTTGACTTTTAAAAATTCTTAAGATTTCAGCGTTTCTGATATTTGAAGGACGTGCATTCAATTTCCTTCGAATGATTTATCATAAGTTGCGGTTCTACACTGAATTGTCTGTCAAAGTGATGATTATCTCATATTTCGTACGGATATGTTTGTTTGTTGGGGATACTAACTCTGAAAGATTATTCGATGTTATTCCGTTACATATTTTATAAAAATAATGTTTTTGCATTGTCTTCTCTCCGACAATGAAATAGTTGAAGTTTCGTCTTAAATCTTTTGAGGATTCGTTCCTCTAACCGCGCCACAAATGTTCGAAGCGCGTCAAGGTGTACATTTTCTAGTAAATTTGCTTGTTTTTTAGAACTGTTATCCCATACATTAGCACAATAGTCGAATTTTGCCAATATAATCTTTTAAACATTGTTTCTAAAACTTTCCCATTCAATCGGTAAACTATTTAAAGCTTCATAGACCATTTTCTAGTGGTGAGATCTTTTGAAGCATTTCCATAATTTGTTCATGCCAGCGATAATCTTCTTGCAATGTTAGTCCAAAATGTTTATAACTCTTGACTTCACTAATCGAGAAATCAGTCATCCTTAAATCTGGGATTGTGTTGGATTTTTGTTTACGCGGCAAAATAAACCTGCCATTTTGTTGCCAATGTTCAAATTTCACCTAAATCCTTATTTGAAATTGAAGTAGTGATTGTTCTGTCTTCAGAAATTATATACAGTGAAGTACTGCCTGCAAATAGGCGTATATTGCTCCCTATATTGTCAATGGTATCGTTGATATATATCAGGTTATAGTGGGACAAGAACCGATCCTTGGGATCCTTGATAGAGTTTCTGTTCTTTAGTGAAACGTAGTGACTGGTGGTAATATCGTTGTTAAACATATCTTCTCTTATGAAGAGTATCAGTGGAAATTGAGACTCTCCATAAGAGAAGATATGTCCAGATATGCTGTAATTCACCAAACACTGTGTATTCATAGACTTTATCGTTTAATAGATCTCTTTCCAGAATGTAAAGCCCAACTACAACTTATTATTCATATAGGTTCAAAAGCAAAATTTTCAAAGGAATGTACATTTTGTTCAAAGCACTGTTTTGACCATGATTCCCATATCATTTTACATTGTGAATTCTTTATGTATAAACGAAACACTTTCTATATGGCATTACTTGACCAACTTGACGTAGATACTTTTGTAAATATTGAAATGTTACATGATGATGATGCTCTTGCACTGTTTTGTGGAGCCAAACTAGACATCCCAGGCTTAAATGACAATTCATGGGAAATTATTATACGTGCATTTTCCAACTATGTATTTGAAATGAAGGATGCTTTGACGACCTATTTTTGATTGTGTAATCTGTGTTGCAATGTCTTAAATATTCTATGTAACTATTCTCTGTGCATGTATGTAAATAATTGATGTTTTATCTTTTTTAATCTTCGATTAATCTTGGAGGAAATAAAGACATTCATTCATTCATTCATTCATTTTGCCAATATAATCTTTTAAACATTGTTTCTAAAACTTTCCCATTCAATCGGTAAACTATTTAAAGCTTCATAGACCATTTTCTAGTGGTGAGATCTTTTGAAGCATTTCCATAATTTGTTCATGCCAGCGATAATCTTCTTGCAATGTTAGTCCAAAATGTTTATAACTCTTGACTTCACTAATCGAGAAATCAGTCATCCTTAAATCTGGGATTGTGTTGGATTTTTGTTTACGCGGCAAAATAAACCTGCCATTTTGTTGCCAATGTTCAAATTTCACCTAAATCCTTATTTGAAATTGAAGTAGTGATTGTTCTGTCTTCAGAAATTATATACAGTGAAGTACTGCCTGCAAATAGGCGTATATTGCTCCCTATATTGTCAATGGTATCGTTGATATATATCAGGTTATAGTGGGACAAGAACCGATCCTTGGGATCCTTGATAGAGTTTCTGTTCTTTAGTGAAACGTAGTGACTGGTGGTAATATCGCTGTTTTCTTCTCACCATAACACTAAATAAGACCAAGATTTCGCTTAACTAATTCAATATCAAAATCAAATTATAAAAAGCAGTTTAGACCTTTGGCCTAAGGTATAACGGTATGAGCCGATATGACGATAATTAGATGTAGTTGTGTGCTCATATGTGTTCACACCGGAACATTTGTCACATCACGTCCTAAAATAAATTGCATATGAAAATAAAGTAGAAAACGTCTAGACTTTTGAGTCACATGAGAAGCAAGATCGACCCACCTTTCTGAGCGTATGCCTTCAAGCTGGTCGTGACAACTATACTTTTTTTGTCCGTATTATCGAGAACTCGAATATATAGATGTCACGCTTGGAGGGTTACATCAGTTACATAGCCATGCAAGCATGAATGGTGGAGTAAAGAACTTGATAAACTGTGGAAGGATATGTGTAACGAGTGTATGAGTGTTGATGATAGTGGTATCACTATAGAACGTGCTCACAGGGTCAATAGAGGTTAACCTATCATTGTCAAGTTTTTAGACTATATAGTATGAAAGCGTCGGTACTTAGTCAAGCCAGATTACTGAAAGACACCTGTATATTTGTAACAGAGGATTTTTCTTATTTGTTAAGGTCTAAACACTCAAACTTATAATGGACAGTGAGTATGAGAAGGGTAGGCGATCACGTCTCAGATTTGATAAACTTGTCTTTCAAGATGGAGAGGTTCTCACATGGAATTTAAGAGACAATAATCCTGTAACCTTGAAAACTAGTTCAGAAGCTCGATCCCCAAACACTGGTTACGAATAACATCACGGCCGGGTCCAATATAATAAGAATGTTATATCCCTTCTAGCATGGAATGTTCATGGTCTTTTGAGTAAGCTTTATTCACTTGACTTAACTGATTATTGTTCACAATTCGATATTGATGGTGTCATCGAAATATGGAGTAATCAATCAATCTTTATTTCTTTGCAGTGGAGGCCATAGGCCCAGTCTACATTTTTAAGATTTACAGAGCGGTACATGTATATAATTACAAACATTACGATAAACAAACAACTTTGCAATGTATTATTGGCGTTACAATTTATCTCTAAGAGTCATTGCACTGTGTATAAAAATTTATAAGTTCTGGACATCATCTTGTTTGTCTTCAGACATAAGCATATTGAATTTATTCATAGTTGGGCTTGAATAGAAATAATACGGTAAATACAAACGCCTTAGATGTTGGTAGCATTTACATACAAGTAGGAAATGAAATTCATTTTCAATAAAGTTATCTTTGCATAAAGTACATAATCTATTTTGTCTGGGTTGGTTAGTATAACGATCGGTTTCAATTTGGAGGCGATGTGAGGCACATCTGAATCTGGCAAGAGATGATCGAAACTTTGATAATGATAAATTTCTTATATAAAAATTCAACACGAAACTTGAATTTAAAACAAGAGTAGAAAAGTAGAAATATGGAGTAACTGTGATATTGCAAATATACAAAGCCGTTTTCCTAATCATGATGTGTAAATAAACCATAGAGACTTTAAAGGTAAAGGTAAAGGTGGTGTCGCACTCTTGTTACATAAACGTCTAGCTAGTGGTGTGATCAATGTCGATACATCTTTTGTTGACTGTATTTTTGTCACAATTGATTCGTCCTATTTTCACTTAGTCAAAGATATAATCATCGGTTTTATCTATGTGTACCCAGAAAATACTTCTGTTTTAACAAATAACCGAGATGTCAAAGGCAATGAGTATGTTAATGACAAATTACTTGGTATTTATGTTAAATATGGAGATGTCGATATCATAATAGTATTTCCCGAGCGAGAGCGAGGTTTAGGCACGAGTGTCGTAAACGTAGTATGTCATTGGCACGAAAATAATATTCTGTTTATTACCGTAGTCCTAAACTTAAAAGAAAATACTCAAAACCTACTTCTCAGTATAGATTGTGACGTCATAGGTGAACCGTGACGTCAAAGTACTGTTTTTAACGTGACGTCACAATGAAAAAGTGATATTTTGCCTTAGGGCAACATATGAAAAATATGAACATCGGTATGACTGCCCTCGTAGGTAATAAAATGGATTATGTAATCCAGGAACATAATGATTACGTTCCTGAGTGCAATGATGTTAACGACGTGGCCGATAACTTTGAAAGTCCTCTCTCATCTAGGGACAGTGAAGTGAATAATTACGGAAAAGATCTTATTACTCTCTGTACACAGTATGGTCTTCATATGTCAAATGGGCGTTTCCCAGGTGATAAAGACGGCTCCTTCACATGCTTCACTAACAAAGGTGCTAGTGTGGTGGATTATTGAAATTTGTTCTACATCACTGTTCAACTCAATATCTGATTTTGATTTAAACATATTTTATTCATGATGAAAAGGATGAGGAACAAGTTGTCCACCTTAGAATACCTTCTCCTTGGAATGTACATGGATGAGTTACAATGTTTTGCAAGGATGACAGAGCATGAACATCAAGATACATACGAAAATGAAAATGAAAATACAAAAAAAATAAAACTGATATATTTCAAGAATCGCTTTGTCTCACTAATGCATGATTGTACTAACTTAAATACATGTATATTTTGACAAGGTGATATGTCAGCACATCCTTCCAACAAAAGTTAACGGTTCACTGGTACACCTGCGAATGTACATATGCGCTCTACTGATAACGTTAAGTTTAATCATTGTTGACTGTACATTGAGCATTTAAAAAAATAGTGATAAGAATTCTCAACAGGATATCCACATGGACAGCTGGGGTCATATTTTATTCGAACTTTATATAAATCAAAGTTTAAGCAACTGACTGCATAACGCAACTTGGTATGGATAATATTACGGTTTCTTTTACCAAATGAAAAGTATGCGGGCGCACGGGCATTGTTATTTGTAATATGTGATTGAAATCGTGAAATAATTTCTAGGTTTCGAATGGTGGTTGGTAGGTTATTCCAAGAACTTATCGTCGACGGAAAAACATGATTCTTTTGAATGTTTAAGTCTTGCGATAGGTATTGATATATTTTGATTATAACTTGATTTTGAACCCACATTTATTGGTAGCAAATCGTTCAGATACTGGGGCGTTATAGAATTTTGGATTTTATACATCAAACACAATTTTCGCTTTCTCCTTCGTTCTTGTAATATTTCCCAACCAGTTTCATAGTAAAGAAATCTAATCGGTGTATATTTTGGTAAACCAGTAACTATTCTTGCCGCTTGTAACTGAATCTGTTCAAGTTTATTTGACTGTTCAAGAGTACAACCGTCCCAAACTTCACTAGCGTATTCAAGATGTGGACGAATAAACATGATATAAATCTTATTGAGAGTGTCTCTACCCAACGAATATTTCAAAAGTCGCATTGAGGTAACCATTTTTGAAACTTTTTGTAGCATCGTTTGAATGTGATCCGCCCATTTTCCATTACTTGCCAGGGTTATTCCAAGATGCTTATGTTTGTCAACAATTTTAACTTTAACACCATAAAAATAAAGTTTCGGGATAATGAATTCACCTTTAGTCGAGAATATGATAGCTTCTGGTTTATCAGGGTTATACTTTATTAACCACTTTTTACCCCATATATTGAGCTTGGCATCGAGATTCATTTCAATCAGTCTAGAAGAAGCATCAGCAAACAAGCGCGCTAGACAATCTAATTCATCTGCTATGTCATTTATGTATACAATAAATAAAAAAGGGCCAAGCACGGATCCCTGTGGTACACCTGCACTTAGATGCCTCAGCTTTTAGAATGATTCATTAATAAATACGCTTTGACTCCGATCAGTTATGTAACTTCTTAGCCAGCCCAATACATGTCCGCTTATTTCATAACTTTCTAACTTATACAGTAGACGTCTGTGCGAAACACGATCAAATGCCTTAGATACATCACAAAAAATTAAACATAGGTTTTCTTTCTTGTCCAAAGACTCACAAACTTTGTGAATTATCTCAATTAATTGATGGACAGTGGAATGTCCTGGTTGGAAATCAGATTGATATTTATACAATAGTTTGTTTGTTTGAAAATAATTAAATAAATGCTCTTAAGGGGCAGTAGCACGTTTTTAGGGGGAATAAAAGGTGATGTCAGGAAAATGAAATTTAATGAATCCAATCGAAAGTCAATGTATTTAAACTAAATGGAACAGTAATAATTCAAATATATAACGTAAAGTTTAGCCATGCGATTCCTTTTTCTTACAAAAATGAATTTAAGGTGTTCACACAAAAATGGCCGCCAATGGATTTTATGTGAATCCTCATACTTTGTCCTCTGACTATGGGTGATTGGCTCGTGTAATGAGATTGTTGACACTGTCAATATGATACATTTAGCATTTACTTACAATTAAAAGTGAAATATTTAAAATATAAAATTGTCAAAAAACGTGCTACTTCTCCTTTAAAAACATCTCTTTCAAACACTTTACCAACACAACTTATAAGTGATATTGGTCTATAGTTGGAAGCTAAATTGGATCTCCCTTCTTGAAAAGAGGCATGACATTTGTAACTTTCCATTTTGATGGATACACACCAGTTTGTAAAGACATGTTATATAACAAACATAAAACATTACTAATTGAATGTACCACATGTTGTAGGAGCTGGTGACTTATCTTGTCTGGACTTGACGCTTTTTTCACGTATAAACAGTTAATGATATCTTCAATTTCTAATTTGGTAATAACGAGAGTGTCAAAAATTGCGCCCGTCCGTTTTCTAAAACACGGTAGACATTTATTATTATCATTTAATGTGGAAATCGACTGGAAATACTCAATCAATCGTTCAGCTTTTTCGTAATCAGTAAAACAAGATGGACTTTCATGTTAGTTATTTAACTTTAGTGGAGGTATGCAGGTAACTGAGCCAGATTGCTTGACTAAATATCGTAAAAGTTTCCAGTACGAGCTCTTATTTTCGACATACGAGTCAAGGAGAAAGTTGTCTACATTGGCATAAACAGAGTTTGTTCTTTTTGCTTTTTTTCGTAACCTGTCTCTTTTCCTGCATTCTCTCCTTAAACCTGAGTCGAACATGGTTTGTCATTTGGTCTTATAGTTACTGTCTTTGTGGGAATGCCATCTTTTAAGAATACATTAAGCTTCTTGTAAATATTTCACAAGCTTCATTGACATTGTTGCAATTCAAAAGCAATTAAGTCCAGTTTGTTTAATCGATAAGTGCATTTACGGATGTATAGTCGCCTTGCTTATAGCACATTATTTCTCTTGAGTTGGCCATTTGTGTGTTTACTCAATATCTGATTTAAGAGTAAGTACTCGGACAGAGTCTGACCATTTCCCGATCGAATGTGACATACTTTGTAATACAGATGTACAGACTGCATCTGAGATATCTATCAGTTCGGATATAACGAAGTTCATATGGAAACCAGAGGTAAATGATTTATTCAGTGAACTGATCAGAAATAATCTAAGCAATCTTAACATTGTTGACTTGTGTGAGCATGATACATTTCATTCGACCAAAGCAGTTGATGGACTTGTGTCAGTTATTCACTCCTGTGCGTCACGTTGTAATATGCCATCTATTAGAAAGGGGTTGAAAAAAAAAAAGGTTTGGAAATCTCCTTGGTACGATGTATGACATTTTGAATAGATTCAAACTGACTGGAGATAAAGTACTTTTAACCAAATTTCATAGCTTACGTCATAAATTTAGAGAAATGTGTCGTCACAATCGAGAACCGTATTTAGTTCAATCTACCGAGGACATTTTGAATTCCACCAACAACGCAAAGTCATTTTGGTCACATGTCCAGTATTTTAGTAAACGTTCTGTGCAGTTAACTTCTTGTATCAGCAGTACTGAATTGATTGGTTATTTTCGATCAGTATTGAATATCAGTGACAAAGTTATAGATAATTATTTTGTACAATTTTCGAAGGAGTAAATGGCCATGCATGCTGATCGTTCTGTCTTTTGTGATGACTGTAATAATGATGATTTTAACAATATTCACAATAATGATATAACACCTCAGGAAGTTGAAACAGCACTTCTCAACCTAAAGTTAAAGAAAAGTCCTGGACCAGATGTAATTGTACCAGAAATGCTTAGACATAATTCGCAAATATTTACGATATACCTTAGTAGACTATTGAATTGTATTTTTAAATATGCTAATTTACCTGAGCAAAGGTAAAAGAGTATTATATTTCCATTGCACAAAAAAGGTAACATTAATGATATTAATAACTACCGAGGCAATTCCCTCTTGGACATACTTGGGAAAGTTTTTACTTCTCTACTGAATAGTCGATTGAAGCATTTTATTGATGAATTTGATAAGTATCCAGAATCACAGTGTGGATTTCGAAAGGGGTACTCGACAGCTGACAATATGTTTACCTTACAAAGTCTTATTCAGAAATATTTATCTACATGCAAAGGTCGTTTTTATTGTTTATTTGTTGATTTTTAAAAAGTTTTTGATTCATTGAATAGAGATCTTTTATGGCATGTTGTTGCAACAAATAGTATTCACGGACATTGTCATGGATATGTACTCAGAAACAAAAGTCTGCGTAAAATTATCACAAACCACTATTTCCGACTATTTTGACAGTCTCAGTGGCGTGCGACAAGATTGTATTGTAAATCCTTTGTTATTTTTCATGTTTATAAATCAAATACAGACAATTATATAACAAGATTGTGGTAGAGGTATTTTTGTTGACCTAGATTTTTTAGAATTGTTCATGTTATTTTATGCCGATGATTTAAGCTTGTTCTCAGATTCTGTTTTAGGCTTACAAAAGAGAATTAATGTACTTTCACAGTTTTGCAAAACATGAGGTCTCTCTATTAATGTTGATAAAACTGATGTCCTTGTATTTAGGAACGGAGGAAAATTAGAAGCTTATGAAAAGTGGTATATGGATGGTCTTAAACTAAACGTATCAACATATTATAATTATCCTGTTTAACATTTTCAAACAGATTATCTTCGTCTAAAAATGTACAAAACTTAGTTATGAGAGCTAATAGAGCAATGGCATCAGTCAAATTATTTTCTTTTAGATTGAAAAATATTTCTCCATCTGTGCTTTTTAAAATCTTTGATGTCCAGCTAGAGCCAATTATATTGTATGGTTGTGAAAGTTTAGGAGTAAACAAATGGGAAATTATTGAAAGATGTCATGTTCGATTTTGTAAATATGTTTTTGGTGTGAGTTATAAATGTTCAAATGTTGCTGTGCTTGCTGAGTGTGGGCGAAATTATGTATATATTGACACTCTTCAAAGAGTTATCAAATACTGGTTTAAATTATTAGAATATCATGAAATGAGATATCCAAAGCAATGTTATATAATGATGTGTAAGCTAGAAGCCGTAAGGTCGTAACACGTGGGCTTCTAATGTTAAAATGATATTATTTATGTATGGTTTTGGTTATGTATGGGAAGCTCAGGGTGATTTTTTACCGAATTTTGTATTAAGAATAAATGATTGTTGTGTACAAAGCACATTTGCTGAAATAAACGAAAGTTCTCCTTTAGATTTATATTCTACCATTAAACACACTTTTTGTATAGAAACTTATCTCACAACAGTTAAATCGATTGAATCACGTCGAAGAATAACTCTGCTTGAATACATGTAGATGCTTTATCAATACGTAAAAATACAGGAAGAAAATAGGAATACTTAGATTTTGTAAACTTTGTAAAGATGATGTAAATTAAGACGAAATAAATATAATCATAAATGGGAACAAATTCTTGACGAAATTTATTCTGACTCTGAGTGGAAAATGATTAATGAAATGCCTTTTAGATGTACTGAATGTATCATTAATAGCATTAACCATGAAACTATCAAAAATGTCTGTAATTTCTTGCACCAAGTACATAAAATTAGAAAAACAATGAAATCATAAATATGTTATATCAAATTGCGCATCAAACAAATTGTACAAATTTACTGTATTATGGGCCTTTGGCCTTAAAATATTGAATAAATATGTCTGTCTGTCTGTCTGTCTGAATGTACTGAATGTACTGAATTGCGATGGTTTCAATATAGACTTATACATAGAATTTTACCTGTGAGTTCCTATCTCTTCAAACTTAACTATATTGATTCCCCACTATGCTTATTATGCAAAAAGGAAATATGTGACATTGAACATTTATTCTAGGACTGTGAATGTATCAACGCTCTTTGGAAAGATATCCAACAATGGATCAATATTAATGCTTATCTAAACATAGTGTTTACAAAGAAAGAAATTATACCTGGATATGTATCCAAAAACAACGATCCATTAAATGTTATTACTTTTTTGATCAAGCAAATTAGTCTGAAATGCTATAATAAAGAGTCAAATATAACTATTGGAAGAATTCAAAAAGAGTTGTCACACTACTATGATATAACAAAAGCCATAGCCTACTCTTCATGTCAGTACGATAAGTTTCTTAAATTTTGGTCAAGTTGTCACCACTTGTTTACATAATCAATCGTTTGCCTTTTGTCCATTGAAAGAAAAGATTTAAAAAGACGAAGCTAAAGACCAACTGTACCCTTTATCCACCATCCAATATGTATGAACTATGTGTATGAATATATGTATATGTATATGTGAACACAAAAATGAGGAATAAAAAATAAATTAAAAAAATACACTTTTTATTCAAATGTCCTTATTTCAATGAATGAAGAAAGAAATATATTCCAAATTCACCTGAAAATAATCAAAATATTACCTTCAAAATTGTTTACAACATCAAAACTTAGAAATTATTTCATAATACTCATGTATTCATGCAATGCAGATATGATACATGTCTTTCTAAACTGCTTGCCTATGTCAGATCAAATCAGGATGTCCATGACAAGTGTAGAATTGTTTATGTAAAAGAAGAGAAATGTCGATGTTATAATTCAAAAGAGTTTCGAGTAGAAAATTCATTCTTTCTTCATTTCCAATATCCAAGTATTTATGTATAAAAGATGTTTTATGTTTTGTTGATACATCCTTAAAGAAATATCCTTTTTCCAATCAGATTTAACATGCAGGAGAATAAGATGTGTTAAATAAGAGAAATGACGATGTTCTAATCTAAAATTGCATAATGAAGAAATATCCTTCACCCTTCATTGACAATTTTCAAATATTTATGAAATATGTTTTATGTTTTGTTGATACAGCCTTAAAGAAATATCTTTTTGTCCATCAGATTTAACATACAAGAGAATAAGATGTGTTAGAGAAATGACGATGTTTTAATCCAAAACGGTTTTAATATAGAAATGTCAGTCACCCTTTATTGCCAATTTTCAAATATTTATGAGATATGTTTTATGTTTTGTTGATACAGCCTTAAAGAAATATCTTTTTGTCCATCAGATTTAACATGCAAGAAATTAAGATGTGTTAGAGAAATGACGATGTTTTAATCCAAAACTGTTTTAATATAGAAATGTCAGTCACCCTTTATTGCCAATTTTCAAAGATGTTTTATGCTTTTTATATATATACCCTAAAGTTCCCATCAGATGTAGTAGATAGATAACATAAACTTTCAATTCGACACTATTTAAAGCTTATATTCATTATTTTTTATGTTTATATTTTGATTTGTTGTGTACTGCATGTCTTCTCATTTCTTTTAATATCCGTTTGTACTTTTAGCAGGAATTACTTGCAAATTGAACTAGGTGACAATGAGAAAATAACAGGAAATAATATTTTTTTCTGATATCAAATTTTATTCATTTCAACAACATCAACAAATTCAACAAACAACAAATAGCATCTCCTTCTTAAAATCCTCTGTGAAGCTCACAACTGTCAACACACAATGCACGGGTAACAGTGTCCATGTCGTATCCCCCATCGCTTCTATACACGTCGTTATCGCCTTCCTCATCATCATCACTATCAGAGGAATCATCTGAAAGTTCCAGGATCGACTGTTCATCTTCACTTGTTGAGATATCTTCCATTGACACATCCACTTGCTGCACAGTGTTGGCGACAATTTCCGAATCTTCTTGGGTGGCCGCACTTGCAGTGATGGCGTTGACGCAGGATTGAACTTGTTGCCACTTGAGTTGCCTGTATACCATGTACATCTCCTTCATTCCTTCTAGGACACAACGCCGTTGAATAAGTTGCTCGCCGTTGACGATGAGGGTTGCGGAGGAAGTTCTTCTCATCTTCTCTAGTAGTTGACTGACCTTGATATCTGAAAACAGAACATAGTCTCATTAATGTCACAGTGTATTTTGTAAATAATATCTTACATAAAGATGTTTGAATGAAAGGATGAGAGCCTGGTGCAATTAAGCTTTTACTACACTAGTACATGTTTTATACCCACCTAATGCTAAAATGTGCTTTACTGCAGTGTCATGGGCAACAAGCAGTCTTCTTAACTTGAATGCAGCCTGAACGGGATCCATATTTAGTACAGTAGTATTCCTTGAGTTGATGCAGTTGGTGTGTGGAGAGATTCTTATGAAGTGACGATCAGATCTTGCCTGGCACTTTATACATAATTTCCAGTAAGAAGCCAGTTAGGCCAATGTCAAGATCAAAGCAAGACATAAATTAATATCATTTGATCAAAGGGTTGGTCAAACTGATCAGACTTTGATCAGTAGCCGCCAATTAAAACTAATCCACTTGTAATTAGAATGTTATGAAGCGCTATAAAAGCTACATCATTGATGAATTCAGCTCGCCAATTACTTTACCAATCACACTTTGATTGTCAATCAAGAGAATGTAGATTATCTGCAGACAGAACTATGCATTCTTTCTCTTACATTCAGAATATCAAAACATGTTTCCGTTGGTCAATAGCATAGAACACCTCAGAAACACACATTAAATTGCTTTTCATAGACTAAACAACCTTGTTGAATGTTGAATTTTGTTGAAGGAAGGAACCCATACGAATGCTTGGTCGTGGCAGTTCACAGCGAGCTTTCAATTTTGTTATCTTTATTTAGCGAAGGAAAGTATTCATGCAATGCAGATATGATAAATGTCTTTCTAAACTGCTTGCCTATGTCAGATCAAATCAGGATGTCCATGACAAGTGTAGAATTGTTTATGTAAAAGGAGAGAAATGGCGATGTTATAATTCAAAAGTGTTTCGAGTAGAAAATTCATTCCTTCCTCATTTCCAATTTCAAAGTATTTATGTATAAAAGGTGTTTTATGTTTTGTTGATACATCCTTAAAGAAATATCCTTTTTCCAATCAGATTTAACATGCAGGAGAATAAGATGTGTTAAATAAGAGAAATGACGATGTTCTAATCTAAAATTGCATAATGAAGAAATATCCTTCACCCTTCATTGACAATTTTCAAATATTTATGAAATATGTTTTATGTTTTGTTGATACAGCCTTAAAGAAATATCTTTTTGTCCATCAGATTTAACATACAAGAGAATAAGATGTGTTAGAGAAATGACGATGTTTTAATCCAAAACGGTTTTAATATAGAAATGTCAGTCACCCTTTATTGCCAATTTTCAAATATTTATGAGATATGTTTTATGTTTTGTTGATACAGCCTTAAAGAAATATCTTTTTGTCCATCAGATTTAACATACAAGAGAATAAGATGTGTTAGAGAAATGACGATGTTTTAATCCAAAACGGTTTTAATATAGAAATGTCAGTCACCCTTTATTGCCAATTTTCAAATATTTATGAGATATGTTTTATGTTTTGTTGATACAGCCTTAAAGAAATATCTTTTTGTCCATCAGATTTAACATGCAAGAAATTAAGATGTGTTAGAGAAATGACGATGTTTTAATCCAAAACTGTTTTAATATAGAAATGTCAGTCACCCTTTATTGCCAATTTTCAAACAATTATCAAAGATGATTTACGCTTTTTTATATATACCCTAAAGTTCCCATCGGATGTAGTAGATAGATAACATAAACTTTCAATTCCACACTATTTAAAGCTTATATTCATTATTTTTATGTTGATATTTTGATTTGTTGTGTACTGCATGTGTTCTCATTTCTTTTAATATTCGTTTGTACTTTTAGCAGGAATTACTTGCAAATTGAACTAGGTGACAATGAGAAAATAACATGAATTGATATTTTTTCTGATATCAAATTTTATTCATTTCAACAACATCAACAAATTCAACAACCAACAAATAGCATCTCCTTCTTAAAATCCTCTGTGAAGCTGACAACTGTCAACACACAATGCACGGGTAACAGTGTCCATGTCGTATCCACCATCGCTTCTATACACGTCGTTATCGCCTTCCTCATCATCATCACTATCAGAGGAATCATCTGAAAGTTCCAGGATCGACTGTTCATCTTCACTTGTTGAGATATCTTCCATTGACACATCCAATTGCTGCACAGTGTTGGCGACAATTTCCGAATCTTCTTGGGTGGCCGCACTTGCAGTGATGGCATTGACGCAGGATTGAACTTGTTGCCGCTTGTGTTGCCTGTATACCATGTACATCTCCTTCATTCCTTCTAGGACACAACGCCGTTGAATAAGTTGCTCGCCATTGACGATGAGGGTTGCGGAGGAAGTTCTTCTCATCTTCTCTAGTAGTTGACTGACCTTGATATCTGAAAACAGAACATATTCTCATTAATGTCACAGTGTATTTTGTAAATAATATCTTACATAAAGATGATTGAATGAAAGGATGAGAGCCTGATGCAATTAAGCTTTTACTACACCAGTACATGTTTTATACCCACCTAATGCTAAAATGTGCTTTACTGCAGTGTCATGGGCAACAAGCAGTCTTCTTAACTTGAATGCAGCCTGAACGGGATCCATATTTAGTACAGTAGTATTCCTTGAGTTGATGCAGTTGGTGTGTGGAGAGATTCTTATGAAGTGACGATCAGAACTTGCCTGGCACTTTATACATAGTTTGGAGTAAGAAGCCAGTAAGGCCAATGTCAAGATCAAAGCAAGACATAAATTAATATCATTTGATCAAAGGGTTGGTCAAACTGATCAGACTTTGATCAGTAGCCGCCAATTAAAACTAATCCAATTGTAAGTAGAATGTTGTGAAGCGCTATAAAAGCTACATCATTGATGAATTCAGCTCGCCAATTACTTTACCAATCACACTTTGATTGTCAATCAAGAGAATGTAGATTATCTGCAGACAGAACTATGCATTCTTTCTCTTACATTCAGAATATCAAAACATGTTTCCGTTGGTCAATAGCATAGAACACCTCAGAAACACACATTAAATTGCTTTTCATAGACTAAACAACCTTGTTGAATGTTGAATTTTGGTGAAGGAAGGAACCCATACGAATGCTTGGTCGTGGCAGTTCACAGCGAGCTTTCAATTTTGTTATCTTTATATAGGGAAGGAAAGTATTCATGCAATGCAGATATGATAAATGTCTTAGTAAACTGCCTGCCTATGTCAGATCAAATCAGGATGTCCATGACAAGTGTAGAATTGTTTATGTAAAAGGTGAGAAATGGCGATGTTATAATTCAAAAGTGTTTCGAGTAGAAAATTCATTCCTTCCTCATTTCCAATTTCAAAGTATTTATGTATAAAAGATGTTTTATGTTTTGTTGATACTTCCTTAAAGAAATATCCTTTTTTTCCAATCAGATTTAACATGCAGGAGAATAAGATGTGTTAAATAAGAGAAAAGACGATGTTATAATCTAAAATTGCATAATGAAGATATGTCCTTCACCCTTCATTGACAATTTTCAAATATTTATGAAATATGTTTTATGTTTTGTTGATACAGCCTTAAAGAAATATCTTTCTGTCCATCAGATTTAACATGCAAGAGATTAAGATGTGTTAGAGAAATGACGATGTTTTAATCCAAAACGGTTTTAATATAGAAATGTCAGTCACCCTTTATTGCCAATTTTCAAAGATGTTTTATGCTTTTTTTATATATACCCTAAAGTTCCCATCAGATGTAGTAGATAGATAACATAAACTTTCAATTCGACACTATTTAAAGCTTATATTCATTATTTTTTATGTTTATATTTTGATTTGTTGTGTACTGCATGTCTTCTCATTTCTTTTAATATCCGTTTGTACTTTTAGCAGGAATTACTTGCAAATTGAACTAGGTGACAATGAGAAAATAACAGGAAATAATATTTTTTTCTGATATCAAATTTTATTCATTTCAACAACATCAACAAATTCAACAAACAACAAATAGCATCTCCTTCTTAAAATCCTCTGTGAAGCTCACAACTGTCAACACACAATGCACGGGTAACAGTGTCCATGTCGTATCCCCCATCGCTTCTATACACGTCGTTATCGCCTTCCTCATCATCATCACTATCAGAGGAATCATCTGAAAGTTCCAGGATCGACTGTTCATCTTCACTTGTTGAGATATCTTCCATTGACACATCCACTTGCTGCACAGTGTTGGCGACAATTTCCGAATCTTCTTGGGTGGCCGCACTTGCAGTGATGGCGTTGACGCAGGATTGAACTTGTTGCCACTTGAGTTGCCTGTATACCATGTACATCTCCTTCATTCCTTCTAGGACACAACGCCGTTGAATAAGTTGCTCGCCGTTGACGATGAGGGTTGCGGAGGAAGTTCTTCTCATCTTCTCTAGTAGTTGACTGACCTTGATATCTGAAAACAGAACATAGTCTCATTAATGTCACAGTGTATTTTGTAAATAATATCTTACATAAAGATGTTTGAATGAAAGGATGAGAGCCTGGTGCAATTAAGCTTTTACTACACTAGTACATGTTTTATACCCACCTAATGCTAAAATGTGCTTTACTGCAGTGTCATGGGCAACAAGCAGTCTTCTTAACTTGAATGCAGCCTGAACGGGATCCATATTTAGTACAGTAGTATTCCTTGAGTTGATGCAGTTGGTGTGTGGAGAGATTCTTATGAAGTGACGATCAGATCCTGCCTGGCACTTTATACATAGTTTGGAGTAAGAAGCCAGTAAGGCCAATGTCAAGATCAAAGCAAGACATAAATTAATATCATTTGATCAAAGGGTTGGTCAAACTGATCAGACTTTGATCAGTAGCCGCCAATTAAAACTAATCCACTTGTAATTAGAATGTTATGAAGCGCTATAAAAGCTACATCATTGATGAATTCAGCTCGCCAATTACTTTACCAATCACACTTTGATTGTCAATCAAGAGAATGTAGATTATCTGCAGACAGAACTATGCATTCTTTCTCTTACATTCAGAATATCAAAACATGTTTCCGTTGGTCAATAGCATAGAACACCTCAGAAACACACATTAAATTGCTTTTCATAGACTAAACAACCTTGTTGAATGTTGAATTTTGTTGAAGGAAGGAACCCATACGAATGCTTGGTCGTGGCAGTTCACAGCGAGCTTTAAATTTTGTTATCTTTATTTAGCGAAGGAAAGTATTCATGCAATGCAGATATGATAAATGTCTTTCTAAACTGCTTGCCTATGTCAGATCAAATCAGGATGTCCATGACAAGTGTAGAATTGTTTATGTAAAAGGAGAGAAATGGCGATGTTATAATTCAAAAGTGTTTCGAGTAGAAAATTCATTCCTTCCTCATTTCCAATTTCAAAGTATTTATGTATAAAAGGTGTTTTATGTTTTGTTGATACATCCTTAAAGAAATATCCTTTTTCCAATCAGATTTAACATGCAGGAGAATAAGATGTGTTAAATAAGAGAAATGACGATGTTCTAATCTAAAATTGCATAATGAAGAAATATCCTTCACCCTTCATTGACAATTTTCAAATATTTATGAAATATGTTTTATGTTTTGTTGATACAGCCTTAAAGAAATATCTTTTTGTCCATCAGATTTAACATACAAGAGAATAAGATGTGTTAGAGAAATGACGATGTTTTAATCCAAAACGGTTTTAATATAGAAATGTCAGTCACCCTTTATTGCCAATTTTCAAATATTTATGAGATATGTTTTATGTTTTGTTGATACAGCCTTAAAGAAATATCTTTTTGTCCATCAGATTTAACATGCAAGAAATTAAGATGTGTTAGAGAAATGACGATGTTTTAATCCAAAACTGTTTTAATATAGAAATGTCAGTCACCCTTTATTGCCAATTTTCAAACAATTATCAAAGATGATTTACGCTTTTTTATATATACCCTAAAGTTCCCATCGGATGTAGTAGATAGATAACATAAACTTTCAATTCCACACTATTTAAAGCTTATATTCATTATTTTTTATGTTGATATTTTGATTTGTTGTGTACTGCATGTGTTCTCATTTCTTTTAATATTCGTTTGTACTTTACAGGAATTACTTGCAAATTGAACTAGGTGACAATGAGAAAATAACATGAATTGATATTTTTTCTGATATCAAATTTTATTCATTTCAACAACATCAACAAATTCAACAACCAACAAATAGCATCTCCTTCTTAAAATCCTCTGTGAAGCTCACAACTGTCAACACACAACGCACGAGTAACAGTGTCCATGTCGTATCCACCATCGCTTCTATACACGTCGTTATCGCCTTCCTCATCATCATCACTATCAGAGGAATCATCTGAAAGTTCCAGGATCGACTGTTCATCTTCACTTGTTGAGATATCTTCCATTGACACATCCAATTGCTGCACAGTGTTGGCGACAATTTCCGAATCTTCTTGGGTGGCCGCACTTGCAGTGATGGCATTGACGCAGGATTGAACTTGTTGCCGCTTGTGTTGCCTGTATACCATGTACATCTCCTTCATTCCTTCTAGGACACAACGCCGTTGAATAAGTTGCTCGCCATTGACGATGAGGGTTGCGGAGGAAGTTCTTCTCATCTTCTCTAGTAGTTGACTGACCTTGATATCTGAAAACAGAACATATTCTCATTAATGTCACAGTGTATTTTGTAAATAATATCTTACATAAAGATGATTGAATGAAAGGATGAGAGCCTGATGCAATTAAGCTTTTACTACACCAGTACATGTTTTATACCCAGCTAATGCTAAAATGTGCTTTACTGCAGTGTCATGGGCAACAAGCAGTCTTCTTAACTTGAATGCAGCCTGAACGGGATCCATATTTAGTACAGTAGTATTCCTTGAGTTGATGCAGTTGGTGTGTGGAGAGATTCTTATGAAGTGACGATCAGATCTTGCCTGGCACTTTATACATAGTTTGGAGTAAGAAGCCAGTAAGGCCAATGTCAAGATCAAAGCAAGACATAAATTAATATCATTTGATCAAAGGGTTGGTCAAACTGATCAGACTTTGATCAGTAGCCGCCAATTAAAACTAATCCAATTGTAAGTAGAATGTTGTGAAGCGCTATAAAAGCTACATCATTGATGAATTCAGCTCGCCAATTACTTTACCAATCACACTTTGATTGTCAATCAAGAGAATGTAGATTATCTGCAGACAGAACTATGCATTCTTTCTCTTACATTCAGAATATCAAAACATGTTTCCGTTGGTCAATAGCATAGAACACCTCAGAAACACACATTAAATTGCTTTTCATAGACTAAACAACCTTGTTGAATGTTGAATTTTGGTGAAGGAAGGAACCCATACGAATGCTTGGTCGTGGCAGTTCACAGCGAGCTTTCAATTTTGTTATCTTTATATAGGGAAGGAAAGTATTCATGCAATGCAGATATGATAAATGTCTTAGTAAACTGCCTGCCTATGTCAGATCAAATCAGGATGTCCATGACAAGTGTAGAATTGTTTATGTAAAAGGTGAGAAATGGCGATGTTATAATTCAAAAGTGTTTCGAGTAGAAAATTCATTCCTTCCTCATTTCCAATTTCAAAGTATTTATGTATAAAAGATGTTTTATGTTTTGTTGATACTTCCTTAAAGAAATATCCTTTTTTTCCAATCAGATTTAACATGCAGGAGATTAAGATGTGTTAAATAAGAGAAAAGACGATGTTATAATCTAAAATTGCATAATGAAGATATGTCCTTCACCCTTCATTGACAATTTTCAAATATTTATGAAATATGTTTTATGTTTTGTTGATACAGCCTTAAAGAAATATCTTTCTGTCCATCAGATTTAACATGCAAGAGATTAAGATGTGTTAGAGAAATGACGATGTTTTAATCCAAAACGGTTTTAATATAGAAATGTCAGTCACCCTTTATTGCCAATTTTCAAAGATGTTTTATGCTTTTTTTATATATACCCTAAAGTTCCCATCAGATGTAGTAGATAGATAACATAAACTTTCAATTCGACACTATTTAAAGCTTATATTCATTATTTTTTATGTTTATATTTTGATTTGTTGTGTACTGCATGTCTTCTCATTTCTTTTAATATCCGTTTGTACTTTTAGCAGGAATTACTTGCAAATTGAACTAGGTGACAATGAGAAAATAACAGGAAATAATATTTTTTTCTGATATCAAATTTTATTCATTTCAACAACATCAACAAATTCAACAAACAACAAATAGCATCTCCTTCTTAAAATCCTCTGTGAAGCTCACAACTGTCAACACACAATGCACGGGTAACAGTGTCCATGTCGTATCCCCCATCGCTTCTATACACGTCGTTATCGCCTTCCTCATCATCATCACTATCAGAGGAATCATCTGAAAGTTCCAGGATCGACTGTTCATCTTCACTTGTTGAGATATCTTCCATTGACACATCCACTTGCTGCACAGTGTTGGCGACAATTTCCGAATCTTCTTGGGTGGCCGCACTTGCAGTGATGGCGTTGACGCAGGATTGAACTTGTTGCCACTTGAGTTGCCTGTATACCATGTACATCTCCTTCATTCCTTCTAGGACACAACGCCGTTGAATAAGTTGCTCGCCGTTGACGATGAGGGTTGCGGAGGAAGTTCTTCTCATCTTCTCTAGTAGTTGACTGACCTTGATATCTGAAAACAGAACATATTCTCATTAATGTCACAGTGTATTTTGTAAATAATATCTTACATAAAGATGTTTGAATGAAAGGATGAGAGCCTGGTGCAATTAAGCTTTTACTACACTAGTACATGTTTTATACCCACCTAATGCTAAAATGTGCTTTACTGCAGTGTCATGGGCAACAAGCAGTCTTCTTAACTTGAATGCAGCCTGAACGGGATCCATATTTAGTACAGTAGTATTCCTTGAGTTGATGCAGTTGGTGTGTGGAGAGATTCTTATGAAGTGACGATCAGATCTTGCCTGGCACTTTATACATAGTTTGGAGTAAGAAGCCAGTAAGGCCAATGTCAAGATCAAAGCAAGACATAAATTAATATCATTTGATCAAAGGGTTGGTCAAACTGATCAGACTTTGATCAGTAGCCGCCAATTAAAACTAATCCACTTGTAATTAGAATGTTATGAAGCGCTATAAAAGCTACATCATTGATGAATTCAGCTCGCCAATTACTTTACCAATCACACTTTGATTGTCAATCAAGAGAATGTAGATTATCTGCAGACAGAACTATGCATTCTTTCTCTTACATTCAGAATATCAAAACATGTTTCCGTTGGTCAATAGCATAGAACACCTCAGAAACACACATTAAATTGCTTTTCATAGACTAAACAACCTTGTTGAATGTTGAATTTTGTTGAAGGAAGGAACCCATACGAATGCTTGGTCGTGGCAGTTCACAGCGAGCTTTCAATTTTGTTATCTTTATTTAGCGAAGGAAAGTATTCATGCAATGCAGATATGATAAATGTCTTTCTAAACTGCTTGCCTATGTCAGATCAAATCAGGATGTCCATGACAAGTGTAGAATTGTTTATGTAAAAGGAGAGAAATGGCGATGTTATAATTCAAAAGTGTTTCGAGTAGAAAATTCATTCCTTCCTCATTTCCAATTTCAAAGTATTTATGTATAAAAGGTGTTTTATGTTTTGTTGATACATCCTTAAAGAAATATCCTTTTTCCAATCAGATTTAACATGCAGGAGAATAAGATGTGTTAAATAAGAGAAATGACGATGTTCTAATCTAAAATTGCATAATGAAGAAACATCCTTCACCCTTCATTGACAATTTTCAAATATTTATGAAATATGTTTTATGTTTTGTTGATACAGCCTTAAAGAAATATCTTTTTGTCCATCAGATTTAACATACAAGAGAATAAGATGTGTTAGAGAAATGACGATGTTTTAATCCAAAACGGTTTTAATATAGAAATGTCAGTCACCCTTTATTGCCAATTTTCAAATATTTATGAGATATGTTTTATGTTTTGTTGATACAGCCTTAAAGAAATATCTTTTTGTCCATCAGATTTAACATGCAAGAAATTAAGATGTGTTAGAGAAATGACGATGTTTTAATCCAAAACTGTTTTAATATAGAAATGTCAGTCACCCTTTATTGCCAATTTTCAAACAATTATCAAAGATGATTTACGCTTTTTTATATATACCCTAAAGTTCCCATCGGATGTAGTAGATAGATAACATAAACTTTCAATTCCACACTATTTAAAGCTTATATTCATTATTTTTTATGTTGATATTTTGATTTGTTGTGTACTGCATGTGTTCTCATTTCTTTTAATATTCGTTTGTACTTTTAGCAGGAATTACTTGCAAATTGAACTAGGTGACAATGAGAAAATAACATGAATTGATATTTTTTCTGATATCAAATTTTATTCATTTCAACAACATCAACAAATTCAACAAACAACAAATAGCATCTCCTTCTTAAAATCCTCTGTGAAGCTCACAACTGTCAACACACAACGCACGAGTAACAGTGTCCATGTCGTATCCACCATCGCTTCTATACACGTCGTTATCGCCTTCCTCATCATCATCACTATCAGAGGAATCATCTGAAAGTTCCAGGATCGACTGTTCATCTTCACTTGTTGAGATATCTTCCATTGACACATCCAATTGCTGCACAGTGTTGGCGACAATTTCCGAATCTTCTTGGGTGGCCGCACTTGCAGTGATGGCATTGACGCAGGATTGAACTTGTTGCCGCTTGTGTTGCCTGTATACCATGTACATCTCCTTCATTCCTTCTAGGACACAACGCCGTTGAATAAGTTGCTCGCCATTGACGATGAGGGTTGCGGAGGAAGTTCTTCTCATCTTCTCTAGTAGTTGACTGACCTTGATATCTGAAAACAGAACATATTCTCATTAATGTCACAGTGTATTTTGTAAATAATATCTTACATAAAGATGATTGAATGAAAGGATGAGAGCCTGATGCAATTAAGCTTTTACTACACCAGTACATGTTTTATACCCACCTAATGCTAAAATGTGCTTTACTGCAGTGTCATGGGCAACAAGCAGTCTTCTTAACTTGAATGCAGCCTGAACGGGATCCATATTTAGTACAGTAGTATTCCTTGAGTTTATGCAGTTGGTGTGTGGAGAGATTCTTATGAAGTGACGATCAGATCTTGCCTGGCACTTTATACATAGTTTGGAGTAAGAAGCCAGTAAGGCCAATGTCAAGATCAAAGCAAGACATAAATTAATATCATTTGATCAAAGGGTTGGTCAAACTGATCAGACTTTGATCAGTAGCCGCCAATTAAAACTAATCCAATTGTAAGTAGAATGTTGTGAAGCGCTATAAAAGCTACATCATTGATGAATTCAGCTCGCCAATTACTTTACCAATCACACTTTGATTGTCAATCAAGAGAATGTAGATTATCTGCAGACAGAACTATGCATTCTTTCTCTTACATTCAGAATATCAAAACATGTTTCCGTTGGTCAATAGCATAGAACACCTCAGAAACACACATTAAATTGCTTTTCATAGACTAAACAACCTTGTTGAATGTTGAATTTTGGTGAAGGAAGGAACCCATACGAATGCTTGGTCGTGGCAGTTCACAGCGAGCTTTCAATTTTGTTATCTTTATATAGGGAAGGAAAGTATTCATGCAATGCAGATATGATAAATGTCTTAGTAAACTGCCTGCCTATGTCAGATCAAATCAGGATGTCCATGACAAGTGTAGAATTGTTTATGTAAAAGGTGAGAAATGGCGATGTTATAATTCAAAAGTGTTTCGAGTAGAAAATTCATTCCTTCCTCATTTCCAATTTCAAAGTATTTATGTATAAAAGATGTTTTATGTTTTGTTGATACTTCCTTAAAGAAATATCCTTTTTTTCCAATCAGATTTAACATGCAGGAGAATAAGATGTGTTAAATAAGAGAAAAGACGATGTTATAATCTAAAATTGCATAATGAAGATATGTCCTTCACCCTTCATTGACAATTTTCAAATATTTATGAAATATGTTTTATGTTTTGTTGATACAGCCTTAAAGAAATATCTTTCTGTCCATCAGATTTAACATGCAAGAGATTAAGATGTGTTAGAGAAATGACGATGTTTTAATCCAAAACGGTTTTAATATAGAAATGTCAGTCACCCTTTATTGCCAATTTTCAAACAATTATCAAAGATGATTTACGCTTTTTTATATATACCCTAAAGTTCCCATCAGATGTAGTAGATAGATAACATAAACTTTCAATTCGACACTATTTAAAGCTTATATTCATTATTTTTTATGTTTATATTTTGATTTGTTGTGTACTGCATGTCTTCTCATTTCTTTTAATATTCGTTTGTACTTTTAGCAGGAATTACTTGCAAATTGAACTAGGTGACAATGAGAAAATAACATGAAATAATATTTTTTTCTGATATCAAATTTTATTCATTTCAACAACATCAACAAATTCAACAAACAACAAATAGCATCTCCTTCTTAAAATCCTCTGTGAAGCTCACAACTGTCAACACACAATGCACGGGTAACAGTGTCCATGTCGTATCCCCCATCGCTTCTATACACGTCGTTATCGCCTTCCTCATCATCATCACTATCAGAGGAATCATCTGAAAGTTCCAGGATCGACTGTTCATCTTCACTTGTTGAGATATCTTCCATTGACACATCCACTTGCTGCACAGTGTTGGCGACAATTTCCGAATCTTCTTGGGTGGCCGCACTTGCAGTGATGGCGTTGACGCAGGATTGAACTTGTTGCCACTTGAGTTGCCTGTATACCATGTACATCTCCTTCATTCCTTCTAGGACACAACGCCGTTGAATAAGTTGCTCGCCGTTGACGATGAGGGTTGCGGAGGAAGTTCTTCTCATCTTCTCTAGTAGTTGACTGACCTTGATATCTGAAAACAGAACATAGTCTCATTAATGTCACAGTGTATTTTGTAAATAATATCTTACATAAAGATGTTTGAATGAAAGGATGAGAGCCTGGTGCAATTAAGCTTTTACTACACGAGTACATGTTTTATACCCACCTAATGCTAAAATGTGCTTTACTGCAGTGTCATGGGCAACAAGCAGTCTTCTTAACTTGAATGCAGCCTGAACGGGATCCATATTTAGTACAGTAGTATTCCTTGAGTTGATGCAGTTGGTGTGTGGAGAGATTCTTATGAAGTGACGATCAGATCTTGCCTGGCACTTTATACATAGTTTGGAGTAAGAAGCCAGTAAGGCCAATGTCAAGATCAAAGCAAGACATAAATTAATATCATTTGATCAAAGGGTTGGTCAAACTGATCAGACTTTGATCAGTAGCCGCCAATTAAAACTAATCCACTTGTAATTAGAATGTTATGAAGCGCTATAAAAGCTACATCATTGATGAATTCAGCTCGCCAATTACTTTACCAATCACACTTTGATTGTCAATCAAGAGAATGTAGATTATCTGCAGACAGAACTATGCATTCTTTCTCTTACATTCAGAATATCAAAACATGTTTCCGTTGGTCAATAGCATAGAACACCTCAGAAACACACATTAAATTGCTTTTCATAGACTAAACAACCTTGTTGAATGTTGAATTTTGTTGAAGGAAGGAACCCATACGAATGCTTGGTCGTGGCAGTTCACAGCGAGCTTTCAATTTTGTTATCTTTATTTAGCGAAGGAAAGTATTCATGCAATGCAGATATGATAAATGTCTTTCTAAACTGCTTGCCTATGTCAGATCAAATCAGGATGTCCATGACAAGTGTAGAATTGTTTATGTAAAAGGTGAGAAATGGCGATGTTATAATTCAAAAGTGTTTCGAGTAGAAAATTCATTCCTTCCTCATTTCCAATTTCAAAGTATTTATGTATAAAAGATGTTTTATGTTTTGTTGATACTTCCTTAAAGAAATATCCTTTTTTTCCAATCAGATTTAACATGCAGGAGAATAAGATGTGTTAAATAAGAGAAAAGACGATGTTATAATCTAAAATTGCATAATGAAGATATGTCCTTCACCCTTCATTGACAATTTTCAAATATTTATGAAATATGTTTTATGTTTTGTTGATACAGCCTTAAAGAAATATCTTTCTGTCCATCAGATTTAACATGCAAGAGATTAAGATGTGTTAGAGAAATGACGATGTTTTAATCCAAAACGGTTTTAATATAGAAATGTCAGTCACCCTTTATTGCCAATTTTCAAAGATGTTTTATGCTTTTTTTATATATACCCTAAAGTTCCCATCAGATGTAGTAGATAGATAACATAAACTTTCAATTCGACACTATTTAAAGCTTATATTCATTATTTTTTATGTTTATATTTTGATTTGTTGTGTACTGCATGTCTTCTCATTTCTTTTAATATCCGTTTGTACTTTTAGCAGGAATTACTTGCAAATTGAACTAGGTGACAATGAGAAAATAACAGGAAATAATATTTTTTTCTGATATCAAATTTTATTCATTTCAACAACATCAACAAATTCAACAAACAACAAATAGCATCTCCTTCTTAAAATCCTCTGTGAAGCTCACAACTGTCAACACACAATGCACGGGTAACAGTGTCCATGTCGTATCCCCCATCGCTTCTATACACGTCGTTATCGCCTTCCTCATCATCATCACTATCAGAGGAATCATCTGAAAGTTCCAGGATCGACTGTTCATCTTCACTTGTTGAGATATCTTCCATTGACACATCCACTTGCTGCACAGTGTTGGCGACAATTTCCGAATCTTCTTGGGTGGCCGCACTTGCAGTGATGGCGTTGACGCAGGATTGAACTTGTTGCCACTTGAGTTGCCTGTATACCATGTACATCTCCTTCATTCCTTCTAGGACACAACGCCGTTGAATAAGTTGCTCGCCGTTGACGATGAGGGTTGCGGAGGAAGTTCTTCTCATCTTCTCTAGTAGTTGACTGACCTTGATATCTGAAAACAGAACATAGTCTCATTAATGTCACAGTGTATTTTGTAAATAATATCTTACATAAAGATGTTTGAATGAAAGGATGAGAGCCTGGTGCAATTAAGCTTTTACTACACGAGTACATGTTTTATACCCACCTAATGCTAAAATGTGCTTTACTGCAGTGTCATGGGCAACAAGCAGTCTTCTTAACTTGAATGCAGCCTGAACGGGATCCATATTTAGTACAGTAGTATTCCTTGAGTTGATGCAGTTGGTGTGTGGAGAGATTCTTATGAAGTGACGATCAGATCTTGCCTGGCACTTTATACATAGTTTGGAGTAAGAAGCCAGTAAGGCCAATGTCAAGATCAAAGCAAGACATAAATTAATATCATTTGATCAAAGGGTTGGTCAAACTGATCAGACTTTGATCAGTAGCCGCCAATTAAAACTAATCCACTTGTAATTAGAATGTTGTGAAGCGCTATAAAAGCTACATCATTGATGAATTCAGCTCGCCAATTACTTTACCAATCACACTTTGATTGTCAATCAAGAGAATGTAGATTATCTGCAGACAGAACTATGCATTCTTTCTCTTACATTCAGAATATCAAAACATGTTTCCGTTGGTCAATAGCATAGAACACCTCAGAAACACACATTAAATTGCTTTTCATAGACTAAACAACCTTGTTGAATGTTGAATTTTGTTGAAGGAAGGAACCCATACGAATGCTTGGTCGTGGCAGTTCACAGCGAGCTTTCAATTTTGTTATCTTTATTTAGCGAAGGAAAGTATTCATGCAATGCAGATATGATAAATGTCTTTCTAAACTGCTTGCCTATGTCAGATCAAATCAGGATGTCCATGACAAGTGTAGAATTGTTTATGTAAAAGGAGAGAAATGGCGATGTTATAATTCAAAAGTGTTTCGAGTAGAAAATTCATTCCTTCCTCATTTCCAATTTCAAAGTATTTATGTATAAAAGGTGTTTTATGTTTTGTTGATACATCCTTAAAGAAATATCCTTTTTCCAATCAGATTTAACATGCAGGAGAATAAGATGTGTTAAATAAGAGAAATGACGATGTTCTAATCTAAAATTGCATAATGAAGAAATATCCTTCACCCTTCATTGACAATTTTCAAATATTTATGAAATATGTTTTATGTTTTGTTGATACAGCCTTAAAGAAATATCTTTTTGTCCATCAGATTTAACATACAAGAGAATAAGATGTGTTAGAGAAATGACGATGTTTTAATCCAAAACGGTTTTAATATAGAAATGTCAGTCACCCTTTATTGCCAATTTTCAAATATTTATGAGATATGTTTTATGTTTTGTTGATACAGCCTTAAAGAAATATCTTTTTTTTCCAATCAGATTTAACATGCAGGAGAATAAGATGTGTTAAATAAGAGAAAAGACGATGTTATAATCTAAAATTGCATAATGAAGATATGTCCTTCACCCTTCATTGACAATTTTCAAATATTTATGAAATATGTTTTATGTTTTGTTGATACAGCCTTAAAGAAATATCTTTCTGTCCATCAGATTTAACATGCAAGAAATTAAGATGTGTTAGAGAAATGACGATGTTTTAATCCAAAACGGTTTTAATATAGAAATGTCAGTCACCCTTTATTGCCAATTTTCAAACAATTATCAAAGATGATTTACGCTTTTTTATATATACCCTAAAGTTCCCATCGGATGTAGTAGATAGATAACATAAACTTTCAATTCCACACTATTTAAAGCTTATATTCATTATTTTTTATGTTGATATTTTGATTTGTTGTGTACTGCATGTGTTCTCATTTCTTTTAATATTCGTTTGTACTTTTAGCAGGAATTACTTGCAAATTGAACTAGGTGACAATGAGAAAATAACATGAATTGATATTTTTTCTGATATCAAATTTTATTCATTTCAACAACATCAACAAATTCAACAACCAACAAATAGCATCTCCTTCTTAAAATCCTCTGTGAAGCTCACAACTGTCAACACACAACGCACGAGTAACAGTGTCCATGTCGTATCCACCATCGCTTCTATACACGTCGTTATCGCCTTCCTCATCATCATCACTATCAGAGGAATCATCTGAAAGTTCCAGGATCGACTGTTCATCTTCACTTGTTGAGATATCTTCCATTGACACATCCAATTGCTGCACAGTGTTGGCGACAATTTCCGAATCTTCTTGGGTGGCCGCACTTGCAGTGATGGCATTGACGCAGGATTGAACTTGTTGCCGCTTGTGTTGCCTGTATACCATGTACATCTCCTTCATTCCTTCTAGGACACAACGCCGTTGAATAAGTTGCTCGCCATTGACGATGAGGGTTGCGGAGGAAGTTCTTCTCATCTTCTCTAGTAGTTGACTGACCTTGATATCTGAAAACAGAACATATTCTCATTAATGTCACAGTGTATTTTGTAAATAATATCTTACATAAAGATGATTGAATGAAAGGATGAGAGCCTGATGCAATTAAGCTTTTACTACACCAGTACATGTTTTATACCCACCTAATGCTAAAATGTGCTTTACTGCAGTGTCATGGGCAACAAGCAGTCTTCTTAACTTGAATGCAGCCTGAACGGGATCCATATTTAGTACAGTAGTATTCCTTGAGTTGATGCAGTTGGTGTGTGGAGAGATTCTTATGAAGTGACGATCAGATCTTGCCTGGCACTTTATACATAATTTCCAGTAAGAAGCCAGTTAGGCCAATGTCAAGATCAAAGCAAGACATAAATTAATATCATTTGATCAAAGGGTTGGTCAAACTGATCAGACTTTGATCAGTAGCCGCCAATTAAAACTAATCCAATTGTAAGTAGAATGTTGTGAAGCGCTATAAAAGCTACATCATTGATGAATTCAGCTCGCCAATTACTTTACCAATCACACTTTGATTGTCAATCAAGAGAATGTAGATTATCTGCAGACAGAACTATGCATTCTTTCTCTTACATTCAGAATATCAAAACATGTTTCCGTTGGTCAATAGCATAGAACACCTCTGAAACACAAATTAAATTTCTTTTCATAGACTAAACAACCTTGTTGAATGTTGAATTTTGGTGAAGGAAGGAACCCATACGAATACTTGGTCGTGGCAGTTCACAGCCAGCTTTCAATGTTGTTATCTTTATTTAGCGAAGGAAATCATTCATGCAATGCAGATATGATAAATGACTTCCTAAACTGCTTGCCTATGTCAGATCACGTCAGGATGTTAATGATAAGTGTAGAATTGTTTATGTTAAAGGAGAGAAATGGCGATGTTATAATTCAAAAGTGTTTCGAGTAGAAAATTCATTCCTTCTTCATTTCCAATTTCCAAGTATTTATGTATAAAAGATGTTTTATGTTTTGTTGATACTTCCTTAAAGAAATATCCTTTTTTCCAATCAGATTTAACATGCAGGAGAATAAGATGTGTTAAATAAGAGAAATGACGATGTTATAATCTAAAATTGCATAATGTAGAAATGTCGTTTACCCTTCATTGACATTTTTTAAATATTTATGAAATATGTTTTATGTATTGTTGATACAGCCGTAAAGAAATATCTTTTTGTCCATCAGATTTAACATGCAAGAGAATAAGATGTGTTAGAGAAATGACGATGTTTTAATCCAAACCTGTTTTAATATAGAAATGTCAGTCACCCTTTATTGCCAATTTTCAAACAATTATCAAAGATGTTTTATGCTTTTTTATATATACCCTAATGTTCCCATCAGATGAAGTAGATAGATAACATAAACTTTCAATTCCACACTATTTAAAGCTTATATTCATTATTTTTTATGTTAATATTTTGATTTGTTGTGTACTGCATGTGTTCTCATTTCTGTTAATATTCGTTTGTACTTTTAGCAGGAATTACTTGCAAATTGAACTAGGTGACAATGAGAAAATAACATGAAATAATATTTTTTTCTGATATCAAATTTTATTCATTTCAACAACATCAACAAATTCAACAAACAACAAATAGCATCTCCTTCTTAAAATCCTCTGTGAAGCTGACAACTGTCAACACACAATGCACGGGTAACAGTGTCCATGTCGTATCCACCATCGCTTCTATACACGTCGTTATCGCCTTCCTCATCATCATCACTATCAGAGGAATCATCTGAAAGTTCCAGGATCGACTGTTCATCTTCACTTGTTGAGATATCTTCCATTGACACATCCACTTGCTGCACAGTGTTGGCGACAATTTCCGAATCTTCTTGGGTGGCCGCACTTTCAGTGATGACATTGACGCAGGATTGAACTTGTTGCCACTTGAGTTGCCTGTATACCATGTACATCTCCTTCATTCCTTCTAGGACACAACGCCGTTGAATAAGTTGCTCACCGTTGACGATGAGGGTTGCGGAGGAAGTTCTTCTCATCTTCTCTAGTAGTTGACTGACCTTGATGTCTGAAAACAGAACATATTCTCATTAATGTCACAGTGTATTTTGTAAACAATATCTTACATAAAGATGATTGAATGAAAGGATGAGAGCCTGATGCAATTAAGCTTTTACTACACGAGTACATGTTTTATACCCACCTAATGCTAAAATGTGCTTTACTGCAGTGTCATGGGCAACAAGCAGTCTTCTTAACTTGAATGCAGCCTGAACGGGATCCATATTTAGTACAGTAGTATTCCTTGAGTTGATGCAGTTGGTGTGTGGAGAGATTTTTATGAAGTGACGATCAGATCTTGCCTGGCACTTTATACATAGTTTGGAGTAAGAAGCCAGTAAGGCCAATGTCAAGATCAAAGCAAGACATAAATTAATATCATTTGATCAAAGGGTTGGTCAAACTGATCAGACTTTGATCAGTAGCCGCCAATTAAAACTAATCCAATTGTAAGTAGAATGTTGTGAAGCGCTATAAAAGCTACATCATTGATGAATTCAGCTCGCCAATTACTTTACCAATCACACTTTGATTGTCAATCAAGAGAATGTAGATTGTCTGCAGACAGAACTATGCATTCTTTCTCTTACATTCAGAATATCAAAACATGTTTCCGTTGGTCAATAGCATAGAACACCTCTGAAACACAAATTAAATTTCTTTTCATAGACTAAACAACCTTGTTGAATGTTGAATTTTGGTGAAGGAAGGAACCCATACGAATACTTGGTCGTGGCAGTTCACAGCCAGCTTTCAATGTTGTTATCTTTATTTAGCGAAGGAAATCATTCATGCAATGCAGATATGATAAATGACTTCCTAAACTGCTTGCCTATGTCAGATCACGTCAGGATGTTAATGATAAGTGTAGAATTGTTTATGTTAAAGGAGAGAAATGGCGATGTTATAATTCAAAAGTGTTTCGAGTAGAAAATTCATTCCTTCTTCATTTCCAATTTCCAAGTATTTATGTATAAAAGATGTTTTATGTTTTGTTGATACTTCCTTAAAGAAATATCCTTTTTTCCAATCAGATTTAACATGCAGGAGAATAAGATGTGTTAAATAAGAGAAATGACGATGTTATAATCTAAAATTGCATAATGTAGAAATGTCGTTCACCCTTCATTGACATTTTTTAAATATTTATGAAATATGTTTTATGTATTGTTGATACAGCCGTAAAGAAATATCTTTTTGTCCATCAGATTTAACATGCAAGAGAATAAGATGTGTTAGAGAAATGACGATGTTTTAATCCAAACCTGTTTTAATATAGAAATGTCAGTCACCCTTTATTGCCAATTTTCAAACAATTATCAAAGATGTTTTATGCTTTTTTATATATACCCTAATGTTCCCATCAGATGAAGTAGATAGATAACATAAACTTTCAATTCCACACTATTTAAAGCTTATATTCATTATTTTTTATGTTAATATTTTGATTTGTTGTGTACTGCATGTGTTCTCATTTCTGTTAATATTCGTTTGTACTTTTAGCAGGAATTACTTGCAAATTGAACTAGGTGACAATGAGAAAATAACATGAAATAATATTTTTTTCTGATATCAAATTTTATTCATTTCAACAACATCAACAAATTCAACAAACAACAAATAGCATCTCCTTCTTAAAATCCTCTGTGAAGCTGACAACTGTTAACACACAATGCACGGGTAACAGTGTCCATGTCGTATCCACCATCGCTTCTATACACGTCGTTATCGCCTTCCTCATCATCATCACTATCAGAGGAATCATCTGAAAGTTCCAGGATCGACTGTTCATCTTCACTTGTTGAGATATCTTCCATTGACACATCCACTTGCTGCACAGTGTTGGCGACAATTTCCGAATCTTCTTGGGTGGCCGCACTTTCAGTGATGACATTGACGCAGGATTGAACTTGTTGCCACTTGAGTTGCCTGTATACCATGTACATCTCCTTCATTCCTTCTAGGACACAACGCCGTTGAATAAGTTGCTCACCGTTGACGATGAGGGTTGCGGAGGAAGTTCTTCTCATCTTCTCTAGTAGTTGACTGACCTTGATGTCTGAAAACAGAACATATTCTCATTAATGTCACAGTGTATTTTGTAAACAATATCTTACATAAAGATGATTGAATGAAAGGATGAGAGCCTGATGCAATTAAGCTTTTACTACACGAGTACATGTTTTATACCCACCTAATGCTAAAATGTGCTTTACTGCAGTGTCATGGGCAACAAGCAGTCTTCTTAACTTGAATGCAGCCTGAACGGGATCCATATTTAGTACAGTAGTATTCCTTGAGTTGATGCAGTTGGTGTGTGGAGAGATTTTTATGAAGTGACGATCAGATCTTGCCTGGCACTTTATACATAATTTGCAGTAAGAAGCCAGTAAGGCCAATGTCAAGATCAAAGCAAGACATAAATTAATATCATTTGATCAAAGGGTAAGTCAAACTGATCAGACTTTGATCAGTAGCCGCCAATTAAAACTAATCCACTTGTAATTAGAATGTTTTGAAGCGCTATAAAAGCTACATCATTGATGAATTCAGCTCGCCAATTACTTTACCAATCACACTTTGATTGTCAATCAAGAGAATGTAGATTGTCTGCAGACAGAACTATGCATTCTTTCTCTTACATTCAGAATATCAAAACATGTTTCCGTTGGTCAATAGCATAGAACACCTCTGAAACACAAATTAAATTTCTTTTCATAGACTAAACAACCTTGTTGAATGTTGAATTTTGGTGAAGGAAGGAACCCATACGAATACTTGGTCGTGGCAGTTCACAGCCAGCTTTCAATGTTGTTATCTTTATTTAGCGAAGGAAAGCATTCATGCAATGCAGATATGATAAATGACTTCCTAAACTGCTTGCCTTTGTCAGATCACGTCAGGATGTTAATGATAAGTGTAGAATGCGGATGATACTTCTTTGTATGCAATCATTGGTGATCCCGAGGAAACAGCTATCAATATGAACGAGGATCTACAGCGTATTGCTGAATGGGCAGAAAAGTGGCAAGTATCGTTTAACCCAACTAAGACAGAATCTGTTCACTTTACACGTAAATCACAACCAACTCCAATGCCGAATCTAAACATGAATGGTAAGGACATTACTTCTGTTCAGGATCATAAACATTTAGGCCTCATTTTACAGCATGATTGCTCATGGAATGAGCACATAAACGATATTGCAAACAAGGTTGCGCCAATGGTAAATTGCCTCAGGAGCCTTAAATATCGCTTAAATCGGAAAACATTAGAAACCATGTACAAACAATTTATACTTCCTATTTTTGATTATTGCAGTCATATTTGGGACAACTGTACCAACCAACAAGCAGATACCCTCGAAAAGCTTAATATTGATGCCTTAAGAACTATTTGTGGTGCTGTTCGTGGTACTAGTCATAATAAGATCTATAAAGAAACTAATTGTCAGCCACTTTTCGAAAGAAGATATGTTCAGAAAATGACTATGTTTTATAAAATGGTTAATAATATAACGCCAACTTATCTAAGTGATCTAGTACCGCCTAGGTTATCTGAGGTAAGTGATTATAATCTACGTAATGATTCGAATCTTCAGACCTTACAATGTAAAACTGTGAATTATGCAAGATCTTTTCTACCAAGCTCTGTCAAGTTATGGAATTCATTGCCAACTGAATTAAGAGAAATACAGTCACTGACAGCATTTAAAAGTGTGATTAAAAAATATACTAATACATACAGTCATTTTGATTTGAACAGTGGTAGTAGATTTTGTCAAATTACACATACTCGACTACGGCTGGAATGTAGTGACCTTCATGCACACAAATATGAACGATTTATATTGCCTTCTGCATTTTGCCCTTGTGGCCATTATTATGAAGATTCATTGCATTATTTCTTTCTTTGTCCTCTATATAGCAGCATACGTCAAACCATGTACTATTATACGAAAGGATTCGACCTAAAATCAGTTCTTTTCGGAAGTCAATTATCATCCCCAAATGTAAACAAAGAACTTTTAATATCCGTTCACTCGTTTATAAATTTAACAGGCAGATTTGACTCTAAGTAGTTTTACAATGAATAATGATATTTAGCAATGATTGGAGTTTCTCTCAGACATATTATTCATGTTGTGTATTCATTATTTTGCAATGATTTGTGTTCTTTTCTTTCAAATATTTTTTTGAAATTGTATATCCATCATGTCATGTTTATAACTCTGTGTATCCCGGAGCGGTATTCATATAAGCTTTGGCTTGTTTACCAATCCGGTTCCGTTCTTGGAAATAAATATGTTTAAACCAAGTGTAGAATTGTTTATGTTAAAGGAGAGAAATGGCGATGTTATAATTCAAAAGTGTTTCGAGTAGAAAATTCATTCCTTCTTCATTTCCAATTTCCAAGTATTTATGTATAAAAGATGTTTTATGTTTTGTTGATACTTCCTTAAAGAAATATCCTTTTTTCCAATCAGATTTAACATGCAGGAGAATAAGATGTGTTAAATAAGAGAAATGACGATGTTATAATCTAAAATTGCATAATGTAGAAATGTCGTTCACCCTTCATTGACATTTTTTAAATATTTATGAAATATGTTTTATGTATTGTTGATACAGCCGTAAAGAAATATCTTTTTGTCCATCAGATTTAACATGCAAGAGAATAAGATGTGTTAGAGAAATGACGATGTTTTAATCCAAACCTGTTTTAATATAGAAATGTCAGTCACCCTTTATTGCCAATTTTCAAACAATTATCAAAGATGTTTTATGCTTTTTTATATATACCCTAATGTTCCCATCAGATGAAGTAGATAGATAACATAAACTTTCAATTCCACACTATTTAAAGCTTATATTCATTATTTTTTATGTTAATATTTTGATTTGTTGTGTACTGCATGTGTTCTCATTTCTGTTAATATTCGTTTGTACTTTTAGCAGGAATTACTTGCAAATTGAACTAGGTGACAATGAGAAAATAACATGAAATAATATTTTTTTCTGATATCAAATTTTATTCATTTCAACAACATCAACAAATTCAACAAACAACAAATAGCATCTCCTTCTTAAAATCCTCTGTGAAGCTGACAACTGTCAACACACAATGCACGGGTAACAGTGTCCATGTCGTATCCACCATCGCTTCTATACACGTCGTTATCGCCTTCCTCATCATCATCACTATCAGAGGAATCATCTGAAAGTTCCAGGATCGACTGTTCATCTTCACTTGTTGAGATATCTTCCATTGACACATCCACTTGCTGCACAGTGTTGGCGACAATTTCCGAATCTTCTTGGGTGGCCGCACTTTCAGTGATGACATTGACGCAGGATTGAACTTGTTGCCACTTGAGTTGCCTGTATACCATGTACATCTCCTTCATTCCTTCTAGGACACAACGCCGTTGAATAAGTTGCTCACCGTTGACGATGAGGGTTGCGGAGGAAGTTCTTCTCATCTTCTCTAGTAGTTGACTGACCTTGATGTCTGAAAACAGAACATATTCTCATTAATGTCACAGTGTATTTTGTAAACAATATCTTACATAAAGATGATTGAATGAAAGGATGAGAGCCTGATGCAATTAAGCTTTTACTACACGAGTACATGTTTTATACCCACCTAATGCTAAAATGTGCTTTACTGCAGTGTCATGGGCAACAAGCAGTCTTCTTAACTTGAATGCAGCCTGAACGGGATCCATATTTAGTACAGTAGTATTCCTTGAGTTGATGCAGTTGGTGTGTGGAGAGATTTTTATGAAGTGACGATCAGATCTTGCCTGGCACTTTATACATAGTTTGGAGTAAGAAGCCAGTAAGGCCAATGTCAAGATCAAAGCAAGACATAAATTAATATCATTTGATCAAAGGGTTGGTCAAACTGATCAGACTTTGATCAGTAGCCGCCAATTAAAACTAATCCAATTGTAAGTAGAATGTTGTGAAGCGCTATAAAAGCTACATCATTGATGAATTCAGCTCGCCAATTACTTTACCAATCACACTTTGATTGTCAATCAAGAGAATGTAGATTGTCTGCAGACAGAACTATGCATTCTTTCTCTTACATTCAGAATATCAAAACATGTTTCCGTTGGTCAATAGCATAGAACACCTCTGAAACACAAATTAAATTTCTTTTCATAGACTAAACAACCTTGTTGAATGTTGAATTTTGGTGAAGGAAGGAACCCATACGAATACTTGGTCGTGGCAGTTCACAGCCAGCTTTCAATGTTGTTATCTTTATTTAGCGAAGGAAATCATTCATGCAATGCAGATATGATAAATGACTTCCTAAACTGCTTGCCTATGTCAGATCACGTCAGGATGTTAATGATAAGTGTAGAATTGTTTATGTTAAAGGAGAGAAATGGCGATGTTATAATTCAAAAGTGTTTCGAGTAGAAAATTCATTCCTTCTTCATTTCCAATTTCCAAGTATTTATGTATAAAAGATGTTTTATGTTTTGTTGATACTTCCTTAAAGAAATATCCTTTTTTCCAATCAGATTTAACATGCAGGAGAATAAGATGTGTTAAATAAGAGAAATGACGATGTTATAATCTAAAATTGCATAATGTAGAAATGTCGTTCACCCTTCATTGACATTTTTTAAATATTTATGAAATATGTTTTATGTATTGTTGATACAGCCGTAAAGAAATATCTTTTTGTCCATCAGATTTAACATGCAAGAGAATAAGATGTGTTAGAGAAATGACGATGTTTTAATCCAAACCTGTTTTAATATAGAAATGTCAGTCACCCTTTATTGCCAATTTTCAAACAATTATCAAAGATGTTTTATGCTTTTTTATATATACCCTAATGTTCCCATCAGATGAAGTAGATAGATAACATAAACTTTCAATTCCACACTATTTAAAGCTTATATTCATTATTTTTTATGTTAATATTTTGATTTGTTGTGTACTGCATGTGTTCTCATTTCTGTTAATATTCGTTTGTACTTTTAGCAGGAATTACTTGCAAATTGAACTAGGTGACAATGAGAAAATAACATGAAATAATATTTTTTTCTGATATCAAATTTTATTCATTTCAACAACATCAACAAATTCAACAAACAACAAATAGCATCTCCTTCTTAAAATCCTCTGTGAAGCTGACAACTGTTAACACACAATGCACGGGTAACAGTGTCCATGTCGTATCCACCATCGCTTCTATACACGTCGTTATCGCCTTCCTCATCATCATCACTATCAGAGGAATCATCTGAAAGTTCCAGGATCGACTGTTCATCTTCACTTGTTGAGATATCTTCCATTGACACATCCACTTGCTGCACAGTGTTGGCGACAATTTCCGAATCTTCTTGGGTGGCCGCACTTTCAGTGATGACATTGACGCAGGATTGAACTTGTTGCCACTTGAGTTGCCTGTATACCATGTACATCTCCTTCATTCCTTCTAGGACACAACGCCGTTGAATAAGTTGCTCACCGTTGACGATGAGGGTTGCGGAGGAAGTTCTTCTCATCTTCTCTAGTAGTTGACTGACCTTGATGTCTGAAAACAGAACATATTCTCATTAATGTCACAGTGTATTTTGTAAACAATATCTTACATAAAGATGATTGAATGAAAGGATGAGAGCCTGATGCAATTAAGCTTTTACTACACGAGTACATGTTTTATACCCACCTAATGCTAAAATGTGCTTTACTGCAGTGTCATGGGCAACAAGCAGTCTTCTTAACTTGAATGCAGCCTGAACGGGATCCATATTTAGTACAGTAGTATTCCTTGAGTTGATGCAGTTGGTGTGTGGAGAGATTTTTATGAAGTGACGATCAGATCTTGCCTGGCACTTTATACATAATTTGCAGTAAGAAGCCAGTAAGGCCAATGTCAAGATCAAAGCAAGACATAAATTAATATCATTTGATCAAAGGGTAAGTCAAACTGATCAGACTTTGATCAGTAGCCGCCAATTAAAACTAATCCACTTGTAATTAGAATGTTTTGAAGCGCTATAAAAGCTACATCATTGATGAATTCAGCTCGCCAATTACTTTACCAATCACACTTTGATTGTCAATCAAGAGAATGTAGATTGTCTGCAGACAGAACTATGCATTCTTTCTCTTACATTCAGAATATCAAAACATGTTTCCGTTGGTCAATAGCATAGAACACCTCTGAAACACAAATTAAATTTCTTTTCATAGACTAAACAACCTTGTTGAATGTTGAATTTTGGTGAAGGAAGGAACCCATACGAATACTTGGTCGTGGCAGTTCACAGCCAGCTTTCAATGTTGTTATCTTTATTTAGCGAAGGAAAGCATTCATGCAATGCAGATATGATAAATGACTTCCTAAACTGCTTGCCTTTGTCAGATCACGTCAGGATGTTAATGATAAGTGTAGAATGCGGATGATACTTCTTTGTATGCAATCATTGGTGATCCCGAGGAAACAGCTATCAATATGAACGAGGATCTACAGCGTATTGCTGAATGGGCAGAAAAGTGGCAAGTATCGTTTAACCCAACTAAGACAGAATCTGTTCACTTTACACGTAAATCACAACCAACTCCAATGCCGAATCTAAACATGAATGGTAAGGACATTACTTCTGTTCAGGATCATAAACATTTAGGCCTCATTTTACAGCATGATTGCTCATGGAATGAGCACATAAACGATATTGCAAACAAGGTTGCGCCAATGGTAAATTGCCTCAGGAGCCTTAAATATCGCTTAAATCGGAAAACATTAGAAACCATGTACAAACAATTTATACTTCCTATTTTTGATTATTGCAGTCATATTTGGGACAACTGTACCAACCAACAAGCAGATACCCTCGAAAAGCTTAATATTGATGCCTTAAGAACTATTTGTGGTGCTGTTCGTGGTACTAGTCATAATAAGATCTATAAAGAAACTAATTGTCAGCCACTTTTCGAAAGAAGATATGTTCAGAAAATGACTATGTTTTATAAAATGGTTAATAATATAACGCCAACTTATCTAAGTGATCTAGTACCGCCTAGGTTATCTGAGGTAAGTGATTTTAATCTACGTAATGATTCGAATCTTCAGACCTTACAATGTAAAACTGTGAATTATGCAAGATCTTTTCTACCAAGCTCTGTCAAGTTATGGAATTCATTGCCAACTGAATTAAGAGAAATACAGTCACTGACAGCATTTAAAAGTGTGATTAAAAAATATACTAATACATACAGTCATTTTGATTTGAACAGTGGTAGTAGATTTTGTCAAATTACACATACTCGACTACGGCTGGAATGTAGTGACCTTCATGCACACAAATATGAACGATTTATATTGCCTTCTGCATTTTGCCCTTGTGGCCATTATTATGAAGATTCATTGCATTATTTCTTTCTTTGTCCTCTATATAGCAGCATACGTCAAACCATGTACTATTATACGAAAGGATTCGACCTAAAATCAGTTCTTTTCGGAAGTCAATTATCATCCCCAAATGTAAACAAAGAACTTTTAATATCCGTTCACTCGTTTATAAATTTAACAGGCAGATTTGACTCTAAGTAGTTTTACAATGAATAATGATATTTAGCAATGATTGGAGTTTCTCTCAGACATATTATTCATGTTGTGTATTCATTATTTTGCAATGATTTGTGTTCTTTTCTTTCAAATATTTTTTTGAAATTGTATATCCATCATGTCATGTTTATAACTCTGTGTATCCCGGAGCGGTATTCATATAAGCTTTGGCTTGTTTACCAATCCGGTTCCGTTCTTGGAAATAAATATGTTTAAACCAAGTGTAGAATTGTTTATGTTAAAGGAGAGAAATGGCGATGTTATAATTCAAAAGTGTTTCGAGTAGAAAATTCATTCCTTCTTCATTTCCAATTTCCAAGTATTTATGTATAAAAGATGTTTTATGTTTTGTTGATACTTCCTTAAAGAAATATCCTTTTTTCCAATCAGATTTAACATGCAGGAGAATAAGATGTGTTAAATAAGAGAAATGACGATGTTATAATCTAAAATTGCATAATGTAGAAATGTCGTTCACCCTTCATTGACATTTTTTAAATATTTATGAAATATGTTTTATGTATTGTTGATACAGCCGTAAAGAAATATCTTTTTGTCCATCAGATTTAACATGCAAGAGAATAAGATGTGTTAGAGAAATGACGATGTTTTAATCCAAACCTGTTTTAATATAGAAATGTCAGTCACCCTTTATTGCCAATTTTCAAACAATTATCAAAGATGTTTTATGCTTTTTTATATATACCCTAATGTTCCCATCAGATGAAGTAGATAGATAACATAAACTTTCAATTCCACACTATTTAAAGCTTATATTCATTATTTTTTATGTTAATATTTTGATTTGTTGTGTACTGCATGTGTTCTCATTTCTGTTAATATTCGTTTGTACTTTTAGCAGGAATTACTTGCAAATTGAACTAGGTGACAATGAGAAAATAACATGAAATAATATTTTTTTCTGATATCAAATTTTATTCATTTCAACAACATCAACAAATTCAACAAACAACAAATAGCATCTCCTTCTTAAAATCCTCTGTGAAGCTGACAACTGTCAACACACAATGCACGGGTAACAGTGTCCATGTCGTATCCACCATCGCTTCTATACACGTCGTTATCGCCTTCCTCATCATCATCACTATCAGAGGAATCATCTGAAAGTTCCAGGATCGACTGTTCATCTTCACTTGTTGAGATATCTTCCATTGACACATCCACTTGCTGCACAGTGTTGGCGACAATTTCCGAATCTTCTTGGGTGGCCGCACTTTCAGTGATGACATTGACGCAGGATTGAACTTGTTGCCACTTGAGTTGCCTGTATACCATGTACATCTCCTTCATTCCTTCTAGGACACAACGCCGTTAAATAAGTTGCTCACCGTTGACGATGAGGGTTGCGGAGGAAGTTCTTCTCATCTTCTCTAGTAGTTGACTGACCTTGATGTCTGAAAACAGAACATATTCTCATTAATGTCACAGTGTATTTTGTAAACAATATCTTACATAAAGATGATTGAATGAAAGGATGAGAGCCTGATGCAATTAAGCTTTTACTACACGAGTACATGTTTTATACCCACCTAATGCTAAAATGTGCTTTACTGCAGTGTCATGGGCAACAAGCAGTCTTCTTAACTTGAATGCAGCCTGAACGGGATCCATATTTAGTACAGTAGTATTCCTTGAGTTGATGCAGTTGGTGTGTGGAGAGATTCTTATGAAGTGACGATCAGATCTTGCCTGGCACTTTATACATAGTTTGGAGTAAGAAGCCAGTAAGGCCAATGTCAAGATCAAAGCAAGACATAAATTAATATCATTTGATCAAAGGGTTGGTCAAACTGATCAGATTTTGATCAGTAGCCGCCAATTAAAACTAATCCACTTGTAATTAGAATGTTTTGAAGGGCTATAAAAGCTACATCATTGATGAATTCAGCTCGCCAATTACTTTACCAATCACACTTTGATTGTCAATCAAGAGAATGTAGATTATCTGCATTCTTTCTCTTACATTCAGAATATCAAAACATGTTTCCGTTGGTCAATAGCATAGAACACCTCTGAAACACAAATTAAATTTCTTTTCATAGACTAAACAACCTTGTTGAATGTTGAATTTTGGTGAAGGAAGGAACCCATACGAATACTTGGTCGTGGCAGTTCACAGCCAGCTTTCAATGTTGTTATCTTTATTTAGCGAAGGAAAGCATTCATGCAATGCAGATATGATAAATGACTTCCTAAACTGCTTGCCTATGTCAGATCACGTCAGGATGTTAATGATAAGTGTAGAATTGTTTATGTTAAAGGAGAGAAATGGCGATGTTATAATTCAAAAGTGTTTCGAGTAGAAAATTCATTCCTTCTTCATTTCCAATTTCCAAGTATTTATGTATAAAAGATGTTTTATGTTTTGTTGATACTTCCTTAAAGAAATATCCTTTTTTCCAATCAGATTTAACATGCAGGAGAATAAGATGTGTTAAATAAGAGAAATGACGATGTTATAATCTAAAATTGCATAATGTAGAAATGTCGTTCACCCTTCATTGACATTTTTTAAATATTTATGAAATATGTTTTATGTATTGTTGATACAGCCGTAAAGAAATATCTTTTTGTCCATCAGATTTAACATGCAAGAGAATAAGATGCGTTAGAGAAATGACGATGTTTTAATCCAAAACTGTTTTAATATAGAAATGTCAGTCACCCTTTATTGCCAATTTTCAAACAATTATCAAAGATGTTTTATGCTTTTTTATATATACCCTAATGTTTCCATCAGATGAAGTAGATAGATAACATAAACTTTCAATTCCACACTATTTAAAGCTTATATTCATTATTTTTTATGTTAATATTTTGATTTGTTGTGTACTGCATGTGTTCTCATTTCTGTTAATATTCGTTTGTACTTTTAGCAGGAATTACTTGCAAATTGAACTAGGTGACAATGAGAAAATAACATGAAATAATATTTTTTTCTGATATCAAATTTTATTCATTTCACAACATCAACAAATTCAACAACCAACAAATAGCATCTCCTTCTTAAAATCCTCTGTGAAGCTGACAACTGTCAACACACAATGCACGGGTAACAGTGTCCATGTCGTATCCACCATCGCTTCTATACACGTCGTTATCGCCTTCCTCATCATCATCACTATCAGAGGAATCATCTGAAAGTTCCAGGATCGACTGTTCATCTTCACTTGTTGAGATATCTTCCATTGACACATCCAATTGCTGCACAGTGTTGGCGACAATTTCCGAATCTTCTTGGGTGGCCGCACTTTCAGTGATGACATTGACGCAGGATTGAACTTGTTGCCACTTGAGTTGCCTGTATACCATGTACATCTCCTTCATTCCTTCTAGGACACAACGCCGTTGAATAAGTTGCTCACCGTTGACGATGAGGGTTGCGGAGGAAGTTCTTCTCATCTTCTCTAGTAGTTGACTGACCTTGATGTCTGAAAACAGAACATATTCTCATTAATGTCACAGTGTATTTTGTAAACAATATCTTACATAAAGATGATTGAATGAAAGGATGAGAGCCTGATGCAATTAAGCTTTTACTACACGAGTACATGTTTTATACCCACCTAATGCTAAAATGTGCTTTACTGCAGTGTCATGGGCAACAAGCAGTCTTCTTAACTTGAATGCAGCCTGAACGGGATCCATATTTAGTACAGTAGTATTCCTTGAGTTGATGCAGTTGGTGTGTGGAGAGATTTTTATGAAGTGACGATCAGATCTTGCCTGGCACTTTATACATAATTTGCAGTAAGAAGCCAGTAAGGCCAATGTCAAGATCAAAGCAAGACATAAATTAATATCATTTGATCAAAGGGTAAGTCAAACTGATCAGACTTTGATCAGTAGCCGCCAATTAAAACTAATCCACTTGTAATTAGAATGTTTTGAAGCGCTATAAAAGCTACATCATTGATGAATTCAGCTCGCCAATTACTTTACCAATCACACTTTGATTGTCAATCAAGAGAATGTAGATTATCTGCAGACAGAACTATGCATTCTTTCTCTTACATTCAGAATATCAAAACATGTTTCCGTTGGTCAATAGCATAGAACACCTCTGAAACACAAATTAAATTTCTTTTCATAGACTAAACAACCTTGTTGAATGTTGAATTTTGGTGAAGGAAGGAACCCATACGAATACTTGGTCGTGGCAGTTCACAGCCAGCTTTTAATGTTGTTATCTTTATTTAGCGAAGGAAAGCATTCATGCAAATTCATGATAAATGACTTCCTAAACTGCTTGCCTATGTCAGATCACGTCAGGATGTTAATGATAAGTGTAGAATTGTTTATGTTAAAGGAGAGAAATGGCGATGTTATAATTCAAAAGTGTTTCGAGTAGAAAATTCATTCCTTCTTCATTTCCAATTTCCAAGTATTTATGTATAAAAGATGTTTTATGTTTTGTTGATACTTCCTTAAAGAAATATCCTTTTTTCCAATCAGATTTAACATGCAGGAGAATAAGATGTGTTAAATAAGAGAAATGACGATGTTATAATCTAAAATTGCATAATGTAGAAATGTCGTTCACCCTTCATTGACATTTTTTAAATATTTATGAAATATGTTTTATGTATTGTTGATACAGCCGTAAAGAAATATCTTTTTGTCCATCAGATTTAACATGCAAGAGAATAAGATGTGTTAGAGAAATGACGATGTTTTAATCCAAAACTGTTTTAATATAGAAATGTCAGTCACCCTTTATTGCCAATTTTCAAACAATTATCAAAGATGTTTTATGCTTTTTTATATATACCCTAATGTTCCCATCAGATGAAGTAGATAGATAACATAAACTTTCAATTCCACACTATTTAAAGCTTATATTCATTATTTTTTATGTTAATATTTTGATTTGTTGTGTACTGCATGTGTTCTCATTTCTGTTAATATTCGTTTGTACTTTTAGCAGGAATTACTTGCAAATTGAACTAGGTGACAATGAGAAAATAACATGAAATAATATTTTTTTCTGATATCAAATTTTATTCATTTCAACAACATCAACAAATTCAACAAACAACAAATAGCATCTCCTTCTTAAAATCCTCTGTGAAGCTGACAACTGTCAACACTCAATGCACGGGTAACAGTGTCCATGTCGTATCCACCATCGCTTCTATACACGTCGTTATCGCCTTCCTCATCATCATCACTATCAGAGGAATCATCTGAAAGTTCCAGGATCGACTGTTCATCTTCACTTGTTGAGATATCTTCCATTGACACATCCACTTGCTGCACAGTGTTGGCGACAATTTCCGAATCTTCTTGGGTGGCCGCACTTTCAGTGATGACATTGACGCAGGATTGAACTTGTTGCCACTTGAGTTGCCTGTATACCATGTACATCTCCTTCATTCCTTCTAGGACACAACGCCGTTGAATAAGTTGCTCACCGTTGACGATGAGGGTTGCGGAGGAAGTTCTTCTCATCTTCTCTAGTAGTTGACTGACCTTGATGTCTGAAAACAGAACATATTCTCATTAATGTCACAGTGTATTTTGTAAACAATATCTTACATAAAGATGATTGAATGAAAGGATGAGAGCATGAGTGCATGTTTTATACCCACCTAATGCTAAAATGTGCTTTACTGCAGTGTCATGGGCAACAAGCAGTCTTCTTAACTTGAATGCAGCCTGAACGGGATCCATATTTAGTACAGTAGTATTCCTTGAGTTGATGCAGTTGGTGTGTGGAGAGATTTTTATGAAGTGACGATCAGATCTTGCCTGGCACTTTATACATAATTTGCAGTAAGAAGCCAGTAAGGCCAATGTCAAGATCAAAGCAAGACATAAATTAATATCATTTGATCAAAGGGTAAGTCAAACTGATCAGACTTTGATCAGTAGCCGCCAATTAAAACTAATCCACTTGTAATTAGAATGTTTTGAAGCGCTATAAAAGCTACATCATTGATGAATTCAGCTCGCCAATTACTTTACCAATCACACTTTGATTGTCAATCAAGAGAATGTAGATTATCTGCAGACAGAACTATGCATTCTTTCTCTTACATTCAGAATATCAAAACATGTTTCCGTTGGTCAATAGCATAGAACACCTCTGAAACACAAATTAAATTTCTTTTCATAGACTAAACAACCTTGTTGAATGTTGAATTTTGGTGAAGGAAGGAACCCATACGAATATTTGGTCGTGGCAGTTCACAGCCAGCTTTCAATGTTGTTATCTTTATTTAGCGAAGGAAAGCATTCATGCAATGCAGATATGATAAATGACTTCCTAAACTGCTTGCCTATGTCAGATCACGTCAGGATGTTAATGATAAGTGTAGAATTGTTTATGTTAAAGGAGAGAAATGGCGATGTTATAATTCAAAAGTGTTTCGAGTAGAAAATTCATTCCTTCTTCATTTCCAATTTCCAAGTATTTATGTATAAAAGATGTTTTATGTTTTGTTGATACTTCCTTAAAGAAATATCCCTTTTTCCAATCAGATTTAACATGCAGGAGAATAAGATGTGTTGAATAAGAGAAATAACGATGTTATAATCTAAAATTGCATAATGAAGAAATGGCGTTCACCCTTCATTGACAATTTTCAAATATTTATGAAATATGTTTTATGTTTTGTTGATACAGCCGTAAAGAAATATCTTTTTGTCCATCAGATTTAACATGCAAGAGAATAAGATGTGTTAGAGAAATGACGATGTTTTAATCCAAAACTGTTTTAATATAGAAATGTCAGTCACCCTTTATTGCCAATTTTCAAACAATTATCAAAGATGTTTTATGCTTTTTTATATATACCCTAATGTTCCCATCAGATGAAGTAGATAGATAACATAAACTTTCAATTCCACACTATTTAAAGCTTATATTCATTATTTTTTATGTTAATATTTTGATTTGTTGTGTACTGCATGTGTTCTCATTTCTGTTAATATTCGTTTGTACTTTTAGCAGGAATTACTTGCAAATTGAACTAGGTGACAATGAGAAAATAACATGAAATAATATTTTTTTCTGATATCAAATTTTATTCATTTCAACAACATCAACAAATTCAACAAACAACAAATAGCATCTCCTTCTTAAAATCCTCTGTGAAGCTGACAACTGTCAACACACAATGCACGGGTAACAGTGTCCATGTCGTATCCACCATCGCTTCTATACACGTCGTTATCGCCTTCCTCATCATCATCACTATCAGAGGAATCATCTGAAAGTTCCAGGATCGACTGTTCATCTTCACTTGTTGAGATATCTTCCATTGACACATCCACTTGCTGCACAGTGTTGGCGACAATTTCCGAATCTTCTTGGGTGGCCGCACTTTCAGTGATGACATTGACGCAGGATTGAACTTGTTGCCACTTGAGTTGCCTGTATACCATGTACATCTCCTTCATTCCTTCTAGGACACAACGCCGTTGAATAAGTTGCTCACCGTTGACGATGAGGGTTGCGGAGGAAGTTCTTCTCATCTTCTCTAGTAGTTGACTGACCTTGATGTCTGAAAACAGAACATATTCTCATTAATGTCACAGTGTATTTTGTAAACAATATCTTACATAAAGATGATTGAATGAAAGGATGAGAGCCTGATGCAATTAAGCTTTTACTACACCAGTACATGTTTTATACCCACCTAATGCTAAAATGTGCTTTACTGCAGTGTCATGGGCAACAAGCAGTCTTCTTAACTTGAATGCAGCCTGAACGGGATCCATATTTAGTACAGTAGTATTCCTTGAGTTGATGCAGTTGGTGTGTGGAGAGATTCTTATGAAGTGACGATCAGATCTTGCCTGGCACTTTATACATAATTTGCAGTAAGAAGCCAGTAAGGCCAATGTCAAGATCAAAGCAAGACATAAATTAATATCATTTGATCAAAGGGTAAGTCAAACTGATCAGACTTTGATCAGTATCCGCCAATTAAAACTAATCCACTTGTAATTAGAATGTTTTGAAGCGCTATAAAAGCTACATCATTGATGAATTCAGCTCGCCAATTACTTTACCAATCACACTTTGATTGTCAATCAAGAGAATGTAGATTATCTGCAGACAGAACTATGCATTCTTTCTCTTACATTCAGAATATCAAAACATGTTTCCGTTGGTCAATAGCATAGAACACCTCTGAAACACAAATTAAATTTCTTTTCATAGACTAAACAACCTTGTTGAATGTTGAATTTTGGTGAAGGAAGGAACCCATACGAATACTTGGTCGTGGCAGTTCACAGCCAGCTTTCAATTTTGTTATCTTTATTTAGCGAAGGAAAGCATTCATGCAATGCAGATATGATAAATGACTTTCTAAACTGCTTGCCTATGTCAGATCAAGTCAGGATGTTAATGATAAGTGTAGAATTGTTTATGTTAAAGGAGAGAAATGGCGATGTTATACTTCAAAAGTGTTTCGAGTAGAAAATTCATTCCTTCTTCATTTCCAATTTCCAAGTATTTATGTATAAAAGATGTTTTATGTTTTGTTGATACTTCCTTAAAGAAATATCCTTTTTTCCAATCAGATTTAACATGCAGGAGAATAAGATGTGTTGAATAAGAGAAATAACGATGTTATAATCTAAAATTGCATAATGAAGAAATGGCGATCACCATTCATTGACAATTTTCAAATATTTATGAAATATGTTTTATGTTTTGTTGATACAGCCTTAAAGAAATACTTTGTTGTCCATAAGATTTAACATGCAAGAGAATAAGATGTGTTAGAGAAATGAAGATGTTTTAATCCAAAACGGTTTTAATATAGAAATGTCAGTCACCCTTTATTGCCAATTTTCAAAGATGTTTTATGCTTTTTTATATATACCCTAAAGTTCCCATCAGATGTAGTAGATAGATAACATTAACTTTCAATTCCACACTATTTAAAGCTTATATTCATTATTTTTTATGTTTATATTTTGATTTGTTGTGTACTGCATGTGTTTTCATTTCTTTTAATATTCGTTTGTACTTTTAGCAGGAATTACTTGCAAATTGAACTAGGTGACAATGAGAAAATAACATGAAATAATATTTTTTTCTGATATCAAATTTTATTCATTTCAACAACATCAACAAATTCAACAAACAACAAATAGCATTCATGCAATGCAGATATGATAAATGACTTTCTAAACTGCTTGCCTATGTCAGATCAAGTCAGGATGTTAATGATAAGTGTAGAATTGTTTATGTTAAAGGAGAGAAATGGCGATGTTATAATTCAAAAGTGTTTCGAGTAGAAAATTCATTCCTTCTTCATTTCCAATTTCCAAGTATTTATGTATAAAAGATGTTTTATGTTTTGTTGATACTTCCTTATGGATCCTTTTTTCCAATCAGATTTAACATGCAGGAGAATAAGATGTGTTAAATAAGAGAAATGACGATGTTATAATCTAAAATTGCATAATGTAGAAATGTCGTTCACCCTTCATTGACATTTTTTAAATATTTATGAAATATGTTTTATGTATTGTTGATACAGCCGTAAAGAAATACTTTGTTGTCCATAAGATTTAACATGCAAGAGAATAAGATGTGTTAGAGAAATGACGATGTTATAATCTAAAATTGCATAATGAAGAAATGTCAGTCACCCTTTATTGCCAATTTTCAAAGATGTTTTAAGCTTTTTTATATATACCCTAAAGTTCCCATCATATGTAGTAGATAGATAACATAAACTTTCAATTCGACACTATTTAAAGCTTATATTCATTATTTTTTATGTTTATATTTTGATTTGTTGTGTACTGCATGTGTTCTCATTTCTTTTAATATTCGTTTGTACTTTTAGCAGGAATTACTTGCAAATTGAATTAGGTGACAATGAGAAAATAACATGAAATAATATTTTTATCTGATATCAAATTTTATTCATTTCAACAACATCAACAAATTCAACAAACAACAAATAGCATCTCCTTCTTAAAATCCTCTGTGAAGCTGACAACTGTCAACACACAATGCACGGGTAACAGTGTCCATGTCGTATCCACCATCGCTTCTATACACGTCGTTATCGCCTTCCTCATCATCTTCACTATCGAAGGAATCATCTGAAAGTTCCAGGATCGACTGTTCATCTTCACTTGTTGAGATATCTTCCATTGACACATCCACTTGCTGCACAGTGTTGGCGACAATTTCCGAATCTTCTTGGGTGGCCGCACTTTCAGTGATGACATTGACGCAGGATTGAACTTGTTGCCACTTGAGTTGCCTGTATACCATGTACATCTCCTTCATTCCTTCTAGGACACAACGCCGTTGAATAAGTTGCTCACCGTTGACGATGAGGGTTGCGGAGGAAGTTCTTCTCATCTTCTCTAGTAGTTGACTGACCTTGATGTCTGAAAACAGAACATATTCTCATTAATGTCACAGTGTATTTTGTAAACAATATCTTACATAAAGATGATTGAATGAAAGGATGAGAGCCTGATGCAATTAAGCTTTTACTACACGAGTGCATGTTTTATACCCACCTAATGCTAAAATGTGCTTTACTGCAGTGTCATGGGCAACAAGCAGTCTTCTTAACTTGAATGCAGCCTGAACGGGATCCATATTTAGTACAGTAGTATTCCTTGAGTTGATGCAGTTGGTGTGTGGAGAGATTCTTATGAAGTGACGATCAGATCTTGCCTGGCACTTTATACATAGTTTGCAGTAAGAAGCCAGTAAGGCCAATGTCAAGATCAAAGCAAGACATAAATTAATATCATTTGATCAAAGGGTAAGTCAAACTGATCAGACTTTGATCAGTAGCCGCCAATTAAAACTAATCCACTTGTAATTAGAATGTTTTGAAGCGCTATAAAAGCTACATCATTGATGAATTCAGCTCGCCAATTACTTTACCAATCACACTTTGATTGTCAATCAAGAGAATGTAGATTATCTGCAGACAGAACTATGCATTCTTTCTCTTACATTCAGAATATCAAAACATGTTTCCGTTGGTCAATAGCATAGAACACCTCTGAAACACAAATTAAATTTCTTTTCATAGACTAAACAACCTTGTTGAATGTTGAATTTTGGTGAAGGAAGGAACCCATACGAATACTTGGTCGTGGCAGTTCACAGCCAGCTTTCAATTTTGTTATCTTTATTTAGCGAAGGAAAGCATTCATGCAATGCAGATATGATAAATGACTTTCTAAACTGCTTGCCTATGTCAGATCAAATCAGGATGTTAATGATAAGTGTAGAATTGTTTATGTTAAAGGAGAGAAATGGCGATGTTATACTTCAAAAGTGTTTCGAGTAGAAAATTCATTCCTTCTTCATTTCCAATTTCCAAGTATTTATGTATAAAAGATGTTTTATGTTTTGTTGATACTTCCTTAAAGAAATATCCTTTTTTCCAATCAGATTTAACATGCAGGAGAATAAGATGTGTTGAATAAGAGAAATAACGATGTTATAATCTAAAATTGCATAATGAAGAAATGTCAGTCACCCTTTATTGCCAATTTTCAAAGATGTTTTATGCTTTTTTTATATATACCCTAAAGTTCCCATCAGATGTAGTAGATAGATAACATAAACTTTCAATTCGACACTATTTAAAGCTTATATTCATTATTTTTTATGTTTATATTTTGATTTGTTGTGTACTGCATGTCTTCTCATTTCTTTTAATATCCATTTGTACTTTTAGCAGGAATTACTTGCAAATTGAACTAGGTGACAATGAGAAAATAACAGGAAATAATATTTTTTTCTGATATCAAATTTGATTCATTTCAACAACATCAACAAATTCAACAAACAACAAATAGCATCTCCTTCTTAAAATCCTATGTGAAGCTCACAACTGTCAACACACAATGCACGGGTAACAGTGTCCATGTCGTATCCCCCATCGCTTCTATACACGTCGTTATCGCCTTCCTCATCATCATCACTATCAGAGGAATCATCTGAATGTTCCAGAATCGACTGTTCATCTTCACTTGTTGAGATATCTTCCATTGACACATCCACTTGCTGCACAGTGTTGGCGACAATTTCCGAATCTTCTTGGGTGGCCGCACCTGCAGTGATGACATTGACGCAGGATTGAACTTGTTGCCACTTGAGTTGCCTGTATACCATGTACATCTCCTTCATTCCTTCTAGGACACAACGCCGTTGAATAAGTTGCTCACCGTTGACGATGAGGGTTGCGGGGGAAGTTCTTCTCATCTTCTCCAGTAGTTGACTGACCTTGATATCTGAAAACAGAACATATTCTCATTAATGTCACAGTGTATTTTGTAAATAATATCTTACATAAAGATGATTGAATGAAAGGATGAGAGCCTGATGCAATTAAGCTTTTACTACACCAGTACATGTTTTATACCCACCTAATGCTAAAATGTGCTTTACTGCAGTGTCATGGGCAACAAGCAGTCTTCTTAACTTGAATGCAGCCTGAACGGGATCCATATTTAGTACAGTAGTATTCCTTGAGTTGATGCAGTTGGTGTGTGGAGAGATTCTTATGAAGTGACGATCAGATCTTGCCTGGCACTTTATACATAGTTTGGAGTAAGAAGCCAGTAAGGCCAATGTCAAGATCAAAGCAAGACATAAATTAATATCATTTGATCAAAGGGTTGGTCAAACTGATCAGACTTTGATCAGTAGCCGCCAATTAAAACTAATCCACTTGTAATTAGAATGTTATGAAGCGCTATAAAAGCTACATCATTGATGAATTCAGCTCGCCAATTACTTTACCAATCACACTTTGATTGTCAATCAAGAGAATGTAGATTGTCTGCAGACAGAACTATGCATTCTTTCTCTTACATTCAGAATATCAAAACATGTTTCCGTTGGTCAATAGCATAGAACACCTCAGAAACACACTTTAAATTGCTTTTCATAGACTAAACAACCTTGTTGAATGTTGAATTTTGTTGAAGGAAGGAACCCATACGAATATTTGGTCGTGGCAGTTCACAGCGAGCTTTCAATTTTGTTATCTTTATTTAGCGAAGGAAAGTATTCATGCAATGCAGATATGATAAATGTCTTTCTAAACTGCTTGTCTATGTCAGATCAAATCAGGATGTCCATGACAAGTGTAGAATTGTTTATGTAAAAGGAGAGAAATGGCGATGTTATAATTCAAAAGTGTTTCGAGTAGAAAATTCATTCCTTCCTCATTTCCAATTTCAAAGTATTTATGTATAAAAGGTGTTTTATGTTTTGTTGATACTTCCTTAAAGAAATATCCTTTTTCCAATCAGATTTAACATGCAGGAGAATAAGATGTGTTAAATAAGAGAAATGACGATGTTCTAATCTAAAATTGCATAATGAAGAAATATCCTTCACCCTTCATTGACAATTTTCAAATATTTATGAAATATGTTTTATGTTTTGTTGATACAGCCGTAAAGAAATATCTTTTTGTCCATCAGATTTAACATGCAAGAGATTAAGATGTGTTAGAGAAATGACAATGTTTGAATCCAAAACGGTTTTAATATAGAAATGTCAGTCACCCTTTATTGCCAATTTTCAAACAATTATCAAAGATGTTTTATGCTTTTTTATATATACCCTAAAGTTCCCATCGGATGTAGTAGATAGATAACATAAACTTTCAATTCCACACTATTTAAAGCTTATATTCATGATTTTTTATGTTGATATTTTGATTTGTTGTGTACTGCATGTGTTCTCATTTCTTTTAATATTCGTTTGTACTTTTAGCAGGAATTACTTGCAAATTGAACTAGGTGACAATGAGAAAATAACATGAATTGATATTTTTTTCTGATATCAAATTTTATTCATTTCAACAACATCAACAAATTCAACAACCAACAAATAGCATCTCCTTCTTAAAATCCTCTGTGAAGCTCACAACTGTCAACACACAATGCACGGGTAACAGTGTCCATGTCGTATCCACCATCGCTTCTATACACGTCGTTATCGCCTTCCTCATCATCATCACTATCAGAGGAATCATCTGAAAGTTCCAGGATCGACTGTTCATCTTCACTTGTTGAGATATCTTCCATTGACACATCCACTTGCTGCACAGTGTTGGCGACAATTTCCGAATCTTCTTGGGTGGCCGCACTTGCAGTGATGGCATTGACGCAGGATTGAACTTGTTGCCACTTGTGTTGCCTGTATACCATGTACAGCTCCTTCATTCCTTCTAGGACACAACGCCGTTGAATAAGTTGCTCGCCGTTGACGATGAGGGTTGCGGAGGAAGTTCTTCTCATCTTCTCTAGTAGTTGACTGACCTTGATATCTGAAAACAGAACATATTCTCATTAATGTCACAGTGTATTTTGTAAACAATATCTTACATAAAGATGATTGAATGAAAGGATGAGAGCCTGATGCAATTAAGCTTTTGCTACACGAGTACATGTTTTATACCCACCTAATGCTAAAATGTGCTTTACTGCAGTGTCATGGGCAACAAGCAGTCTTCTTAACTTGAATGCAGCCTGAACGGGATCCATATTTAGTACAGTAATATTCCTTGAGTTGATGCAGTTGGTTTATGGAGAGATTCTTATGAAGTGACGATCAGATCTTGCCTGGCACTTTATACATAGTTTGGAGTAAGAAGACAGTAAGGCCAATGTCAAGATCAAAGCAAGACATAAATTAATATCATTTGATCAAAGGGTTGGTCAAACTGATCAGACTTTGATCAGTAGCCGCCAATTAAAACTAATCCACTTGTAATTAGAATGTTATGAAGCGCTATAAAAGCTACATCATTGATGAATTCAGCTCGCCAATTACTTTACCAATCACACTTTGATTGTCAATCAAGAGAATGTAGATTATCTGCAGACAGAACTATGCATTCTTTCTCTTACATTCAGAATATCAAAACATGTTTCCGTTGGTCAATAGCATAGAACACCTCAGAAACACACATTAAATTGCTTTTCATAGAATAAACAACCTCGTTGAATGTTGCATTTTGGTGAAGGAAGGAACCCATACGAATGCTTGGTCGTGGCAGTTCACAGCAAGCTTTCAATTTTGTTATCTTTATATATCGAAGGAAAGTATTCATGCAATGCAGATATGATAAATGTCTTTCTAAACTGCTTGCCTATGTCAGATCAAATCAGGATGTCCATGACAAGTGTAGAATTGTTTATGTAAAAGGAGAGAAATGGCGATGTTATAATTCAAAAGTGTTTCGAGTAGAAAATTCATTCCTTCCTCATTTCCAATTTCCAAGTATTTATGTATAAAAGATGTTTTATGTTTTGTTGATACTTCCTTAAAGAAACATCCTTTTTTCCAATCAGATTTAACATGCAGGAGAATAAGATGTGTTAAATAAGAGAAATGACGATGCGATGTTATTATCTAAAATTGCATAATGAAGAAATGTCCTTCACCCTTCATTGACAATTTTCAAATATTTATGAAATATGTTTTATGTTTTGTTGATACAGCCTTAAAGAAATATCTTTTTGTCCATCAGATTTAACATGCAAGAGAAAAAGATGTGTTAGAGAAATGACGATGTTTTAATCCAAAACTGTTTTAATATAGAAATGTCAGTCACCCTTTTTTGCCATTTTTCAAACAATTATCAAAGATGTTTTATGCTTTTTTATATATACCCTAAAGTTCCAATCAGATGTAGTAGATAGATAACATAAACTTTCAATTCCACACTATTTAAAGCTTATATTCATTATTTTTTATGTTGATATTTTGATTTGTTGTGTACTAGCTGCATGTGTTCTCATTTCTTTTAATATTCGTTTGTACTTTTAGCAGGAATTACTTGCAAATTGAACTAGGTGACAATGAGAAAATAACATGAATTGATATTTTTTCTGATATCAAATGTTATTCATTTCAACAACATCAACAAATTCAACAACCAACAAATAGCATCTCCTTCTTAAAATCCTCTGTGAAGCTCACAACTGTCAACACACAATGCACGGGTAACAGTGTCCATGTCGTATCCACCATCGCTTCTATACACGTCGTTATCGCCTTCCTCATCATCATCACTATCGGAGGAATCATCTGAAAGTTCCAGGATCGACTGTTCATCTTCACTTGTTGAGATATCTTCCATTGACACATCCACTTGCTGCACAGTGTTGGCGACAATTTCCGAATCTTCTTGGGTGGCCGCACTTGCAGTGATGGCATTGACGCAGGATTGAACTTGTTGCCACTTGAGTTGCCTGTATACCATGTACATCTCCTTCATTCCTTCTAGGACACAACGCCGTTGAATAAGTTGCTCGCCGTTGACGATGAGGGTTGCGGAGGAAGTTCTTCTCATCTTCTCTAGTAGTTGACTGACCTTGATATCTGAAAACAGAACATATTCTCATTAATGTCACAGTGTATTTTGTAAACAATATCTTACATAAAGATGATTGAATGAAAGGATGAGAGCCTGATGCATCTAAGCTTTTACTACACCAGTACATGTTTTATACCCACCTAATGCTAAAATGTGCTTTACTGCAGTGTCGTGGGCAACAAGCAGTCTTCTTAACTTGAATGCAGCCTGAACGGGATCCATATTTAGTACAGTAATATTCCTTGAGTTGATGCAGTTGGTTTATGGAGAGATTCTTATGAAGTGACGATCAGATGTTGTTGTTGTTGGATTGAGGTTTAACGTCTTCTTCACCATACGGTGATGTCGCCGACGTTGGGTCTAAGCCTGAGTTATTTCAAAAAAAAAGGGGCATGAAATTTAGAATAGGTCTTAGGCACCCAAATAAAATTAATAAAAGTTCTAAAGTGGTTAAAATTAATTTAGAATTTGGAATAGAGTGAGAGGGGGGGAGGGGGGGGGGGGGGGCTGATTTTATGAATAGTCAGTAAATAAATAGTGCTGTGAAATGGCGTGGTACCTGAAAGAGATAGAAAGTATATATTATGTATGGGAAATTATATTGAAGTAAAAAGGTTTAATATAGTATTTGAGATGGTATTTTTAATTGTGATAAGATAAAATTGTATTTGAATAATTGTGTTTGAATTGTATTTATATTTATTTGTAATTAGTAATGTTTTATATCTAAATTTATTGATAATTGAGTGAATGGAGTAATACTTATCTTTTTGGTTTGATATACTTAGTCTGTTATTTGCTGTTGTTTCCAGCGTTGTTATCTTCGCAATGTGCGTTTTTTCTTTCTTGAAGGTCGTCTGACTGGTATTGTACCTATGTAAAGTGCAGGGGGTAGTCTAACCATACACTTAAGGTACAATACCTGTCCTCCCCACTGAACCCGATTAAGAAGCAGGCAGTGAGGGTTTTGAGGTTTGCTACTGGGAAAATTACCAGTTATAATTTAGTGAAGTGCCGGGGGTAGCCACACCGTGCACTTTAAGTGAAAAGTTTTAACCATTTTGCCCTGTGCCCAAGTCCTACCAGTTATCCCAAATATGGGAGTGGTAAATATTATTTTAGGTGTTGGGTGGAAATCTCCCGTTGGGAGCCTACGCGCCTGTTTGTATAGGCTTGCGCGAGTGGTCCCGAGGTAATGTATATCGTGAACCCATCTCACCAACCAGCTCTGGTCGTGGGTCGCCATGACCAACACTTACCAGAAGAAGGAGGTTTAAGAGATCAGTCTCGCTTGCGTAGGGTCCTTCTGGGAGTTTTACCCGTGGGGTGGTTGTTAGGGTTTAGTGACCCTTAAATTGGGGAGGGGATGAGGGGTAGGTAATGGTTAAGAGTTTGGGTGTAAGGCTAGGTGGTTATTAATTATAATGTTTTATACAATTTGGTTTGTAGTAGGAATACTGAAAGGTACTGGTAATTTTTAGCATTGGCTAACAGTTCTTGTGGGTTGTTAGCGCTTACATTTTCAAGGAGTTGTCCCCTATGTTTTTTGTATTTATCACATTGAAACAGAATGTGATTTATGGTGTCTTCGACATTACATTGATTACATAGATTATTTGGTGCTTTCCCTATTTTGTGGAGATAAACCCCGTTGCAAACATTGTTGAGCCTGAGTCTAGTTATGGCTACATCAACCCTTCTAAAGTTGTGGAAGTTTTTAGCTTTTGTAAGTTTTGTAGGTTGTACTTGATAGTACTGGGTATGTCCCCAGTTGCCTTTAAAGGTTTTTTTGTATTCATCCGTTGTAATTGATTTTACAATGCTCTTAATTTCGTTTTTAGTAAATGGTATGTTGACATTATTGCTGTGGGTTAGACCTGCTTTTGCTGCTCGGTCGGCTCTTTCATTGCCTGTTAGGCCTATGTGGGAAGGCACCCATATAAATCTAACATTGTTGTTATCCTGAGTTAGATAATTATACCCCTGGTAAATTTGATGTAGAAGTACATGACTATTTTTTTCCGTTTTGTTTTGTATAGCTTGCAGTGAGCTGAGTGAATCTGTAAATATAGCTATATTTTTGTGTTTGTAGCCGATCAGTAGTGACGATCAGATCTTGCCTGGCACTTTATACATAATTTGGAGTAAGAAGCCAGTAAGGCCAATGTCAAGATCAAAGCAAGACATAAATTAATATCATTTGATCAAAGGGTAGGTCAAACTGATCAGACTTTGATCAGTAGCCGCCAATTAAAACTAATCCACTTGTAATTAGAATGTTATGAAGCGCTATAAAAGCTACATCATTGATGAATTCAGCTCGCCAATTACTTTACCAATCACACTTTGATTGTCAATCAAGAGAATGTAGATTATCTGCAGACAGAACTATGCATTCTTTCTCTTACATTCAGAATATCAAAACATGTTTCCGTTGGTCAATAGCATAGAACACCTCAGAAACACACATTACATTTCTTTTCATAGACTAAACAACCTTGTTGAATGTTGAATTTTGGTGAAGGAAGGAACCCATACGAATGCTTGGTCGTGGCAGTTCACAGCGAGCTTTCAATTTTGTTATCTTTATATAGCGAAGGAAAGTATTCATGCAATGCAGATATGATAAATGTCTTTCTAAACTGCTTGCCTATGTCAGATCAAATCAGGATGTTAATGATAAGTGTAGAATTGTTTATGTTAAAGGAGAGAAATGGCGATGTTATAATTCAAAAGTGTTTCGAGTAGAAAATTCATTCCTTCCTCATTTCCAATTTCCAAGTATTTATGTATAAAAGATGTTTTATGTTTTGTTGATACTTCCCTAAAGAAACATCCTTTTTTCCAATCAGATTTAACATGCAGGAGAATAAGATGTGTTAAATAAGAGAAATGACGATGCGATGTTATTATCTAAAATTGCATAATGAAGAAATGTCCTTCACCCTTCATTGACAATTTTCAAATATTTATGAAATATGTTTTATGTTTTGTTGATACAGCCTTAAAGAAATATCTTTTTGTCCATCAGATTTAACATACAAGAGATTAAGATGTGTTAGAGAAATGACGATGTTTTAATCCAAAACTGTTTTAATATAGAAATGTCAGTCACCCTTTATTGCCAATTTTCAAACAATTATCAAAGATGTTTTATGCTTTTTTATATATACCCTAAAGTTCCCATCAGATGTAGTAGATAGATAACATAAACTTTCAATTCCACACTATTTAAAGCTTATATTCATTATTTTTTATGTTGATATTTTGATTTGTTGTGTACTAGCTGCATGTGTTCTCATTTCTTTTAATATTCATTTGTACTTTTAGCAGGAATTACTTGCAAATTGAACTAGGTGACAATGAGAAAATAACATGAATTGATATTTTTTCTGATATCTTATTTTATTCATTTCAACAACATCAACAAATTCAACAACCAACAAATAGCATCTCCTTCTTAAAATCCTCTGTGAAGCTGACAACTGTCAACAAACAATGCACGGGTAACAGTGTCCATGTCGTATCCACCATCGCTTCTATACACGTCGTTATCGCCTTCCTCATCATCATCACTATCAGAGGAATCATCTGAAAGTTCCAGGATCGACTGTTCATCTTCACTTGTTGAGATATCTTCCATTGACACATCCACTTGCTGCACAGTGTTGGCGACAATTTCCGAATCTTCTTGGGTGGCCGCACTTGCAGTGATGGCATTGACGCAGGATTGAACTTGTTGCCACTTGAGTTGCCTGTATACCATGTACATCTCCTTCATTCCTTCTAGGACACAACGCCGTTGAATAAGTTGCTCGCCGTTGACGATGAGGGTTGCGGAGGAAGTTCTTCTCATCTTCTCTAGTAGTTGACTGACCTTGATATCTGAAAACAGAACATATTCTCATTAATGTCACAGTGTATTTTGTAAACAATATCTTACATAAAGATGATTGAATGAAAGGATGAGAGCCTGATGCATCTAAGCTTTTACTACACCAGTACATGTTTTATACCCACCTAATGCTAAAATGTGCTTTACTGCAGTGTCATGGGCAACAAGCAGTCTTCTTAACTTGAATGCAGCCTGAACGGGATCCATATTTAGTACAGTAATATTCCTTGAGTTGATGCAGTTGGTTTATGGAGAGATTCTTATGAAGTGACGATCAGATGTTGTTGTTGTTGGATTGAGGTTTAACGTCTTCTTCACCATACGGTGATGTCGCCGACGTTGGGTCTAAGCCTGAGTTATTTCCAAAAAAAAGGGGCATGAAATTTAGAATAGGTCTTAGGCACCCAAATAAAATTAATAAAAGTTCTAAAGTGGTTAAAATTAATTTAGAATTTGGAATAGAGTGAGAGGGGGGGGAGGGGGGGGGCTGATTTTATGAATAGTCAGTAAATAAATAGTGCTGTGAAATGGCGTGGTACCTGAAAGAGATAGAAAGTATATATTATGTATGGGAAATTATATTAAAGTAAAAAGGTTTAATATAGTATTTGAGATGGTATTTTTAATTGTGATAAGATAAAATTGTATTTGAATAATTGTGTTTGAATTGTATTTATATTTATTTGTAATTAGTAATGTTTTATATCTAAATTTATTGATAATTGAGTGAATGGAGTAATACTTATCTTTTTGGTTTGATATACTTAGTCTGTTATTTGCTGTTGTTTCCAGCGTTGTTATCTTCGCAATGTGCGTTTTTTCTTTCTTGAAGGTCGTCTGACTGGTATTGTACCTATGTAAAGTGCAGGGGGTAGTCTAACCATACACTTAAGGTACAATACCTGTCCTCCCCACTGAACCCGATTAAGAAGCAGGCAGTGAGGGTTTTGAGGTTTGCTACTGGGAAAATTACCAGTTATAATTTAGTGAAGTGCCGGGGGTAGCCACACCGTGCACTTTAAGTGAAAAGTTTTAACCATTTTGCCCTGTGCCCAAGTCCTACCAGTTATCCCAAATATGGGAGTGGTAAATATTATTTTAGGTGTTGGGTGGAAATCTCCCGTTGGGAGCCTACGCGCCTGTTTGTATAGGCTTGCGCGAGTGGTCCCGAGGTAATGTATATCGTGAACCCATCTCACCAACCAGCTCTGGTCGTGGGTCGCCATGACCAACACTTACCAGAAGAAGGAGGTTTAAGAGATCAGTCTCGCTTGCGTAGGGTCCTTCTGGGAGTTTTACCCGTGGGGTGGTTGTTAGGGTTTAGTGACCCTTAAATTGGGGAGGGGATGAGGGGTACGTAATGGTTAAGAGTTTGGGTGTAAGGCTAGGTGGTTATTAATTATAATGTTTTATACAATTTGGTTTGTAGTAGGAATACTGAAAGGTACTGGTAATTTTTAGCATTGGCTAACAGTTCTTGTGGGTTGTTAGCGCTTACATTTTCAAGGAGTTGTCCCCTATGTTTTTTGTATTTATCACATTGAAACAGAATGTGATTTATGGTGTCTTCGACATTACATTGATTACATAGATTATTTGGTGCTTTCCCTATTTTGTGGAGATAAACCCCGTTGCAAACATTGTTGAGCCTGAGTCTAGTTATGGCTACATCAACCCTTCTAAAGTTGTGGAAGTTTTTAGCTTTTGTAAGTTTTGTAGGTTGTACTTGATAGTACTGGGTATGTCCCCAGTTGCCTTTAAAGGTTTTTTTGTATTCATCCGTTGTAATTGATTTTACAATGCTCTTAATTTCGTTTTTAGTAAATGGTATGTTGACATTATTGCTGTGGGTTAGACCTGCTTTTGCTGCTCGGTCGGCTCTTTCATTGCCTGTTAGGCCTATGTGGGAAGGCACCCATATAAATCTAACATTGTTGTTATCCTGAGTTAGATAATTATACCCCTGGTAAATTTGATGTAGAAGTACATGACTATTTTTTTCCGTTTTGTTTTGTATAGCTTGCAGTGAGCTGAGTGAATCTGTAAATATAGCTATATTTTTGTGTTTGTAGCCGATCAGTAGTGACGATCAGATCTTGCCTGGCACTTTATACATAATTTGGAGTAAGAAGCCAGTAAGGCCAATGTCAAGATCAAAGCAAGACATAAATTAATATCATTTGATCAAAGGGTAGGTCAAACTGATCAGACTTTGATCAGTAGCCGCCAATTAAAACTAATCCACTTGTAATTAGAATGTTATGAAGCGCTATAAAAGCTACATCATTGATGAATTCAGCTCGCCAATTACTTTACCAATCACACTTTGATTGTCAATCAAGAGAATGTAGATTATCTGCAGACAGAACTATGCATTCTTTCTCTTACATTCAGAATATCAAAACATGTTTCCGTTGGTCAATAGCATAGAACACCTCAGAAACACACATTACATTTCTTTTCATAGACTAAACAACCTTGTTGAATGTTGAATTTTGGTGAAGGTGGAACCCATACGAATGCTTGGTCGTGGCAGTTCACAGCGAGCTTTCAATTTTGTTATCTTTATATAGCGAAGGAAAGTATTCATGCAATGCAGATATGATAAATGTCTTTCTAAACTGCTTGCCTATGTCAGATCAAATCAGGATGTCCATGACAAGTGTAGAATTGTTTATGTTAAAGGAGAGAAATGGCGATGTTATAATTCAAAAGTGTTTCGAGTAGAAAATTCATTCCTTCCTCATTTCCAATTTCCAAGTATTTATGTATAAAAGATGTTTTATGTTTTGTTGATACTTCCCTAAAGAAACATCATTTTTTCCAATCAGATTTAACATGCAGGAGAATAAGATGTGTTAAATAAGAGAAATGACGATGCGATGTTATTATCTAAAATTGCATAATGAAGAAATGTCCTTCACCCTTCATTGACAATTTTCAAATATTTATGAAATATGTTTTATGTTTTGTTGATACAGCCTTAAAGAAATATCTTTTTGTCCATCAGATTTAACATACAAGAGATTAAGATGTGTTAGAGAAATGACGATTTTTTAATCCAAAACGGTTTTAATATAGAAATGTCAGTCACCCTTTATTGCCAATTTTCAAACAATTATCAAAGATGTTTTATGCTTTTTTATATATACCCTAAAGTTCCCATCAGATGTAGTAGATAGATAACATAAACTTTCAATTCCACACTATTTAAAGCTTATATTCATTATTTTTTATGTTGATATTTTGATTTGTTGTGTACTAGCTGCATGTGTTCTCATTTCTTTTAATATTCATTTGTACTTTTAGCAGGAATTACTTGCAAATTGAACTAGGTGACAATGAGAAAATAACATGAATTGATATTTTTTCTGATATCAAATTTTATTCATTTCAACAACATCAACAAATTCAACAACCAACAAATAGCATCTCCTTCTTAAAATCCTCTGTGAAGCTGACAACTGTCAACAAACAATGCACGGGTAACAGTGTCCATGTCGTATCCACCATCGCTTCTATACACGTCGTTATCGCCTTCCTCATCATCATCACTATCAGAGGAATCATCTGAAAGTTCCAGGATCGACTGTTCATCTTCACTTGTTGAGATATCTTCCATTGACACATCCACTTGCTGCACAGTGTTGGCGACAATTTTCGAATCTTCTTGGGTGGCCGCACTTGCAGTGATGGCATTGACGCAGGATTGAACTTGTTGCCACTTGAGTTGCCTGTATACCATGTACATCTCCTTCATTCCTTCGAGGACACAACGCCGTTGAATAAGTTGCTCGCCGTTGACGATGAGAGTTGCGGAGGAAGTTCTTCTCATCTTCTCTAGTAGTTGACTGACCTTGATATCTGAAAACAGAACATATTCTCATTAATGTCACAGTGTATTTTGTAAATAATAGCTTACATAAAGATGATTGAATGAAAGGATGAGAGCCTGATGCAATTAAGCTTTTACTACACCAGTACATGGTTTATACCCACCTAATGCTAAAATGTGCTTTACTGCAGTGTCATGGGCAACAAGCAGTCTTCTTAACTTGAATGCAGCCTGAACGGGATCCATATTTAGTACAGTAATATTCCTTGAGTTGATGCAGTTGGTTTATGGAGAGATTCTTATGAAGTGACGATCATGTTGTTGTTGGATTGGGGTTTAACGTCTTCCTCACCACACGGTGATGTCGCCGACGTGGGGTCTAAGCCTGAATTATTTCCAAAAAAGGGGGCATGAAATTTAGAATAGGTCTTAGACACTCAAGTAAAATTAATAAAAGTTCTAAAGTGGTTAAAATTAATTTAGAATTTGGAATAGAGTGAGGAGGGGGGGGGGGCTGATTTTATGAATAGTAAGTAAATAAATAGTGGTGTTAAATGGCGTGGTACCTGAAAGAGATAGAAAGCATATATTATGTATGGGAAATTATATTGAGGTAAAAAGGTTTAAAGTAGTATTTGAGATGGTATTTTTAATTGTGATAAAATAAAATTGTAGTTGAATAATTGTGTTTGAATTGTATTTATAGTTATTTGTAATTAGTAATGTTTTATAATTAAATTTATTGATAATTGAGTGAATGGAGTAATACTTATCTTTTTGGTTTGATATACTTAGTCTGTTATTTGCTGTTGTTTCCAGCGTTGGTATCTTCGCAATGTGCGTTTTTTCTTTCTTGCAGGTCGTCTAACTGGTATTGTACCTATGTAAAGTGCAGGGGGTAGTCTAACCATACACTTAAGGTACAATACCTGTCCTCCCCACTGAACCCGATTAAGAACCAGGCAGTGAGGGTTTTGAGGTTTGCTACTGGGAAAATTACCAGTTATAATTTAGTAGGTGCCGGGGGTAGCCACACCGTGCACTTTTAATGAAGAGTTTTAACCATTTTGCCCTGTGCCAAGTCCTACCAGTTATCCCAAATATGGGAGTGGTAAATATTATTTTAGGTGTTGGGTGGAAATCTCCCGTTGGGAGCCTACGCGCCTGTTTGTATAGGCTTGCGCGAGTGGTCCCGAGGTAATGTATATCGTGAACCTATCTCACCAACCAGCTCTGGTCGTGGGTCGCCATGACCAACACTTACCAGAAGAAGGAGGTTTAAGAGATAAGTCTCGCTTCCGTAGGGTCCTTCTGGGAGTTTTTACCCGTGGGGTGGTTGTTAGGGTTTAGTGACCCTTAAATTAGGTAGGGGATGAGGGGTAGGTAATGGTTAGGAGTTTGGGTGTAAGGCTAGGTGGTTATTAATTATAATGTTTTATACAATTTGGTTTGTAGTAGGAATACTGAAAGGTACTGGTAATTTTTAGCATTGGCTAACAGTTCTTGTGGGTTGTTAGTGCTTACATTTTTAAGGAGTTGTCCCCTGTGTTTTTGGTATTTATCACATTGAAACAGAATGTGATGTATGGTGTCTTCGACATTAAATTGATTGCATAGATTATTTGGTGCTTTCCCTATTTTGTGGAGGTAAACCCCATTGCGAACATTGTTAAGCCTAAGTCTAGTTATGGCTACATCAACCCTTCTAAAGTTGTGGAAGTTTTTAACCTTTGTAACTTTTGTAGGTTGTACTTGATAGTACTGGGTATGTCCCCAGTTGCCTTTAAAGTTTGTGTTGTATTCATCCGTTCTAATTGATTTACCAATGCTCTTAATTTCTTTTTTAGTAAATGGTATGTTGACATTATTGCTGTGGGTTAGACCTGCTTTTGCTGCTCGGTCGGCTCTTTCGTTGCCTGTTAGGCCTATGTGGGAAGGCACCCATATAAATCTAACATGGTTGTTATCCTGAGTTAGATAATTATACCCCTGGTACATTTGGTGTAGAAGTTCATGACTATTTTTTTCCGTTTTGTTTTGTATAGCTTGCAGTGAGCTGAGTGAATCTGTAAATATAGCTATATTTTTGTGTTTGTAGCCTTTACTGATAATGAGTGCTTGTCGAATAGCTACAAGTTCAGCTGTGAAGATAGAGGTTTTGTCTGGTAGTTTAAGGGATATATCTTCATCACCTGTGTGAGTGAAGGCTATCCCAGAGCCTACTCTTCCTTTTTCATCTTTAGAACCGTCAGTAAAGATTTGAATGTAATCAGTTTGATTGTAGTTTTGTTCTATATAGACTTGAGTGTTACTGAGGTCAATAGGTTTTGGATTATTTTTGTCTATGAGGTCTTTCAATTTGATATCGACTTGGATATCGGGGACGTCTGGAGGTTTTAGGATATGCTTGGTATATGGGTCAGAAATAACGTCTATTGTATCAAGGTCATATTTGTCTATGTGTTTTTTCATGGTAACACCAAATGGTGTTGGTATTTTTTTTACTCTTTTAGTCAGTATTTGCTTTTTTCGTGTGATAATATTTTGTAAACATGGCTTATGCTTTGATCTAACAATATAGTTGGTAATATTATCTTCCCATTCTTTTTCTAGCGGGAGTTCGCCTAGTTCATGTCTGACTAGTTCCATTGATGTGCCACTTAGGCATCCTGATATATATCTGTAAGCTTGATTTTGTATGGTTTTTAGCTTTTGTATGTTGGTTTGACTAGTGTCACACCAAGCTTCTGCTCCATAGTGACGATCAGATCTTGCCTGGCACTTTATACATAGTTTGGAGTAAGAAGCCAGTAAGGCCAATGTCAAGATCAAAGCAAGACATAAATTAATATCATTTGATCAAAGGGTTGGTCAAACTGATCAGACTTTGATCAGTAGCCGCCAATTAAAACTAATCCACTTGTAATTAGAATGTTATGAAGCGCTATAAAAGCTACATCATTGATGAATTCAGCTCGCCAATTACTTTACCAATCACACTTTGATTGTCAATCAAGAGAATGTAGATTATCTGCAGACAGAACTATGCATTCTTTCTCTTACATTCAGAATATCAAAACATGTTTCCGTTGGTCAATAGCATAGAACACCTCAGAAACACACATTAAATTGCTTTTCATAGACTAAACAACCTTGTTGAATGTTGAATTTGGGTGAAGGAAGGAACCCATACGAATGCTTGGTCGTGGCAGTTCACAGCGAGCTTTCAATTTTGTTATCTTTATATAGCGAAGGAAAGTATTCATGCAATGCAGATATGATAGATGTCTTTCTAAACTGCTTGCCTATGTCAGATCAAATCAGGATGTCCATGACAAGTGTAGAATTGTTTATGTAAAAGGAGAGAAATGGCGATGTTATAATTCAAAAGTGTTTCGAGTAGAAAATTCATGCCTTCCTCATTTCCAATTTCAAAGTATTTATGTATAAAAGATGTTTTATGTTTTGTTTTATTCCTTAAAGAAACATCCTTTTTTCCAATCAGATTTAACATGCAGGAGAATAAGATGTGTTAAATAAGAGAAATGACGATGCGATGTTATTATCTAAAATTGCATAATGAAGAAATGGCGTTCACCCTTCATTGACAATTTTCAAATATTTATGAAATATGTTTTATGTTTTGTTGATACAGCCTTAAAGAAATATCTTTTTGTCCATCAGATTTAACATGCAAGAGAAAAAGATGTGTTAGAGAAATGACGATGTTTTAATCCAAAACTGTTTTAATATAGAAATTTCAGTCACCCTTTTTTGCCAATTATCAAAGATGTTTTATGCTTTTTTATATATACCCTAAAGTTCCCATCGGATGTAGTAGATAGATAACATAAACTTTCAATTCCACACTATTTAAAGCTTATATTCATTATTTTTTATGTTGATATTTTGATTTGTTGTGTACTAGCTGCATGTGTTCTCATTTCTTTTAATATTCGTTTGTACTTTTAGCAGGAATTACTTGCAAATTGAACTAGGTGACAATGAGAAAATAACATGAATTGATATTTTTTCTGATATCAAATTTTATTCATTTCAACAACATCAACAAATTCAACAACCAACAAATAGCATCTCCTTCTTAAAATCCTCTGTGAAGCTGACAACTGTCAACAAACAATGCACGGGTAACAGTGTCCATGTCGTATCCACCATCGCTTCTATACACGTCGTTATCGCCTTCCTCATCATCATCACTATCAGAGGAATCATCTGAAAGTTCCAGGATCGACTGTTCATCTTCACTTGTTGAGATATCTTCCATTGACACATCCACTTGCTGCACAGTGTTGGCGACAATTTTCGAATCTTCTTGGGTGGCCGCACTTGCAGTGATGGCATTGACGCAGGATTGAACTTGTTGCCACTTGAGTTGCCTGTATACCATGTACATCTCCTTCATTCCTTCGAGGACACAACGCCGTTGAATAAGTTGCTCGCCGTTGACGATGAGAGTTGCGGAGGAAGTTCTTCTCATCTTCTCTAGTAGTTGACTGACCTTGATATCTGAAAACAGAACATATTCTCATTAATGTCACAGTGTATTTTGTAAATAATAGCTTACATAAAGATGATTGAATGAAAGGATGAGAGCCTGATGCAATTAAGCTTTTACTACACCAGTACATGGTTTATACCCACCTAATGCTAAAATGTGCTTTACTGCAGTGTCATGGGCAACAAGCAGTCTTCTTAACTTGAATGCAGCCTGAACGGGATCCATATTTAGTACAGTAATATTCCTTGAGTTGATGCAGTTGGTTTATGGAGAGATTCTTATGAAGTGACGATCATGTTGTTGTTGGATTGGGGTTTAACGTCTTCCTCACCACACGGTGATGTCGCCGACGTGGGGTCTAAGCCTGAATTATTTCCAAAAAAGGGGGCATGAAATTTAGAATAGGTCTTAGACACTCAAGTAAAATTAATAAAAGTTCTAAAGTGGTTAAAATTAATTTAGAATTTGGAATAGAGTGAGGAGGGGGGGGGGGGGGGGGGCTGATTTTATGAATAGTAAGTAAATAAATAGTGGTGTTAAATGGCGTGGTACCTGAAAGAGATAGAAAGCATATATTATGTATGGGAAATTATATTGAGGTAAAAAGGTTTAAAGTAGTATTTGAGATGGTATTTTTAATTGTGATAAAATAAAATTGTAGTTGAATAATTGTGTTTGAATTGTATTTATAGTTATTTGTAATTAGTAATGTTTTATAATTAAATTTATTGATAATTGAGTGAATGGAGTAATACTTATCTTTTTGGTTTGATATACTTAGTCTGTTATTTGCTGTTGTTTCCAGCGTTGGTATCTTCGCAATGTGCGTTTTTTCTTTCTTGCAGGTCGTCTAACTGGTATTGTACCTATGTAAAGTGCAGGGGGTAGTCTAACCATACACTTAAGGTACAATACCTGTCCTCCCCACTGAACCCGATTAAGAACCAGGCAGTGAGGGTTTTGAGGTTTGCTACTGGGAAAATTACCAGTTATAATTTAGTAGGTGCCGGGGGTAGCCACACCGTGCACTTTTAATGAAGAGTTTTAACCATTTTGCCCTGTGCCAAGTCCTACCAGTTATCCCAAATATGGGAGTGGTAAATATTATTTTAGGTGTTGGGTGGAAATCTCCCGTTGGGAGCCTACGCGCCTGTTTGTATAGGCTTGCGCGAGTGGTCCCGAGGTAATGTATATCGTGAACCTATCTCACCAACCAGCTCTGGTCGTGGGTCGCCATGACCAACACTTACCAGAAGAAGGAGGTTTAAGAGATAAGTCTCGCTTCCGTAGGGTCCTTCTGGGAGTTTTTACCCGTGGGGTGGTTGTTAGGGTTTAGTGACCCTTAAATTAGGTAGGGGATGAGGGGTAGGTAATGGTTAGGAGTTTGGGTGTAAGGCTAGGTGGTTATTAATTATAATGTTTTATACAATTTGGTTTGTAGTAGGAATACTGAAAGGTACTGGTAATTTTTAGCATTGGCTAACAGTTCTTGTGGGTTGTTAGTGCTTACATTTTTAAGGAGTTGTCCCCTGTGTTTTTGGTATTTATCACATTGAAACAGAATGTGATGTATGGTGTCTTCGACATTAAATTGATTGCATAGATTATTTGGTGCTTTCCCTATTTTGTGGAGGTAAACCCCATTGCGAACATTGTTAAGCCTAAGTCTAGTTATGGCTACATCAACCCTTCTAAAGTTGTGGAAGTTTTTAACCTTTGTAACTTTTGTAGGTTGTACTTGATAGTACTGGGTATGTCCCCAGTTGCCTTTAAAGTTTGTGTTGTATTCATCCGTTCTAATTGATTTACCAATGCTCTTAATTTCTTTTTTAGTAAATGGTATGTTGACATTATTGCTGTGGGTTAGACCTGCTTTTGCTGCTCGGTCGGCTCTTTCGTTGCCTGTTAGGCCTATGTGGGAAGGCACCCATATAAATCTAACATGGTTGTTATCCTGAGTTAGATAATTATACCCCTGGTACATTTGGTGTAGAAGTTCATGACTATTTTTTTCCGTTTTGTTTTGTATAGCTTGCAGTGAGCTGAGTGAATCTGTAAATATAGCTATATTTTTGTGTTTGTAGCCTTTACTGATAATGAGTGCTTGTCGAATAGCTACAAGTTCAGCTGTGAAGATAGAGGTTTTGTCTGGTAGTTTAAGGGATATATCTTCATCACCTGTGTGAGTGAAGGCTATCCCAGAGCCTACTCTTCCTTTTTCATCTTTAGAACCGTCAGTAAAGATTTGAATGTAATCAGTTTGATTGTAGTTTTGTTCTATATAGACTTGAGTGTTACTGAGGTCACTAGGTTTTGGATTATTTTTGTCTATGAGGTCTTTCAATTTGATATCGACTTGGATATCGGGGACGTCTGGAGGTTTTAGGATATGCTTGGTATATGGGTCAGAAATAACGTCTATTGTATCAAGGTCATATTTGTCTATGTGTTTTTTCATGGTAACACCAAATGGTGTTGGTATTTTTTTTACTCTTTTAGTCAGTATTTGCTTTTTTCGTGTGATAATATTTTGTAAACATGGCTTATGCTTTGATCTAACAATATAGTTGGTAATATTATCTTCCCATTCTTTTTCTAGCGGGAGTTCGCCTAGTTCATGTCTGACTAGTTCCATTGATGTGCCACTTAGGCATCCTGATATATATCTGTAAGCTTGATTTTGTATGGTTTTTAGCTTTTGTATGTTGGTTTGACTAGTGTCACACCAAGCTTCTGCTCCATAGTGACGATCAGATCTTGCCTGGCACTTTATACATAGTTTGGAGTAAGAAGCCAGTAAGGCCAATGTCAAGATCAAAGCAAGACATAAATTAATATCATTTGATCAAAGGGTTGGTCAAACTGATCAGACTTTGATCAGTAGCCGCCAATTAAAACTAATCCACTTGTAATTAGAATGTTATGAAGCGCTATAAAAGCTACATCATTGATGAATTCAGCTCGCCAATTACTTTACCAATCACACTTTGATTGTCAATCAAGAGAATGTAGATTATCTGCAGACAGAACTATGCATTCTTTCTCTTACATTCAGAATATCAAAACATGTTTCCGTTGGTCAATAGCATAGAACACCTCAGAAACACACATTAAATTGCTTTTCATAGACTAAACAACCTTGTTGAATGTTGAATTTGGGTGAAGGAAGGAACCCATACGAATGCTTGGTCGTGGCAGTTCACAGCGAGCTTTCAATTTTGTTATCTTTATATAGCGAAGGAAAGTATTCATGCAATGCAGATATGATAGATGTCTTTCTAAACTGCTTGCCTATGTCAGATCAAATCAGGATGTCCATGACAAGTGTAGAATTGTTTATGTAAAAGGAGAGAAATGGCGATGTTATAATTCAAAAGTGTTTCGAGTAGAAAATTCATGCCTTCCTCATTTCCAATTTCAAAGTATTTATGTATAAAAGATGTTTTATGTTTTGTTGATACTTCCCTAAAGAAACATCCTTTTTTCCAATCAGATTTAACATGCAGGAGAATAAGATGTGTTAAATAAGAGAAATGACGATGCGATGTTATTATCTAAAATTGCATAATGAAGAAATGGCGTTCACCCTTCATTGACAATTTTCAAATATTTATGAAATATGTTTTATGTTTTGTTGATACAGCCTTAAAGAAATATCTTTTTGTCCATCAGATTTAACATGCAAGAGAAAAAGATGTGTTAGAGAAATGACGATGTTTTAATCCAAAACTGTTTTAATATAGAAATTTCAGTCACCCTTTTTTGCCAATTATCAAAGATGTTTTATGCTTTTTTATATATACCCTAAAGTTCCCATCGGATGTAGTAGATAGATAACATAAACTTTCAATTCCACACTATTTAAAGCTTATATTCATTATTTTTTATGTTGATATTTTGATTTGTTGTGTACTGCATGTGTTCTCATTTCTTTTAATATTCGTTTGTACTTTTAGCAGGAATTACTTGCAAATTGAACTAGGTGACAATGAGAAAATAACATGAATTGATATTTTTTCTGATATCAAATTTTATTCATTTAAACAACATCAACAAATTCAACAACCAACAAATAGCATCTCCTTCTTAAAATCCTCTGTGAAGCTAACAACTGTCAACACACAATGCACGGGTAACAGTGTCCATGTGGTTCAGTCGCTCGAAGACGAAAATTTTCGGCGTGTATAAACATGGAGCGAATTTCGTTTTCGTCTTCACGCTAACGGTAGCTCCTTCTCAATTTACTCCAATCTACATTAAACAATAGGTGCTTGTCTAAACAACTCCGATCATCGACACCAGGCGACACAAATCGATCGGTTGTTCCCCCGACCTCGTGACCACATAAAAAACATAACTTTACATTATCATAATTATTATTGCTAATTCGATACATGAAATTTCCAACACAAAGATATCTACCACCTCTGGAAGTGGGAACATACTTGTACTATACTTGTGCGTTAGATATGGTGCAATGCCGATAGTGATTGCAAAAAAAAAATTAATATCGAGTAGAAACTAATTTATAGGTACCTTAATTGTTTTGTTAGTATCATATTTGATTGAAATCAACTCATAATTTGTACATAAATTGTGAAAAAATTTCACATATCAGTTAACCATCATGTCAACGTGAGAACAGTTCACATCTTGCTCACGAATGGTTTATTCTCATGAAGATCACAAAAGTGACATAGAGAAACAATACAAATATACAGGTTGGTTTATGGGAGCATACGTAGACAGGTTTTGAGATAATTGCATAATTTCAATTGAAGAGCTTTATGCTCACATGACATTAATGATATAAACTTATGTAAAGATGGATATTTACAATAATAGTCAGGAAATAATGAATCTCTTACTGCGTTAAGAAATGGACAATACAAAATTATATGGGCCATCTCCGATTGATTTTTTACAGAGTACACATAATCTCTCTTCTTTTCTACTGTTATACCATCTACCTGTTTCTATTGGGAGTCTACGGTTACAAGTTCTGATTTTAGTGAGCCAAATGCGCACATTTAATGGGAAGTGTAATAAATAACATTCGAGGTATGTTGATGGCTTAAACATATTATATTATAATAATATCCTTTAGAGGATTTTGATTTAGATTCGGAAGGCGATAATCCGTCCTTAATCCCTTATCCAAACATTACTAATCATCAAAGAGCACCGCTTTTCGTCTACGAGCGAACACCTGAAACTAGATTTTCGACTTCGAGCGAATACCCCGTCCATGTCGTATCCACCATCGCTTCTATACACGTCGTTATCGCCTTCCTCATCATCATCACTATCAGAGGAATCATCTGAAAGTTCCAGGATCGACTGTTCATCTTCACTTGTTGAGATATCTTCCATTGACACATCCACTTGCTGCACAGTGTTGGCGACAATTTCCGAATCTTCTTGGGTGGCCGCACTTTCAGTGATGACATTGACGCAGGATTGAACTTGTTGCCACTTGAGTTGCCTGTATACCATGTACATCTCCTTCATTCCTTCTAGGACACAACGCCGTTGAATAAGTTGCTCACCGTTGACGATGAGGGTTGCGGAGGAAGTTCTTCTCATCTTCTCTAGTAGTTGACTGACCTTGATGTCTGAAAACAGAACATATTCTCATTAATGTCACAGTGTATTTTGTAAACAATATCTTACATAAAGATGATTGAATGAAACGATGAGAGCCTGATGCAATTAAGCTTTTACTACACGAGTACATGTTTTATACCCACCTAATGCTAAAATGTGCTTTACTGCAGTGTCATGGGCAACAAGCAGTCTTCTTAACTTGAATGCAGCCTGAACGGGATCCATATTTAGTACAGTAGTATTCCTTGAGTTGATGCAGTTGGTGTGTGGAGAGATTCTTATGAAGTGACGATCAGATCTTGCCTGGCACTTTATACATAGTTTGCAGTAAGAAGCCAGTACGGCCAATGTCAAGATCAAAGCAAGACATAAATTAATATCATTTGATCAAAGGGTAAGTCAAACTGATCAGACTTTGATCAGTAGCCGCCAATTAAAACTAATCCACTTGTAATTAGAATGTTTTGAAGCGCTATAAAAGCTACATCATTGATGAATTCAGCTCGCCAATTACTTTACCAAACACACTTTGATTGTCAATCAAGAGAATGTAGATTATCTGCAGACAGAACTATGCATTCTTTCTCTTACATTCAGAATATCAAAACATGTTTCCATTGGTCAATAGCATAGAACACCTCTGAAACACACCTTAAATTTCTTTTCATAAACTAAACAACCTTGTTGAATGTTGAATTTGGGTGAAGGAAGGAACCCATACGAATGCTTGGTCGTGGCAGTTCACAGCGAGCTTTCAATTTTTTAATCTTTATTTAGCGAAGGAAAGCATTCATGCAATGCAGATATGATAAATGACTTTCTAAACTGCTTGCCTATGTCAGATCAAATCAGGATGTTAATGATAAGTGTAGAATTGTTTATGTTAAAAGAGAGAAATGGCGATGTTATAATTCAAAAGTGTTTCGAGTAGAAAATTCATTCCTTCGTCATTTCCAATTTCCAAGTATTTATGTATAAAAGATGTTTTATGTTTTGTCGATACTTCCTTAAAGAACTATCTTTTTTTCCAATCAGATTTAACATGCAGGAGAATAAGATGTGTTGAATAAGAGAAATAACGATGTTATAATCTAAAATTGCATAATGAAGAAATGGCGTTCACCCTTCATTGACAATTTTCAAATATTTATGAAATATGTTTTATGTTTTGTTGATACAGACTTAATGAAATATCTTTTTGTCCATCAGATTTAACATGCAAGAGAATAAGATGTGTTAGAGAAATGACGATGTTATAATCTAAAATTGCATAATGAAGAAATGTCGTTCACCCTTCAAAAATGTTTTATGCTTTTTTATATATACCCTAAAGTTCCCATCAGATGTAGTAGATAGATAACATAAACTTTCAATTCGACACTATTTAAAGCTTATATTCATTATTTTTTATGTTGATATTTTGATTTGTTGTGTACTGCATGTGTTCTCATTTCTTTTAATATTCGTTTGTACTTTTAGCAGGAATTACTTGCAAATTGAACTAGGTGACAATGAGAAAATAACATGAAATAATATTTTTTTCTGATATCAAATTTTATTCATTTCAACAACATCAACAAATTCAACAAACAACAAATAGCATCTCCTTCTTAAAATCCTCTGTGAAGCTGACAACTGTCAACACACAATGCACGGGTAACAGTGTCCATGTCGTATCCACCATCGCTTCTATACACGTCGTTATCGCCTTCCTCATCATCGTCACTATCGGAGGAATCATCTGAAAGTTCCAGGATCGACTGTTCATCTTCACTTGTTGAGATATCTTCCATTGACACATCCACTTGCTGCACAGTGTTGGCGACAATTTCCGAATCTTCTTGGGTGGCCGCACTTTCAGTGATGACATTGACGCAGGATTGAACTTGTTGCCACTTGAGTTGCCTGTATACCATGTACATCTCCTTCATTCCTTCTAGGACACAACGCCGTTGAATAAGTTGCTCACCGTTGACGATGAGGGTTGCGGAGGAAGTTCTTCTCATCTTCTCTAGTAGTTGACTGACCTTGATGTCTGAAAACAGAACATATTCTCATTAATGTCACAGTGTATTTTGTAAACAATATCTTACATAAAGATGATTGAATGAAACGATGAGAGCCTGATGCAATTAAGCTTTTACTACACGAGTACATGTTTTATACCCACCTAATGCTAAAATGTGCTTTACTGCAGTGTCATGGGCAACAAGCAGTCTTCTTAACTTGAATGCAGCCTGAACGGGATCCATATTTAGTACAGTAGTATTCCTTGAGTTGATGCAGTTGGTGTGTGGAGAGATTCTTATGAAGTGACGATCAGATCTTGCCTGGCACTTTATACATAGTTTGCAGTAAGAAGCCAGTACGGCCAATGTCAAGATCAAAGCAAGACATAAATTAATATCATTTGATCAAAGGGTAAGTCAAACTGATCAGACTTTGATCAGTAGCCGCCAATTAAAACTAATCCACTTGTAATTAGAATGTTTTGAAGCGCTATAAAAGCTACATCATTGATGAATTCAGCTCGCCAATTACTTTACCAAACACACTTTGATTGTCAATCAAGAGAATGTAGATTATCTGCAGACAGAACTATGCATTCTTTCTCTTACATTCAGAATATCAAAACATGTTTCCATTGGTCAATAGCATAGAACACCTCTGAAACACACCTTAAATTTCTTTTCATAAACTAAACAACCTTGTTGAATGTTGAATTTGGGTGAAGGAAGGAACCCATACGAATGCTTGGTCGTGGCAGTTCACAGCGAGCTTTCAATTTTTTAATCTTTATTTAGCGAAGGAAAGCATTCATGCAATGCAGATATGATAAATGACTTTCTAAACTGCTTGCCTATGTCAGATCAAATCAGGATGTTAATGATAAGTGTAGAATTGTTTATGTTAAAAGAGAGAAATGGCGATGTTATAATTCAAAAGTGTTTCGAGTAGAAAATTCATTCCTTCGTCATTTCCAATTTCCAAGTATTTATGTATAAAAGATGTTTTATGTTTTGTCGATACTTCCTTAAAGAACTATCTTTTTTTCCAATCAGATTTAACATGCAGGAGAATAAGATGTGTTGAATAAGAGAAATAACGATGTTATAATCTAAAATTGCAAAATGGAGAAATGGCGTTCACCCTTCATTGACAATTTTCAAATATTTATGAAATATGTTTTATGTTTTGTTGATACAGACTTAATGAAATATCTTTTTGTCCATCAGATTTAACATGCAGGAGAATAAGATGTGTTAGAGAAATGACGATGTTATAATCTAAAATTGCATAATGAAGAAATGTCGTTCACCCTTCAAAGATGTTTTATGCTTTTTTATATATACCCTAAAGTTCCCATCAGATGTAGTAGATAGATAACATAAACTTTCAATTCGACACTATTTAAAGCTTATATTCATTATTTTTTATGTTGATATTTTGATTTGTTGTGTACTGCATGTGTTCTCATTTCTTTTAATATTCGTTTGTACTTTTAGCAGGAATTACTTGCAAATTGAACTAGGTGACAATGAAAAATAACATGAAATAATATTTTTTTCTGATATCAAATTTTATTCATTTCAACAACATCAACAAATTCAACAAACAACAAATAGCATCTCCTTCTTAAAATCCTCTGTGAAGCTGACAACTGTCAACACACAATGCACGGGTAACAGTGTCCATGTCGTATCCACCATCGCTTCTATACACGTCGTTATCGCCTTCCTCATCATCGTCACTATCGGAGGAATCATCTGAAAGTTCCAGGATCGACTGTTCATCTTCACTTGTTGAGATATCTTCCATTGACACATCCACTTGCTGCACAGTGTTGGCGACAATTTCCGAATCTTCTTGGGTGGCCGCACTTTCAGTGATGACATTGACGCAGGATTGAACTTGTTGCCACTTGAGTTGCCTGTATACCATGTACATCTCCTTCATTCCTTCTAGGACACAACGCCGTTGAATAAGTTGCTCACCGTTGACGATGAGGGTTGCGGAGGAAGTTCTTCTCATCTTCTCTAGTAGTTGACTGACCTTGATGTCTGAAAACAGAACATATTCTCATTAATGTCACAGTGTATTTTGTAAACAATATCTTACATAAAGATGATTGAATGAAACGATGAGAGCCTGATGCAATTAAGCTTTTACTACACGAGTACATGTTTTATACCCACCTAATGCTAAAATGTGCTTTACTGCAGTGTCATGGGCAACAAGCAGTCTTCTTAACTTGAATGCAGCCTGAACGGGATCCATATTTAGTACAGTAGTATTCCTTGAGTTGATGCAGTTGGTGTGTGGAGAGATTCTTATGAAGTGACGATCAGATCTTGCCTGGCACTTTATACATAGTTTGCAGTAAGAAGCCAGTACGGCCAATGTCAAGATCAAAGCAAGACATAAATTAATATCATTTGATCAAAGGGTAAGTCAAACTGATCAGACTTTGATCAGTAGCCGCCAATTAAAACTAATCCACTTGTAATTAGAATGTTTTGAAGCGCTATAAAAGCTACATCATTGATGAATTCAGCTCGCCAATTACTTTACCAAACACACTTTGATTGTCAATCAAGAGAATGTAGATTATCTGCAGACAGAACTATGCATTCTTTCTCTTACATTCAGAATATCAAAACATGTTTCCATTGGTCAATAGCATAGAACACCTCTGAAACACACCTTAAATTTCTTTTCATAAACTAAACAACCTTGTTGAATGTTGAATTTGGGTGAAGGAAGGAACCCATACGAATGCTTGGTCGTGGCAGTTCACAGCGAGCTTTCAATTTTTTAATCTTTATTTAGCGAAGGAAAGCATTCATGCAATGCAGATATGATAAATGACTTTCTAAACTGCTTGCCTATGTCAGATCAAATCAGGATGTTAATGATAAGTGTAGAATTGTTTATGTTAAAGGAGAGAAATGGCGATGTTATAATTCAAAAGTGTTTCGAGTAGAAAATTCATGCCTTCCTCATTTCCAATTTCCAAGTATTTATGTATAAAAGATGTTTTATGTTTTGTCGATACTATCTTAAAGAAATATCCTTTTTTCCAATCAGATTTAACATGCAGGAGAATAAGATGTGTTGAATAAGAGAAATAACGATGTTATAATCTAAAATTGCAAAATGGAGAAATGGCGTTCACCCTTCATTGACAATTTTCAAATATTTATGAAATATGTTTTATGTTTTGTTGATACAGCCTTAATGAAATATCTTTTTGTCCATCAGATTTAACATGCAAGAGAATAAGATGTGTTAGAGAAATGACGATGTTATAATCTAAAATTGCATAATAAAGAAATGTCGTTCACCCTTCAAAGATGTTTTATGCTTTTTTATATATACCCTAAAGTTCCCATCAGATGTAGTAGATAGATAACATAAACTTTCAATTCGACACTATTTAAAGCTTATATTCATTATTTTTTATGTTGATATTTTGATTTGTTGTGTACTGCATGTGTTCTCATTTCTTTTAATATTCGTTTGTACTTTTAGCAGGAATTACTTGCAAATTGAACTAGGTGACAATGAGAAAATAACATGAAATAATATTTTTTTCTGATATCAAATTTTATTCATTTCAACAACATCAACAAATTCAACAAACAACAAATAGCATCTCCTTCTTAAAATCCTCTGTGAAGCTGACAACTGTCAACACACAATGCACGGGTAACAGTGTCCATGTCGTATCCACCATCGCTTCTATACACGTCGTTATCGCCTTCCTCATCATCATCACTATCAGAGGAATCATCTGAAAGTTCCAGGATCGACTGTTCATCTTCACTTGTTGAGATATCTTCCATTGACACATCCACTTGCTGCACAGTGTTGGCGACAATTTCCGAATCTTCTTGGGTGGCCGCACTTTCAGTGATGACATTGACGCAGGATTGAACTTGTTGCCACTTGAGTTGCCTGTATACCATGTACATCTCCTTCATTCCTTCTAGGACACAACGCCGTTGAATAAGTTGCTCACCGTTGACGATGAGGGTTGCGGAGGAAGTTCTTCTCATCTTCTCTAGTAGTTGACTGACCTTGATGTCTGAAAACAGAACATATTCTCATTAATGTCACAGTGTATTTTGTAAACAATATCTTACATAAAGATGATTGAATGAAACGATGAGAGCCTGATGCAATTAAGCTTTTACTACACCAGTACATGTTTTATACCCACCTAATGCTAAAATGTGCTTTACTGCAGTGTCATGGGCAACAAGCAATCTTCTTATCTTGAATGCAGCCTGAACGGGATCCATATTTAGTACAGTAGTATTCCTTGAGTTGATGCAGTTGGTGTGTGGAGAGATTCTTATGAAGTGACGATCAGATCTTGCCTGGCACTTTATACATAGTTTGCAGTAAGAAGCCAGTACGGCCAATGTCAAGATCAAAGCAAGACATAAATTAATATCATTTGATCAAAGGTTAAGTCAAACTGATCAGACTTTGATCAGTAGCCGCCAATTAAAACTAATCCACTTGTAATTAGAATGTTTTGAAGCGCTATAAAAGCTACATCATTGATGAATTCAGCTCGCCAATTACTTTACCAATCACACTTCGATTGTCAATCAAGAGAATGTAGATTATCTGCAGACAGAACTATGCATTCTTTCTCTTACATTCAGAATATCAAAACATGTTTCCATTGGTCAATAGCATAGAACACCTCTGAAACACACCTTAAATTTCTTTTCATAGACTAAACAACCTTGTTGAATGTTGAATTTTGGTGAAGGAAGGAACCCATACGAATGCTTGGTCGTGGCAGTTCACAGCGAGCTTTCAATTTTTTTATCTTTATTTAGCGAAGGAAAGCATTCATGCAATGCAGATATGATAAGTGACTTTCTAAACTGCTTGCCTATGTCAGATCAAATCAGGATGTTAATGATAAGTGTAGAATTGTTTATGTTAAAGGAGAGAAATGGCGATGTTATAATTCAAAATTGTTTCGAGTAGAAAATTCATTCCTTCCTCATTTCCAATTTCCAAGTATTTATGTATAAAAGATGTTTTATGTTTTGTCGATACTTCCTTAAAGAAATATCCTTTTTTCCAATCAGATTTAACATGCAGGAGAATAAGATGTGTTGAATAAGAGAAATAACGATGTTATAATCTAAAATTGCAAAATGGAGAAATGGCGTTCACCCTTCATTGACAATTTTCAAATATTTATGAAATATGTTTTATGTTTTGTTGATACAGCCTTAATGAAATATCTTTTTGTCCATCAGATTTAACATGCAAGAGAATAAGATGTGTTAGAGAAATGACGATGTTTTAATCCAAAACGGTTTAATATAGAAATGTCAGTCACCCTTTATTGCCAATTTTCAAACAGTTATCAAAGATGTTTTATGATTTATTATATATACCCTAAAGTTCCCATCGGATGTAGTAGATAGATAACATAAACTTTCAATTCCACACTATTTAAAGCTTATATTCATTATTTTTTATGTTGATATTTTGATTTGTTGTGTACTGCATGTGTTCTCATTTCTTTTAATATTCGTTTGTACTTTTAGCAGGAATTACTTGCAAATTGAACTAGGTGACAATGAGAAAATAACATGAATTGATATTTTTTCTGATATCAAATTTTATTCATTTCAACAACATCAACAAATTCAACAACCAACAAATAGCATCTCCTTCTTAAAATCCTCTGTGAAGCTCACAACTGTCAACACACAATGCACGGGTAACAGTGTCCATGTCGTATCCACCATCGCTTCTATACACGTCGTTATCGCCTTCCTCATCATCATCACTATCAGAGGAATCATCTGAAAGTTCCAGGATCGACTGTTCATCTTCACTTGTTGAGATATCTTCCATTGACACATCCACTTGCTGCACAGTGTTGGCGACAATTTCCGAATCTTCTTGGGTGGCCGCACTCGCAGTGATGACATTGACGCAGGATTGAACTTGTTGCCACTTGAGTTGCCTGTATACCATGTACATCTCCTTCATTCCTTCTAGGACACAACGCCGTTGAATAAGTTGCTCACCGTTGACGATGAGGGTTGCGGAGGAAGTTCTTCTCATCTTCTCTAGTAGTTGACTGACCTTGATGTCTGAAAACAGAACATATTCTCATTAATGTCACAGTGTATTTTGTAAACAATATCTTACATAAAGATGATTGAATGAAACGATGAGAGCCTGATGCAATTAAGCTTTTACTACACGAGTACATGTTTTATACCCACCTAATGCTAAAATGTGCTTTACTGCAGTGTCATGGGCAACAAGCAGTCTTCTTAACTTGAATGCAGCCTGAACGGGATCCATATTTAGTACAGTAGTATTCCTTGAGTTGATGCAGTTGGTGTGTGGAGAGATTCTTATGTAGTGACGATCAGATCTTGACTGGCACTTTATACATAATTTGCAGTAAGAAGCCAGTACGGCCAATGTCAAGATCAAAGCAAGACATAAATTAATATCATTTGATCAAAGGGTAAGTCAAACTGATCAGACTTTGATCAGTAGCCGCCAATTAAAACTAATCCACTTGTAATTAGAATGTTTTGAAGCGCAATAAAAGCTACATCATTGATGAATTCAGCTCGCCAATTACTTTACCAATCACACTTTGATTGTCAATCAAGAGAATGTAGATTATCTGCAGACAGAACTATGCATTCTTTCTCTTACATTCAGAATATCAAAACATGTTTCCATTGGTCAATAGCATAGAACACCTCTGAAACACACCTTAAATTTCTTTTCATAGACTAAACAACCTTGTTGAATGTTGAATTTTGGTGAAGGAAGGAACCCATACGAATGCTTGGTCGTGGCAGTTCACAGCGAGCTTTCAATTTTTTTATCTTTATTTAGCGAAGGAAAGCATTCATGCAATGCAGATATGATAAATGACTTTCTAAACTGCTTGCCTATGTCAGATCAAATCAGGATGTTAATGATAAGTGTAGAATTGTTTATGTTAAAGGAGAGAAAGGGCGACGTTATAATTCAAAAGTGTTTCGAGTAGAAAATTCATTCCTTCCTCATTTCCAATTTCCAAGTATCTATGTATAAAAGATGTTTTATGTTTTGTCGATACTTCCTTAAAGAAATATCCTTTTTTCCAATCAGATTTAACATGCAGGAGAATAAGATGTGTTGAATAAGAGAAATAACGATGTTATAATCTAAAATTGCATAATGAAGAAATGGCGTTCACCCTTCATTGACAATTTTCAAATATTTATGAAATATGTTTTATGTTTTGTTGATACAGCCTTAATGAAATTTTTTTTTTTTCCATCAGATTTAACATGCAAGAGAATAAGATGTGTTAGAGAAATGACGATGTTATAATCTAAAATTGCATAATGAAGAAATGTCGTTCACCCTTCATTGACAATTTTCAAAGATGTTTTATGCTTTTTTATATATACCCTAAAGTTCCCATCAGATGTAGTAGATAGATAACATAAACTTTCAATTCGACACTATTTAAAGCTTATATTCATTATTTTTTATGTTGATATTTTGATTTGTTGTGTACTGCATGTGTTCTCATTTCTTTTAATATTCGTTTGTACTTTTAGCAGGAATTACTTGCAAATTGAACTAGGTGACAATGAGAAAATAACATGAAATAATATTTTTTTCTGATATCAAATTTTATTCATTTCAACAACATCAACAAATTCAACAAACAACAAATTGCATCTCCTTCTTAAAATCCTCTGTGAAGCTGACAACTGTCAACACACAATGCACGGGTAACAGTGTCCATGTCGTATCCACCATCGCTTCTATACACGTCGTTATCGCCTTCCTCATCATCATCAATATCGGAGGAATCTTCTGAAAGTTCCAGGATCGACTGTTCATCTTCACTTGTTGAGATATCTTCCATTGACACATCCACTTGCTGCACAGTGTTGGCGACAATTTCCGAATCTTCTTGGGTGGCCGCACTTTCAGTGATGACATTGACGCAGGATTGAACTTGTTGCCACTTGAGTTGCCTGTATACCATGTACATCTCCTTCATTCCTTCTAGGACACAACGCCGTTGAATAAGTTGCTCACCGTTGACGATGAGGGTTGCGGAGGAAGTTCTTCTCATCTTCTCTAGTAGTTGACTGACCTTGATGTCTGAAAACAGAACATATTCTCATTAATGTCACAGTGTATTTTGTAAACAATATCTTACATAAAGATGATTGAATGAAACGATGAGAGCCTGATGCAATTAAAGCTTTTACTACACGAGTACATGTTTTATACCCACCTAATGCTAAAATGTGCTTTACTGCAGTGTCATGGGCAACAAGCAGTCTTCTTAACTTGAATGCAGCCTGAACGGGGTCCATATTTAGTACAGTAGTATTCCTTGAGTTGATGCAGTTGGTGTCAGGAGAGATTCTTATGAAGTGACGATCAGATCTTGCCTGGCACTTTATACATAATTTGCAGTAAGAAGCCAGTAAGGCCAATGTCAAGATCAAAGCAAGACATAAATTAATATCATTTGATCAAAGGGTAAGTCAAACTGATCAGACTTTGATCAGTAGCCGCCAATTAAAACTAATCCACTTGTAATTAGAATGTTTTGAAGCGCTATAAAAGCTACATCATTGATGAATTCAGCTCGCCAATTACTTTACCAATCACACTTTGATTGTCAATCAAGAGAATGTAGATTATCTGCAGACAGAACTATGCATTCTTTCTCTTACATTCAGAATATCAAAACATGTTTCCATTGGTCAATAGCATAGAACACCTCTGAAACACACCTTAAATTTCTTTTCATAGACTAAACAACCTTGTTGAATGTTGAATTTTGGTGAAGGAAGGAACCCATACGAATGCTTGGTCGTGGCAGTTCACAGCCAGCTTTCAATTTTGTTATCTTTATTTAGCGAAGGAAAGCATTCATGCAATGCAGATATGATAAATGACTTTCTAAACTGCTTGCCTATGTCAGATCAAATCAGGATGTTAATGATAAGTGTAGAATTGATTATGTTAAAGGAGAGAAATGGCGATGTTATAATTCAAAAGTGTTTCGAGTAGAAAATTCATTCCTTCCTCATTTCCAATTTCCAAGTATTTATGTATAAAAGATGTTTTATGCTTTGTCGATACTTCCTTAAAGAAATATCCTTTTTTCCAATCAGATTTAACATGCAGGAGAATAAGATGTGTTGAATAAGAGAAATAACGATGTAATAATCTAAAATTGCATAATGAAGAAATGGCGTTCACCCTTCATTGACAATTTTCAAATATTTATGAAATATGTTTTATGTTTTGTTGATACAGCCTTAATGAAATATCTTTTTGTCCAACAGATTTAACATGCAAGAGAATAAGATGTGTTAGAGAAATGACGATGTTATAATCTAAAATTGCATAATGAAGAAATGTCGTTCACCCTTCAAAGATGTTTTATGCTTTTTTATATATACCCTAAAGTTCCCATCAGATGTAGTAGATAGATAACATAAACTTTCAATTCAACACTATTTAAAGCTTATATTCATTATTTTTTATGTTGATGTTTTGATTTGTTGTGTACTGCATGTGTTCTCATTTCTTTTAATATTCGTTTGTACTTTTAGCAGGAATTACTTGCAAATTGAACTAGGTGACAATGAGAAAATAACATGAATTGATATTTTTTTCTGATATCAAATTTTATTCATTTCAACAACATCAACAAATTCAACAACCAACAAATAGCATCTCCTTCTTAAAATCCTCTGTGAAGCTCACAACTGTCAACACACAATGCACGGGTAACAGTGTCCATGTCGTATCCACCATCGCTTCTATATACGTCGTTATCGCCTTCCTCATCATCATCACTATCAGAGGAATCATCTGAAAGTTCCAGGATCGACTGTTCATCTTCACTTGTTGAGATATCTTCCATTGACACATCCACTTGCTGCACAGTGTTGGCGACAATTTCCGAATCTTCTTGGGTGGCCGCACTCGCAGTGATGGCATTGACGCAGGATTGAACTTGTTGCCACTTGAGTTGCCTGTATACCATGTACATCTCCTTCATTCCTTCTAGGACACAACGCCGTTGAATAAGTTGCTCGCCGTTGACGATGAGAGTTGCGGAGGAAGTTCTTCTCATCTTCTCTAGTAGTTGACTGACCTTGATATCTGAAAACAGAACATATTCTCATTAATGTCACAGTGTATTTTGTAAATAATATCTTACATAAAGATGATTGAATGAAACGATGAGAGCCTGATGCAATTAAGCTTTTACTACACCAGTACATGTTTTATACCCACCTAATGCTAAAATGTGCTTTACTGCAGTGTCATGGGCAACAAGCAGTCTTCTTAACTTGAATGCAGCCTGAACGGGATCCATATTTAGTACAGTAGTATTCCTTGAGTTGATGCAGTTGGTGTGTGGAGAGATTCTTATGAAGTGACGATCATGTTGTTGTTGTTGTTGGATTGGGGTTTAACGTCTTCCTCACAACACGGTGATGTCGCCGACGTGGGGTCTAAGCCTGAATTATTTCCAAAAAGGGGGCATGAAATTTAGAATAGGTCTTAGACACCCAAGTAAAATTAATAAAAGTTCTAAAGTGGTTAAAATTAATTTAGAATTTGGAATAGAGTGAGGGGGGGGGGCTGATTTTATGAATAGTAAGTAAATAAATAGTGGTGTTAAATGGCGTGGTACCTGAAAGAGATAGAAAGCATATATTATGTATGGGAATATATATTGAGGTAAAAAGGTTAAGGTAGTATTTGAGATGGTATTTTTAATTGTGATAAAATAAAATTGTAGTTGAATAATTGTGTTTGAATTGTATTTATAATTATTTGTAATTAGTAATGTTTTATAATTAAGTTTATTGATAATTGAGTGAATGGAGTAATACTTATCTTTTTGGTTTGATATACTTAGTCTGTTATTTGCTGTTGTTTCCAGCGTTGGTATCTTCGCAATGTGCGTTTTTTCTTTCTTGCAGGTCGTCTAACTGGTATTGTACCTATGTAAAGTGCAGGGGGTAGTCTAACCATACACTTAAGGTACAATACCTGTCCTCCCCACTGAACCCGATTAAGAACCAGGCAGTGAGGGTTTTGAGGTTTGCTACTGGGAAAATTACCAGTTATAATTTAGTAGGTGCCGGGGGTAGCCACACCGTGCACTTTTAATGAAGAGTTTTAACCATTTTGCCCTGTGCCAAGTCCTACCAGTTATCCCAAATATGGGAGTGGTAAATATTATTTTAGGTATTAGGTGGAAATCTCCCGTCGGGAGCCTACGCGCCTGTTTGTATAGGCTTGCGCGAGTGGTCCCGAGGTAATGTATATCGTGAATCTATCTCACCAACCAGCTCTGGTCGTGGGTCGCCATGACCAACACTTACCAGAAGAAGGAGGTTTAAGAGATCAGTCTCGCTTCCGTAGGGTCCTTCTGGGAGTTTTTACCCGTGGGGTGGTTGTTAGGGTTTAGTGACCCTTAAATTGGGTAGGGGATGAGGGGTAGGTAATGGTTAGGAGTTTGGGTGTAAGGCTAGGTGGTTATTGATTATAATGTTTTATACAATTTGGTTTGTAGTAGGAATACTGAAAGGTACTGGTAATTTTTAGCATTGGCTAACAGTTCTTGTGGGTTGTTAGCGTTTACATTTTCAAGGAGTTGTCCCCTGTGTTTTTGGTATTTATCACATTGAAACAGAATGTGATGTATGGTGTCTTCGACATTACATTGATTGCATAGATTATTTGGTGCTTTCCCTATTTTGTGGAGGTAAACCCCATTGCGAACATTGTTAAGCCTAAGTCTAGTTATGGCTACATCAACCCTTCTAAAGTTGTGGAAGTTTTTAACCTTTGTAACTTTTGTAGGTTGTACTTGATAGTACTGGCCATGGGTATGTCCCCAGTTGCCTTTAAAGTTTGTGTTGTATTCATCCGTTCTAATTGATTTAACAATGCTCTTAATTTCTTTTTTAGTAAATGGTATGTTGACATTATTGCTGTGGGTTAGACCTGCTTTTGCTGCTCGGTCGGCTCTTTCGTTGCCTGTTAGGCCTATGTGGGAAGACACCCATATAAATCTAACATTGTTGTTATCCTGAGTTAGATAATTATACCCCTGGTAAATTTGGTGTAGAAGTTCATGACTATTTTTTTCCGTTTTGTTTTGTATAGCTTGCAGTGAGCTGAGTGAATCTGTAAATATAGCTATATTTTTGTGTTTGTAGCCTTTACTGATAATGAGTGCTTGTCGAATAGCTACAAGTTCAGCTGTGAAGATAGAGGTTTTGTCTGGTAGTTTAAGGGATATATCTTCATCACCTGTGTGAGTGAAGGCTATCCCAGAGCCTACTCTTCCTTTTTCATCTTTAGAACCGTCAGTAAAGATTTGAATGTAATCAGTTTGATTGTAGTTTTGTTCTATATAGACTTGAGTGTTACTGAGGTCACTAGGTTTTGGATTATTTTTGTCTATGTCTATGTCTTTCAATTTGATATCGACTTGGATATCGGAGACGTCTGGAGGTTTTAGGATATGCTTGGTATATCTTGTATGCTTTGTCGATACTTCCTTAAAGAAATATCCTTTTTTCCAATCAGATTTAACATGCAGGAGAATAAGATGTGTTGAATAAGAGAAATAACGATGTTATAATCTAAAATTGCATAATGAAGAAATGGCGTTCACCCTTCATTGACAATTTTCAAATATTTATGAAATATGTTTTATGTTTTGTTGATACAGCCTTAATGAAATATCTTTTTGTCCAACAGATTTAACATGCAAGAGAATAAGATGTGTTAGAGAAATGACGATGTTTTAATCCAAAACGGTTTAATATAGAAATGTCAGTCACCCTTTATTGCCAATTTTCAAACAATTATCAAAGATGTTTTATGATTTATTATATATACCCTAAAGTTCCCATCGGATGTAGTAGATAGATAACATAAACTTTCAATTCCACACTATTTAAAGCTTATATTCATTATTTTTTATGTTGATATTTTGATTTGTTGTGTACTGCATGTGTTCTCATTTCTTTTAATATTCGTTTGTACTTTTAGCAGGAATTACTTGCAAATTGAACTAGGTGACAATGAGAAAATAACATGAATTGATATTTTTTCTGATATCAAATTTTATTCATTTCAACAACATCAACAAATTCAACAACCAACAAATAGCATCTCCTTCTTAAAATCCTCTGTGAAGCTCACAACTGTCAACACACAATGCACGGGTAACAGTGTCCATGTCGTATCCACCATCGCTTCTATATACGTCGTTATCGCCTTCCTCATCATCATCACTATCAGAGGAATCATCTGAAAGTTCCAGGATCGACTGTTCATCTTCACTTGTTGAGATATCTTCCATTGACACATCCACTTGCTGCACAGTGTTGGCGACAATTTCCGAATCTTCTTGGGTGGCCGCACTCGCAGTGATGACATTGACGCAGGATTGAACTTGTTGCCACTTGAGTTGCCTGTATACCATGTACATCTCCTTCATTCCTTCTAGGACACAACGCCGTTGAATAAGTTGCTCACCGTTGACGATGAGGGTTGCGGAGGAAGTTCTTCTCATCTTCTCTAGTAGTTGACTGACCTTGATGTCTGAAAACAGAACATATTCTCATTAATGTCACAGTGTATTTTGTAAACAATATCTTACATAAAGATGATTGAATGAAACGATGAGAGCCTGATGCAATTAAGCTTTTACTACACGAGTACATGTTTTATACCCACCTAATGCTAAAATGTGCTTTACTGCAGTGTCATGGGCAACAAGCAGTCTTCTTAACTTGAATGCAGCCTGAACGGGATCCATATTTAGTACAGTAGTATTCCTTGAGTTGATGCAGTTGGTGTGTGGAGAGATTCTTATGAAGTGACGATCAGATCTTGACTGGCACTTTATACATAATTTGCAGTAAGAAGCCAGTACGGCCAATGTCAAGATCAAAGCAAGACATAAATTAATATCATTTGATCAAAGGGTAAGTCAAACTGATCAGACTTTGATCAGTAGCCGCCAATTAAAACTAATCCACTTGTAATTAGAATGTTTTGAAGCGCTATAAAAGCTACATCATTGATGAATTCAGCTCGCCAATTACTTTACCAATCACACTTCGATTGTCAATCAAGAGAATGTAGATTATCTGCAGACAGAACTATGCATTCTTTCTCTTACATTCAGAATATCAAAACATGTTTCCATTGGTCAATAGCATAGAACACCTCTGAAACACACCTTAAATTTCTTTTCATAGACTAAACAACCTTGTTGAATGTTGAATTTTGGTGAAGGAAGGAACCCATACGAATGCTTGGTCGTGGCAGTTCACAGCGAGCTTTCAATTTTTTTATCTTTATTTAGCGAAGGAAAGCATTCATGCAATGCAGATATGATAAATGACTTTCTAAACTGCTTGCCTATGTCAGATCAAATCAGGATGTTAATGATAAGTGTAGAATTGTTTATGTTAAAGGAGAGAAAGGGCGATGTTATAATTCAAAAGTGTTTCGAGTAGAAAATTCATTCCTTCCTCATTTCCAATTTCCAAGTATTTATGTATAAAAGATGTTTTATGTTTTGTCGATACTTCCTTAAAGAAATATCCTTTTTTCCAATCAGATTTAACATGCAGGAGAATAAGATGTGTTGAATAAGAGAAATAACGATGTTATAATCTAAAATTGCATAATGAAGAAATGACGTTCACCCTTCATTGACAATTTTCAAATATTTATGAAATATGTTTTATGTTTTGTTGATACAGCCTTAATGAAATTTTTTTTTTTTTCCATCAGATTTAACATGCAAGAGAATAAGATGTGTTAGAGAAATGACGATGTTATAATCTAAAATTGCATAATGAAGAAATGTCGTTCACCCTTCATTGACAATTTTCAAAGATGTTTTATGCTTTTTTATATATACCCTAAAGTTCCCATCAGATGTAGTAGATAGATAACATAAACTTTCAATTCGACACTATTTAAAGCTTATATTCATTATTTTTTATGTTGATATTTTGATTTGTTGTGTACTGCATGTGTTCTCATTTCTTTTAATATTCGTTTGTACTTTTAGCAGGAATTACTTGCAAATTGAACTAGGTGACAATGAGAAAATAACATGAAATAATATTTTTTTCTGATATCAAATTTTATTCATTTCAACAACATCAACAAATTCAACAAACAACAAATTGCATCTCCTTCTTAAAATCCTCTGTGAAGCTGACAACTGTCAACACACAATGCACGGGTAACAGTGTCCATGTCGTATCCACCATCGCTTCTATACACGTCGTTATCGCCTTCCTCATCATCATCAATATCGGAGGAATCTTCTGAAAGTTCCAGGATCGACTGTTCATCTTCACTTGTTGAGATATCTTCCATTGACACATCCACTTGCTGCACAGTGTTGGCGACAATTTCCGAATCTTCTTGGGTGGCCGCACTTTCAGTGATGACATTGACGCAGGATTGAACTTGTTGCCACTTGAGTTGCCTGTATACCATGTACATCTCCTTCATTCCTTCTAGGACACAACGCCGTTGAATAAGTTGCTCACCGTTGACGATGAGGGTTGCGGAGGAAGTTCTTCTCATCTTCTCTAGTAGTTGACTGACCTTGATGTCTGAAAACAGAACATATTCTCATTAATGTCACAGTGTATTTTGTAAACAATATCTTACATAAAGATGATTGAATGAAACGATGAGAGCCTGATGCAATTAAAGCTTTTACTACACGAGTACATGTTTTATACCCACCTAATGCTAAAATGTGCTTTACTGCAGTGTCATGGGCAACAAGCAGTCTTCTTAACTTGAATGCAGCCTGAACGGGATCCATATTTAGTACAGTAGTATTCCTTGAGTTGATGCAGTTGGTGTGTGGAGAGATTCTTATGAAGTGACGATCAGATCTTGCCTGGCACTTTATACATAATTTGCAGTAAGAAGCCAGTACGGCCAATGTCAAGATCAAAGCAAGACATAAATTAATATCATTTGATCAAAGGGTAAGTCAAACTGATCAGACTTTGATCAGTAGCCGCCAATTAAAACTAATCCACTTGTAATTAGAATGTTTTGAAGCGCTATAAAAGCTACATCATTGATGAATTCAGCTCGCCAATTACTTTACCAATCACACTTTGATTGTCAATCAAGAGAATGTAGATTATCTGCAGACAGAACTATGCATTCTTTCTCTTACATTCAGAATATCAAAACATGTTTCCATTGGTCAATAGCATAGAACACCTCTGAAACACACCTTAAATTTCTTTTCATAGACTAAACAACCTTGTTGAATGTTGAATTTTGGTGAAGGAAGGAACCCATACGAATGCTTGGTCGTGGCAGTTCACAGCGAGCTTTCAATTTTTTTATCTTTATTTAGCGAAGGAAAGCATTCATGCAATGCAGATATGATAAATGACTTTCTAAACTGCTTGCCTATGTCAGATCAAATCAGGATGTTAATGATAAGTGTAGAATTGTTTATGTTAAAGGAGAGAAAGGGCGATGTTATAATTCAAAAGTGTTTCGAGTAGAAAATTCATTCCTTCCTCATTTCCAATTTTCAAGTATTTATGTATAAAAGATGTTTTATGTTTTGTCGATACTTCCTTAAAGAAATATCCTTTTTTCCAATCAGATTTAACATGCAGGAGAATAAGATGTGTTGAATAAGAGAAATAACGATGTTATAATCTAAAATTGCATAATGAAGAAATGACGTTCACCCTTCATTGACAATTTTCAAATATTTATGAAATATGTTTTATGTTTTGTTGATACAGCCTTAATGAAATTTTTTTTTTTTCCATCAGATTTAACATGCAAGAGAATAAGATGTGTTAGAGAAATGACGATGTTATAATCTAAAATTGCATAATGAAGAAATGTCGTTCACCCTTCATTGACAATTTTCAAAGATGTTTTATGCTTTTTTATATATACCCTAAAGTTCCCATCAGATGTAGTAGATAGATAACATAAACTTTCAATTCGACACTATTTAAAGCTTATATTCATTATTTTTTATGTTGATATTTTGATTTGTTGTGTACTGCATGTGTTCTCATTTCTTTTAATATTCGTTTGTACTTTTAGCAGGAATTACTTGCAAATTGAACTAGGTGACAATGAGAAAATAACATGAAATAATATTTTTTTCTGATATCAAATTTTATTCATTTCAACAACATCAACAAATTCAACAAACAACAAATTGCATCTCCTTCTTAAAATCCTCTGTGAAGCTGACAACTGTCAACACACAATGCACGGGTAACAGTGTCCATGTCGTATCCACCATCGCTTCTATACACGTCGTTATCGCCTTCCTCATCATCATCACTATCGGAGGAATCTTCTGAAAGTTCCAGGATCGACTGTTCATCTTCACTTGTTGAGATATCTTCCATTGACACATCCACTTGCTGCACAGTGTTGGCGACAATTTCCGAATCTTCTTGGGTGGCCGCACTTTCAGTGATGACATTGACGCAGGATTGAACTTGTTGCCACTTGAGTTGCCTGTATACCATGTACATCTCCTTCATTCCTTCTAGGACACAACGCCGTTGAATAAGTTGCTCACCGTTGACGATGAGGGTTGCGGAGGAAGTTCTTCTCATCTTCTCTAGTAGTTGACTGACCTTGATGTCTGAAAACAGAACATATTCTCATTAATGTCACAGTGTATTTTGTAAACAATATCTTACATAAAGATGATTGAATGAAACGATGAGAGCCTGATGCAATTAAAGCTTTTACTACACGAGTACATGTTTTATACCCACCTAATGCTAAAATGTGCTTTACTGCAGTGTCATGGGCAACAAGCAGTCTTCTTAACTTGAATGCAGCCTGAACGGGATCCATATTTAGTACAGTAGTATTCCTTGAGTTGATGCAGTTGGTGTGTGGAGAGATTCTTATGAAGTGACGATCAGATCTTGCCTGGCACTTTATACATAATTTGCAGTAAGAAGCCAGTACGGCCAATGTCAAGATCAAAGCAAGACATAAATTAATATCATTTGATCAAAGGGTAAGTCAAACTGATCAGACTTTGATCAGTAGCCGCCAATTAAAACTAATCCACTTGTAATTAGAATGTTTTGAAGCGCTATAAAAGCTACATCATTGATGAATTCAGCTCGCCAATTACTTTACCAATCACACTTTGATTGTCAATCAAGAGAATGTAGATTATCTGCAGACAGAACTATGCATTCTTTCTCTTACATTCAGAATATCAAAACATGTTTCCATTGGTCAATAGCATAGAACACCTCTGAAACACACCTTAAATTTCTTTTCATAGACTAAACAACCTTGTTGAATGTTGAATTTTGGTGAAGGAAGGAACCCATACGAATGCTTGGTCGTGGCAGTTCACAGCGAGCTTTCAATTTTTTTATCTTTATTTAGCGAAGGAAAGCATTCATGCAATGCAGATATGATAAATGAGTTTCTAAACTGCTTGCCTATGTCAGATCAAATCAGGATGTTAATGATAAGTGTAGAATTGTTTATGTTAAAGGAGAGAAAGGGCGATGTTATAATTCAAAAGTGTTTCGAGTAGAAAATTCATTCCTTCCTCATTTCCAATTTCCAAGTATTTATGTATAAAAGATGTTTTATGTTTTGTCGATACTTCCTTAAAGAAATATCCTTTTTTCCAATCAGATTTAACATGCAGGAGAATAAGATGTGTTGAATAAGAGAAATAACGATGTTATAATCTAAAATTGCATAATGAAGAAATGACGTTCACCCTTCATTGACAATTTTCAAATATTTATGAAATATGTTTTATGTTTTGTTGATACAGCCTTAATGAAATATCTTTTTGTCCAACAGATTTAACATGCAAGAGAATAAGATGTGTTAGAGAAATGACGATGTTATAATCTAAAATTGCTTAATCCATGATGATGACGTCACTCTATTGTGTGAACAGTGGATTATTTTTAAGAATCCACTGCACATGGACTTGTCCAGTCTGGAGGGGTGTCAGGCATTTCACACAAACCTATTCCGCATATCTTATCACTGTACGTTATACATGGATTAAGATGGAGAATGCATTCGGAGCAGTGGATTCTTTAAAATAATCAACTCGCCCCTTCGGGGCTCGTTGATTATTTTAAAGAATCCATTACTCCTCATGCATTCTCCATTACATAATGAAGAAATGTCGTTCACCCTTCAAAGATGTTTTATGCTTTTTTATATATACCCTAAAGTTCCCATCAGATGTAGTAGATAGATAACATAAACTTTCAATTCAACACTATTTAAAGCTTATATTCATTATTTTTTATGTTGATATTTTGATTTGTTGTGTACTGCATATGTTCTCATTTCTTTTAATATTCGTTTGTACTTTTAGCAGGAATTACTTGCAAATTGAACTAGGTGACAATGAGAAAATAACATGAATTGATATTTTTTTCTGATATCAAATTTTATTCATTTCAACAACATCAACAAATTCAACAACCAACAAATAGCATCTCCTTCTTAAAATCCTCTGTGAAGCTGACAACTGTCAACACACAATGCACGGGTAACAGTGTCCATGTCGTATCCACCATCGCTTCTATATACGTCGTTATCGCCTTCCTCATCATCATCACTATCAGAGGAATCATCTGAAAGTTCCAGGATCGACTGTTCATCTTCACTTGTTGAGATATCTTCCATTGACACATCCACTTGCTGCACAGTGTTGGCGACAATTTCCGAATCTTCTTGGGTGGCCGCGCTCGCAGTGATGGCATTGACGCAGGATTGAACTTGTTGCCACTTGAGTTGCCTGTATACCATGTACATCTCCTTCATTCCTTCTAGGACACAACGCCGTTGAATAAGTTGCTCGCCGTTGACGATGAGAGTTGCGGAGGAAGTTCTTCTCATCTTCTCTAGTAGTTGACTGACCTTGATATCTGAAAACAGAACATATTCTCATTAATGTCACAGTGTATTTTGTAAATAATATCTTACATAAAGATGATTGAATGAAACGATGAGAGCCTGATGCAATTAAGCTTTTACTACACCAGTACATGTTTTATACCCACCTAATGCTAAAATGTGCTTTACTGCAGTGTCATGGGCAACAAGCAGTCTTCTTAACTTGAATGCAGCCTGAACGGGATCCATATTTAGTACAGTAGTATTCCTTGAGTTGATGCAGTTGGTGTGTGGAGAGATTCTTATGAAGTGACGATCATGTTGTTGTTGTTGTTGGATTGGGGTTTAACGTCTTCCTCACAACACGGTGATGTCGCCGACGTGGGGTCTAAGCCTGAATTATTTCCAAAAAGGGGGCATGAAATTTAGAATAGGTCTTAGACACCCAAGTAAAATTAATAAAAGTTCTAAAGTGGTTAAAATTAATTTAGAATTTGGAATAGAGTGAGGGGGGGGGGGGCTGATTTTATGAATAGTAAGTAAATAAATAGGGGTGTTAAATGGCGTGGTACCTGAAAGAGATAGAAAGCATATATTATGTATGGGAATATATATTGAGGTAAAAAGGTTAAGGTAGTATTTGAGATGGTATTTTTAATTGTGATAAAATAAAATTGTAGTTGAATAATTGTGTTTGAATTGTATTTATAATTATTTGTAATTAGTAATGTTTTATAATTAAGTTTATTGATAATTGAGTGAATGGAGTAATACTTATCTTTTTGGTTTGATATACTTAGTCTGTTATTTGCTGTTGTTTCCAGCGTTGGTATCTTCGCAATGTGCGTTTTTTCTTTCTTGCAGGTCGTCTAACTGGTATTGTACCTATGTAAAGTGCAGGGGGTAGTCTAACCATACACTTAAGGTACAATACCTGTCCTCCCCACTGAACCCGATTAAGAACCAGGCAGTGAGGGTTTTGAGGTTTGCTACTGGGAAAATTACCAGTTATAATTTAGTAGGTGCCGGGGGTAGCCACACCGTGCACTTTTAATGAAGAGTTTTAACCATTTTGCCCTGTGCCAAGTCCTACCAGTTATCCCAAATATGGGAGTGGTAAATATTATTTTAGGTATTAGGTGGAAATCTCCCGTCGGGAGCCTACGCGCCTGTTTGTATAGGCTTGCGCGAGTGGTCCCGAGGTAATGTATATCGTGAACCTATCTCACCAACCAGCTCTGGTCGTGGGTCGCCATGACCAACACTTACCAGAAGAAGGAGGTTTAAGAGATCAGTCTCGCTTCCGTAGGGTCCTTCTGGGAGTTTTTACCCGTGGGGTGGTTGTTAGGGTTTAGTGACCCTTAAATTGGGTAGGGGATGAGGGGTAGGTAATGGTTAGGAGTTTGGGTGTAAGGCTAGGTGGTTATTGATTATAATGTTTTATACAATTTGGTTTGTAGTAGGAATACTGAAAGGTACTGGTAATTTTTAGCATTGGCTAACAGTTCTTGTGGGTTGTTAGCGTTTACATTTTCAAGGAGTTGTCCCCTGTGTTTTTGGTATTTATCACATTGAAACAGAATGTGATGTATGGTGTCTTCGACATTACATTGATTGAATAGATTATTTGGTGCTTTCCCTATTTTGTGGAGGTAAACCCCATTGCGAACATTGTTAAGCCTAAGTCTAGTTATGGCTACATCAACCCTTCTAAAGTTGTGGAAGTTTTTAACCTTTGTAACTTTTGTAGGTTGTACTTGATAGTACTGGGTATGTCCCCAGTTGCCTTTAAAGTTTGTGTTGTATTCATCCGTTCTAATTGATTTAACAATGCTCTTAATTTCTTTTTTAGTAAATGGTATGTTGACATTATTGCTGTGGGTTAGACCTGCTTTTGCTGCTCGGTCGGCTCTTTCGTTGCCTGTTAGGCCTATGTGGGAAGGCACCCATATAAATCTAACATTGTTGTTATCCTGAGTTAGATAATTATACCCCTGGTAAATTTGGTGTAGAAGTTCATGACTATTTTTTTCCGTTTTGTTTTGTATAGCTTGCAGTGAGCTGAGTGAATCTGTAAATATAGCTATATTTTTGTGTTTGTAGCCTTTACTGATAATGAGTGCTTGTCGAATAGCTACAAGTTCAGCTGTGAAGATAGAGGTTTTGTCTGGTAGTTTAAGGGATATATCTTCATCACCTGTGTGAGTGAAGGCTATCCCAGAGCCTACTCTTCCTTTTTCATCTTTAGAACCGTCAGTAAAGATTTGAATGTAATCAGTTTGATTGTAGTTTTGTTCTATATAGACTTGAGTGTTACTGAGGTCACTAGGTTTTGGATTATTTTTGTCTATGAGGTCTTTCAATTTGATATCGACTTGGATATCGGGGACGTCTGGAGGTTTTAGGATATGCTTGGTATATGGGTCAGAAATAACGTCTATTGTATCAAGGTCATATTTGTCTATGTGATTTTTCATGCTAACACCAAATGGTGTTGGTATTTTTTTTACTCTTTTAGTCATTATTTGCTTTTTTCGTGTGATAATATTTTGTAAACATGGCTTATGCTTTGATCTAACAATATAGTTGGTAATATTATCTTCTCATTCTTTTTCTAGCGGGAGTTCGCCTAGTTCATGTCTGACTAGTTCCATTGATGTGCCACTTAGGCATCCTGATATATATCTGTAAGCTTGATTTTGTATGGTTTTTAGCTTTTGTATGTTGGTTCGACTAGTGTCACACCAAGCTTCTGCTCCATAGTGCAGTTTGGATTTAATCAGAGATTTATATAGCAAGAGTAACATTTCCTTGCTGCTGCCCCACCTGGTGTGAGAAAGCATTCGTAATATATTGAGATCTTTTTTGCATCTTTGTGACAGTTCAACAATATGTTGATTCCATGTTAGATATTCATCAAAGATTATGCCTAAGAATTTGACATATTTAACTTGGTTTAATGGTTCTTCATTAATGTATAATTTCAGTGGTCTGCAATCGGCTCTGGGTGTTGGCCGAAAGAGAATTGATACAGTTTTGCTTGTGGATAATTTAAATCCCCAGTTTTGGGTCCATTCATTTACTTTGATTAAGGCTTTTTGTAATATTTCTGCAGCTACATGTTGATGTTTGTGACTGACCCAAAGGGCCCCATCATCAGCGAATTGTGAGGTGTTCACTTGTTTCGGTAGTTTGTGAAATAGATCATCTATCATGATATTGAACAATGTTGGTGATATGATACTACCTTGTGGGAGTGACGATCAGATCTTGCCTGGCATTTTATACATAGTTTGGAGTAAGAAGCCAGTAAGGCCAATGTCAAGATCAAAGCAAGACATAAATTAATATCATTTGATCAAAGGGTTGGTCAAACTGATCAGACTTTGATCAGTAGCCGCCAATTAAAACTAAACCACTTGTAATTAGAATGTTATGAAGCGCTATAAAAGCTACATCATTGATGAATTCAGCTCGCCAATTACTTTACCAATCACACTTTGATTGTCAATCAAGAGAATGTAGATTATCTGCAGACAGAACTATGCATTCTTTCTCTTACATTCAGAATATCAAAACATGTTTCCGTTGGTCAATAGCATAGAACACCTCAGAAACACACATTAAATTGCTTTTCATAGACTAAACAACCTCGTTGAATGTTGAATTTTGGTGAAGGAAGGAACCCATACGAATGCTTGGTCGTGGCAGTTCACAGCGAGCTTTCAATTTTGTTATCTTCATATATCGAAGGAAAGTATTCATGCAATGCAGATATGATAAATGTCTTTCTAAACTGCTTGCCTATATCAGATCAAATCAGGATGTCCATGACAAGTGTAGAATTGTTTATGTAAAAGGAGAGAAATGGCGATGTTATAATTCAAAAGTGTTACGAGTAGAAATTCATTCCTTCCTCATTTCCAATTTCAAAGTATTTATGTATAAAAGATGTTTTATGTTTTGTTGATACTTCCTTAAAGAAATATCCTTTTTTCCAATCAGATTTAACATGCAGGAGAATAAGATGTGTTAAATAAGAGAAATGACGATGTTCTGATCTAAAATTGCATAATGAAGAAATGTCCTTCACCCTTCATTGACAATTTTCAAATATTTATGAAATATGTTTTATGTTTTGTTGATACAGCCTTAAAGAAATATCTTTTTGTCCATCAGATTTAACATGCAAGAGATTAAGATGTGTTAGAGAAATGACGATGTTTTAATCCAAAACGGTTTTAATATAGAAATGTCAGTCACCCTTTATTGCCAATTTTCAAACAATTATCAAAGATGTTTTATGATTTTTTATATATACCCTAAAGTTCCCATCGGATGTAGTAGATAGATAACATAAACTTTCAATTCCACACTATTTAAAGCTTATATTCATTATTTTTTATGTTGATATTTTGATTTGTTGTGTACTGCATGTGTTCTCATTTCTTTTGATATTCGTTTGTACTTTTAGCAGGAATTACTTGCAAATTGAACTAGGTGACAATGAGAAAATAACATGAATTGATATTTTTTCTGATATCAAATTTTATTCATTTCAACAACATCAACACATTCAACAACCAACAAATAGCATCTCCTTCTTAAAATCCTCTGTGAAGCTCACAACTGTCAACACACAATGCACGGGTAACAGTGTCCATGTCGTATCCACCATCGCTTCTATACACGTCGTTATCGCCTTCCTCATCATCATCACTATCAGAGGAATCATCTGAAAGTTCCAGGATCGACTGTTCATCTTCACTTGTTGAGATATCTTCCATTGACACATCCACTTGCTGCACAGTGTTGGCGACAATTTCCGAATCTTCTTGGGTGGCCGCACCTGCAGTGATGGCATTGACGCAGGATTGAACTTGTTGCCACTTGAGTTGCCTGTATACCATGTACATCTCCTTCATTCCTTCTAGGACACAACGCCGTTGAATAAGTTGCTCGCCGTTGACGATGAGAGTTGCGGAGGAAGTTCTTCTCATCTTCTCTAGTAGTTGACTGACCTTGATATCTGAAAACAGAACATATTCTCATTAATGTCACAGTGTATTTTGTAAATAATATCTTACATAAAGATGATTGAATGAAACGATGAGAGCCTGATGCAATTAAGCTTTTACTACACCAGTACATGTTTATACCCACCTAATGCTAAAATGTGCTTTACTGCAGTGTCATGGGCAACAAGCAGTCTTCTTAACTTGAATGCAGCCTGAACGGGATCCATATTTAGTACAGTAGTATTCCTTGAGTTGATGCAGTTGGTGTGTGGAGAGATTCTTATGAAGTGACGATCAAATCTTGCCTGGCACTTTATACATAGTTTGGATTAAGAAGCCAGTGAGGCCAATGTCAAGATCAAAGCAAGACATAAATTAATATCATTTGATCAAAGGGTTGGTCAAGCTGATCAGACTTTGATCAGTAGCCGCCAATTAAAACTAATCCACTTGTAATTAGAATGTTATGAAGCGCTATAAAGGCTACATCATTGATGAATTCAGCTTTACCAATCACACTTTGATTGTCAATCAAGAGAATGTAGATTATCTGCAGACAGAACTATGCATTCTTTCTCTTACATTCAGAATATCAAAACATGTTTCCGTTGGTCAATAGCATAGAACACCTCAGAAACACACATTAAATTGCTTTTCATAGACTAAACAACCTCGTTGAATGTTGAATTTTGGTGAAGGAAGGAACCCATACGAATGCTTGGTCGTGGCAGTTCACAGCCAGCTTTCAATTTTGTTATCTTCATATATCGAAGGAAAGTATTCATGCAATGCAGATATAATAAATGTCTTTCTAAACTGCTTGCCTATATCAGATCAAATCAGGATGTCCATGACAAGTGTAGAATTGTTTATGTTAAAGGAGAGAAATGGCGATGTTATAATTCAAAAGTGTTACGAGTAGAAATTCATTCCTTCCTCATTTCCAATTTCAAAGTATTTATGTATAAAAGATGTTTTATGTTTTGTTGATACTTCCTTAAAGAAATATCCTTTTTTCCAATCAGATTTAACATGCAGGAGAATAAGATGTGTTAAATAAGAGAAATGACGATGTTCTAATCTAAAATTGCATAATGAAGAAATGTCCTTCACCCTTCATTGACAATTTTCAAATATTTATGAAATATGTTTTATGTTTTGTTGATACAGCCTTAAAGAAATATCTTTTTGTCCATCAGATTTAACATGCAAGAGATTAAGATGTGTTAGAGAAATGACGATGTTTTAATCCAAAACGGTTTTAATATAGAAATGTCAGTCACCCTTTATTGCCAATTTTCAAACAATTATCAAAGATGTTTTATGATTTTTTATATATACCCTAAAGTTCCCATCGGATGTAGTAGATAGATAACATAAAGTTTCAATTCCACACTATTTAAAGCTTATATTCATTATTTTTTATGTTGATATTTTGATTTGTTGTGTACTGCATGTGTTCTCATTTCTGTTAATATTCGTTTGTACTTTTAGCAGGAATTACTTGCAAATTGAACTAGGTGACAATGAGAAAATAACATGAATTGATATTTTTTCTGATATCAAATTTTATTCATTTCAACAACATCAACAAATTCAACAACCAACAAATAGCATCTCCTTCTTAAAATCCTCTGTGAAGCTCACAACTGTCAACACACAATGCACGGGTAACAGTGTCCATGTCGTATCCACCATCGCTTCTATACACGTCGTTATCGCCTTCCTCATCATCATCACTATCGGAGGAATCATCTGAAAGTTCCAGGATCGACTGTTCATCTTCACTTGTTGAGATATCTTCCATTGACACATCCACTTGCTGCACAGTGTTGGCGACAATTTCCGAATCTTCTTGGGTGGCCGCACCTGCAGTGATGGCATTGACGCAGGATTGAACTTGTTGCCACTTGAGTTGCCTGTATACCATGTACATCTCCTTCATTCCTTCTAGGACACAACGCCGTTGAATAAGTTGCTCACCGTTGACGATGAGGGTTACGGAGGAAGTTCTTCTCATCTTCTCTAGTAGTTGACTGACCTTGATGTCTGAAAACAGAACATATTCTCATTAATGTCACAGTGTATTTTGTAAATAATATCTTACATAAAGATGATTGAATGAAAGGATGAGAGCCTGATGCAATTAAGCTTTTACTACACCAGTACATGTTTTATACCCACCTAATGCTAAAATGTGCTTTACTGCAGTGTCATGGGCAACAAGCAGTCTTCTTAACTTGAATGCAGCCTGAACGGGATCCATATTTAGTACAGTAGTATTCCTTGAGTTGATGCAGTTGGTGTGTGGAGAGATTCTTATGAAGTGACGATCAGATCTTGCCTGGCATTTTATACATAGTTTGGAGTAAGAAGCCAGTAAGGCCAATGTCAAGATCAAAGCAAGACATAAATTAATATCATTTGATCAAAGGGTTGGTCAAACTGATCAGACTTTGATCAGTAGCCGCCAATTAAAACTAATCCACTTGTAATTAGAATGTTATGAAGCGCTATAAAAGCTACATCATTGATGAATTCAGCTCGCCAATTACTTTACCAATCACATTTTGATTGTCAATCAAGAGAATGTAGATTATCTGCAGACAGAACTATGCATTCTTTCTCTTACATTCAGAATATCAAAACATGTTTCCGTTGGTCAATAGCATAGAACACCTCAGAAACACACATTAAATTGCTTTTCATAGCCTAAACAACCTCGTTGAATGTTGAATTTTGGTGAAGGAAGGAACCCATACGAATGCTTGGTCGTGGCAGTTCACAGCGAGCTTTCAATTTTGTTATCTTTATATATCGAAGGAAAGTATTCATGCAATGCAGATATGATAAATGTCTTTCTAAACTGCTTGCCTATGTCAGATAAAACCAGGATGTCCATGACAAGTGTAGAATTGTTTATGTAAAAGGAGAGAAATGGCGATGTTATAATTCAAAAGTGTTTCCAGTAGAAAATTCATTCCTTCCTCATTTCCAATTTCCAAGTATTTATGTATAAAAGATGTTTTATGTTTTGTTGATACTTCCTTAAAGAAATATCCTTTTTTCCAATCAGATTTAACATGCAGGAGAATAAGATGTGTTAAATAAGAGAAATGACGATCTTCTAATCTAAAATTGCATAATGAAGAAATGTCCTTCACCCTTCATTGACAATTTTCAAATATTTATGAAATATGTTTTATGTTTTGTTGATACAGCCTTAAAGAAATATCTTTTTGTCCATCAGATTTAACATGCAAGAGATTAAGATGTGTTAGAGAAATGACGATGTTTTAATCCAAAACGGTTTTAATATAGAAATGTCAGTCACCCTTTATTGCCAATTTTCAAACAATTTTCAAAGATGTTTTATGATTTTTTATATATACCCTAAAGTTCCCATCGGATGTAGTAGATAGATAACATAAACTTTCAATTCCACACTATTTAAAGCTTATATTCATTATTTTTTATGTTGATATTTTGATTTGTTGTGTACTGCATGTGTTCTCATTTCTTGTAATATTCGTTTGTACTTTTAGCAGGAATTACTTGCAAATTGAACTAGGTGACAATGAGAAAATAACATGAATTGATATTTTTTCTGATATCAAATTTTATTCATTTCAACAACATCAACAAATTCAACAACCAACAAATAGCATCTCCTTCTTAAAATCCTCTGTGAAGCTCACAACTGTCAACACACAATGCACGGGTAACAGTGTCCATGTCGTATCCACCATCGCTTCTATACACGTCGTTATCGCCTTCCTCATCATCATCACTATCAGAGGAATCATCTGAAAGTTCCAGGATCGACTGTTCATCTTCACTTGTTGAGATATCTTCCATTGACACATCCACTTGCTGCACAGTGATGGCGACAATTTCCGAATCTTCTTGGGTGGCCGCACTTGCAGTGATGGCATTGACGCAGGATTGAACTTGTTGCCACTTGAGTTGCCTGTATACCATGTACATCTCCTTCATTCCTTCTAGGACACAACGCCGTTGAATAAGTTGCTCGCCGTTGACGATGAGAGTTGCGGAGGAAGTTCTTCTCATCTTCTCTAGTAGTTGACTGACCTTGATATCTGAACACAGAACATATTCTCATTAATGTCAGAGTGTATTTTGTAAATAATATCTTACATAAAGATGATTGAATGAAAGAATGAGAGCCTGATGCAATTAAGCTTTTACTACACCAGTACATGTTTATACCCACCTAATGCTAAAATGTGCTTTACTGCAGTGTCATGGGCAACAAGCAGTCTTCTTAACTTGAATGCAGCCTGAACGGGATCCATATTTAGTACAGTAGTATTCCTTGAGTTGATGCAGTTGGTGTGTGGAGTGATTCTTATGAAGTGACGATCAGATCTTGACTGGCACTTTATACATAGTTTGGAGTAAGAAGCCAGTAAGGCCAATGTCAAGATCAAAGCAAGACATAAATTAATATCATTTGATCAAAGGGTTGGTCAAACTGATCAGATTTTGATCAGTAGCCGCCAATTAAAACTAATCCACTTGTAATTAGAATGTTATGAAGCGCTATAAAGGCTACATCATTGATGAATTCAGCTTTACCAATCACACTTTGATTGTCAATCAAGAGAATGTAGATTATCTGCAGACAGAACTATGCATTCTTTCTCTTACATTCAGAATATCAAAACATGTTTCCGTTGGTCAATAGCATAGAACACCTCAGAAACACACATTAAATTGCTTTTCATAGACTAAACAACCTTGTTGAATGTTGAATTTTGGTGAAGGAAGAAACCCATACGAATGCTTGGTCGTGGCAGTTCACAGCGAGCTTTCAATTTTGTTATCTTTATATATCGAAGGAAAGTATTCATGCAATGCAGATATGATAAATGTCTTTCTAAACTGCTTGCCTATGTCAGATCAAATCAGGATGTCCATGACAAGTGTAGAATTGTTTATGTAAAAGGAGAGAAATGGCGATGTTATAATTCAAAAGTGTTTCGAGTAGAAAATTCATTCCTTCCTCATTTCCAATTTCAAAGTATTTATGTATAAAAGATGTTTTATGTCTTGTTGATACTTCCTTAAAGAAATATCCTTTTTTCCAATCAGATTCAACATGCAGGAGAATAAGATGTGTTAAATAAGAGAAATGACGATCTTCTAATCTAAAATTGCATAATGAAGAAATGTCCTTCACCCTTCATTGACAATTTTCAAATATTTATGAAATATGTTTTATGTTTTGTTGATACAGCCTTAAAGAAATATCTTTTTGTCCATCAGATTTAACATGCAAGAGATTAAGATGTGTTAGAGAAATGACGATGTTTGATCCAAAACGGTTTTAATATAGAAATGTCAGTCACCCTTTATTGCCAATTTTCAAACAATTATCAAAGATGTTTTATGATTTTTAATATATACCCTAAAGTTCCCATCGGATGTAGTAGATAGATAACATAAAGTTTCAATTCCACACTATTTAAAGCTTATATTCATTATTTTTTATGTTGATATTTTGATTTGTTGTGTACTGCATGTGTTCTCATTTCTTTTAATATTCGTTTGTACTTTTAGCAGGAATTACTTGCAAATTGAACTAGGTGACAATGAGAAAATAACATGAATTGATATTTTTTCTGATATCAAATTTTATTCATTTCAACAACATCAACAAATTCAACAACCAACAAATAGCATCTCCTTCTTAAAATCCTCTGTGAAGCTCACAACTGTCAACACACAATGCACGGGTAACAGTGTCCATGTCGTATCCACCATCGTTTCTATACACGTCGTTATCGCCTTCCTCATCATCATCACTATCAGAGGAATCATCTGAAAGTTCCAGGATCGACTGTTCATCTTCACTTGTTGAGATATCTTCCATTGACACATCCACTTGCTGCACAGTGTTGGCGACAATTTCCGAATCTTCTTGGGTGGCCGCACCTGCAGTGATGGCATTGACGCAGGATTGAACTTGTTGCCACTTGAGTTGCCTGTATACCATGTACATCTCCTTCATTCCTTCTAGGACACAACGCCGTTGAATAAGTTGCTCGCCGTTGACGATGAGAGTTGCGGAGGAAGTTCTTCTCATCTTCTCTAGTAGTTGACTGACCTTGATATCTGAACACAGAACATATTCTCATTAATGTCACAGTGTATTTTGAAAATAATATCTTACATAAAGATGATTGAATGAAAGGATGAGAGCCTGATGCAATTAAGTTTTTACTACACCAGTACATGTTTTATACCCACCTAATGCTAAAATGTGCTTTACTGCAGTGTCATGGGCAACAAGCAGTCTTCTTAACTTGAATGCAGCCTGAACGGGATCCATATTTAGTACAGTAGTATTCCTTGAGTTGATGCAGTTGGTGTGTGGAGAGATTCTTATGAAGTGACGATCAGATCTTGACTGGCACTTTATACATAGTTTGGAGTAAGAAGCCAGTAAGGCCAATGTCAAGATCAAAGCAAGACATAAATTAATATCATTTGATCAAAGGGTTGGTCAAACTGATCAGACTTTGATCAGTAGCCGCCAATTAAAACTAATCCACTTGTAATTAGAATGTTATGAGGCGCTATAAAAGCTACATCATTGATGAATTCAGCTCGCCAATTACTTTACCAATCACACTTTGATTGTCAATCAAGAGAATGTAGATTATCTGCAGACAGAACTATGCATTCTTTCTCTTACATTCAGAATATCAAAACACGTTTCCGTTGGTCAATAGCATAGAACACCTCAGAAACACACATTAAATTGCTTTTCATAGACTAAACAACCTTGTTGAATGTTGAATTTTGGTGAAGGAAGGAACCCATAAGAATGCGTGGTCGTGGCAGTTCACAGCGAGCTTTCAATTTTGTTATCTTTATATATCGAAGGAAAGTATTCATGCAATGCAGATATGATAAATGTCTTTCTAAACTGCTTGCCTATGTCAGATCAAATCAGGATGTCCATGACAAGTGTAGAATTGTTTATGTAAAAGGAGAGAAATGGCGATGTTATAATTCAAAAGTGTTTCGAGTAGAAAATTCATTCCTTCCTCATTTCCAATTTCAAAGTATTTATGTATAAAAGATGTTTTATGTTTTGTTGATACTTCCTTAAAGAAATATCCTTTTTTCCAATCAGATTTAACATGCAGGAGAATAAGATGTGTTAAATAAGAGAAATGACGATGTTCTAATCTTAAATTGCATAATGAAGAAATGTCCTTCACCCTTCATTGACAATTTTCAAATATTTATGAAATATGTTTTATGTTTTGTTGATACAGCCTTAAAGAAATATCTTTTTGTCCATCAGATTTAACATGCAAGAGATTAAGATGTGTTAGAGAAATGACGATGTTTGATCCAAAACGGTTTTAATATAGAAATGTCAGTCACCCTTTATTGCCAATTTTCAAACAATTATCAAAGATGTTTTATGATTTTTAATATATACGCTAAAGTTCCCATCGGATGTAGTAGATAGATAACATAAAGTTTCAATTCCACACTATTTAAAGCTTATATTCATTATTTTTTATGTTGATATTTTGATTTGTTGTGTACTGCATGTGTTCTCATTTCTTTTAATATTCGTTTGTACTTTTAGCAGGAATTACTTGCAAATTGAACTAGGTGACAATGAGAAAATAACATGAATTGATATTTTTTCTGATATCAAATTTTATTCATTTCAACAACATCAACAAATTCAACAACCAACAAATAGCATCTCCTTCTTAAAATCCTCTGTGAAGCTCACAACTGTCAACACACAATGCACGGGTAACAGTGTCCATGTCGTATCCACCATCGTTTCTATACACGTCGTTATCGCCTTCCTCATCATCATCACTATCAGAGGAATCATCTGAAAGTTCCAGGATCGACTGTTCATCTTCACTTGTTGAGATATCTTCCATTGACACATCCACTTGCTGCACAGTGTTGGCGACAATTTCCGTTTCTTCTTGGGTGGCCGCACCTGCAGTGATGGCATTGACGCAGGATTGAACTTGTTGCCACTTGAGTTGCCTGTATACCATGTACATCTCCTTCATTCCTTCTAGGACACAACGCCGTTGAATAAGTTGCTCGCCGTTGACGATGAGAGTTGCGGAGGAAGTTCTTCTCATCTTCTCTAGTAGTTGACTGACCTTGATATCTGAACACAGAACATATTCTCATTAATGTCACAGTGTATTTTGAAAATAATATCTTACATAAAGATGATTGAATGAAAGGATGAGAGCCTGATGCAATTAAGTTTTTACTACACCAGTACATGTTTTATACCCACCTAATGCTAAAATGTGCTTTACTGCAGTGTCATGGGCAACAAGCAGTCTTCTTAACTTGAATGCAGCCTGAACGGGATCCATATTTAGTACAGTAGTATTCCTTGAGTTGATGCAGTTGGTGTGTGGAGAGATTCTTATGAAGTGACGATCAGATCTTGACTGGCACTTTATACATAGTTTGGAGTAAGAAGCCAGTAAGGCCAATGTCAAGATCAAAGCAAGACATAAATTAATATCATTTGATCAAAGGGTTGGTCAAACTGATCAGACTTTGATCAGTAGCCGCCAATTAAAACTAATCCACTTGTAATTAGAATGTTATGAAGCGCTATAAAAGCTACATCATTGATGAATTCAGCTCGCCAATTACTTTACCAATCACACTTTGATTGTCAATCAAGAGAATGTAGATTATCTGCAGACAGAACTATGCATTCTTTCTCTTACATTCAGAATATCAAAACACGTTTCCGTTGGTCAATAGCATAGAACACCTCAGAAACACACATTAAATTGCTTTTCATAGACTAAACAACCTTGTTGAATGTTGAATTTTGGTGAAGGAAGGAACCCATAAGAATGCGTGGTCGTGGCAGTTCACAGCGAGCTTTCAATTTTGTTATCTTTATATATCGAAGGAAAGTATTCATGCAATGCAGATATGATAAATGTCTTTCTAAACTGCTTGCCTATGTCAGATCAAATCAGGATGTCCATGACAAGTGTAGAATTGTTTATGTAAAAGGAGAGAAATGGCGATGTTATAATTCAAAAGTGTTTCGAGTAGAAAATTCATTCCTTCCTCATTTCCAATTTCAAAGTATTTATGTATAAAAGATGTTTTATGTTTTGTTGATACTTCCTTAAAGAAATATCCTTTTTTCCAATCAGATTTAACATGCAGGAGAATAAGATGTGTTAAATAAGAGAAATGACGATGTTCTAATCTAAAATTGCATAATGAAGAAATGTCCTTCACCCTTCATTGACAATTTTCAAATATTTATGAAATATGTTTTATGTTTTGTTGATACAGCCTTAAAGAAATATCTTTTTGTCCATCAGATTTAACATGCAAGAGATTAAGATGTGTTAGAGAAATGACGATGTTTGATCCAAAACGGTTTTAATATAGAAATGTCAGTCACCCTTTATTGCCAATTTTCAAACAATTATCAAAGATGTTTTATGATTTTTAATATATACCCTAAAGTTCCCATCGGATGTAGTAGATAGATAACATAAAGTTTCTATTCCACACTATTTAAAGCTTATATTCATTATTTTTTATGTTGATATTTTGATTTGTTGTGTACTGCATGTGTTCTCATTTCTTTTAATATTCGTTTGTACTTTTAGCAGGAATTACTTGCAAATTGAACTAGGTGACAATGAGAAAATAACATGAATTGATATTTTTTCTGATATCAAATTTTATTCATTTCAACAACATCAACAAATTCAACAACCAACAAATAGCATCTCCTTCTTAAAATCCTCTGTGAAGCTCACAACTGTCAACACACAATGCACGGGTAACAGTGTCCATGTCGTATCCACCATCGTTTCTATACACGTCGTTATCGCCTTCCTCATCATCATCACTATCAGAGGAATCATCTGAAAGTTCCAGGATCGACTGTTCATCTTCACTTGTTGAGATATCTTCCATTGACACATCCACTTGCTGCACAGTGTTGGCGACAATTTCCGAATCTTCTTGGGTGGCCGCACCTGCAGTGATGGCATTGACGCAGGATTGAACTTGTTGCCACTTGAGTTGCCTGTATACCATGTACATCTCCTTCATTCCTTCTAGGACACAACGCCGTTGAATAAGTTGCTCGCCGTTGACGATGAGAGTTGCGGAGGAAGTTCTTCTCATCTTCTCTAGTAGTTGACTGACCTTGATATCTGAACACAGAACATATTCTCATTAATGTCACAGTGTATTTTGAAAATAATATCTTACATAAAGATGATTGAATGAAAGGATGAGAGCCTGATGCAATTAAGTTTTTACTACACCAGTACATGTTTTATACCCACCTAATGCTAAAATGTGCTTTACTGCAGTGTCATGGGCAACAAGCAGTCTTCTTAACTTGAATGCAGCCTGAACGGGATCCATATTTAGTACAGTAGTATTCCTTGAGTTGATGCAGTTGGTGTGTGGAGTGATTCTTATGAAGTGACGATCAGATCTTGACTGGCACTTTATACATAGTTTGGAGTAAGAAGCCAGTAAGGCCAATGTCAAGATCAAAGCAAGACATAAATTAATATCATTTGATCAAAGGGTTGGTCAAACTGATCAGATTTTGATCAGTAGCCGCCAATTAAAACTAATCCACTTGTAATTAGAATGTTATGAAGCGCTATAAAGGCTACATCATTGATGAATTCAGCTTTACCAATCACACTTTGATTGTCAATCAAGAGAATGTAGATTATCTGCAGACAGAACTATGCATTCTTTCTCTTACATTCAGAATATCAAAACATGTTTCCGTTGGTCAATAGCATAGAACACCTCAGAAACACACATTAAATTGCTTTTCATAGACTAAACAACCTTGTTGAATGTTGAATTTTGGTGAAGGAAGGAACCCATACGAATGCTTGGTCGTGGCAGTTCACAGCGAGCTTTCAATTTTGTTATCTTTATATATCGAAGGAAAGTATTCATGCAATGCAGATATGATAAATGTCTTTCTAAACTGCTTGCCTATGTCAGATCAAATCAGGATGTCCATGACAAGTGTAGAATTGTTTATGTAAAAGGAGAGAAATGGCGATGTTATAATTCAAAAGTGTTTCGAGTAGAAAATTCATTCCTTCCTCATTTCCAATTTCAAAGTATTTATGTATAAAAGATGTTTTATGTCTTGTTGATACTTCCTTAAAGAAATATCCTTTTTTCCAATCAGATTCAACATGCAGGAGAATAAGATGTGTTAAATAAGAGAAATGACGATCTTCTAATCTAAAATTGCATAATGAAGAAATGCCCTTCACCCTTCATTGACAATTTTCAAATATTTATGAAATATGTTTTATGTTTTGTTGATACAGCCTTAAAGAAATATCTTTTTGTCCATCAGATTTAACATGCAAGAGATTAAGATGTGTTAGAGAAATGACGATGTTTGATCCAAAACGGTTTTAATATAGAAATGTCAGTCACCCTTTATTGCCAATTTTCAAACAATTATCAAAGATGTTTTATGATTTTTAATATATACCCTAAAGTTCCCATCGGATGTAGTAGATAGATAACATAAAGTTTCAATTCCACACTATTTAAAGCTTATATTCATTATTTTTTATGTTGATATTTTGATTTGTTGTGTACTGCATGTGTTCTCATTTCTTTTAATATTCGTTTGTACTTTTAGCAGGAATTACTTGCAAATTGAACTAGGTGACAATGAGAAAATAACATGAATTGATATTTTTTCTGATATCAAATTTTATTCATTTCAACAACATCAACAAATTCAACAACCAACAAATAGCATCTCCTTCTTAAAATCCTCTGTGAAGCTCACAACTGTCAACACACAATGCACGGGTAACAGTGTCCATGTCGTATCCACCATCGTTTCTATACACGTCGTTATCGCCTTCCTCATCATCATCACTATCAGAGGAATCATCTGAAAGTTCCAGGATCGACTGTTCATCTTCACTTGTTGAGATATCTTCCATTGACACATCCACTTGCTGCACAGTGTTGGCGACAATTTCCGAATCTTCTTGGGTGGCCGCACCTGCAGTGATGGCATTGACGCAGGATTGAACTTGTTGCCACTTGAGTTGCCTGTATACCATGTACATCTCCTTCATTCCTTCTAGGACACAACGCCGTTGAATAAGTTGCTCGCCGTTGACGATGAGAGTTGCGGAGGAAGTTCTTCTCATCTTCTCTAGTAGTTGACTGACCTTGATATCTGAACACAGAACATATTCTCATTAATGTCACAGTGTATTTTGAAAATAATATCTTACATAAAGATGATTGAATGAAAGGATGAGAGCCTGATGCAATTAAGTTTTTACTACACCAGTACATGTTTTATACCCACCTAATGCTAAAATGTGCTTTACTGCAGTGTCATGGGCAACAAGCAGTCTTCTTAACTTGAATGCAGCCTGAACGGGATCCATATTTAGTACAGTAGTATTCCTTGAGTTGATGCAGTTGGTGTGTGGAGAGATTCTTATGAAGTGACGATCAGATCTTGACTGGCACTTTATACATAGTTTGGAGTAAGAAGCCAGTAAGGCCAATGTCAAGATCAAAGCAAGACATAAATTAATATCATTTGATCAAAGGGTTGGTCAAACTGATCAGACTTTGATCAGTAGCCGCCAATTAAAACTAATCCACTTGTAATTAGAATGTTATGAGGCGCTATAAAAGCTACATCATTGATGAATTCAGCTCGCCAATTACTTTACCAATCACACTTTGATTGTCAATCAAGAGAATGTAGATTATCTGCAGACAGAACTATGCATTCTTTCTCTTACATTCAGAATATCAAAACACGTTTCCGTTGGTCAATAGCATAGAACACCTCAGAAACACACATTAAATTGCTTTTCATAGACTAAACAACCTTGTTGAATGTTGAATTTTGGTGAAGGAAGGAACCCATAAGAATGCGTGGTCGTGGCAGTTCACAGCGAGCTTTCAATTTTGTTATCTTTATATATCGAAGGAAAGTATTCATGCAATGCAGATATGATAAATGTCTTTCTAAACTGCTTGCCTATGTCAGATCAAATCAGGATGTCCATGACAAGTGTAGAATTGTTTATGTAAAAGGAGAGAAATGGCGATGTTATAATTCAAAAGTGTTTCGAGTAGAAAATTCATTCCTTCCTCATTTCCAATTTCAAAGTATTTATGTATAAAAGATGTTTTATGTTTTGTTGATACTTCCTTAAAGAAATATCCTTTTTTCCAATCAGATTTAACATGCAGGAGAATAAGATGTGTTAAATAAGAGAAATGACGATGTTCTAATCTTAAATTGCATAATGAAGAAATGTCCTTCACCCTTCATTGACAATTTTCAAATATTTATGAAATATGTTTTATGTTTTGTTGATACAGCCTTAAAGAAATATCTTTTTGTCCATCAGATTTAACATGCAAGAGATTAAGATGTGTTAGAGAAATGACGATGTTTGATCCAAAACGGTTTTAATATAGAAATGTCAGTCACCCTTTATTGCCAATTTTCAAACAATTATCAAAGATGTTTTATGATTTTTAATATATACGCTAAAGTTCCCATCGGATGTAGTAGATAGATAACATAAAGTTTCAATTCCACACTATTTAAAGCTTATATTCATTATTTTTTATGTTGATATTTTGATTTGTTGTGTACTGCATGTGTTCTCATTTCTTTTAATATTCGTTTGTACTTTTAGCAGGAATTACTTGCAAATTGAACTAGGTGACAATGAGAAAATAACATGAATTGATATTTTTTCTGATATCAAATTTTATTCATTTCAACAACATCAACAAATTCAACAACCAACAAATAGCATCTCCTTCTTAAAATCCTCTGTGAAGCTCACAACTGTCAACACACAATGCACGGGTAACAGTGTCCATGTCGTATCCACCATCGTTTCTATACACGTCGTTATCGCCTTCCTCATCATCATCACTATCAGAGGAATCATCTGAAAGTTCCAGGATCGACTGTTCATCTTCACTTGTTGAGATATCTTCCATTGACACATCCACTTGCTGCACAGTGTTGGCGACAATTTCCGTTTCTTCTTGGGTGGCCGCACCTGCAGTGATGGCATTGACGCAGGATTGAACTTGTTGCCACTTGAGTTGCCTGTATACCATGTACATCTCCTTCATTCCTTCTAGGACACAACGCCGTTGAATAAGTTGCTCGCCGTTGACGATGAGAGTTGCGGAGGAAGTTCTTCTCATCTTCTCTAGTAGTTGACTGACCTTGATATCTGAACACAGAACATATTCTCATTAATGTCACAGTGTATTTTGAAAATAATATCTTACATAAAGATGATTGAATGAAAGGATGAGAGCCTGATGCAATTAAGTTTTTACTACACCAGTACATGTTTTATACCCACCTAATGCTAAAATGTGCTTTACTGCAGTGTCATGGGCAACAAGCAGTCTTCTTAACTTGAATGCAGCCTGAACGGGATCCATATTTAGTACAGTAGTATTCCTTGAGTTGATGCAGTTGGTGTGTGGAGTGATTCTTATGAAGTGACGATCAGATCTTGACTGGCACTTTATACATAGTTTGGAGTAAGAAGCCAGTAAGGCCAATGTCAAGATCAAAGCAAGACATAAATTAATATCATTTGATCAAAGGGTTGGTCAAACTGATCAGATTTTGATCAGTAGCCGCCAATTAAAACTAATCCACTTGTAATTAGAATGTTATGAAGCGCTATAAAGGCTACATCATTGATGAATTCAGCTTTACCAATCACACTTTGATTGTCAATCAAGAGAATGTAGATTATCTGCAGACAGAACTATGCATTCTTTCTCTTACATTCAGAATATCAAAACATGTTTCCGTTGGTCAATAGCATAGAACACCTCAGAAACACACATTAAATTGCTTTTCATAGACTAAACAACCTTGTTGAATGTTGAATTTTGGTGAAGGAAGGAACCCATACGAATGCTTGGTCGTGGCAGTTCACAGCGAGCTTTCAATTTTGTTATCTTTATATATCGAAGGAAAGTATTCATGCAATGCAGATATGATAAATGTCTTTCTAAACTGCTTGCCTATGTCAGATCAAATCAGGATGTCCATGACAAGTGTAGAATTGTTTATGTAAAAGGAGAGAAATGGCGATGTTATAATTCAAAAGTGTTTCGAGTAGAAAATTCATTCCTTCCTCATTTCCAATTTCAAAGTATTTATGTATAAAAGATGTTTTATGTCTTGTTGATACTTCCTTAAAGAAATATCCTTTTTTCCAATCAGATTCAACATGCAGGAGAATAAGATGTGTTAAATAAGAGAAATGACGATCTTCTAATCTAAAATTGCATAATGAAGAAATGTCCTTCACCCTTCATTGACAATTTTCAAATATTTATGAAATATGTTTTATGTTTTGTTGATACAGCCTTAAAGAAATATCTTTTTGTCCATCAGATTTAACATGCAAGAGATTAAGATGTGTTAGAGAAATGACGATGTTTGATCCAAAACGGTTTTAATATAGAAATGTCAGTCACCCTTTATTGCCAATTTTCAAACAATTATCAAAGATGTTTTATGATTTTTAATATATACCCTAAAGTTCCCATCGGATGTAGTAGATAGATAACATAAAGTTTCAATTCCACACTATTTAAAGCTTATATTCATTATTTTTTATGTTGATATTTTGATTTGTTGTGTACTGCATGTGTTCTCATTTCTTTTAATATTCGTTTGTACTTTTAGCAGGAATTACTTGCAAATTGAACTAGGTGACAATGAGAAAATAACATGAATTGATATTTTTTCTGATATCAAATTTTATTCATTTCAACAACATCAACAAATTCAACAACCAACAAATAGCATCTCCTTCTTAAAATCCTCTGTGAAGCTCACAACTGTCAACACACAATGCACGGGTAACAGTGTCCATGTCGTATCCACCATCGTTTCTATACACGTCGTTATCGCCTTCCTCATCATCATCACTATCAGAGGAATCATCTGAAAGTTCCAGGATCGACTGTTCATCTTCACTTGTTGAGATATCTTCCATTGACACATCCACTTGCTGCACAGTGTTGGCGACAATTTCCGAATCTTCTTGGGTGGCCGCACCTGCAGTGATGGCATTGACGCAGGATTGAACTTGTTGCCACTTGAGTTGCCTGTATACCATGTACATCTCCTTCATTCCTTCTAGGACACAACGCCGTTGAATAAGTTGCTCGCCGTTGACGATGAGAGTTGCGGAGGAAGTTCTTCTCATCTTCTCTAGTAGTTGACTGACCTTGATATCTGAACACAGAACATATTCTCATTAATGTCACAGTGTATTTTGAAAATAATATCTTACATAAAGATGATTGAATGAAAGGATGAGAGCCTGATGCAATTAAGTTTTTACTACACCAGTACATGTTTTATACCCACCTAATGCTAAAATGTGCTTTACTGCAGTGTCATGGGCAACAAGCAGTCTTCTTAACTTGAATGCAGCCTGAACGGGATCCATATTTAGTACAGTAGTATTCCTTGAGTTGATGCAGTTGGTGTGTGGAGAGATTCTTATGAAGTGACGATCAGATCTTGACTGGCACTTTATACATAGTTTGGAGTAAGAAGCCAGTAAGGCCAATGTCAAGATCAAAGCAAGACATAAATTAATATCATTTGATCAAAGGGTTGGTCAAACTGATCAGACTTTGATCAGTAGCCGCCAATTAAAACTAATCCACTTGTAATTAGAATGTTATGAGGCGCTATAAAAGCTACATCATTGATGAATTCAGCTCGCCAATTACTTTACCAATCACACTTTGATTGTCAATCAAGAGAATGTAGATTATCTGCAGACAGAACTATGCATTCTTTCTCTTACATTCAGAATATCAAAACACGTTTCCGTTGGTCAATAGCATAGAACACCTCAGAAACACACATTAAATTGCTTTTCATAGACTAAACAACCTTGTTGAATGTTGAATTTTGGTGAAGGAAGGAACCCATAAGAATGCGTGGTCGTGGCAGTTCACAGCGAGCTTTCAATTTTGTTATCTTTATATATCGAAGGAAAGTATTCATGCAATGCAGATATGATAAATGTCTTTCTAAACTGCTTGCCTATGTCAGATCAAATCAGGATGTCCATGACAAGTGTAGAATTGTTTATGTAAAAGGAGAGAAATGGCGATGTTATAATTCAAAAGTGTTTCGAGTAGAAAATTCATTCCTTCCTCATTTCCAATTTCAAAGTATTTATGTATAAAAGATGTTTTATGTTTTGTTGATACTTCCTTAAAGAAATATCCTTTTTTCCAATCAGATTTAACATGCAGGAGAATAAGATGTGTTAAATAAGAGAAATGACGATGTTCTAATCTTAAATTGCATAATGAAGAAATGTCCTTCACCCTTCATTGACAATTTTCAAATATTTATGAAATATGTTTTATGTTTTGTTGATACAGCCTTAAAGAAATATCTTTTTGTCCATCAGATTTAACATGCAAGAGATTGAGATGTGTTAGAGAAATGACGATGTTTGATCCAAAACGGTTTTAATATAGAAATGTCAGTCACCCTTTATTGCCAATTTTCAAACAATTATCAAAGATGTTTTATGATTTTTAATATATACGCTAAAGTTCCCATCGGATGTAGTAGATAGATAACATAAAGTTTCAATTCCACACTATTTAAAGCTTATATTCATTATTTTTTATGTTGATATTTTGATTTGTTGTGTACTGCATGTGTTCTCATTTCTTTTAATATTCGTTTGTACTTTTAGCAGGAATTACTTGCAAATTGAACTAGGTGACAATGAGAAAATAACATGAATTGATATTTTTTCTGATATCAAATTTTATTCATTTCAACAACATCAACAAATTCAACAACCAACAAATAGCATCTCCTTCTTAAAATCCTCTGTGAAGCTCACAACTGTCAACACACAATGCACGGGTAACAGTGTCCATGTCGTATCCACCATCGTTTCTATACACGTCGTTATCGCCTTCCTCATCATCATCACTATCAGAGGAATCATCTGAAAGTTCCAGGATCGACTGTTCATCTTCACTTGTTGAGATATCTTCCATTGACACATCCACTTGCTGCACAGTGTTGGCGACAATTTCCGTTTCTTCTTGGGTGGCCGCACCTGCAGTGATGGCATTGACGCAGGATTGAACTTGTTGCCACTTGAGTTGCCTGTATACCATGTACATCTCCTTCATTCCTTCTAGGACACAACGCCGTTGAATAAGTTGCTCGCCGTTGACGATGAGAGTTGCGGAGGAAGTTCTTCTCATCTTCTCTAGTAGTTGACTGACCTTGATATCTGAACACAGAACATATTCTCATTAATGTCACAGTGTATTTTGAAAATAATATCTTACATAAAGATGATTGAATGAAAGGATGAGAGCCTGATGCAATTAAGTTTTTACTACACCAGTACATGTTTTATACCCACCTAATGCTAAAATGTGCTTTACTGCAGTGTCATGGGCAACAAGCAGTCTTCTTAACTTGAATGCAGCCTGAACGGGATCCATATTTAGTACAGTAGTATTCCTTGAGTTGATGCAGTTGGTGTGTGGAGAGATTCTTATGAAGTGACGATCAGATCTTGACTGGCACTTTATACATAGTTTGGAGTAAGAAGCCAGTAAGGCCAATGTCAAGATCAAAGCAAGACATAAATTAATATCATTTGATCAAAGGGTTGGTCAAACTGATCAGACTTTGATCAGTAGCCGCCAATTAAAACTAATCCACTTGTAATTAGAATGTTATGAAGCGCTATAAAAGCTACATCATTGATGAATTCAGCTCGCCAATTACTTTACCAATCACACTTTGATTGTCAATCAAGAGAATGTAGATTATCTGCAGACAGAACTATGCATTCTTTCTCTTACATTCAGAATATCAAAACACGTTTCCGTTGGTCAATAGCATAGAACACCTCAGAAACACACATTAAATTGCTTTTCATAGACTAAACAACCTTGTTGAATGTTGAATTTTGGTGAAGGAAGGAACCCATAAGAATGCGTGGTCGTGGCAGTTCACAGCGAGCTTTCAATTTTGTTATCTTTATATATCGAAGGAAAGTATTCATGCAATGCAGATATGATAAATGTCTTTCTAAACTGCTTGCCTATGTCAGATCAAATCAGGATGTCCATGACAAGTGTAGAATTGTTTATGTAAAAGGAGAGAAATGGCGATGTTATAATTCAAAAGTGTTTCGAGTAGAAAATTCATTCCTTCCTCATTTCCAATTTCAAAGTATTTATGTATAAAAGATGTTTTATGTTTTGTTGATACTTCCTTAAAGAAATATCCTTTTTTCCAATCAGATTTAACATGCAGGAGAATAAGATGTGTTAAATAAGAGAAATGACGATGTTCTAATCTAAAATTGCATAATGAAGAAATGTCCTTCACCCTTCATTGACAATTTTCAAATATTTATGAAATATGTTTTATGTTTTGTTGATACAGCCTTAAAGAAATATCTTTTTGTCCATCAGATTTAACATGCAAGAGATTAAGATGTGTTAGAGAAATGACGATGTTTGATCCAAAACGGTTTTAATATAGAAATGTCAGTCACCCTTTATTGCCAATTTTCAAACAATTATCAAAGATGTTTTATGATTTTTAATATATACCCTAAAGTTCCCATCGGATGTAGTAGATAGATAACATAAAGTTTCTATTCCACACTATTTAAAGCTTATATTCATTATTTTTTATGTTGATATTTTGATTTGTTGTGTACTGCATGTGTTCTCATTTCTTTTAATATTCGTTTGTACTTTTAGCAGGAATTACTTGCAAATTGAACTAGGTGACAATGAGAAAATAACATGAATTGATATTTTTTCTGATATCAAATTTTATTCATTTCAACAACATCAACAAATTCAACAACCAACAAATAGCATCTCCTTCTTAAAATCCTCTGTGAAGCTCACAACTGTCAACACACAATGCACGGGTAACAGTGTCCATGTCGTATCCACCATCGTTTCTATACACGTCGTTATCGCCTTCCTCATCATCATCACTATCAGAGGAATCATCTGAAAGTTCCAGGATCGACTGTTCATCTTCACTTGTTGAGATATCTTCCATTGACACATCCACTTGCTGCACAGTGTTGGCGACAATTTCCGAATCTTCTTGGGTGGCCGCACCTGCAGTGATGGCATTGACGCAGGATTGAACTTGTTGCCACTTGAGTTGCCTGTATACCATGTACATCTCCTTCATTCCTTCTAGGACACAACGCCGTTGAATAAGTTGCTCGCCGTTGACGATGAGAGTTGCGGAGGAAGTTCTTCTCATCTTCTCTAGTAGTTGACTGACCTTGATATCTGAACACAGAACATATTCTCATTAATGTCACAGTGTATTTTGAAAATAATATCTTACATAAAGATGATTGAATGAAAGGATGAGAGCCTGATGCAATTAAGTTTTTACTACACCAGTACATGTTTTATACCCACCTAATGCTAAAATGTGCTTTACTGCAGTGTCATGGGCAACAAGCAGTCTTCTTAACTTGAATGCAGCCTGAACGGGATCCATATTTAGTACAGTAGTATTCCTTGAGTTGATGCAGTTGGTGTGTGGAGAGATTCTTATGAAGTGACGATCAGATCTTGACTGGCACTTTATACATAGTTTGGAGTAAGAAGCCAGTAAGGCCAATGTCAAGATCAAAGCAAGACATAAATTAATATCATTTGATCAAAGGGTTGGTCAAACTGATCAGACTTTGATCAGTAGCCGCCAATTAAAACTAATCCACTTGTAATTAGAATGTTATGAAGCGCTATAAAAGCTACATCATTGATGAATTCAGCTCGCCAATTACTTTACCAATCACACTTTGATTGTCAATCAAGAGAATGTAGATTATCTGCAGACAGAACTATGCATTCTTTCTCTTACATTCAGAATATCAAAACACGTTTCCGTTGGTCAATAGCATAGAACACCTCAGAAACACACATTAAATTGCTTTTCATAGACTAAACAACCTTGTTGAATGTTGAATTTTGGTGAAGGAAGGAACCCATAAGAATGCGTGGTCGTGGCAGTTCACAGCGAGCTTTCAATTTTGTTATCTTTATATATCGAAGGAAAGTATTCATGCAATGCAGATATGATAAATGTCTTTCTAAACTGCTTGCCTATGTCAGATCAAATCAGGATGTCCATGACAAGTGTAGAATTGTTTATGTAAAAGGAGAGAAATGGCGATGTTATAATTCAAAAGTGTTTCGAGTAGAAAATTCATTCCTTCCTCATTTCCAATTTCAAAGTATTTATGTATAAAAGATGTTTTATGTTTTGTTGATACTTCCTTAAAGAAATATCCTTTTTTCCAATCAGATTTAACATGCAGGAGAATAAGATGTGTTAAATAAGAGAAATGACGATGTTCTAATCTAAAATTGCATAATGAAGAAATGTCCTTCACCCTTCATTGACAATTTTCAAATATTTATGAAATATGTTTTATGTTTTGTTGATACAGCCTTAAAGAAATATCTTTTTGTCCATCAGATTTAACATGCAAGAGATTAAGATGTGTTAGAGAAATGACGATGTTTTAATCCAAAACGGTTTTTATATAGAAATGTCAGTCACCCTTTATTGCCAATTTTCAAACAATTATCAAAGATGTTTTATGCTTTTTTATATATACCCTAAAGTTCCCATCGGATGTAGTAGATAGATAACATAAACTTTCAATTCCACACTATTTAAAGCTTATATTCATTATTTTTTATGTTGATATTTTGATTTGTTGTGTACTGCATGTGTTCTCATTTCTTGTAATATTCGTTTGTACTTTTAGCAGGAATTACTTGCAAATTGAACTAGGTGACAATGAGAAAATAACATGAATTGATATTTTTTCTGATATCAAATTTTATTCATTTCAACAACATCAACAAATTCAACAACCAACAAATAGCATCTCCTTCTTAAAATCCTCTGTGAAGCTCACAACTGTAAACACACAATGCACGGGTAACAGTGTCCATGTCGTATCCACCATCGCTTCTATACACGTCGTTATCGCCTTCCTCATCATCATCATCATCAGAGGAATCATCTGAAAGTTCCAGGATCGACTGTTCATCTTCACTTGTTGAGATATCTTCCATTGACACATCCACTTGCTGCACAGTGTTGGCGACAATTTCCGAATCTTCTTGGGTGGCCGCACTTGCAGTGATGGCATTGACGCAGGATTGAACTTGTTGCCACTTGAGTTGCCTGTATACCATGTACATCTCCTTCATTCCTTTTAGGACACAACGCCGTTGAATAAGTTGCTCGCCGTTGACGATGAGAGTTGCGGAGGAAGTTCTTCCCATCTTCTCTAGTAGTTGACTGACCTCGATATCTGAAAACAGAACATATTCTCATTAATGTCACAGTGTATTTTGTAAATAATATCTTACATAAAGATGATTGAATGAAAGGATGAGAGCCTGATGCAATTAAGCTTTTACTACACCAGTACATGTTTTATACCCACCTAATGCTAAAATGTGCTTTACTGCAGTGTCATGGGCAACAAGCAGTCTTCTTAACTTGAATGCAGCCTGAACGGGATCCATATTTAGTACATTAGTATTCCTTGAGTTGATGCAGTTGGTGTGTGGAGTGATTCTTATGAAGTGACGATCAGATCTTGACTGGCACTTTATACATAGTTTGGAGTAAGAAGCCAGTAAGGCCAATGTCAAGATCAAAGCAAGACATAAATTAATATCATTTGATCAAAGGGTTGGTCAAACTGATCAGATTTTGATCAGTAGCCGCCAATTAAAACTAATCCACTTGTAATTAGAATGTTATGAAGCGCTATAAAGGCTACATCATTGATGAATTCAGCTTTACCAATCACACTTTGATTGTCAATCAAGAGAATGTAGATTATCTGCAGACAGAACTATGCATTCTTTCTCTTACATTCAGAATATCAAAACATGTTTCCGTTGGTCAATAGCATAGAACACCTCAGAAACACACATTAAATTGCTTTTCATAGACTAAACAACCTTGTTGAATGTTGAATTTTGGTGAAGGAAGGAACCCATACGAATGCTTGGTCGTGGCAGTTCACAGCGAGCTTTCAATTTTGTTATCTTTATATATCGAAGGAAAGTATTCATGCAATGCAGATATGATAAATGTCTTTCTAAACTGCTTGCCTATGTCAGATCAAATCAGGATGTCCATGACAAGTGTAGAATTGTTTATGTAAAAGGAGAGAAATGGCGATGTTATAATTCAAAAGTGTTTCGAGTAGAAAATTCATTCCTTCCTCATTTCCAATTTCAAAGTATTTATGTATAAAAGATGTTTTATGTCTTGTTGATACTTCCTTAAAGAAATATCCTTTTTTCCAATCAGATTCAACATGCAGGAGAATAAGATGTGTTAAATAAGAGAAATGACGATCTTCTAATCTAAAATTGCATAATGAAGAAATGTCCTTCACCCTTCATTGACAATTTTCAAATATTTATGAAATATGTTTTATGTTTTGTTGATACAGCCTTAAAGAAATATCTTTTTGTCCATCAGATTTAACATGCAAGAGATTAAGATGTGTTAGAGAAATGACGATGTTTGATCCAAAACGGTTTTAATATAGAAATGTCAGTCACCCTTTATTGCCAATTTTCAAACAATTATCAAAGATGTTTTATGATTTTTAATATATACCCTAAAGTTCCCATCGGATGTAGTAGATAGATAACATAAAGTTTCAATTCCACACTATTTAAAGCTTATATTCATTATTTTTTATGTTGATATTTTGATTTGTTGTGTACTGCATGTGTTCTCATTTCTTTTAATATTCGTTTGTACTTTTAGCAGGAATTACTTGCAAATTGAACTAGGTGACAATGAGAAAATAACATGAATTGATATTTTTTCTGATATCAAATTTTATTCATTTCAACAACATCAACAAATTCAACAACCAACAAATAGCATCTCCTTCTTAAAATCCTCTGTGAAGCTCACAACTGTCAACACACAATGCACGGGTAACAGTGTCCATGTCGTATCCACCATCGCTTCTATACACGTCGTTATCGCCTTCCTCATCATCATCACTATCAGAGGAATCATCTGAAAGTTCCAGGATCGACTGTTCATCTTCACTTGTTGAGATATCTTCCATTGACACATCCACTTGCTGCACAGTGTTGGCGACAATTTCCGAATCTTCTTGGGTGGCCGCACCTGCAGTGATGGCATTGACGCAGGATTGAACTTGTTGCCACTTGAGTTGCCTGTATACCATGTACATCTCCTTCAGTCCTTCTAGGACACAACGCCGTTGAATAAGTTGCTCGCCGTTGACGATGAGAGTTGCGGAGGAAGTTCTTCTCATCTTCTCTAGTAGTTGACTGACCTTGATATCTGAACACAGAACATATTCTCATTAATGTCACAGTGTATTTTGAAAATAATATCTTACATAAAGATGATTGAATGAAAGGATGAGAGCCTGATGCAATTAAGTTTTTACTACACCAGTACATGTTTTATACCCACCTAATGCTAAAATGTGCTTTACTGCAGTGTCATGGGCAACAAGCAGTCTTCTTAACTTGAATGCAGCCTGAACGGGATCCATATTTAGTACAGTAGTATTCCTTGAGTTGATGCAGTTGGTGTGTGGAGAGATTCTTATGAAGTGACGATCAGATCTTGACTGGCACTTTATACATAGTTTGGAGTAAGAAGCCAGTAAGGCCAATGTCAAGATCAAAGCAAGACATAAATTAATATCATTTGATCAAAGGGTTGGTCAAACTGATCAGATTTTGATCAGTAGCCGCCAATTAAAACTAATCCACTTGTAATTAGAATGTTATGAAGCGCTATAAAGGCTACATCATTGATGAATTCAGCTTTACCAATCACACTTTGATTGTCAATCAAGAGAATGTAGATTATCTGCAGACAGAACTATGCATTCTTTCTCTTACATTCAGAATATCAAAACATAGTTTGGATTAAGAAGCCAGTGAGGCCAATGTCAAGATCAAAGCAAGACATAAATTAATATCATTTGATCAAAGGGTTGGTCAAGCTGTTCAGACTTTGATCAGTAGCCGCCAATTAAAACTAATCCACTTGTAATTAGAATGTTATGAAGCGCTATAAAAGCTACATCATTGATGAATTCAGCTCGCCAATTACTTTACCAATCACACTTTGATTGTCAATCAAGAGAATGTAGATTATCTGCAGACAGAACTATGCATTCTTTCTCTTACATTCAGAATATCAAAACATGTTTCCGTTGGTCAATAGCATAGAACACCTCAGAAACACACATTAAATTGCTTTTCATAGACTAAACAACCTCGTTGAATGTTGAATTTTGGTGAAGGAAGGAACCCATACGAATGCTTGGTCGTGGCAGTTCACAGCGAGCTTTCAATTTTGTTATCTTTATATATCGAAGGAAAGTATTCATGCAATGCAGATATGATAAATGTCTTTCTAAACTGCTTGCCTATGTCAGATCAAATCAGGATGTCCATGACAAGTGTAGAATTGTTTATGTAAAAGGAGAGAAATGGCGATGTTATAATTCAAAAGTGTTTCGAGTAGAAAATTCATTCCTTCCTCATTTCCAATTTCAAAGTATTTATGTATAAAAGATGTTTTATGTTTTGTTGATACTTCCTTAAAGAAATATCCTTTTTTCCAATCAGATTTAACATGCAGGAGAATAAGATGTGTTAAATAAGAGAAATGACGATGTTCTAATCTAAAATTGCATAATGAAGAAATGTCCTTCACCCTTCATTGACAATTTTCAAATATTTATGAAATATGTTTTATGTTTTGTTGATACAGCCTTAAAGATATATCTTTTTGTCCATCAGATTTAACATGCAAGAGATTAAGATGTGTTAGAGAAATGACGATGTTTTAATCCAAAACGGTTTTAATATAGAAATGTCAGTCACACTTTATTGCCAATTTTCAAACAATTGTCAAAGATGTTTTATGTCTTTTTATATATACCCTAAAGTTCCCATCGGATGTAGTAGATAGATAACATAAACTTTCAATTCCACACTATTTAAAGCTTATATTCATTATTTTTTATGTTGATATTTTGATTTGTTGTGTACTGCATGTGTTCTCATTTCTTGTAATATTCGTTTGTACTTTTAGCAGGAATTACTTGCAAATTGAACTAGGTGACAATGAGAAAATAACATAAATTGATATTTTTTCTGATATCAAATTTTATTCATTTCAACAACATCAACAAATTCAACAACCAACAAATAGCATCTCCTTCTTAAAATCCTCTGTGAAGCTCACAACTGTCAACACACAATGCACGGGTAACAGTGTCCATGTCGTATCCACCATCGCTTCTATACACGTCGTTATCGCCTTCCTCATCATCATCACTATCAGAGGAATCATCTGAAAGTTCCAGGATCGACTGTTCATCTTCACTTGTTGAGATATCTTCCATTGACACATCCACTTGCTGCACAGTGTTGGCGACAATTTTCGAATCTTCTTGGGTGGCCGCACTTGCAGTGATGGCATTGACGCAGGATTGAACTTGTTGCCACTTGAGTTGCCTGTATACCATGTACATCTCCTTCATTCCTTCTAGGACACAACGCCTTTGAATAAGTTGCTCGCCGTTGACGATGAGGGTTGCGGAGGAAGTTCTTCTCATCTCTCTAGTAGTTGACTGACCTTGATATCTGAAAACAGAACATATTCTCATTAATGTCACAGTGTATTTTGTAAATAATATCTTACATAAAGATGATTGAATGAAAGGATGAGAGCCTGATGCAATTAAGCTTTTACTACACGAGTACATGTTTTATACCCACCTAATGCTAAAATGTGCTTGACTGCAGTGTCATGGGCAACAAGCAGTCTTCTTAACTTGAATGCAGCCTGAACGGGATCCATATTTAGTACAGTAGTATTCTTTGAGTTGATGCAGCTGGTGTGGAGAGATTCTTATGAAGTGACGATCAGATCTTGCCTGGCACTTTATACATAGTTTGGAGTAAGAAGCCAGTAAGGCCAATGTCAAGATCAAAGCAAGACATAAATTAATATCATTTGATCAAAGGGTAGGTCAAACTGATCAGACTTTGATCAGTAGCCGCCAATTAAAACTAATCCACTTGCAATTAGAATTATGTGAAACGCTATAAAAGCTACATCATTGATGAATTCAGCTCGCCAATTACTTTACCAATCACACTTTGATTGTCAATCAAGAGAATGTAGATTATCTTCAGACAGAACTATGCATTCTTTCTCTTACATTCAGAATATCAAAACATGTTTCCGTTGGTCAATAGCATAGAACACCTCTGAAACACACATTAAATTCCTTTTCATAGACTAAACAACCTTGTTGAATGTTGAATTTTGGTGAAGGAAGGAACCCATACGAATGCTTGGTCGTGGCAGTTCACAGCCAGCTTTCAATTTTGTTATCTTTATATAGGGAAGGAAAGTGTTCATGCAATGCAGATATGATAAATGTCTTTCTAAACTGCTTGCCTATGTCAGATCAAGTCAGGATGTTAATGATAAGTGTAGAATTGTTTATGTTAAAGGAGAGAAATGGCGATGTTATAATTCAAAAGTGTTTCGAGTAGAAAATTCATTCCTTCTTCATTTCCAATTTCCAAGTATTTATGTATAAAAGATGTTTTATGTTTTGTTGATACTTCCTTAAAGAAATATCCTTTTTTCCAATCAGATTTAACATGCAGGAGAATAAGATGTGTTAAATAAGAGAAATGACGATGTTATAATCTAAAATTGCATAATGAAGAAATGTCGTACACCCTTCATTGACAATTTTCAAATATTTATGAAATATGTTTTATGTTTTGTTGATACAGCCTTAAAGATATATCTTTTTGTCCATCAGATTTAACATGCAAGAGATTAAGATGTGTTAGAGAAATGACGATGTTTTAATCCAAAACGGTTTTAATATAGAAATGTCAGTCACCCTTTATTGCCAATTTTCAAACAATTGTCAAAGATGTTTTATGTCTTTTTATATATACCCTAAAGTTCCCATCGGATGTAGTAGATAGATAACATAAACTTTCAATTCCACACTATTTAAAGCTTATATTCATTATTTTTTATGTTGATATTTTGATTTGTTGTGTACTGCATGTGTTCTCATTTCTTGTAATATTCGTTTGTACTTTTAGCAGGAATTACTTGCAAATTGAACTAGGTGACAATGAGAAAATAACATAAATTGATATTTTTTCTGATATCAAATTTTATTCATTTCAACAACATCAACAAATTCAACAACCAACAAATAGCATCTCCTTCTTAAAATCCTCTGTGAAGCTCACAACTGTCAACACACAATGCACGGGTAACAGTGTCCATGTCGTATCCACCATCGCTTCTATACACGTCGTTATCGCCTTCCTCATCATCATCACTATCAGAGGAATCATCTGAAAGTTCCAGGATCGACTGTTCATCTTCACTTGTTGAGATATCTTCCATTGACACATCCACTTGCTGCACAGTGTTGGCGACAATTTTCGAATCTTCTTGGGTGGCCGCACTTGCAGTGATGGCATTGACGCAGGATTGAACTTGTTGCCACTTGAGTTGCCTGTATACCATGTACATCTCCTTCATTCCTTCTAGGACACAACGCCTTTGAATAAGTTGCTCGCCGTTGACGATGAGGGTTGCGGAGGAAGTTCTTCTCATCTCTCTAGTAGTTGACTGACCTTGATATCTGAAAACAGAACATATTCTCATTAATGTCACAGTGTATTTTGTAAATAATATCTTACATAAAGATGATTGAATGAAAGGATGAGAGCCTGATGCAATTAAGCTTTTACTACACGAGTACATGTTTTATACCCACCTAATGCTAAAATGTGCTTGACTGCAGTGTCATGGGCAACAAGCAGTCTTCTTAACTTGAATGCAGCCTGAACGGGATCCATATTTAGTACAGTAGTATTCTTTGAGTTGATGCAGCTGGTGTGGAGAGATTCTTATGAAGTGACGATCAGATCTTGCCTGGCACTTTATACATAGTTTGGAGTAAGAAGCCAGTAAGGCCAATGTCAAGATCAAAGCAAGACATAAATTAATATCATTTGATCAAAGGGTTGGTCAAACTGATCAGACTTTGATCAGTAGCCGCCAATTAAAACTAATCCACTTGCAATTAGAATTATGTGAAACGCTATAAAAGCTACATCATTGATGAATTCAGCTCGCCAATTACTTTACCAATCACACTTTGATTGTCAATCAAGAGAATGTAGATTATCTTCAGACAGAACTATGCATTCTTTCTCTTACATTCAGAATATCAAAACATGTTTCCGTTGGTCAATAGCATAGAACACCTCTGAAACACACATTAAATTCCTTTTCATAGACTAAACAACCTTGTTGAATGTTGAATTTTGGTGAAGGAAGGAACCCATACGAATGCTTGGTCGTGGCAGTTCACAGCCAGCTTTCAATTTTGTTATCTTTATATAGCGAAGGAAAGTATTCATGCAATGCAGATATGAGTAATGTCTTTCTAAACTGCTTGCCTATGTCAGATCAAGTCAGGATGTTAATGATAAGTGTAGAATTGTTTATGTTAAAGGAGAGAAATGGCGATGTTATAATTCAAAAGTGTTTCGAGTAAAAAATTCATTCCTTCCTCATTTCCAATTTCAAAGTATTTATGTATAAAAGATGTTTTATGTTTTGTTGATACTTCCTTAAAGAAATATCCTTTTTTTCCAATCAGATTTAACATGCAGGAGAATAAGATGTGTTAAATAAGAGAAAAGACGATGTTATAATCTAAAATTGCATAATGAAGATATGTCGTTCACCCTTCATTGACAATTTTCAAATATTTATGAAATATGTTTTATGTTTTGTTGATACAGCCTTAAAGAAATATCTTTTTGTCCATCAGATTTAACATGCAAGAGATTAAGATGTGTTAGAGAAATGACGATGTTTTAATCCAAAACGGTTTTAATATAGAAATGTCAGTCACCCTTTATTGCCAATTTTCAAACAATTATCAAAGATGTTTTATGCTTTTTTAAATATACCCTAAAGATCCCATCAGATGTAGTAGATAGATAACATAAACTTTCAATTCCACACTATTTAAAGCTTATATTCATTATTTTTTATGTTGATATTTTGATTTGTTGTGTACTGCATGTGTTCTCATTTCTTTTAATATTCGTTTGTACTTTTAGCAGGAATTACTTGCAAATTGAACTAGGTGACAATGAGAAAATAACATGAATTGATATTTTTTCTTATATCAAATTTTATTCATTTCAACAACATCAACAAATTCAACAACCAACAAATAGCATCTCCTTCTTAAAATCCTCTGTGAAGCTCACAACTGTCAACACACAATGCACGGGTAACAGTGTCCATGTCGTATCCACCATCGCTTCTATACACTTCGTTATCGCCTTCCTCATCATCATCACTATCAGAGGAATCATCTGAAAGTTCCAGGATCGACTGTTCATCTTCACTTGTTGAGATATCTTCCATTGACACATCCACTTGCTGCACAGTGTTGGCGACAATTTCCGAATCTTCTTGGGTGGCCCCACTTGCAGTGATGGCATTGACGCAGGATTGAACTTGTTGCCACTTGAGTTGCCTGTATACCATGTACATCTCCTTCATTCCTTCTAGGACACAACGCCGTTGAATAAGTTGCTCGCCGTTGACGATGAGAGTTGCGGAGGAAGTTCTTCTCATCTTCTCTAGTAGTTGACTGACCTTGATATCTGAAAACAGAACATATTCTCATTAATGTCACAGTGTATTTTGTAAATAATATCTTACATAAAGATGATTGAATGAAAAGATGAGAGCCTGATGCAATTAAGCTTTTACTACACGAGTACATGTTTTATACTCACCTAATGCTAAAATGTGCTTTACTGCAGTGTCATGGGCAACAAGCAGTCTTCTTAACTTGAATGCAGCCTGAACGGGATCCATTTTTAGTACAGTAGTATTCCTTGAGTTGATGCAGTTGGTGTGTGGAGGGATTCTTATGAAGTGACGATCAGATCTTGCCTGGCACTTTATACATAGTTTGGAGTAAGAAGCCAGTAAGGCCATTGTCAAGATCAAAGCAAGACATAAATTAATATCATTTGATCAAAGGGTTGGTCAAACTGATCAGACTTTGATCAGTAGCCGCCAATTAAAACTAATCCACTTGTAATTAGAATGTTATGAAGCGCTATAAAGGCTACATCATTGATGAATTCAGCTCGCCAATTACTTTACCAATCACACTTTGATTGTCAATCAAGAGAATGTAGATTATCTTCAGACAGAACTTTGCAGAACTATCATTTCTTTTAATATTCGTTTGTACTTTTAACAGGAATTACCTGCAAATTGAACTAGGTGACAATGAGAAAATAACATGAAATAATATTTGTCTCTGATATCAAATTTTATTCATTTCAACAACATCAACAAATTCAACAAACAACAAATAGCATCTCCTTCTTAAAATCCTCTGTGAAGCTGACAACTGTCAACACACAATGCACGGGTAACAGTGTCCATGTCGTATCCACCATCGCTTCTATACACGTCGTTATCGCCTTCCTCATCATCATCACTATCAGAGGAATCATCTGAAAGTTCCAGGATCGACTGTTCATCTTCACTTGTTGAGATATCTTCCATTGACACATCCACTTGCTGCACAGTGTTGGCGACAATTTCCGAATCTTCTTGGGTGGCCGCACTTGCAGTGATGGCATTGACGCAGGATTGAACTTGTTCCCACTTGAGTTGCCTGTATACCATGTACATCTCCTTCATTCCTTCTAGGACACAACGCCGTTGAATAAGTTGCTCGCCGTTGACGATGAGAGTTGCGGAGGAAGTTCTTCTCATCTTCTCTAGTAGTTGACTGACCTTGATATCTGAAAACAGAACATATTCTCATTAATGTCACAGTGTATTTTGTAAATAATATCTTACATAAAGATGATTGAATGAAAGGATATGAGCCTGATGCAATTAAGCTTTTACTACACCAGTACATGTTTTATACCCACCTAATGCTAAAATGTGCTTTACTGCAGTGTCATGGGCAACAAGCAGTCTTCTTAACTTGAATGCAGCCTGAACGGGATCCATATTTAGTACAGTAGTATTCCTTGAGTTGATGCAGTTGGTGTGTGGAGAGATTCTTATGAAGTGACGATCAGATCTTGCCTGGCACTTTATACAAAGTTTGGAGTAAGAAGCCAGTAAGGCCAATGTCAAGATCAAAGCAAGACATAAATTAATATCATTTGATCAAAGGGTAGGTCAAACTGATCTGACTTTGATCAGTAGCCGCCAATTAAAACTAATCCACTTGTAATTAGAATGTTATGATGCGCTATAAAAGCTACATCATTGATGAATTCAGCTCGCCAATTACTTTACCAATCACACTTTGATTGTCAATCAAGAGAATGTAGATTATCTGCAGACAGAACTATGCATTCTTTCTCTTACATTCAGAATATCAAAACATGTTTCCGTTGGTCAATAGCATAGAACACCTCAGAAACACACATTAAATTGCTTTTCATAGACTAAACAACCTTGTTGAATGTTGAATTTTGGTGAAGGAAGGAACCCATACGAATGCTTGGTCGTGGCAGTTCACAGCGAGCTTTTAATTTTGTTATCTTTATATAGCGAAGGAAAGTATTCATGCAATGCAGATATGAGTAATGTCTTTCTAAAGTGCTCTATGTCAGATCAAATCAGGATGTCCATGACAAGTGTAGAATTGTTTATGTTAAAGGAGAGAAATGGCGATGTTATAATTCAAAAGTGTTTCGAGTAAAAAATTCATTCCTTCCTCATTTCCAATTTCAAAGTATTTATGTATAAAAGATGTTTTATGTTTTGTTGATACTTCCTTAAAGAAATATCCTTTTTTTCCAATCAGATTTAACATGCAGGAGAATAAGATGTGTTAAATAAGAGAAAAGACGATGTTATAATCTAAAATTGCATAATGAAGATATGTCGTTCACCCTTCATTGACAATTTTCAAATATTTATGAAATATGTTTTATGTTTTGTTGATACAGCCTTAAAGAAATATCTTTTTGTCCATCAGATTTAACATGCAAGAGATTAAGATGTGTTAGAGAAATGACGATGTTTTAATCCAAAACGGTTTTAATATAGAAATGTCAGTCACCCTTTATTGCCAATTTTCAAACAATTATCAAAGATGTTTTATGCTTTTTTAAATATACCCTAAAGATCCCATCAGATGTAGTAGATAGATAACATAAACTTTCAATTCCAAATTATTAAAAGCTTATATTCATTATTTTTTATGTTGATATTTTGATTTGTTGTGTACTGCATGTGTTCTCATTTCTTTTAATATTCGTTTGTACTTTTAGCAGGAATTACTTGCAAATTGAACTAGGTGACAATGAGAAAATAACATGAATTGATATTTTTTCTTATATCAAATTTTATTCATTTCAACAACATCAACAAATTCAACAACCAACAAATAGCATCTCCTTCTTAAAATCCTCTGTGAAGCTCACAACTGTCAACACACAATGCACGGGTAACAGTGTCCATGTCGTATCCACCATCGCTTCTATACACTTCGTTATCGCCTTCCTCATCATCATCACTATCAGAGGAATCATCTGAAAGTTCCAGGATCGACTGTTCATCTTCACTTGTTGAGATATCTTCCATTGACACATCCACTTGCTGCACAGTGTTGGCGACAATTTCCGAATCTTCTTGGGTGGCCCCACTTGCAGTGATGGCATTGACGCAGGATTGAACTTGTTGCCACTTGAGTTGCCTGTATACCATGTACATCTCCTTCATTCCTTCTAGGACACAACGCCGTTGAATAAGTTGCTCGCCGTTGACGATGAGAGTTGCGGAGGAAGTTCTTCTCATCTTCTCTAGTAGTTGACTGACCTTGATATCTGAAAACAGAACATATTCTCATTAATGTCACAGTGTATTTTGTAAATAATATCTTACATAAAGATGATTGAATGAAAAGATGAGAGCCTGATGCAATTAAGCTTTTACTACACGAGTACATGTTTTATACTCACCTAATGCTAAAATGTGCTTTACTGCAGTGTCATGGGCAACAAGCAGTCTTCTTAACTTGAATGCAGCCTGAACGGGATCCATTTTAGTACAGTAGTATTCCTTGAGTTGATGCAGTTGGTGTGTGGAGGGATTCTTATGAAGTGACGATCAGATCTTGCCTGGCACTTTATACATAGTTTGGAGTAAGAAGCCAGTAAGGCCATTGTCAAGATCAAAGCAAGACATAAATTAATATCATTTGATCAAAGGGTTGGTCAAACTGATCAGACTTTGATCAGTAGCCGCCAATTAAAACTAATCCACTTGTAATTAGAATGTTATGAAGCGCTATAAAGGCTACATCATTGATGAATTCAGCTCGCCAATTACTTTACCAATCACACTTTGATTGTCAATCAAGAGAATGTAGATTATCTTCAGACAGAACTTTGCAGAACTATCATTTCTTTTAATATTCGTTTGTACTTTTAACAGGAATTACCTGTAAATTGAACTAGGTGACAATGAGAAAATAACATTAAATAATATTTGTCTCTGATATCAAATTTTATTCATTTCAACAACATCAACAAATTCAACAATCAACAAATAGCATCTTCTTCTTAAAATCCTCTGTGAAGCTGACAACTGTCAACACACAATGCACGGGTAACAGTGTCCATGTCGTATCCACCATCGCTTCTATACACGTCGTTATCGCCTTCCTCATCATCATCACTATCGGAGGAATCATCTGAAAGTTCCAGGATCGACTGTTCATCTTCACTTGTTGAGATATCTTCCATTGACACATCCACTTGCTGCACAGTGTTGGCGACAATTTCCGAATCTTCTTGGGTGGCCGCACTTGCAGTGATGGCATTGTAGCAGGATTGAACTTGTTGCCACTTGAGTTGCCTGTATACCATGTACATCTCCTTCATTCCTTCTAGGACACAACGCCGTTGAATAAGTTGCTCGCCGTTGACGATGAGGGTTGCCGAAGAAGTTCTTCTCATCTTCTCTAGTAGTTGACTGACCTTGATATCTGAAAACAGAACATATTCTCATTAATGTCACAGTGTATTTTGTAAACAATATCTTACATAAAGATGATTGAATGAAAGGATGAGAGCCTGATGCAATTAAGCTTTTACTACACGAGTACATGTTTTATACTCACCTAATGCTAAAATGTGCTTTACTGCAGTGTCATGGGCAACAAGCAGTCTTCTTAACTTGAATGCAGCCTGAACGGGATCCATATTTAGTACAGTAGTATTCCTTGAGTTGATGCAGTTGGTGTGGAGAGATTCTTATGAAGTGACGATCAGATCTTGCCTGGCACTTTATACATAATTTGCAGTAAGAAGCCAGTAAGGCCAATGTCAAGATCAAAGCAAGACGCAAATTAATATCATTTGATCAAAGGGTAAGTCAAACTGATCAGACTTTGATCAGTAGCCGCCAATTAAAACTAATCCACTTGTAATTAGAATGTTATGAAGCGCTATAAAAGCTACATCATTGATGAATTCAGCTCGCCAATTACTTTACCAATCACACTTTGATTGTCAATCAAGAGAATGTAGATTATCTGCAGACAGAACAATGCATTCTTTCTCTTACATTTAGAATATCAAAACATGTTTCCGTTGGTCAATAGCATAGAACACCTCTGAAACACACATTAAATTTCTTTTCATAGACTAAACAACCTTGTTGAATGTTGAATTTTGGTTAAGGAAGGAACCCATACGAATGCTTGGTCGTGGCAGTTCACAGCCAGCTTTCAATTTTGTTATCTTTATTTAGTGAAGGAAAGCATTCATGCAATGCAGATATGATAAATGTCTTTCTAAACTGCTTGCCTATGTCAGATCAAATCAGGATGTTAATGATAAGTGTAGAATTGTTTATGTTAAAGGAGAGCAATGGCGATCGATGTTACAATTCAAAAGTGTTTCGAGTAGAAAATTCATTCCGTCCTCATTTCCAATTTCCAAGTATTTATGTATAAAAGATGTTTTATGTTTTGTTGATACTTCCTTAAAGAAATATCCTTTTTTCCAATCAGATTTAACATGAAGGAGAATAAGATGTGTTGAATAAGAGAAATAACGATGTTATAATCTAAAATTGCATAATGAAGAAATGGCGTTTACCCTTCATTGACAATTTTCAAATATTTATGAAATATGTTTTATGTTTTGTTGATACAGCTTTAAAGAAATATCTTGTCCATCAGATTCAACATGCAAGAGAATAAGATGTGTTAGAGAAATGACGATGTTTTAATCCCAAACTTTTTTAATATAGAAATGTCAGTCAGCCTTTATTGCCATTTTCAAAGATGTTTTATGCTTTTTTATATATACCCTAAAGTTCCCATCAGATGTAGTAGATAGATAACATAAACTTTCAATTCCACACTATTTAAAGCTTATATTCATTATTTTTTATGTTGATATTTTGATTTGTTGTGTACTGCATGTGTTCTCATTTCTTTTAATATTCGTTTGTACTTTTAGCAGGAATTACTTGCAAATTGAACTAGGTGACAATGAGAAAATAACATGAATTGATATTTTTTCTTATATCAAATTTTATTCATTTCAACAACATCAACAAATTCAACAACCAACAAATAGCATCTCCTTCTTAAAATCCTCTGTGAAGCTCACAACTGTCAACACACAATGCACGGGTAACAGTGTCCATGTCGTATCCACCATCGCTTCTATACACGTCGTTATCGCCTTCCTCATCATCATCACTATCAGAGGAATCATCTGAAAGTTCCAGGATCGACTGTTCATCTTCACTTGTTGAGATATCTTCCATTGACACATCCACTTGCTGCACAGTGTTGGCGACAATTTTCGAATCTTCTTGGGTGGCCGCACTTGCAGTGATGGCATTGACGCAGGATTGAACTTGTTGCCACTTGAGTTGCCTGTATACCATGTACATCTCCTTCATTCCTTCTAGGACACAACGCCGTTGAATAAGTTGCTCGCCGTTGACGATGAGGGTTGCCGAAGAAGTTCTTCTCATCTTCTCTAGTAGTTGACTGACCTTGATATCTGAAAACAGAACATATTCTCATTAATGTCACAGTGTATTTTGTAAATAATATCTTACATAAAGATGATTGAATGAAAGGATGAGAGCCTGATGCATAAGCTTTTACTACACGAGTACATGTTTTATACTCACCTAATGCTAAAATGTGCTTTACTGCGGTGTCATGGGCAACAAGCAGTCTTCTTAACTTGAATGCAGCCTGAACGGGATCCATATTTAGTACAGTAGTATTCCTTGAGTTGATGCAGTTGGTGTGTGGAGGGATTCTTATGAAGTGACGATCAGATCTTGCCTGGCACTTTATACATAGTTTGGAGTAAGAAGCCAGTAAGGCCAATGTCAAGATCAAAGCAAGACATAAATTAATATCATTTGATCAAAGGGTTGGTCTAACTGATCAGACTTTGATCAGTAGCCGCCAATTAAAACTAATCCACTAGTAATTAGAATGTTGTGAAGCGCTATAAAAGCTACATCATTGATGAATTCAGCTCGCCAATTACTTTACCAATCACACTTTGATTGTCAATCAAGAGAATGTAGATTATCTGCAGACAGAACTATGCATTCTTTCTCATACATTCAGAATATCAAAACATGTTTCCGTTGGTCAATAGCATAGAACACCTCAGAAACACACATTAAATTGCTTTTCATAGACTAAACAACCTTGTTGAATGTTGAATTTTGGTGAAGGAAGGAACCCATACGAATGCTTGGTCGTGGCAGTTCACAGCGCGCTTTCAATTTTGTTATCTTTATATAGCGAAGGAAAGTATTCATGCAATGCAGATATGATAAATGTCTTTCTAAACTGCCTGCCTATGTCAGATCAAATCAGGATGTCCATGACAAGTGTAGAATTGTTTATGTAAAAGGTGAGAAATGGCAATGTTATAATTCAAAAGTGTTTCGAGTAAAAAATTCATTCCTTCCTCATTTCCAATTTCAAAGTATTTATGTATAAAAGATGTTTTATGTTTTGTTGATACTTCCTTAAAGAAATATCCTTTTTTCCAATCAGATTTAACATGCAGGAGAATAAGATGTGTTAAATAAGAGAAAAGACGATGTTATAATCTAAAATTGCATAATGAAGATATGTCGTTCACCCTTCATTGACAATTTTCAAATATTTATGAAATATGTTTTATGTTTTGTTGATACAGCCTTAAAGAAATATCTTTTTGTCCATCAGATTTAACATGCAAGAGATTAAGATGTGTTAGAGAAATGACGACGTGTTAATCCAAAACGGTTTTAATATAGAAATGTCAGTCACCCTTTATTGCCAATTTTCAAACAATTATCAAAGATGTTTTATGCTTTTTTAAATATACCCTAAAGATCCCATCAGATGTAGTAGATAGATAACATAAACTTTCAATTCCACACTATTTAAAGCTTATATTCATTATTTTTTATGTTGATATTTTGATTTGTTGTGTACTGCATGTGTTCTCATTTCTTTTAATATTCGTTTGTACTTTTAGCAGGAATTACTTGCAAATTGAACTAGGTGACAATGAGAAAATAACATGAATTGATATTTTTTCTTATATCAAATTTTATTCATTTCAACAACATCAACAAATTCAACAACCAACAAATAGCATCTCCTTCTTAAAATCCTCTGTGAAGCTCACAACTGTCAACACACAATGCACGGGTAACAGTGTCCATGTCGTATCCACCATCGCTTCTATACACTTCGTTATCGCCTTCCTCATCATCATCACTATCAGAGGAATCATCTGAAAGTTCCAGGATCGACTGTTCATCTTCACTTGTTGAGATATCTTCCATTGACACATCCACTTGCTGCACAGTGTTGGCGACAATTTCCGAATCTTCTTGGGTGGCCGCACTTGCAGTGATGGCATTGACGCAGGATTGAACTTGTTGCCACTTGAGTTGCCTGTATACCATGTACATCTCCTTCATTCCTTCTAGGACACAACGCCGTTGAATAAGTTGCTCGCCGTTGACGATGAGAGTTGCGGAGGAAGTTCTTCTCATCTTCTCTAGTAGTTGACTGACCTTGATATCTGAAAACAGAACATATTCTCATTAATGTCACAGTGTATTTTGTAAATAATATCTTACATAAAGATGATTGAATGAAAAGATGAGAGCCTGATGCAATTAAGCTTTTACTACACGAGTACATGTTTTATACTCACCTAATGCTAAAATGTGCTTTACTGCGGTGTCATGGGCAACAAGCAGTCTTCTTAACTTGAATGCAGCCTGAACGGGATCCATATTTAGTACAGTAGTATTCCTTGAGTTGATGCAGTTGGTGTGTGGAGGGATTCTTATGAAGTGACGATCAGATCTTGCCTGGCACTTTATACATAGTTTGGAGTAAGAAGCCAATCAATCAATCAACTTTATTTCCATAAAGACCACTCACAGTGGTACATGGATACAGTCATGATATACATTATGTTTGTTATGAGGCAGCATGATCATTCTTTAAACTTATCTAATATACACTTAATGAAGTTACTAAGTTTTTTCTTTGTACATAGGTCTTGGGCAGACAGCAATTGGTGTAATTTGTAAAAACTAGGTCTAGTTACAAAATATTCATTTACAAATTTACTTCTTTCAAACACAAATGATGGACAGATAAATAAATAGTGAAATTCATCACCAACTCCAAGATCACAGAGTGAACAGGTCCTTGCCAAATGGGGAACATGAGACCATCTTCCTTTCTCTACAGGTAGGGAATGATTGCCAGTCCTAATTCTTAATAAAGGCCTTGAAATAGTTAGTGGTAAAAATATATAGTCCTCAGTGCCAAAATTTGGTTTAATACAAGAATAAAATTTACCTTTGGATGATAAAGATTTTTCAGAGTACCATTTTTGTATGAACTGGTCCTTTAAATTTTGTTCTACTGTGGACAGGAGCCAAATTTTGTTGACAGTACATTGGTTATTCCAAACAAAACTAAGTCCACAGTTGTCCAAGATGGTTTTAACACACTTAAGCCAAAGACAGGAGTTGTAATTTTGATGGAATCTTCTGTACAAAATATTATAACAGATACTTGACAATTTATTAGATGATTCAAATGAGATTAGTTTAAGCCAAAATGAAATCATTCTCTTTTTTACAAAAACATCAATAGGGAATCTACCTGTTTCTCCATATAACATATAGTCTGGTGTACTTTTGCGTAGATTCAAACACAATTTTAGAAAATATTTTTGGACCCGCTCTAACAATAAGAGGTTGCTGAAACCCCATACCTCTGACCCATATAACAAAATGGGTAAAACCATGTGATCAAATGCTAAAAATTGGCAGTCCAGAGGTAGATGTTCATTTCTAGCCTTAGATAATATAAGATGAATTGCTTTTAATGATTGTTGCTTCAGGGATTTCAATGCATTGGTAAATTTTCTATTTTTGTGAAATACAATTCCAAGGTAATTATAACTGTCTTCAATGTCAATATTACATCCATTCAAATGAAAAAGTGGCTTGTGCTTAGTATGGCCTGACCCAAATATAACAATCTTGGTTTTTCTAGTATTTACTTTGAGCCTCCAATTATTACAATATTGACTAAATATATCTAAACAGTGTTGTAGATCAGTAGGATTTTCTGCAAATAAGACAGTATCATCTGCATAAAGTAATATATAAAATTTTAAAATACCCATTATATCCTCTATTTCTAAACCTTTTACATTGTACTCATTCATAAAAAGTTCAACATCATTCAAATAGAGAGAAAATAATAATGGAGACAAATTTTCTCCCTGACGCACTCCTTTATCACATTCAAAATAACCAGAAAAACTATCACCATATTTAATACATGATTTGATATTTTGATATAAATTTTGAATAACCTGTAGAAATTTTCCTTGAATACCATATGAGAGTAATTTTTGCCATAGTCCTACACGCCAAATGTTATCGAATGCTTTTTGAAAGTCTACAAAGACACAATACAATTTCTTCTTTTCAGATTTTAGAATGTCTATTAATGAATTTAATACAAATATATTATCGATTGTAGAATAGTGTTTTCTGAAACCAGCCTGAATTTCGGAAATAACAAAATTATCATTAACAAATGCTGTTAGACGGTCATTTAAGACCAAAGTGAATAATTTGCCTAAACATGATAGAATGGTGATTGGCCTATAATTTTCAGCGTCATATCTACTACCTTTCTTTTTATAAATAGGTCTAATTACACCAACTGTCCAGTTTTCTGGAATAATTCCTGTGTCCAATATATAATTAAACAATTCATAATACAATTCCATCATAGAGTCTTTAGTAGTAATGATGTATTCATTCTCAATCTTATCAATTCCTGCAGATTTGCCAGTCTTTAATTTATTAATAGCATTTGAGATTTCAGTTCTTGATATTTCCTCGTTAAGTTTATGATTACACTCCTGCATGTGCGGTTCAGAGACCACATCGGTATCAGTGTCATCGTCAGAGAGGTTCAGATTTTTGAAGTATACAAACAGTTTGTCCAGTGTAACACAATCCTCATTATTAGTCGTATTATTTTTGAACACTTTCCAAAAGTCTTTAGAGTTATTTTTGGCTATTTGTGAAAATTTGCTTCTTGTTTGGGAAACATGTTGAGAATAGAATCGTTGAATTGTTCTTTTATATATCTTATTTTTGTGTTGCATCTTCTTACGGGATTCTTCGTTTCGGTTCATTTTAAAACTTCTTTTAGCTCTTCTGAATTGTCTTTTAACAGTTCGACATTCCCTTCCATACCAAGAGTATGTTTTGGATTTATTTAGTTTATTATATTTCCGTTTTCCGAAAGTTTGAATTGCACTATTGACAAACACTCCAGATAGACTTGTGACAGCTGTGTTGACATTCCATGCCGGGTCACATTGACCTGCACGTGCAAGTTGTAGATTGCGTGTCAAGGTGTCGATTGCAGCATGGTCCATATTTGATACAAATTCTTGTGATTTTTCTTTCACAAAACGGCGGGGCCCGGAGTTTTGTACTTCATCCTCGAGTTCTTCTTTCTCCCTGGTTTTACAGTCAAGATTAAGTTTGCTTGATAATGTCAGATTTATTGGCGAGTGCACATCACTGAGAAATTCTGAGTAATCCAATATTTTGAAGTCTGATACCAAATTAGTGGCTTCACCTGTGACAAGTGCATAGTCTATGACGCTTTTAGTCCGACATGTATATTCACCTACATCTTTATCATGATGGGCTCTGCCGTTAAGAATAATCATAGAGGTGCTTGTACACATGTCTATGAGCTCCTCTCCATATTTGTTAACGAACTTGTCCTTTGAGGACCTATCTATAGAAAAATCACAGTTTTGTAAGATACAATCTGTATTATTCACATCGTCTAAATCCTTATCACTCAGTCCTAAATAATGACCAACAGATGCATTAACAGAACCAATATCACTCAAGTCTCCGGTTCTGGCATTAAAATCACCACAAATAATAATATTATTAGATTGTGTACGAATATTAAATATTTCTTCTGTGAGAACAATGAAATGATCATCACGTGCAAACTTGGATTGTTGTGGTGGAATATACACTATTCCGAAGAAAATATGTTCACTTATATTCAGTAGTTGTTTGTCAATTTTTAACCATAGAACACAATCGTCAGTGTTGGGGTGATGAGTTATGTACTTCACTATCTCATCCCGTATAAGGACACCGACTCCTCCGGACCTTACCCTGGATTTAGAGAATCTGTGTTTGAGGATTAAGGTATATCCATCAACTGAAAGGTCATCAAACTTATCGGTTTTGGTTTCCTGTACAGCGATAATGTCGGTGGAAGATATCCACTCCCTGAATTCTGGGAAACGTAATTTGCTACGTAAACCACATACATTAACACTTCTAATCTTCAGGTTAGGTAAAGCATCTTCGTTTAGCACATTACAGTTGAGGGAGGATAAATTGCGTTCCTTAGTAATACATGTATTATGGTTTACATGTTCACGTGGTGGGGTTGGTAAGTAATTACCACTGTGAGTGTCCTATGGGTTGGTTGAGTGGGTCTCCATATAGGTAACGGGGGGCGGGGTCCCGGGTGTGGCGGCAGTGGACGGTGGTGGGTGAGTGATGTTCACTCGGTATGGCGGTGGAGGAACAGCTTTCACTTGTCTTCCTTCTATGTATAGTTTATCTACTTGGATATACGCTTTCTTGTTTTCCTGTTTCGCCTGCTTCAGCATTGGTAACAATACTTCTTTCCGGTAGTTTCTTACAACTTCAGGAAACTGCTCATTCACAGAGTAATTAGTTCTTCTTAGTTTTTTGTAGCAGGAGAATCTGACGTCATCACGTTCCTTCACATTCCGGAATTTCGCAATAATTGGTCTTGTTTTGTCCTGTCTGTATTTTCCTAATCTGTGGATGACTTCTATCTTGGGGTCTTCTAGTTCCACATTTCTAGAGAGAAAAGTTTTTAGTGTTTCACATGTATCTTCATCTCTTTCCTCCTTCACTCCCATGAATAAGAGGTTGCATGACATGGATCTAATCTGCATATCGATGAGCTGCTCTTGTACTTTGGATTGTTGTAATTTCATATTATTTATTTCAGCCACATGTAAGTCTTTCTGCAAAGATGACACAGTTTTTTCAAGATTTTTTTTCTCTTTCTTCCAGTCCTCAAACTTGAGGTTCATAAAATCTAGTCCTTTCTCCATTTCCGAAACTGCGGATTTAACTGATTCCAATGATTTAATTCTCTGGTCCATACCAAGTAGTTGTGTTTTGATCCCTACTAGTTCTTCGTTTACATTGTCGAGCTTTGAGACTTGACATTTTACTTCACGAATTTCACGAAACAATTCCGCAACCCATACAGGGCCCCCAGATTGTGGGTGGTCACTGTACACATGTGGAATGAAGAAGGTGGGTACTGACCATAGAGTGATCCTTGGTGAGTATAGTAGGGGGGTTGGTGGATATTTGCTTGTTGTTGTGGGTTGTTATGATAGACAGTGTCCGTTTGCCTTTTCGCCGGGTCCATGACTTTGTCGCGTGGACCGCTGTCACCTGTTTTCGTTAGGGTAGGAGACGATTTTTGTCGTTTTCTACGTTTCCTCTTCGGTTGTGTTTCAGTTTCAGGATTCATGGTAGTCAGCCATGTCTATGAACAACCGTAGTAGCTTGTAAACGCGAAAAAAATGCCAATTGTTGGCAATAGAAGCATAATTTCGCCACTCAGCGGGTAAGCCGGTCCGCTCGCAGCCAGCCTCCAGCCAGTAAGGCCAATGTCAAGATCAAAGCAAGACATAAATTAATATCATTTGATCAAAGGGTAGGTCAAACTGATCAGACTTTGATCAGTAGCCGTCAATTAAAACTAATCCACTTGTAATTAGAATGTTATGAAGCGCTGTAAAAGCTACATCATTGATGAATTCAGCTCGCCAATTACTTTACCAATCACACTTTGATTGTCAATCAAGAGAATGTAGATTATCTGCAGACAGAACTATGCATTCTTTCTCTTACATTCAGAATATCAAAACATGTTTCCGTTGGTCAAAAGCATAGAACACCTCTGAAACACACATTAAATTTCTTTTCATAGACTAAACAACCTTGTTGAATGTTGAATTTTGGTGAAGGAAGGAACCCGTACGAATGCTTGGTCGTGGCAGTTCACAGCGAGCTTTCAATTTTGTTATCTTTATATATCGAAGGAAAGTATTCATGCAATGCAGATATGATAAATGTCTTTCTAAACTGCTTGCCTATGTCAGATCAAATCAGGATGTCCATGACAAGTGTAGAATTTTTTATGTAAAAGGAGAGAAATGGCGATGTTATAATTCAAAAGTGTTTCGAGGAGAAAATTCATTCCTTCTTCATTTCCAATTTCCAAGTATTTATGTATAAAAGATGTTTTATGTTTTGTTGATACTTCCTTAAAGAAATATCCTTTTTTCCAATCAAAAATTAACATGCAGGAGAATAAGATGTGTTAAATAAGAGAAATGACGATGTTATAATCTAAAATTGCATAATGAAGAAATGTCGTTCACCCTTCATTGACAATTTTCAAATATTTATGAAATATGTTTTATGTTTTGTTGATACAGCCTTAAAGAAATATCTTTTTGTCCATCAGATTTAACATGCAAGAGAATAAGATGTATTAGAGAAATGACGATGTTTTAATCCAAAACTGTTTTAATATAGAAATGTCAGTCACCCTTTATTGCCAATTTTCAAACAATTATCAAAGATGTTTTATGCTTTTTTATATATACCCTAATGTTCCCATCAGATGAAGTAGATAGATAACATAAACTTTCAATTCCACACTATTTAAAGCTTATATTCATTATTTTCTATGTTAATATTTTGATTTGTTGTGTACTGCATGTGTTTTCATTTCTTTTAATATTCGTTTATACTTTAAGCAGGAATCACTTGCAAATTGAACTAGGTGACAATGAGAAAATAACATGAAATAATATTTTTTTTCTGATTTCAAATTTTATTAATTTCAACAACATCAACAAATTCAACAAACAACAAATAGCATCTCCTTCTTAAAATCCTCTGTGAAGCTGACAACTGTCAACACACAATGCACGGGTAACAGTGTCCATGTCGTATCCACCATCGCTTCTATACACGTCGTTATCGCCTTCCTCATCATCATCACTATCAGAGGAATCATCTGAAAGTTCCAGGATCGACTGTTCATCTTCACTTGTTGAGATATCTTCCATTGACACATCCAATTGCTGCACAGTGTTGGCGACAATTTCCGAATCTTCTTGGGTGGCCGCACTTGCAGTGATGGCATTGACGCAGGATTGAACTTGTTGCCACTTGAGTTGCCTGTATACCATGTACATCTCCTTCATTCCTTCTAGGACACAACGCCGTTGAATAAGTTGCTCGCCATTGACGATGAGGGTTGCGGAGGAAGTTCTTCTCATCTTCTCTAGTAGTTGACTGACCTTGATATCTGAAAACAGAACATATTCTCATTAATGTCACAGTGTATTTTGTAAATAATATCTTACATACAGATGATTGAATGAAAGGATGAGAGCCTGATGCAATTAAGCTTTTACTACACGAGTACATGTCTTATACCCACCTAATGCTAAAATGTGCTTTACTGCAGTGCCATGGGCAACAAGCAGTCTTCTTAACTTGAATGCAGCCTGAACGGGATCCATATTTAGTACAGTAGTATTCCTTGAGTTGATGCAGCTGGTGTGGAGAGATTCTTATGAAGTGACGATCAGATCTTGCCTGGCACTTTATACATAGTTTGGAGTAAGAAGCCAGTAAGGCCAATGTCAAGATCAAAGCAAGACATAAATTAATATCATTTGATCAAAGGGTAGGTCAAACTGATCAGACTTTGATCAGTAGCCGCCAATAAAACTAATCCACTTGTAATTAGAATGTTGTGAAGCGCTATAAAAGCTACATCATTGATGAATTCAGCTCGCCAATCACTTTACCAATCACACTTTGATTGTCAATCAAGAGAATGTAGATTATCTTCAGACAGAACTATGCATTCTTTCTCTTACATTCAGAATATCAAAACATGTTTCCGTTGGTCAATAGCATAGAACACCTCTGAAACACACATTAAATTCCTTTTCATAGACTAAACAACCTTGTTGAATGTTGAATTTTGGTGAAGGAAGGAACCCATACGAATGCTTGGTCGTGGCAGTTCACAGCCAGCTTTCAATTTTGTTATCTTTATATAACGAAGGAAAGTATTCATGCAATGCAGATATGATAAATGTCTTTCTAAACTGCTTGCCTATGTCAGATCAAGTCAGGATGTTAATGATAAGTGTAGAATTGTTTATGTTAAAGGAGAGAAATGGCGATGTTATAATTCAAAAGTGTTTCGAGTAGAAAATTCATTCCTTCCTCATTTCCAATTTCCAAGTATTTATGTATAAAAGATGTTTTATGTTTTGTTGATACTTCCTTAAAGAAATATCCTTTTTTCCAATCAGATTTAACATGCAGGAGAATAAGATGTGTTGAATAAGAGAAATAACGATGTTATAATCTAAAATTGCATAATGAAGAAATGGCGTTCACCATTCATTGACAATTTTCAAATATTTATGAAATATGTTTTATGTTTTGTTGATACAGCCTTAAAGAAATACTTTGTTGTCCATAAGATTTAACATGCAAGAGAATAAGACGTGTTCGAGAAATGACGATGTTTTAATCCCAAACTGTTTTAATATAGAAATGTCAGTCACCCTTTATTGCCAATTTTCAAAGATGTTTTATGCTTTTTTATATATACCCTAAAGCTCCCATCAGATGTAGTAGATAGATAACATAAACTTTCAATTCGACACTATTTAAAGCTTATATTCATTATTTTTTATGTTTATATTTTGATTTGTTGTGTACTGCATGTGTTTTCATTTCTTTTAATATTCGTTTGTACTTTTAGCAGGAATTACTTGCAAATTGAACTAGGTGACAATGAGAAAATAACATGAAATAATATTTTTTTCTGATATCAAATTTTATTCATTTCAACAACATCAACAAATTCAACAAACAACAAATAGCATCTCCTTCTTAAAATCCTCTGTGAAGCTGACAACTGTCAACACACAATGCACTGGTAACAGTGTCCATGTCGTATCCACCATCGCTTCTATACACGTCGTTATCGCCTTCCTCATCATCATCACTATCGGAGGAATCATCTGAAAGTTCCAGGATCGACTGTTCATCTTCACTTGTTGAGATATCTTCCATTGACACATCCACTTGCTGCACAGTGTTGGCGACAATTTCCGAATCTTCTTGGGTGGCCGCACTTTCAGTGATGACATTGACGCAGGATTGAACTTGTTGCCACTTGAGTTGCCTGTATACCATGTACATCTCCTTCATTCCTTCTAGGACACAACGCCGTTGAATAGGTTGCTCACCGTTGACGATGAGGGTTGCGGAGTAAGTTCTTCTCATCTTCTCTAGTAGTTGACTGACCTTGATGTCTGAAAACAGAACATATTCTCATTAATGTCACAGTGTATTTTGTAAACAATATCTTACATAAAGATGATTGAATGAAAGGATGAGAGCCTGATGCAATTAAGCTTTTACTACACGAGAACATGTTTTATACCCACCTAATGCTAAAATGTGCTTTACTGCAGTGTCATGGGCAACAAGCAGTCTTCTTAACTTGAATGCAGCCTGAACGGGATCCATATTTAGTACAGTAGTATTCCTTGAGTTGATGCAGTTGGTGTGTGGAGAGATTCTTATGAAGTGACTATCAGATCTTGCCTGGCACTTTATACATAATTTGCAGTAAGAAGCCAGTAAGGCCAATGTCAAGATCAAAGCAAGACATAAATTAATATCATTTGATCAAAGGGTAAGTCAAACTGATCAGACTTTGATCAGTAGCCGCCAATTAAAACTAATCCACTTGTAATTAGAATGTTTTGAAGCGCTATAAAAGCTACATCATTGATGAATTCAGCTCGCCAATTACTTTACCAATCACACTTTGATTGTCAATCAAGAGAATGTAGATTATCTGCAGACAGAACTATGCATTCTTTCTCTTACATTCAGAATATCAAAACATGTTTCCGTTGGTCAATAGCATAGAACACCTCTGAAACACACATTAAATTTCTTCTCATAGACTAAACAACCTTGTTGAATGTTGAATTTTGGTGAAGGAAGGAACCCATACGAATGCTTGGTCGTGGCAGTTCACAGCCAGCTTTCAATTTTGTTATCTTTATTTAGCAAAGGAAAGCATTCATGCAATGCAGATATGATAAATGACTTTCTAAACTGCTTGCCTATGTCAGATCAAGTCAGGATGTTAATGATAAGTGTAGAATTGTTTATGTTAAAGGAGAGAAATGGCGATGTTATAATTCAAAAGTGTTTCGAGTAGAAAATTCATTCCTTCCTCATTTCCAATTTCCAAGTATTTATGTATAAAAGATGTTTTATGTTTTGTTGATACTTCCTTAAAGAAATATCCTTTTTTCCAATCAGATTTAACATGCAGGAGAATAAGATGTGTTGAATAAGAGAAATAACGATGTTATAATCTAAAATTGCATAATGAAGAAATGGCGTTCACCATTCATTGACAATTTTCAAATATTTATGAAATATGTTTTATGTTTTGTTGATACAGCCTTAAAGAAATACTTTGTTGTCCATAAGATTTAACATGCAAGAGAATAAGATGTGTTAGAGAAATGACGATGTTTTAATCCCAAACTGTTTTAATATAGAAATGTCAGTCACCCTTTATTGCCAATTTTCAAAGATGTTTTATGCTTTTTTATATATACCCTAAAGTTCCCATCAGATGTAGTAGATAGATAACATAAACTTTCAATTCCACACTATTTAAAGCTTATATTCATTATTTTGTATGTTTATATTTTGATTTGTTGTGTACTGCATGTGTTTTCATTTCTTTTAATATTCGTTTGTACTTTTAGCAGGAATTACTTGCAAATTGAACTAGGTGACAATGAGAAAATAACATGAAATAATATTTTTTTCTGATATCAAATTTTATTCATTTCAACAACATCAACAAATTCAACAAACAACAAATAGCATCTCCTTCTTAAAATCCTCTGTGAAGCTGACAACTGTCAACACACAATGCACGGGTAACAGTGTCCATGTCGTATCCACCATCGCTTCTATACACGTCGTTATCGCCTTCCTCATCATCATCACTATCGGAGGAATCATCTGAAAGTTCCAGGATCGACTGTTCATCTTCACTTGTTGAGATATCTTCCATTAACACATCCACTTGCTGCACAGTGTTGGCGACAATTTCCGAATCTTCTTGGGTGGCCGCACTTTCAGTGATGACATTGACGCAGGATTGAACGTGTTGCCACTTGAGTTGCCTGTATACCATGTACATCTCCTTCATTCCTTCTAGGACACAACGCCGTTGAATAAGTTGCTCACCGTTGACGATGAGGGTTGCGGAGGAAGTTCTTCTCATCTTCTCTAGTAGTTGACTGACCTTGATGTCTGAAAACAGAACATATTCTCATTAATGTCACAGTGTATTTTGTAAACAATATCTTACATAAAGATGATTGAATGAAAGGATGAGAGCCTGATGCAATTAAGCTTTTACTACACGAGAACATGTTTTATACCCACCTAATGCTAAAATGTGCTTTACTGCAGTGTCATGGGCAACAAGCAGTCTTCTTAACTTGAATGCAGCCTGAACGGGATCCATATTTAGTACAGTAGTATTCCTTGAGTTGATGCAGTTGGTGTGTGGAGAGATTCTTATGAAGTGACGATCAGATGTTGCCTGGCACTTTATACATAATTTGCAGTAAGAAGCCAGTAAGGCCAATGTCAAGATCAAAGCAAGACATAAATTAATATCATTTGATCAAAGGGTAAGTCAAACTGATCAGACTTTGATCAGTAGCCACCAATTAAAACTAATCCACTTGTAATTAGAATGTTTTGAAGCGCTATGAAAGCTACATCATTGATGAATTCAGCTCGCCAATTACTTAACCAATCACACTTTGATTGTCAATCAAGAGAATGTAGATTATCTGCAGACAGAACTATGCATTCTTTCTCTTACATTCAGAATATCAAAACATGTTTCCGTTGGTCAATAGCATAGAACACCTCTGAAACACACATTAAATTTCTTCTCATAGACTAAACAACCTTGTTGAATGTTTAATTTTGGTGAAGGAAGGAACCCATACGAATGCTTGGTCGTGGCAGTTCACAGCCAGCTTTCAATTTTGTTATCTTTATTTAGCAAAGGAAACCATTCATGCAATGCAGATATGATAAATGACTTTCTAAACTGCCTGCCTATGTCAGATCAAATCAGGATGTTAATGATAAGTGTAGAATTGTTTATGTTAAAGGAGAGAAATGGCGATGTTATAATTCAAAAGTGTTTCGAGTAGAAAATTCATTCCTTCCTCATTTCCAATTTCCAAGTATTTATGTATAAAAGATGTTTTATGTTTTGTTGATACTTCCTTAAAGAAATATCCTTTTTTCCAATCAGATTTAACATGCAGGAGAATAAGATGTGTTGAATAAGAGAAATAACGATGTTATAATCTAAAATTGCATAATGAAGAAATGGCGTTCACCATTCATTGACAATTTTCAAATATTTATGAAATATGTTTTATGTTTTGTTGATACAGCCTTAAAGAAATACTTTGTTGTCCATAAGATTGAACATGCAAGAGAATAAGATGTGTTAGAGAAATGACGATGTTTTAATCCCAAACTGTTTTAATATAGAAATGTCAGTCACCCTTTATTGCCAATTTTCAAAGATGTTTTATGCTTTTTTATATATACCCTAAAGCTCCCATCAGATGTAGTAGATAGATAACATAAACTTTCAATTCCACACTATTTAAAGCTTATATTCATTATTTTTTATGTTTATATTTTGATTTGTTGTGTACTGCATGTGTTTTCATTTCTTTTAATATTCGTTTGTACTTTTAGCAGGAATTACTTGCAAATTGAACTAGGTGACAATGAGAAAATAACATGAAATAATATTTTTTTCTGATATCAAATTTTATTCATTTCAACAACATCAACAAATTCAACAAACAACAAATAGCATCTCCTTCTTAAAATCCTCTGTGAAGCTGACAACTGTCAACACACAATGCACGGGTAACAGTGTCCATGTCGTATCCACCATCGCTTCTATACACGTCGTTATCGCCTTCCTCATCATCATCACTATCGGAGGAATCATCTGAAAGTTCCAGGATCGACTGTTCATCTTCACTTGTTGAGATATCTTCCATTGACACATCCACTTGCTGCACAGTGTTGGCGACAATTTCCGAATCTTCTTGGGTGGCCGCACTTTCAGTGATGACATTGACGCAGGATTGAACTTGTTGCCACTTGAGTTGCCTGTATACCATGTACATCTCCTTCATTCCTTCTAGGACACAACGCCGTTGAATAAGTTGCTCACCGTTGACGATGAGGGTTGCGGAGGAAGTTCTTCTCATCTTCTCTAGTAGTTGACTGACCTTGATGTCTGAAAACAGAACATATTCTCATTAATGTCACAGTGTATTTTGTAAACAATATCTTACATAAAGATGATTGAATGAAAGGATGAGAGCCTGATGCAATTAAGCTTTTACTACACGAGAACATGTTTTATACCCACCTAATGCTAAAATGTGCTTTACTACAGTGTCATGGGCAACAAGCAGTCTTCTTAACTTGAATGCAGCCTGAACGGGATCCATATTTAGTACAGTAGTATTCCTTGAGTTGATGCAGTTGGTGTGTGGAGAGATTCTTATGAAGTGACGATCAGATCTTGCCTGGCACTTTATACATAATTTGCAGTAAGAAGCCAGTAAGGCCAATGTCAAGATCAAAGCAAGACATAAATTAATATCATTTGATCAAAGGGTAAGTCAAACTGATCAGACTTTGATCAGTAGCCGCCAATTAAAACTAATCCACTTGTAATTAGAATGTTTTGAAGCGCTATAAAAGCTACATCATTGATGAATTCAGCTCGCCAATTACTTTACCAATCACACTTTGATTGTCAATCAAGAGAATGTAGATTATCTGCAGACAGAACTATGCATTCTTTCTCTTACATTCAGAATATCAAAACATGTTTCCGTTGGTCAATAGCATAGAACACCTCTGAAACACACATTAAATTTCTTCTCATAGACTAAACAACCTTGTTGAATGTTTAATTTTGGTGAAGGAAGGAACCCATACGAATGCTTGGTCGTGGCAGTTCACAGCCAGCTTTCAATTTTGTTATCTTTATTTAGCAAAGGAAAGCATTCATGCAATGCAGATATGATAAATGACTTTCTAAACTGCCTGCCTATGTCAGATCAAATCAGGATGTTAATGATAAGTGTAGAATTGTTTATGTTAAAGGAGAGAAATGGCGATGTTATAATTCAAAAGTGTTTCGAGTAGAAAATTCATTCCTTCCTCATTTCCAATTTCCAAGTATTTATGTATAAAAGATGTTTTATGTTTTGTTGATACTTCCTTAAAGAAATATCCTTTTTTCCAATCAGATTTAACATGCAGGAGAATAAGATGTGTTGAATAAGAGAAATAACGATGTTATAATCTAAAATTGCATAATGAAGAAATGGCGTTCACCATTCATTGACAATTTTCAAATATTTATGAAATATGTTTTATGTTTTGTTGATACAGCCTTAAAGAAATACTTTGTTGTCCATAAGATTTAACATGCAAGAGAATAAGATGTGTTAGAGAAATGACGATGTTTTAATCCCAAACTGTTTTAATATAGAAATGTCAGTCACCCTTTATTGCCAATTTTCAAAGATGTTTTATGCTTTTTTATATATACCCTAAAGCTCCCATCAGATGTAGTAGATAGATAACATAAACTTTCAATTCCACACTATTTAAAGCTTATATTCATTATTTTTTATGTTTATATTTTGATTTGTTGTGTACTGCATGTGTTTTCATTTCTTTTAATATTCGTTTGTACTTTTAGCAGGAATTACTTGCAAATTGAACTAGGTGACAATGAGAAAATAACATTAAATAATATTTTTTTCTGATATCAAATTTTATTCATTTCAACAACATCAACAAATTCAACAAACAACAAATAGCATCTCCTTCTTAAAATCCTCTGTGAAGCTGACAACTGTCAACACACAATGCACGGGTAACAGTGTCCATGTCGTATCCACCATCGCTTCTATACACGTCGTTATCGCCTTCCTCATCATCATCACTATCGGAGGAATCATCTGAAAGTTCCAGGATCGACTGTTCATCTTCACTTGTTGAGATATCTTCCATTGACACATCCACTTGCTGCACAGTGTTGGCGACAATTTCCGAATCTTCTTGGGTGGCCGCACTTTCAGTGATGACATTGACGCAGGATTGAACTTGTTGCCACTTGAGTTGCCTGTATACCATGTACATCTCCTTCATTCCTTCTAGGACACAACGCCGTTGAATAGGTTGCTCACCGTTGACGATGAGGGTTGCGGAGTAAGTTCTTCTCATCTTCTCTAGTAGTTGACTGACCTTGATGTCTGAAAACAGAACATATTCTCATTAATGTCACAGTGTATTTTGTAAACAATATCTTACATAAAGATGATTGAATGAAAGGATGAGAGCCTGATGCAATTAAGCTTTTACTACACGAGAACATGTTTTATACCCACCTAATGCTAAAATGTGCTTTACTGCAGTGTCATGGGCAACAAGCAGTCTTCTTAACTTGAATGCAGCCTGAACGGGATCCATATTTAGTACAGTAGTATTCCTTGAGTTGATGCAGTTGGTGTGTGGAGAGATTCTTATGAAGTGACTATCAGATCTTGCCTGGCACTTTATACATAATTTGCAGTAAGAAGCCAGTAAGGCCAATGTCAAGATCAAAGCAAGACATAAATTAATATCATTTGATCAAAGGGTAAGTCAAACTGATCAGACTTTGATCAGTAGCCGCCAATTAAAACTAATCCACTTGTAATTAGAATGTTTTGAAGCGCTATAAAAGCTACATCATTGATGAATTCAGCTCGCCAATTACTTTACCAATCACACTTTGATTGTCAATCAAGAGAATGTAGATTATCTGCAGACAGAACTATGCATTCTTTCTCTTACATTCAGAATATCAAAACATGTTTCCGTTGGTCAATAGCATAGAACACCTCTGAAACACACATTAAATTTCTTCTCATAGACTAAACAACCTTGTTGAATGTTGAATTTTGGTGAAGGAAGGAACCCATACGAATGCTTGGTCGTGGCAGTTCACAGCCAGCTTTCAATTTTGTTATCTTTATTTAGCAAAGGAAAGCATTCATGCAATGCAGATATGATAAATGACTTTCTAAACTGCTTGCCTATGTCAGATCAAGTCAGGATGTTAATGATAAGTGTAGAATTGTTTATGTTAAAGGAGAGAAATGGCGATGTTATAATTCAAAAGTGTTTCGAGTAGAAAATTCATTCCTTCCTCATTTCCAATTTCCAAGTATTTATGTATAAAAGATGTTTTATGTTTTGTTGATACTTCCTTAAAGAAATATCCTTTTTTCCAATCAGATTTAACATGCAGGAGAATAAGATGTGTTGAATAAGAGAAATAACGATGTTATAATCTAAAATTGCATAATGAAGAAATGGCGTTCACCATTCATTGACAATTTTCAAATATTTATGAAATATGTTTTATGTTTTGTTGATACAGCCTTAAAGAAATACTTTGTTGTCCATAAGATTTAACATGCAAGAGAATAAGATGTGTTAGAGAAATGACGATGTTTTAATCCCAAACTGTTTTAATATAGAAATGTCAGTCACCCTTTATTGCCAATTTTCAAAGATGTTTTATGCTTTTTTATATATACCCTAAAGTTCCCATCAGATGTAGTAGATAGATAACATAAACTTTCAATTCCACACTATTTAAAGCTTATATTCATTATTTTGTATGTTTATATTTTGATTTGTTGTGTACTGCATGTGTTTTCATTTCTTTTAATATTCGTTTGTACTTTTAGCAGGAATTACTTGCAAATTGAACTAGGTGACAATGAGAAAATAACATGAAATAATATTTTTTTCTGATATCAAATTTTATTCATTTCAACAACATCAACAAATTCAACAAACAACAAATAGCATCTCCTTCTTAAAATCCTCTGTGAAGCTGACAACTGTCAACACACAATGCACGGGTAACAGTGTCCATGTCGTATCCACCATCGCTTCTATACACGTCGTTATCGCCTTCCTCATCATCATCACTATCGGAGGAATCATCTGAAAGTTCCAGGATCGACTGTTCATCTTCACTTGTTGAGATATCTTCCATTAACACATCCACTTGCTGCACAGTGTTGGCGACAATTTCCGAATCTTCTTGGGTGGCCGCACTTTCAGTGATGACATTGACGCAGGATTGAACGTGTTGCCACTTGAGTTGCCTGTATACCATGTACATCTCCTTCATTCCTTCTAGGACACAACGCCGTTGAATAAGTTGCTCACCGTTGACGATGAGGGTTGCGGAGGAAGTTCTTCTCATCTTCTCTAGTAGTTGACTGACCTTGATGTCTGAAAACAGAACATATTCTCATTAATGTCACAGTGTATTTTGTAAACAATATCTTACATAAAGATGATTGAATGAAAGGATGAGAGCCTGATGCAATTAAGCTTTTACTACACGAGAACATGTTTTATACCCACCTAATGCTAAAATGTGCTTTACTGCAGTGTCATGGGCAACAAGCAGTCTTCTTAACTTGAATGCAGCCTGAACGGGATCCATATTTAGTACAGTAGTATTCCTTGAGTTGATGCAGTTGGTGTGTGGAGAGATTCTTATGAAGTGACGATCAGATGTTGCCTGGCACTTTATACATAATTTGCAGTAAGAAGCCAGTAAGGCCAATGTCAAGATCAAAGCAAGACATAAATTAATATCATTTGATCAAAGGGTAAGTCAAACTGATCAGACTTTGATCAGTAGCCACCAATTAAAACTAATCCACTTGTAATTAGAATGTTTTGAAGCGCTATGAAAGCTACATCATTGATGAATTCAGCTCGCCAATTACTTTACCAATCACACTTTGATTGTCAATCAAGAGAATGTAGATTATCTGCAGACAGAACTATGCATTCTTTCTCTTACATTCAGAATATCAAAACATGTTTCCGTTGGTCAATAGCATAGAACACCTCTGAAACACACATTAAATTTCTTCTCATAGACTAAACAACCTTGTTGAATGTTTAATTTTGGTGAAGGAAGGAACCCATACGAATGCTTGGTCGTGGCAGTTCACAGCCAGCTTTCAATTTTGTTATCTTTATTTAGCAAAGGAAACCATTCATGCAATGCAGATATGATAAATGACTTTCTAAACTGCCTGCCTATGTCAGATCAAATCAGGATGTTAATGATAAGTGTAGAATTGTTTATGTTAAAGGAGAGAAATGGCGATGTTATAATTCAAAAGTGTTTCGAGTAGAAAATTCATTCCTTCCTCATTTCCAATTTCCAAGTATTTATGTATAAAAGATGTTTTATGTTTTGTTGATACTTCCTTAAAGAAATATCCTTTTTTCCAATCAGATTTAACATGCAGGAGAATAAGATGTGTTGAATAAGAGAAATAACGATGTTATAATCTAAAATTGCATAATGAAGAAATGGCGTTCACCATTCATTGACAATTTTCAAATATTTATGAAATATGTTTTATGTTTTGTTGATACAGCCTTAAAGAAATACTTTGTTGTCCATAAGATTGAACATGCAAGAGAATAAGATGTGTTAGAGAAATGACGATGTTTTAATCCCAAACTGTTTTAATATAGAAATGTCAGTCACCCTTTATTGCCAATTTTCAAAGATGTTTTATGCTTTTTTATATATACCCTAAAGCTCCCATCAGATGTAGTAGATAGATAACATAAACTTTCAATTCCACACTATTTAAAGCTTATATTCATTATTTTTTATGTTTATATTTTGATTTGTTGTGTACTGCATGTGTTTTCATTTCTTTTAATATTCGTTTGTACTTTTAGCAGGAATTACTTGCAAATTGAACTAGGTGACAATGAGAAAATAACATGAAATAATATTTTTTTCTGATATCAAATTTTATTCATTTCAACAACATCAACAAATTCAACAAACAACAAATAGCATCTCCTTCTTAAAATCCTCTGTGAAGCTGACAACTGTCAACACACAATGCACGGGTAACAGTGTCCATGTCGTATCCACCATCGCTTCTATACACGTCGTTATCGCCTTCCTCATCATCATCACTATCGGAGGAATCATCTGAAAGTTCCAGGATCGACTGTTCATCTTCACTTGTTGAGATATCTTCCATTGACACATCCACTTGCTGCACAGTGTTGGCGACAATTTCCGAATCTTCTTGGGTGGCCGCACTTTCAGTGATGACATTGACGCAGGATTGAACTTGTTGCCACTTGAGTTGCCTGTATACCATGTACATCTCCTTCATTCCTTCTAGGACACAACGCCGTTGAATAAGTTGCTCACCGTTGACGATGAGGGTTGCGGAGGAAGTTCTTCTCATCTTCTCTAGTAGTTGACTGACCTTGATGTCTGAAAACAGAACATATTCTCATTAATGTCACAGTGTATTTTGTAAACAATATCTTACATAAAGATGATTGAATGAAAGGATGAGAGCCTGATGCAATTAAGCTTTTACTACACGAGAACATGTTTTATACCCACCTAATGCTAAAATGTGCTTTACTGCAGTGTCATGGGCAACAAGCAGTCTTCTTAACTTGAATGCAGCCTGAACGGGATCCATATTTAGTACAGTAGTATTCCTTGAGTTGATGCAGTTGGTGTGTGGAGAGATTCTTATGAAGTGACGATCAGATCTTGCCTGGCACTTTATACATAATTTGCAGTAAGAAGCCAGTAAGGCCAATGTCAAGATCAAAGCAAGACATAAATTAATATCATTTGATCAAAGGGTAAGTCAAACTGATCAGACTTTGATCAGTAGCCGCCAATTAAAACTAATCCACTTGTAATTAGAATGTTTTGAAGCGCTATAAAAGCTACATCATTGATGAATTCAGCTCGCCAATTACTTTACCAATCACACTTTGATTGTCAATCAAGAGAATGTAGATTATCTGCAGACAGAACTATGCATTCTTTCTCTTACATTCAGAATATCAAAACATGTTTCCGTTGGTCAATAGCATAGAACACCTCTGAAACACACATTAAATTTCTTCTCATAGACTAAACAACCTTGTTGAATGTTTAATTTTGGTGAAGGAAGGAACCCATACGAATGCTTGGTCGTGGCAGTTCACAGCCAGCTTTCAATTTTGTTATCTTTATTTAGCAAAGGAAAGCATTCATGCAATGCAGATATGATAAATGACTTTCTAAACTGCCTGCCTATGTCAGATCAAATCAGGATGTTAATGATAAGTGTAGAATTGTTTATGTTAAAGGAGAGAAATGGCGATGTTATAATTCAAAAGTGTTTCGAGTAGAAAATTCATTCCTTCCTCATTTCCAATTTCCAAGTATTTATGTATAAAAGATGTTTTATGTTTTGTTGATACTTCCTTAAAGAAATATCCTTTTTTCCAATCAGATTTAACATGCAGGAGAATAAGATGTGTTGAATAAGAGAAATAACGATGTTATAATCTAAAATTGCATAATGAAGAAATGGCGTTCACCATTCATTGACAATTTTCAAATATTTATGAAATATGTTTTATGTTTTGTTGATACAGCCTTAAAGAAATACTTTGTTGTCCATAAGATTTAACATGCAAGAGAATAAGATGTGTTAGAGAAATGACGATGTTTTAATCCCAAACTGTTTTAATATAGAAATGTCAGTCACCCTTTATTGCCAATTTTCAAAGATGTTTTATGCTTTTTTATATATACCCTAAAGCTCCCATCAGATGTAGTAGATAGATAACATAAACTTTCAATTCCACACTATTTAAAGCTTATATTCATTATTTTTTATGTTTATATTTTGATTTGTTGTGTACTGCATGTGTTTTCATTTCTTTTAATATTCGTTTGTACTTTTAGCAGGAATTACTTGCAAATTGAACTAGGTGACAATGAGAAAATAACATTAAATAATATTTTTTTCTGATATCAAATTTTATTCATTTCAACAACATCAACAAATTCAACAAACAACAAATAGCATCTCCTTCTTAAAATCCTCTGTGAAGCTGACAACTGTCAACACACAATGCACGGGTAACAGTGTCCATGTCGTATCCACCATCGCTTCTATACACGTCGTTATCGCCTTCCTCATCATCATCACTATCGGAGGAATCATCTGAAAGTTCCAGGATCGACTGTTCATCTTCACTTGTTGAGATATCTTCCATTGACACATCCACTTGCTGCACAGTGTTGGCGACAATTTCCGAATCTTCTTGGGTGGCCGCACTTTCAGTGATGACATTGACGCAGGATTGAACTTGTTGCCACTTGAGTTGCCTGTATACCATGTACATCTCCTTCATTCCTTCTAGGACACAACGCCGTTGAATAAGTTGCTCACCGTTGACGATGAGGGTTGCGGAGGAAGTTCTTCTCATCTTCTCTAGTAGTTGACTGACCTTGATGTCTGAAAACAGAACATATTCTCATTAATGTCACAGTGTATTTTGTAAACAATATCTTACATAAAGATGATTGAATGAAAGGATGAGAGCCTGATGCAATTAAGCTTTTACTACACGAGAACATGTTTTATACCCACCTAATGCTAAAATGTGCTTTACTGCAGTGTCATGGGCAACAAGCAGTCTTCTTAACTTGAATGCAGCCTGAACGGGATCCATATTTAGTACAGTAGTATTCCTTGAGTTGATGCAGTTGGTGTGTGGAGAGATTCTTATGAAGTGACGATCAGATCTTGCCTGGCACTTTATACATAATTTGCAGTAAGAAGCCAGTAAGGCCAATGTCAAGATCAAAGCAAGACATAAATTAATATCATTTGATCAAAGGGTAAGTCAAACTGATCAGACTTTGATCAGTAGCCGCCAATTAAAACTAATCCACTTGTAATTAGAATGTTTTGAAGCGCTATAAAAGCTACATCATTGATGAATTCAGCTCGCCAATTACTTTACCAATCACACTTTGATTGTCAATCAAGAGAATGTAGATTATCTGCAGACAGAACTATGCATTCTTTCTCTTACATTCAGAATATCAAAACATGTTTCCGTTGGTCAATAGCATAGAACACCTCTGAAACACACATTAAATTTCTTCTCATAGACTAAACAACCTTGTTGAATGTTTAATTTTGGTGAAGGAAGGAACCCATACGAATGCTTGGTCGTGGCAGTTCACAGCCAGCTTTCAATTTTGTTATCTTTATTTAGCAAAGGAAAGTATTCATGCAATGCAGATATGATAAATGACTTTCTAAACTGCTTGCCTATGTCAGATCAAGTCAGGATGTTAATGATAAGTGTAGAATTGTTTATGTTAAAGGAGAGAAATGGCGATGTTATAATTCAAAAGTGTTTCGAGTAGAAAATTCATTCCTTCCTCATTTCCAATTTCCAAGTATTTATGTATAAAAGATGTTTTATGTTTTGTTGATACTTCCTTAAAGAAATATCCTTTTTTCCAATCAGATTTAACATGCAGGAGAATAAGATGTGTTGAATAAGAGAAATAACGATGTTATAATCTAAAATTGCATAATGAAGAAATGGCGTTCACCATTCATTGACAATTTTCAAATATTTATGAAATATGTTTTATGTTTTGTTGATACAGCCTTAAAGAAATACTTTGTTGTCCATAAGATTTAACATGCAAGAGAATAAGATGTGTTAGAGAAATGACGATGTTTTAATCCCAAACTGTTTTAATATAGAAATGTCAGTCACCCTTTATTGCCAATTTTCAAAGATGTTTTATGCTTTTTTATATATACCCTAAAGCTCCCATCAGATGTAGTAGATAGATAACATAAACTTTCAATTCCACACTATTTAAAGCTTATATTCATTATTTTGTATGTTTATATTTTGATTTGTTGTGTACTGCATGTGTTTTCATTTCTTTTAATATTCGTTTGTACTTTTAGCAGGAATTACTCGCAAATTGAACTAGGTGACAATGAGAAAATAACATGAAATAATATTTTTTTCTGATATCAAATTTTATTCATTTCAACAACATCAACAAATTCAACAAACAACAAATAGCATCTCCTTCTTAAAATCCTCTGTGAAGCTGACAACTGTCAACACACAATGCACTGGTAACAGTGTCCATGTCGTATCCACCATCGCTTCTATACACGTCGTTATCGCCTTCCTCATCATCATCACTATCGGAGGAATCATCTGAAAGTTCCAGGATCGACTGTTCATCTTCACTTGTTGAGATATCTTCCATTGACACATCCACTTGCTGCACAGTGTTGGCGACAATTTCCGAATCTTCTTGGGTGGCCGCACTTTCAGTGATGACATTGACGCAGGATTGAACTTGTTGCCACTTGAGTTGCCTGTATACCATGTACATCTCCTTCATTCCTTCTAGGACACAACGCCGTTGAATAGGTTGCTCACCGTTGACGATGAGGGTTGCGGAGTAAGTTCTTCTCATCTTCTCTAGTAGTTGACTGACCTTGATGTCTGAAAACAGAACATATTCTCATTAATGTCACAGTGTATTTTGTAAACAATATCTTACATAAAGATGATTGAATGAAAGGATGAGAGCCTGATGCAATTAAGCTTTTACTACACGAGAACATGTTTTATACCCACCTAATGCTAAAATGTGCTTTACTGCAGTGTCATGGGCAACAAGCAGTCTTCTTAACTTGAATGCAGCCTGAACGGGATCCATATTTAGTACAGTAGTATTCCTTGAGTTGATGCAGTTGGTGTGTGGAGAGATTCTTATGAAGTGACTATCAGATCTTGCCTGGCACTTTATACATAATTTGCAGTAAGAAGCCAGTAAGGCCAATGTCAAGATCAAAGCAAGACATAAATTAATATCATTTGATCAAAGGGTAAGTCAAACTGATCAGACTTTGATCAGTAGCCGCCAATTAAAACTAATCCACTTGTAATTAGAATGTTTTGAAGCGCTATAAAAGCTACATCATTGATGAATTCAGCTCGCCAATTACTTTACCAATCACACTTTGATTGTCAATCAAGAGAATGTAGATTATCTGCAGACAGAACTATGCATTCTTTCTCTTACATTCAGAATATCAAAACATGTTTCCGTTGGTCAATAGCATAGAACACCTCTGAAACACACATTAAATTTCTTCTCATAGACTAAACAACCTTGTTGAATGTTGAATTTTGGTGAAGGAAGGAACCCATACGAATGCTTGGTCGTGGCAGTTCACAGCCAGCTTTCAATTTTGTTATCTTTATTTAGCAAAGGAAAGCATTCATGCAATGCAGATATGATAAATGACTTTCTAAACTGCTTGCCTATGTCAGATCAAGTCAGGATGTTAATGATAAGTGTAGAATTGTTTATGTTAAAGGAGAGAAATGGCGATGTTATAATTCAAAAGTGTTTCGAGTAGAAAATTCATTCCTTCCTCATTTCCAATTTCCAAGTATTTATGTATAAAAGATGTTTTATGTTTTGTTGATACTTCCTTAAAGAAATATCCTTTTTTCCAATCAGATTTAACATGCAGGAGAATAAGATGTGTTGAATAAGAGAAATAACGATGTTATAATCTAAAATTGCATAATGAAGAAATGGCGTTCACCATTCATTGACAATTTTCAAATATTTATGAAATATGTTTTATGTTTTGTTGATACAGCCTTAAAGAAATACTTTGTTGTCCATAAGATTTAACATGCAAGAGAATAAGATGTGTTAGAGAAATGACGATGTTTTAATCCCAAACTGTTTTAATATAGAAATGTCAGTCACCCTTTATTGCCAATTTTCAAAGATGTTTTATGCTTTTTTATATATACCCTAAAGTTCCCATCAGATGTAGTAGATAGATAACATAAACTTTCAATTCCACACTATTTAAAGCTTATATTCATTATTTTGTATGTTTATATTTTGATTTGTTGTGTACTGCATGTGTTTTCATTTCTTTTAATATTCGTTTGTACTTTTAGCAGGAATTACTTGCAAATTGAACTAGGTGACAATGAGAAAATAACATGAAATAATATTTTTTTCTGATATCAAATTTTATTCATTTCAACAACATCAACAAATTCAACAAACAACAAATAGCATCTCCTTCTTAAAATCCTCTGTGAAGCTGACAACTGTCAACACACAATGCACGGGTAACAGTGTCCATGTCGTATCCACCATCGCTTCTATACACGTCGTTATCGCCTTCCTCATCATCATCACTATCGGAGGAATCATCTGAAAGTTCCAGGATCGACTGTTCATCTTCACTTGTTGAGATATCTTCCATTAACACATCCACTTGCTGCACAGTGTTGGCGACAATTTCCGAATCTTCTTGGGTGGCCGCACTTTCAGTGATGACATTGACGCAGGATTGAACGTGTTGCCACTTGAGTTGCCTGTATACCATGTACATCTCCTTCATTCCTTCTAGGACACAACGCCGTTGAATAAGTTGCTCACCGTTGACGATGAGGGTTGCGGAGGAAGTTCTTCTCATCTTCTCTAGTAGTTGACTGACCTTGATGTCTGAAAACAGAACATATTCTCATTAATGTCACAGTGTATTTTGTAAACAATATCTTACATAAAGATGATTGAATGAAAGGATGAGAGCCTGATGCAATTAAGCTTTTACTACACGAGAACATGTTTTATACCCACCTAATGCTAAAATGTGCTTTACTGCAGTGTCATGGGCAACAAGCAGTCTTCTTAACTTGAATGCAGCCTGAACGGGATCCATATTTAGTACAGTAGTATTCCTTGAGTTGATGCAGTTGGTGTGTGGAGAGATTCTTATGAAGTGACGATCAGATGTTGCCTGGCACTTTATACATAATTTGCAGTAAGAAGCCAGTAAGGCCAATGTCAAGATCAAAGCAAGACATAAATTAATATCATTTGATCAAAGGGTAAGTCAAACTGATCAGACTTTGATCAGTAGCCACCAATTAAAACTAATCCACTTGTAATTAGAATGTTTTGAAGCGCTATGAAAGCTACATCATTGATGAATTCAGCTCGCCAATTACTTTACCAATCACACTTTGATTGTCAATCAAGAGAATGTAGATTATCTGCAGACAGAACTATGCATTCTTTCTCTTACATTCAGAATATCAAAACATGTTTCCGTTGGTCAATAGCATAGAACACCTCTGAAACACACATTAAATTTCTTCTCATAGACTAAACAACCTTGTTGAATGTTTAATTTTGGTGAAGGAAGGAACCCATACGAATGCTTGGTCGTGGCAGTTCACAGCCAGCTTTCAATTTTGTTATCTTTATTTAGCAAAGGAAAGCATTCATGCAATGCAGATATGATAAATGACTTTCTAAACTGCCTGCCTATGTCAGATCAAATCAGGATGTTAATGATAAGTGTAGAATTGTTTATGTTAAAGGAGAGAAATGGCGATGTTATAATTCAAAAGTGTTTCGAGTAGAAAATTCATTCCTTCCTCATTTCCAATTTCCAAGTATTTATGTATAAAAGATGTTTTATGTTTTGTTGATACTTCCTTAAAGAAATATCCTTTTTTCCAATCAGATTTAACATGCAGGAGAATAAGATGTGTTGAATAAGAGAAATAACGATGTTATAATCTAAAATTGCATAATGAAGAAATGGCGTTCACCATTCATTGACAATTTTCAAATATTTATGAAATATGTTTTATGTTTTGTTGATACAGCCTTAAAGAAATACTTTGTTGTCCATAAGATTTAACATGCAAGAGAATAAGATGTGTTAGAGAAATGACGATGTTTTAATCCCAAACTGTTTTAATATAGAAATGTCAGTCACCCTTTATTGCCAATTTTCAAAGATGTTTTATGCTTTTTTATATATACCCTAAAGCTCCCATCAGATGTAGTAGATAGATAACATAAACTTTCAATTCCACACTATTTAAAGCTTATATTCATTATTTTTTATGTTTATATTTTGATTTGTTGTGTACTGCATGTGTTTTCATTTCTTTTAATATTCGTTTGTACTTTTAGCAGGAATTACTTGCAAATTGAACTAGGTGACAATGAGAAAATAACATGAAATAATATTTTTTTCTGATATCAAATTTTATTCATTTCAACAACATCAACAAATTCAACAAACAACAAATAGCATCTCCTTCTTAAAATCCTCTGTGAAGCTGACAACTGTCAACACACAATGCACGGGTAACAGTGTCCATGTCGTATCCACCATCGCTTCTATACACGTCGTTATCGCCTTCCTCATCATCATCACTATCGGAGGAATCATCTGAAAGTTCCAGGATCGACTGTTCATCTTCACTTGTTGAGATATCTTCCATTGACACATCCACTTGCTGCACAGTGTTGGCGACAATTTCCGAATCTTCTTGGGTGGCCGCACTTTCAGTGATGACATTGACGCAGGATTGAACTTGTTGCCACTTGAGTTGCCTGTATACCATGTACATCTCCTTCATTCCTTCTAGGACACAACGCCGTTGAATAAGTTGCTCACCGTTGACGATGAGGGTTGCGGAGGAAGTTCTTCTCATCTTCTCTAGTAGTTGACTGACCTTGATGTCTGAAAACAGAACATATTCTCATTAATGTCACAGTGTATTTTGTAAACAATATCTTACATAAAGATGATTGAATGAAAGGATGAGAGCCTGATGCAATTAAGCTTTTACTACACGAGAACATGTTTTATACCCACCTAATGCTAAAATGTGCTTTACTGCAGTGTCATGGGCAACAAGCAGTCTTCTTAACTTGAATGCAGCCTGAACGGGATCCATATTTAGTACAGTAGTATTCCTTGAGTTGATGCAGTTGGTGTGTGGAGAGATTCTTATGAAGTGACGATCAGATCTTGCCTGGCACTTTATACATAATTTGCAGTAAGAAGCCAGTAAGGCCAATGTCAAGATCAAAGCAAGACATAAATTAATATCATTTGATCAAAGGGTAAGTCAAACTGATCAGACTTTGATCAGTAGCCGCCAATTAAAACTAATCCACTTGTAATTAGAATGTTTTGAAGCGCTATAAAAGCTACATCATTGATGAATTCAGCTCGCCAATTACTTTACCAATCACACTTTGATTGTCAATCAAGAGAATGTAGATTATCTGCAGACAGAACTATGCATTCTTTCTCTTACATTCAGAATATCAAAACATGTTTCCGTTGGTCAATAGCATAGAACACCTCTGAAACACACATTAAATTTCTTCTCATAGACTAAACAACCTTGTTGAATGTTTAATTTTGGTGAAGGAAGGAACCCATACGAATGCTTTATATTTTGATTTGTTGTGTACTGCATGTGTTTTCATTTCTTTTAATATTCGTTTGTACTTTTAGCAGGAATTACTTGCAAATTGAACTAGGTGACAATGAGAAAATAACATTAAATAATATTTTTTTCTGATATCAAATTTTATTCATTTCAACAACATCAACAAATTCAACAAACAACAAATAGCATCTCCTTCTTAAAATCCTCTGTGAAGCTGACAACTGTCAACACACAATGCACGGGTAACAGTGTCCATGTCGTATCCACCATCGCTTCTATACACGTCGTTATCGCCTTCCTCATCATCATCACTATCGGAGGAATCATCTGAAAGTTCCAGGATCGACTGTTCATCTTCACTTGTTGAGATATCTTCCATTGACACATCCACTTGCTGCACAGTGTTGGCGACAATTTCCGAATCTTCTTGGGTGGCCGCACTTTCAGTGATGACATTGACGCAGGATTGAACTTGTTGCCACTTGAGTTGCCTGTATACCATGTACATCTCCTTCATTCCTTCTAGGACACAACGCCGTTGAATAAGTTGCTCACCGTTGACGATGAGGGTTGCGGAGGAAGTTCTTCTCATCTTCTCTAGTAGTTGACCGACCTTGATGTCTGAAAACAGAACATATTCTCATTAATGTCACAGTGTATTTTGTAAACAATATCTTACATAAAGATGATTGAATGAAAGGATGAGAGCCTGATGCAATTAAGCTTTTACTACACGAGAACATGTTTTATACCCACCTAATGCTAAAATGTGCTTTACTGCAGTGTCATGGGCAACAAGCAGTCTTCTTAACTTGAATGCAGCCTGAACGGGATCCATATTTAGTACAGTAGTATTCCTTGAGTTGATGCAGTTGGTGTGTGGAGAGATTCTTATGAAGTGACGATCAGATCTTGCCTGGCACTTTATACATAATTTGCAGTAAGAAGCCAGTAAGGCCAATGTCAAGATCAAAGCAAGACATAAATTAATATCATTTGATCAAAGGGTAAGTCAAACTGATCAGACTTTGATCAGTAGCCGCCAATTAAAACTAATCCACTTGTAATTAGAATGTTTTGAAGCGCTATAAAAGCTACATCATTGATGAATTCAGCTCGCCAATTACTTTACCAATCACACTTTGATTGTCAATCAAGAGAATGTAGATTATCTGCAGACAGAACTATGCATTCTTTCTCTTACATTCAGAATATCAAAACATGTTTCCGTTGGTCAATAGCATAGAACACCTCTGAAACACACATTAAATTTCTTCTCATAGACTAAACAACCTTGTTGAATGTTTAATTTTGGTGAAGGAAGGAACCCATACGAATGCTTGGTCGTGGCAGTTCACAGCCAGCTTTCAATTTTGTTATCTTTATTTAGCAAAGGAAAGTATTCATGCAATGCAGATATGATAAATGACTTTCTAAACTGCTTGCCTATGTCAGATCAAGTCAGGATGTTAATGATAAGTGTAGAATTGTTTATGTTAAAGGAGAGAAATGGCGATGTTATAATTCAAAAGTGTTTCGAGTAGAAAATTCATTCCTTCCTCATTTCCAATTTCCAAGTATTTATGTATAAAAGATGTTTTATGTTTTGTTGATACTTCCTTAAAGAAATATCCTTTTTTCCAATCAGATTTAACATGCAGGAGAATAAGATGTGTTGAATAAGAGAAATAACGATGTTATAATCTAAAATTGCATAATGAAGAAATGGCGTTCACCATTCATTGACAATTTTCAAATATTTATGAAATATGTTTTATGTTTTGTTGATACAGCCGTAAAGAAATATCTTTTTGTCCATAAGATTGAACATGCAAGAGAATAAGATGTGTTAGAGAAATGACGATGTTTTAATCCCAAACTGTTTTAATATAGAAATGTCAGTCACCCTTTATTGCCAATTTTCAAAGATGTTTTATGCTTTTTTATATATACCCTAAAGTTCCCATCAGATGTAGTAGATAGATAACATAAACTTTCAATTCGACACTATTTAAAGCTTATATTCATTATTTTTTATGTTTATATTTTGATTTGTTGTGTACTGCATGTGTTCTCATTTCTTTTAATATTCGTTTGTACTTTTAGCAGGAATTACTCGCAAATTGAACTAGGTGACAATGAGAAAATAACATGAAATAATATTTTTTTCTGATATCAAATTTTATTCATTTCAACAACATCAACAAATTCAACAAACAACAAATAGCATCTCCTCCTTAAAATCCTCTGTGAAGCTCGCAACTGTCAACACACAATGCACGGGTAACAGTGTCCATGTCGTATCCACCATCGCTTCTATACACGTCGTTATCGCCTTCCTCATCATCATCACTATCGGAGGAATCATCTGAAAGTTCCAGGATCGACTGTTCATCTTCACTTGTTGAGATATCTTCCATTGACACATCCACTTGCTGCACAGTGTTGGCGACAATTTCCGAATCTTCTTGGGTGGCCCCACTTTCAGTGATGACATTGACGCAGGATTGAACTTGTTGCCACTTGAGTTGCCTGTATACCATGTACATCTCCTTCATTCCTTCTAGGACACAACGCCGTTGAATAAGTTGCTCACCGTTGACGATGAGGGTTGCGGAGGAAGTTCTTCTCATCTTCTCTAGTAGTTGACTGACCTTGATATCTGAAAACAGAACATATTCTCATTAATGTCACAGTGTATTTTGTAAACAATATCTTACATAAAGATGATTGAATGAAAGGATGAGAGCCTGGTGCAATTAAGCTTTTACTACACGAGTACATGTTTTATACCCACCTAATTCTAAAATGTGCTTTACTGCAGTGTCATGGGCAACAAGCAGTCTTCTTAACTTGAATGCAGCCTGAACAGGATCCATATTTAGTACAGTAGTATTCCTTGAGTTGATGCACTTGGTGTGTGGAGAGATTCTTATGAAGTGACGATCAGATCTTGCCTGGCACTTTATACATAATTTGCAGTAAGAAGCCAGTAAGGCCAATGTCAAGATCAAAGCAAGACGCAAATTAATATCATTTGATCAAAGGGTAAGTCAAACTGATCAGACTTTGATCAGTAGCCGCCAATTAAAACTAATCCACTTGTAATTAGAATGTTATGAAGCGCTATAAAAGCTGCATCATTGATGAATTCAGCTCGCCAATTACTTTACCAATTACACTTTGATTGTCAATCAAGAGAATGTAGATTATCTGCAGACAGAACTATGCATTCTTTCTCTTACATTCAGAATATCAAAACATGTTTCCGTTGGTCAATAGCATAGAACACCTCTGAAACACACATTAAATTTCTTTTCATAGACTAAACAACCTTGTTGAATGTTGAATTTTGGTGAAGGAAGGAACCCGTACGAATGCTTGGTCGTGGCAGTTCACAGCCAGTTTTCAATTTTATTTAGCGAAGGAAAGCATTCATGCAATGCAGATATGATAAATGACTTTCTAAACTGCTTGCCTATGTCAGATCAAATCAGAATGTTAATGATAAGTGTAGAATTGTTTATGTTAAAGGAGAGAAATGGCGATGTTATAATTCAAAAGTGTTTCGAGTAGAAAATTCATTCCTTCTTCATTTCCAATTTCCAAGTATTTATGTATAAAAGATGTTTTATGTTTTGTTGATACTTCCTTTAAGAAATATCCTTTTTTCCAATCAGATTTAACATGCAGGAGAATAAGATGTGTTAAATAAGAGAAATGACAATGTTATAATCTAAAATTGCATAATGAAGAAATGTCGTTCACCCTTCATTGACAATTTTCAAATATTTATGAAATATGTTTTATGTTTTGTTGATACAGCCTAAAAGAAATATATTTTTGTCCATCAGATTTAACATGCAAAAGATTAAGATGTGTTTGAGAAATGACGATGTTTTAATCCAAAACTGTTTTAATATAGAAATGTCAGTCACCCTTTATTGCCAATTTTCAAACAATTATCAAAGATGTTTTATGCTTTTTTATATATACCCTAAAGTTCCCATCAGATGTAGTAGATAGATAACATAAACTTTCAATTCGACACTATTTAAAGCTTATATTCATTATTTTTTATGTTTATATTTTGATTTGTTGTGTACTGCATGTGTTCTCATTTCTTTTAATATTCGTTTGTACTTTTAGCAGGAATTACTCGCAAATTGAACTAGGTGACAATGAGAAAATAACATGAAATAATATTTTTTTCTGATATCAAATTTTATTCATTTCAACAACATCAACAAATTCAACAAACAACAAATAGCATCTCCTCCTTAAAATCCTCTGTGAAGCTCGCAACTGTCAACACACAATGCACGGGTAACAGTGTCCATGTCGTATCCACCATCGCTTCTATACACGTCGTTATCGCCTTCCTCATCATCATCACTATCGGAGGAATCATCTGAAAGTTCCAGGATCGACTGTTCATCTTCACTTGTTGAGATATCTTCCATTGACACATCCACTTGCTGCACAGTGTTGGCGACAATTTCCGAATCTTCTTGGGTGGCCCCACTTTCAGTGATGACATTGACGCAGGATTGAACTTGTTGCCACTTGAGTTGCCTGTATACCATGTACATCTCCTTCATTCCTTCTAGGACACAACGCCGTTGAATAAGTTGCTCACCGTTGACGATGAGGGTTGCGGAGGAAGTTCTTCTCATCTTCTCTAGTAGTTGACTGACCTTGATATCTGAAAACAGAACATATTCTCATTAATGTCACAGTGTATTTTGTAAACAATATCTTACATAAAGATGATTGAATGAAAGGATGAGAGCCTGGTGCAATTAAGCTTTTACTACACGAGTACATGTTTTATACCCACCTAATTCTAAAATGTGCTTTACTGCAGTGTCATGGGCAACAAGCAGTCTTCTTAACTTGAATGCAGCCTGAACAGGATCCATATTTAGTACAGTAGTATTCCTTGAGTTGATGCACTTGGTGTGTGGAGAGATTCTTATGAAGTGACGATCAGATCTTGCCTGGCACTTTATACATAATTTGCAGTAAGAAGCCAGTAAGGCCAATGTCAAGATCAAAGCAAGACGCAAATTAATATCATTTGATCAAAGGGTAAGTCAAACTGATCAGACTTTGATCAGTAGCCGCCAATTAAAACTAATCCACTTGTAATTAGAATGTTATGAAGCGCTATAAAAGCTGCATCATTGATGAATTCAGCTCGCCAATTACTTTACCAATTACACTTTGATTGTCAATCAAGAGAATGTAGATTATCTGCAGACAGAACTATGCATTCTTTCTCTTACATTCAGAATATCAAAACATGTTTCCGTTGGTCAATAGCATAGAACACCTCTGAAACACACATTAAATTTCTTTTCATAGACTAAACAACCTTGTTGAATGTTGAATTTTGGTGAAGGAAGGAACCCGTACGAATGCTTGGTCGTGGCAGTTCACAGCCAGTTTTCAATTTTATTTAGCGAAGGAAAGCATTCATGCAATGCAGATATGATAAATGACTTTCTAAACTGCTTGCCTATGTCAGATCAAATCAGAATGTTAATGATAAGTGTAGAATTGTTTATGTTAAAGGAGAGAAATGGCGATGTTATAATTCAAAAGTGTTTCGAGTAGAAAATTCATTCCTTCTTCATTTCCAATTTCCAAGTATTTATGTATAAAAGATGTTTTATGTTTTGTTGATACTTCCTTTAAGAAATATCCTTTTTTCCAATCAGATTTAACATGCAGGAGAATAAGATGTGTTAAATAAGAGAAATGACAATGTTATAATCTAAAATTGCATAATGAAGAAATGTCGTTCACCCTTCATTGACAATTTTCAAATATTTATGAAATATGTTTTATGTTTTGTTGATACAGCCTAAAAGAAATATATTTTTGTCCATCAGATTTAACATGCAAAAGATTAAGATGTGTTTGAGAAATGACGATGTTTTAATCCAAAACTGTTTTAATATAGAAATGTCAGTCACCCTTTATTGCCAATTTTCAAACAATTATCAAAGATGTTTTATGCTTTTTTTATATATACCCTAAAGTTCCCATCAGATGTAGTAGATAGATAACATAAACTTTCAATTCCACACTATTAAAAGCTTATATTCATTATTTTTTATGTTGATATTTTGATTTGTTGTGTACTGCATGTGTTCTCATTTCTTTTAATATTCGTTTGTACTTTTAGCAGGAATTACTTGCAAATTGAACTAGGTGACAATGAGAAAATAACATGAATTGATATTTTTTCTGATATCAAATTTTATTCATTTCAACAACATCAACAAATTCAACAAACAACAAATAGCATCTCCTTCTTAAAATCCTCTGTGAAGCTCACAGCTGTCAACACACAATGCACGGGTAACAGTGTCCATGTCGTATCCACCATCGCTTCTATACACGTCGTTATCGCCTTCCTCATCATCATCACTATCAGAGGAATCATCTGAAAGTTCCAGGATCGACTGTTCATCTTCACTTGTTGAGATATCTTCCATTGACACATCCACTTGCTGCACAGTGTTGGCGACAATTTCCGAATCTTCTTGGGTGGCCGCACTTGCAGTGATGGCATTGACGCAGGATTGAACTTGTTGCCACTTGAGTTGCCTGTATACCATGTACATCTCCTTCATTCCTTCTAGGACACAACGCCGTTGAATAAGTTGCTCGCCGTTGACGATGAGGGTTGCGGAGGAAGTTCTTCTCATCTTCTCTAGTAGTAGACTGACCTTGATATCTGAAAACAGAACATATTCTCATTAATGTCACCGTGTATTTTGTAAATAATATCTTACATAAAGATGATTGAATGAAAGGATGAGAGCCTGATGCAATTAAGCTTTTACTACACCAGTACATGTTTTATACCCACCTAATGCTAAAATGTGCTTTACTGCAGTGTCATGGGCAACAAGCAGTCTTCTTAACTTGAATGCAGCCTGAACGGGATCCATATTTAGTACAGTAGTATTCCTTGAGTTGATGCAGTTGGTGTGTGGAGAGATTCTTATGAAGTGACGATCAGATCTTGCCTGGCACTTTATACATAGTTTGGAGTAAGAAGCCAGTAAGGCCAATGTCAAGATCAAAGCAAGACATACATTAATATCATTTGATCAAAGGGTAGGTCAAACTGATCAGACTTTGATCAGTAGCCGCCAATTAAAACTAATCCACTTGTAATTAGAATGTTATGAAGCGCTATAAAAGCTACATCATTGATGAATTCAGCTCGCCAATTACTTTACCAATCACATTTTGATTGTCAATCAAGAGAATGTAGATTATCTGCAGACAGAACTATGCATTCTTTCTCTTACATTCAGAATATCAAAACATTTTTCTGTTGGTCAATAGCATAGAACACCTCAGAAACACACATTAAATTGCTTTTCATAGACTAAACAACCTTGTTGAATGTTGAATTTTGGTGAAGGAAGGAACCCATACGAATGCTTGGTCGTGGCAGTTCACAGCCAGCTTTCAATTTTGTTATCTTTATTTAGCGAAGGAAAGTATTCATGCAATGCAGATATGATAAATGTCTTTCTAAACTGCTTGCCTTTGTCAAATCAAATCAGGATGTTAATGATAAGTGTAGAATTGTTTATGTTAAGGGAGAGAAATGGCGATGTTATAATTCAAAAGTGTTTCGAGTAGAAAATTCATTCCTTCCTCATTTCCAATTTCCAAGTATTTATGTATAAAAGATGTTTTATGTTTTGTTGATACTTCCTTAAAGAAATATCCTTTTTTCTTATCAGATTTAACATGAAGGAGAATAAGATGTGTTAAATAAGAGAAATGACGATGTTTTAATCTAAAATTGCATAATGAAGAAATGTCCTTAACCCTTCATTGACAATTTTCAAATATTTATGAAATATGTTTTATGTTTTGTTGATACAGCTTTAAAGAAATATATTTTTGTCCATCAGATTTAACATGCAAGAGATTAAGATGTGTTCGAGAAATGACGATGTTTTAATCCAAAACGGTTTTAATATAGAAATGTCAGTCACCCTTTATTGCCAATTTTCAAACAATTATCAAAGATGTTTTATGCTTTTTTTATATATACCCTAAAGTTCCCATCAGATGTAGTAGATAGATAACATAAACTTTCAATTCCACACTATTAAAAGCTTATATTCATTATTTTTTATGTTGATATTTTGATTTGTTGTGTACTGCATGTGTTCTCATTTCTTTTAATATTCGTTTGTACTTTTAGCAGGAATTACTTGCAAATTGAACTAGGTGACAATGAGAAAATAACATGAATTGATATTTTTTCTGATATCAAATTTTATTCATTTCAACAACATCAACAAATTCAACAACCAACAAATAGCATTTCCTTCTTAAAATCCTCTGTGAAGCTCACAGCTGTCAACACACAATGCACGGGTAACAGTGTCCATGTCGTATCCACCATCGCTTCTATACACGTCGTTATCGCCTTCCTCATCATCATCACTATCAGAGGAATCATCTGAAAGTTCCAGGATTGACTGTTCATCTTCACTTGTTGAGATATCTTCCATTGACACATCCACTTGCTGCACAGTGTTGGCGACAATTTCCGAATCTTCTTGGGTGGCCGCACTTGCAGTGATGGCATTGACGCAGGATTGAACTTGTTGCCACTTGAGTTGCCTGTATACCATGTACATCTCCTTCATTCCTTCTAGGACACAACGCCGTTGAATAAGTTGCTCGCCGTTGACGATGAGGGTTGCGGAGGAAGTTCTTCTCATCTTCTCTAATAGTTGACTGACCTTGATATCTGAAAACAGAACATATTCTCATTAATGTCACAGTGTATTTTGTAAATAATATCTTACATAAAGATGATTGAATGAAAGGATGAGAGCCTGATGCAATTAAGCTTTTACTACACCAGTACATGTTTTATACCCACCTAATGCTAAAATGTGCTTTACTGCAGTGTCATGGGCAACAAGCAGTCTTCTTAACTTGAATGCAGCCTGAACGGGATCCATATTTAGTACAGTAGTATTCCTTGAGTTGATGCAGTTGGTGTGTGGAGAGATTCTTATGAAGTGACGATCAGATCTTGCCTGACACTTTATACATAGTTTGGAGTAAGAAGCCAGTAAGGCCAATGTCAAGATCAAAGCAAGACATAAATTAATATCATTTGATCAAAGGGTAGGTCAAACTGATCAGACTTTGATCAGTAGCCGCCAATTAAAACTAATCCACTTGTAATTAGAGTGTTATGAAGCGCTATAAAAGCTACATCATTGATGAATTCAGCTCGCCAATTACTTTACCAATCACACTTTGATTGTCAATCAAGAGAATGTAGATTATCTGCAGACAGAACTATGCATTCTTTCTCTTACATTCAGAATATCAAAACATTTTTCTGTTGGTCAATAGCATAGAACACCTCAGAAACACACATTAAATTGCTTTTCATAGACTAAACAACCTTGTTGAATGTTGAATTTTGGTGAAGGAAGGAACCCATACGAATGCTTGGTCGTGGCAGTTCACAGCCAGCTTTCAATTTTGTTATCTTTCTTTAGCGAAGGAAAGTATTCATGCAATGCAGATATGATAAATGTCTCTCTAAACTGCTTGCCTATGTCAAATCAAATCAGGATGTTAATGATAAGTGTAGAATTGTTTATGTTAAGGGAGAGAAATGGCGATGTTATAATTCAAAAGTGTTTCGAGTAGAAAATTCATTCCTTCCTCATTTCCAATTTCCAAGTATTTATGTATAAAAGATGTTTTATGTTTTGTTGATACTTCCTTAAAGAAATATCCTTTTTTCTAATCAAATTTAACATGCAGGAGAATAAGATGTGTTAAATAAGAGAAATGACGATGTTTTAATCTAAAATTGCATAATAAAGAAATGTCCTTCACCCTTCATTGACAATTTTCAAATATTTATGAAATATGTTTTATGTTTTGTTGATACAGCCTTAAAGAAATATCTTTTTGTCCATCAGATTTAACATGCAAGAGATTAAGATGTGTTTGAGAAATGACGATGTTTTAATCCAAAACGGTTTTAATATAGAAATGTCAGTCACCCTTTATTGCCAATTTTCAAACAATTATCAAAGATGTTTTATGCTTTTTTATATATACCCTAAAGTTCCCATCAGATGTAGTAGATAGATAACATAAACTTTCAATTCCACACTATTTAAAGCTTATATTCATCATTTTTTATGTTGATATTTTGATTTGTTGTGTACTGCATGTGTTCTCATTTCTTTTAATATTCGTTTGTACTTTTAGCAGGAATTACTTGCAAATTGAACTAGGTGACAATGAGAAAATAACATGAATTGATATTTTTTCTGATATCAAATTTTATTCATTTCAACAACATCAACAAATTCAACAACCAACAAATAGCATCTCCTTCTTAAAATCCTCTGTGAAGCTCACAGCTGTCAACACACAATGCACGGATAACAGTGTCCATGTCGTATCCACCATCGCTTCTATACACGTCGTTATCGCCTTCCCCATCATCATCACTATCAGAGGAATCATCTGAAAGTTCCAGGATCGACTGTTCATCTTCACTTGTTGAGATATCTTCCGTTGACACATCCACTTGCTGCACAGTGTTGGCGACAATTTCCGAATCTTCTTGGGTGGCCGCACTTGCAGTGATGGCATTGACGCAGGATTGAACTTGTTGCCACTTGAGTTGCCTGTATACCATGTACATCTCCTTCATTCCTTCTAGGACACAACGCCGTTGAATAAGTTGCTCGCCGTTGACGATGAGGGTTGCGGAGGAAGTTCTTCTCATCTTCTCTAATAGTTGACTGACCTTGATATCTGAAAACAGAACATATTCTCATTAATGTCACAGTGTATTTTGTAAATAATATCTTACATAAAGATGATTGAATGAAAGGATGAGAGCCTGATGCAATTAAGCTTTTACTACACCAGTACATGTTTTATACCCACCTAATGCTAAAATGTGCTTTACTGCAGTGTCATGGGCAACAAGCAGTCTTCTTAACTTGAATGCAGCCTGAACGGGATCCATATTTAGTACAGTAGTATTCCTTGAGTTGATGCAGTTGGTGTGTGGAGAGATTCTTATGAAGTGACGATCAGATCTTGCCTGGCACTTTATACATAGTTTGGAGTAAGAAGCCAGTAAGGCCAATGTCAAGATCAAAGCAAGACATAAATTAATATCATTTGATCAAAGGGTAGGTCAAACTGATCAGACTTTGATCAGTAGCCGCCAATTAAAACTAATCCACTTGTAATTAGAATGTTATGAAGCGCTATAAAAGCTACATCATTGATGAATTCAGCTCGCCAATTACTTTACCAATCACACTTTGATTGTCAATCAAGAGAATGTAGATTATCTGCAGACAGAACTATGCATTCTTTCTCTTACATTCAGAATATTAAAACATTTTTCTGTTGGTCAATAGCATAGAACACCTCAGAAACACACATTAAATTGCTTTTCATAGACTAAACAACCTTGTTGAATGTTGAATTTTGGTGAAGGAAGGAACCCATACGAATGCTTGGTCGTGGCAGTTCACAGCCAGCTTTCAATTTTGTTATCTTTATTTAGCGAAGGAAAGTATTCATGCAATGCAGATATGATAAATGTCTTTCTAAACTGCTTGCCTATGTCAAATCAAATCAGGATGTTAATGATAAGTGTAGAATTGTTTATGTTAAGGGAGAGAAATGGCGATGTTATAATTCAAAAGTGTTTCGAGTAGAAAATTCATTCCTTCCTCATTTCCAATTTCCAAGTATTTATGTATAAAAGATGTTTTATGTTTTGTTGATACTTCCTTAAAGAAATATCCTTTTTTCTAATCAAATTTAACATGCAGGAGAATAAGATGTGTTAAATAAGAGAAATGACGATGTTTTAATCTAAAATTGCATAATGAAGAAATGTCCTTAACCCTTCATTGACAATTTTCAAATATTTATGAAATATGTTTTATGTTTTGTTGATACAGCTTTAAAGAAATATATTTTTGTCCATCAGATTTAACATGCAAGAGATTAAGATGTGTTCGAGAAATGACGATGTTTTAATCCAAAACGGTTTTAATATAGAAATGTCAGTCACCCTTTATTGCCAATTTTTAAACAATTATCAAAGATGTTTTATGCTTTTTTTATATATACCCTAAAGTTCCCATCAGATGTAGTAGATAGATAACATAAACTTTCAATTCCACACTATTAAAAGCTTATATTCATTATTTTTTATGTTGATATTTTGATTTGTTGTGTACTGCATGTGTTCTCATTTCTTTTAATATTCGTTTGTACTTTTAGCAGGAATTACTTGCAAATTGAACTAGGTGACAATGAGAAAATAACATGAATTGATATTTTTTCTGATATCAAATTTTATTCATTTCAACAACATCAACAAATTCAACAACCAACAAATAGCATTTCCTTCTTAAAATCCTCTGTGAAGCTCACAGCTGTCAACACACAATGCACGGGTAACAGTGTCCATGTCGTATCCACCATCGCTTCTATACACGTCGTTATCGCCTTCCTCATCATCATCACTATCAGAGGAATCATCTGAAAGTTCCAGGATTGACTGTTCATCTTCACTTGTTGAGATATCTTCCATTGACACATCCACTTGCTGCACAGTGTTGGCGACAATTTCCGAATCTTCTTGGGTGGCCGCACTTGCAGTGATGGCATTGACGCAGGATTGAACTTGTTGCCACTTGAGTTGCCTGTATACCATGTACATCTCCTTCATTCCTTCTAGGACACAACGCCGTTGAATAAGTTGCTCGCCGTTGACGATGAGGGTTGCGGAGGAAGTTCTTCTCATCTTCTCTAATAGTTGACTGACCTTGATATCTGAAAACAGAACATATTCTCATTAATGTCACAGTGTATTTTGTAAATAATATCTTACATAAAGATGATTGAATGAAAGGATGAGAGCCTGATGCAATTAAGCTTTTACTACACCAGTACATGTTTTATACCCACCTAATGCTAAAATGTGCTTTACTGCAGTGTCATGGGCAACAAGCAGTCTTCTTAACTTGAATGCAGCCTGAACGGGTTCCATATTTAGTACAGTAGTATTCCTTGAGTTGATGCAGTTGGTGTGTGGAGAGATTCTTATGAAGTGACGATCAGATGTTGCCTGGCACTTTATACATAGTTTGGAGTAAGAAGCCAGTAAGGCCAATGTCAAGATCAAAGCAAGACATAAATTAATATCATTTGATCAAAGGGTAGGTCAAACTGATCAGACTTTGATCAGTAGCCGCCAATTAAAACTAATCCACTTGTAATTAGAGTGTTATGAAGCGCTATAAAAGCTACATCATTGATGAATTCAGCTCGCCAATTACTTTACCAATCACACTTTGATTGTCAATCAAGAGAATGTAGATTATCTGCAGACAGAACTATGCATTCTTTCTCTTACATTCAGAATATCAAAACATTTTTCTGTTGGTCAATAGCATAGAACACCTCAGAAACACACATTAAATTGCTTTTCATAGACTAAACAACCTTGTTGAATGTTGAATTTTGGTGAAGGAAGGAACCCATACGAATGCTTGGTCGTGGCAGTTCACAGCCAGCTTTCAATTTTGTTATCTTTATTTAGCGAAGGAAAGTATTCATGCAATGCAGATATGATAAATGTCTTTCTAAACTGCTTGCCTATGTCAAATCAAATCAGGATGTTAATGATAAGTGTAGAATTGTTTATGTTAAGGGAGAGAAATGGCGATGTTATAATTCAAAAGTGTTTCGAGTAGAAAATTCATTCCTTCCTCATTTCCAATTTCCAAGTATTTATGTATAAAAGATGTTTTATGTTTTGTTGATACTTCCTTAAAGAAATATCCTTTTTTCTAATCAGATTTAACATGCAGGAGAATAAGATGTGTTAAATAAGAGAAATGACGATGTTTTAATCTAAAATTGCATAATAAAGAAATGTCCTTCACCCTTCATTGACAATTTTCAAATATTTATGAAATATGTTTTATGTTTTGTTGATACAGCCTTAAAGAAATATCTTTTTGTCCATCAGATTTAACATGCAAGAGATTAAGATGTGTTTGAGAAATGACGATGTTTTAATCCAAAACGGTTTTAATATAGAAATGTCAGTCACCCTTTATTGCCAATTTTCAAACAATTATCAAAGATGTTTTATGCTTTTTTATATATACCCTAAAGTTCCCATCAGATGTAGTAGATAGATAACATAAACTTTCAATTCCACACTATTTAAAGCTTATATTCATCATTTTTTATGTTGATATTTTGATTTGTTGTGTACTGCATGTGTTCTCATTTCTTTTAATATTCGTTTGTACTTTTAGCAGGAATTACTTGCAAATTGAACTAGGTGACAATGACAAAATAACATGAATTGATATTTTTTCTGATATCAAATTTTATTCATTTCAACAACATCAACAAATTCAACAACCAACAAATAGCATCTCCTTCTTAAAATCCTCTGTGAAGCTCACAGCTGTCAACACACAATGCACGGATAACAGTGTCCATGTCGTATCCACCATCGCTTCTATACACGTCGTTATCGCCTTCCTCATCATCATCACTATCAGAGGAATCATCTGAAAGTTCCAGGATCGACTGTTCATCTTCACTTGTTGAGATATCTTCCGTTGACACATCCACTTGCTGCACAGTGTTGGCGACAATTTCCGAATCTTCTTGGGTGGCCGCACTTGCAGTGATGGCATTGACGGACGATTGAACTTGTTGCCACTTGAGTTGCCTGTATACCATGTACATCTCCTTCATTCCTTCTAGGACACAACGCCGTTGAATAAGTTGCTCGCCGTTGACGATGAGGGTTGCGGAGGAAGTTCTTCTCATCTTCTCTAATAGTTGACTGACCTTGATATCTGAAAACAGAACATATTCTCATTAATGTCACAGTGTATTTTGTAAATAATATCTTACATAAAGATGATTGAATGAAAGGATGAGAGCCTGATGCAATTAAGCTTTTACTACACCAGTACATGTTTTATACCCACCTAATGCTAAAATGTGCTTTACTGCAGTGTCATGGGCAACAAGCAGTCTTCTTAACTTGAATGCAGCCTGAACGGGATCCATATTTAGTACAGTAGTATTCCTTGAGTTGATGCAGTTGGTGTGTGGAGAGATTCTTATGAAGTGACGATCAGATCTTGCCTGGCACTTTATACATAGTTTGGAGTAAGAAGCCAGTAAGGCCAATGTCAAGATCAAAGCAAGACATAAATTAATATCATTTGATCAAAGGGTAGGTCAAACTGATCAGACTTTGATCAGTAGCCGCCAATTAAAACTAATCCACTTGTAATTAGAATGTTATGAAGCGCTATAAAAGCTACATCATTGATGAATTCAGCTCGCCAATTACTTTACCAATCACACTTTGATTGTCAATCAAGAGAATGTAGATTATCTGCAGACAGAACTATGCATTCTTTCTCTTACATTCAGAATATCAAAACATTTTTCTGTTGGTCAATAGCATAGAACACCTCAGAAACACACATTAAATTGCTTTTCATAGACTAAACAACCTTGTTGAATGTTGAATTTTGGTGAAGGAAGGAACCCATACGAATGCTTGGTCGTGGCAGTTCACAGCCAGCTTTCAATTTTGTTATCTTTATTTAGCGAAGGAAAGTATTCATGCAATGCAGATATGATAAATGTCTTTCTAAACTGCTTGCCTATGTCAAATCAAATCAGGATGTTAATGATAAGTGTAGAATTGTTTATGTTAAGGGAGAGAAATGGCGATGTTATAATTCAAAAGTGTTTCGAGTAGAAAATTCATTCCTTCCTCATTTCCAATTTCCAAGTATTTATGTATAAAAGATGTTTTATGTTTTGTTGATACTTCCTTAAAGAAATATCCTTTTTTCTAATCAAATTTAACATGCAGGAGAATAAGATGTGTTAAATAAGAGAAATGACGATGTTTTAATCTAAAATTGCATAATAAAGAAATGTCCTTCACCCTTCATCGACAATTTTCAAATATTTATGAAATATGTTTTATGTTTTGTTGATACAGCCTTAAAGAAATATCTTTTTGTCCATCAGATTTAACATGCAAGAGATTAAGATGTGTTTGAGAAATGACGATGTTTTAATCCAAAACGGTTTTAATATAGAAATGTCAGTCACCCTTTATTGCCAATTTTCAAACAATTATCAAAGATGTTTTATGCTTTTTTATATATACCCTAAAGTTCCCATCAGATGTAGTAGATAGATAACATAAACTTTCAATTCCACACTATTTAAAGCTTATATTCATCATTTTTTATGTTGATATTTTGATTTGTTGTGTACTGCATGTGATCTCATTTCTTTTAATATTCGTTTGTACTTTTAGCAGGAATTACTTGCAAATTGAACTAGGTGACAATGACAAAATAACATGAATTGATATTTTTTTTTTATCAAATTTTATTCATTTCAACAACATCAACAAATTCAACAACCAACAAATAGCATCTCCTTCTTAAAATCCTCTGTGAAGCTCACAGCTGTCAACACACAATGCACGGATAACAGTGTCCATGTCGTATCCACCATCGCTTCTATACACGTCGTTATCGCCTTCCTCATCATCATCACTATCAGAGGAATCATCTGAAAGTTCCAGGATCGACTGTTCATCTTCACTTGTTGAGATATCTTCCGTTGACACATCCACTTGCTGCACAGTGTTGGCGACAATTTCCGAATCTTCTTGGGTGGCCGCACTTGCAGTGATGGCATTGACGCAGGATTGAACTTGTTGCCACTTGAGTTGCCTGTATACCATGTACATCTCCTTCATTCCTTCTAGGACACAACGCCGTTGAATAAGTTGCTCGCCGTTGACGATGAGGGTTGCGGAGGAAGTTCTTCTCATCTTCTCTAATAGTTGACTGACCTTGATATCTGAAAACAGAACATATTCTCATTAATGTCACAGTGTATTTTGTAAATAATATCTTACATAAAGATGATTGAATGAAAGGATGAGAGCCTGATGCAATTAAGCTTTTACTACACCAGTACATGTTTTATACCCACCTAATGCTAAAATGTGCTTTACTGCAGTGTCATGGGCAACAAGCAGTCTTCTTAACTTGAATGCAGCCTGAACGGGATCCATATTTAGTACAGTAGTATTCCTTGAGTTGATGCAGTTGGTGTGTGGAGAGATTCTTATGAAGTGACGATCAGGTCTTGCCTGGCACTTTATACATAGTTTGGAGTAAGAAGCCAGTAAGGCCAATGTCAAGATCAAAGCAAGACATAAATTAATATCATTTGATCAAAGGGTAGGTCAAACTGATCAGACCTTGATCAGTAGCCGCCAATTAAAACTAATCCACTTGTAATTAGAATGTTATGAAGCGCTATAAAAGCTACATCATTGATGAATTCAGCTCGCCAATTACTTTACCAATCACACTTTGATTGTCAATCAAGAGAATGTAGATTATCTGCAGACAGAACTATGCATTCTTTCTCTTACATTCAGAATATCAAAACATTTTTCTGTTGGTCAATAGCATAGAACACCTCAGAAACACACATTAAATTGCTTTTCATAGACTAAACAACCTTGTTGAATGTTGAATTTTGGTGAAGGAAGGAACCCATACGAATGCTTGGTCGTGGCAGTTCACAGCCAGCTTTCAATTTTGTTATCTTTATTTAGCGAAGGAAAGTATTCATGCAATGCAGATATGATAAATGTCTTTCTAAACTGCTTGCCTATGTCAAATCAAATCAGGATGTTAATGATAAGTGTAGAATTGTTTATGTTAAGGGAGAGAAATGGCGATGTTATAATTCAAAAGTGTTTCGAGTAGAAAATTCATTCCTTCCTCATTTCCAATTTCCAAGTATTTATGTATAAAAGATGTTTTATGTTTTGTTGATACTTCCTTAAAGAAATATCCTTTTTTCTAATCAAATTTAACATGCAGGAGAATAAGATGTGTTAAATAAGAGAAATGACGATGTTTTAATCTAAAATTGCATAATAAAGAAATGTCCTTCACCCTTCATTGACAATTTTCAAATATTTATGAAATATGTTTTATGTTTTGTTGATACAGCCTTAAAGAAATATCTTTTTGTCCATCAGATTTAACATGCAAGAGATTAAGATGTGTTTGAGAAATGACGATGTTTTAATCCAAAACGGTTTTAATATAGAAATGTCAGTCACCCTTTATTGCCAATTTTCAAACAATTATCAAAGATGTTTTATGCTTTTTTATATATACCCTAAAGTTCCCATCAGATGTAGTAGATAGATAACATAAACTTTCAATTCCACACTATTTAAAGCTTATATTCATCATTTTTTATGTTGATATTTTGATTTGTTGTGTACTGCATGTGTTCTCATTTCTTTTAATATTCGTTTGTACTTTTAGCAGGAATTACTTGCAAATTGAACTAGGTGACAATGACAAAATAACATGAATTGATATTTTTTCTGATATCAAATTTTATTCATTTCAACAACATCAACAAATTCAACAACCAACAAATAGCATCTCCTTCTTAAAATCCTCTGTGAAGCTCACAGCTGTCAACACACAATGCACGGATAACAGTGTCCATGTCGTATCCACCATCGCTTCTATACACGTCGTTATCGCCTTCCTCATCATCATCACTATCAGAGGAATCATCTGAAAGTTCCAGGATCGACTGTTCATCTTCACTTGTTGAGATATCTTCCGTTGACACATCCACTTGCTGCACAGTGTTGGCGACAATTTCCGAATCTTCTTGGGTGGCCGCACTTGCAGTGATGGCATTGACGCAGGATTGAACTTGTTGCCACTTGAGTTGCCTGTATACCATGTACATCTCCTTCATTCCTTCTAGGACACAACGCCGTTGAATAAGTTGCTCGCCGTTGACGATGAGGGTTGCGGAGGAAGTTCTTCTCATCTTCTCTAATAGTTGACTGACCTTGATATCTGAAAACAGAACATATTCTCATTAATGTCACAGTGTATTTTGTAAATAATATCTTACATAAAGATGATTGAATGAAAGGATGAGAGCCTGATGCAATTAAGCTTTTACTACACCAGTACATGTTTTATACCCACCTAATGCTAAAATGTGCTTTACTGCAGTGTCATGGGCAACAAGCAGTCTTCTTAACTTGAATGCAGCCTGAACGGGATCCATATTTAGTACAGTAGTATTCCTTGAGTTGATGCAGTTGGTGTGTGGAGAGATTCTTATGAAGTGACGATCAGATCTTGCCTGGCACTTTATACATAGTTTGGAGTAAGAAGCCAGTAAGGCCAATGTCAAGATCAAAGCAAGACATAAATTAATATCCTTTGATCAAAGGGTAGGTCAAACTGATCAGACTTTGATCAGTAGCCGCCAATTAAAACTAATCCACTTGTAATTAGAATGTTATGAAGCGCTATAAAAGCTACATCATTGATGAATTCAGCTCGCCAATTACTTTACCAATCACACTTTGATTGTCAATCAAGAGAATGTAGATTATCTGAAGACAGAACTATGCATTCTTTCTCTTACATTCAGAATATCAAAACATTTTTCTGTTGGTCAATAGCATAGAACACCTCAGAAACACACATTAAATTGCTTTTCATAGACTAAACAACCTTGTTGAATGTTGAATTTTGGTGAAGGAAGGAACCCATACGAATGCTTGGTCGTGGCAGTTCACAGCCAGCTTTCAATTTTGTTATCTTTATTTAGCGAAGGAAAGTATTCATGCAATGCAGATATGATAAATGTCTTTCTAAACTGCTTGCCTATGTCAAATCAAATCAGGATGTTAATGATAAGTGTAGAATTGTTTATGTTAAGGGAGAGAAATGGCGATGTTATAATTCAAAAGTGTTTCGAGTAGAAAATTCATTCCTTCCTCATTTCCAATTTCCAAGTATTTATGTATAAAAGATGTTTTATGTTTTGTTGATACTTCCTTAAAGAAATATCCTTTTTTCTAATCAAATTTAACATGCAGGAGAATAAGATGTGTTAAATAAGAGAAATGACGATGTTTTAATCTAAAATTGCATAATAAAGAAATGTCATTCACCCTTCATTGACAATTTTCAAATATTTATGAAATATGTTTTATGTTTTGTTGATACAGCCTTAAAGAAATATCTTTTTGTCCATCAGATTTAACATGCAAGAGATTAAGATGTGTTTGAGAAATGACGATGTTTTAATCCAAAACGGTTTTAATATAGAAATGTCAGTCACCCTTTATTGCCAATTTTCAAACAATTATCAAAGATGTTTTATGCTTTTTTATATATACCCTAAAGTTCCCATCAGATGTAGTAGATAGATAACATAAACTTTCAATTCCACACTATTTAAAGCTTATATTCATCATTTTTTATGTTGATATTTTGATTTGTTGTGTACTGCATGTGTTCTCATTTCTTTTAATATTCGTTTGTACTTTTAGCAGGAATTACTTGCAAATTGAACTAGGTGACAATGACAAAATAACATGAATTGATATTTTTTCTGATATCAAATTTTATTCATTTCAACAACATCAACAAATTCAACAACCAACAAATAGCATCTCCTTCTTAAAATCCTCTGTGAAGCTCACAGCTGTCAACACACAATGCACGGATAACAGTGTCCATGTCGTATCCACCATCGCTTCTATACACGTCGTTATCGCCTTCCTCATCATCATCACTATCAGAGGAATCATCTGAAAGTTCCAGGATCGACTGTTCATCTTCACTTGTTGAGATATCTTCCGTTGACACATCCACTTGCTGCACAGTGTTGGCGACAATTTCCGAATCTTCTTGGGTGGCCGCACTTGCAGTGATGGCATTGACGGACGATTGAACTTGTTGCCACTTGAGTTGCCTGTATACCATGTACATCTCCTTCATTCCTTCTAGGACACAACGCCGTTGAATAAGTTGCTCGCCGTTGACGATGAGGGTTGCGGAGGAAGTTCTTCTCATCTTCTCTAATAGTTGACTGACCTTGATATCTGAAAACAGAACATATTCTCATTAATGTCACAGTGTATTTTGTAAATAATATCTTACATAAAGATGATTGAATGAAAGGATGAGAGCCTGATGCAATTAAGCTTTTACTACACCAGTACATGTTTTATACCCACCTAATGCTAAAATGTGCTTTACTGCAGTGTCATGGGCAACAAGCAGTCTTCTTAACTTGAATGCAGCCTGAACGGGATCCATATTTAGTACAGTAGTATTCCTTGAGTTGATGCAGTTGGTGTGTGGAGAGATTCTTATGAAGTGACGATCAGATCTTGCCTGGCACTTTATACATAGTTTGGAGTAAGAAGCCAGTAAGGCCAATGTCAAGATCAAAGCAAGACATAAATTAATATCATTTGATCAAAGGGTAGGTCAAACTGATCAGACTTTGATCAGTAGCCGCCAATTAAAACTAATCCACTTGTAATTAGAATGTTATGAAGCGCTATAAAAGCTACATCATTGATGAATTCAGCTCGCCAATTACTTTACCAATCACACTTTGATTGTCAATCAAGAGAATGTAGATTATCTGCAGACAGAACTATGCATTCTTTCTCTTACATTCAGAATATCAAAACATTTTTCTGTTGGTCAATAGCATAGAACACCTCAGAAACACACATTAAATTGCTTTTCATAGACTAAACAACCTTGTTGAATGTTGAATTTTGGTGAAGGAAGGAACCCATACGAATGCTTGGTCGTGGCAGTTCACAGCCAGCTTTCAATTTTGTTATCTTTATTTAGCGAAGGAAAGTATTCATGCAATGCAGATATGATAAATGTCTTTCTAAACTGCTTGCCTATGTCAAATCAAATCAGGATGTTAATGATAAGTGTAGAATTGTTTATGTTAAGGGAGAGAAATGGCGATGTTATAATTCAAAAGTGTTTCGAGTAGAAAATTCATTCCTTCCTCATTTCCAATTTCCAAGTATTTATGTATAAAAGATGTTTTATGTTTTGTTGATACTTCCTTAAAGAAATATCCTTTTTTCTAATCAAATTTAACATGCAGGAGAATAAGATGTGTTAAATAAGAGAAATGACGATGTTTTAATCTAAAATTGCATAATAAAGAAATGTCCTTCACCCTTCATTGACAATTTTCAAATATTTATGAAATATGTTTTATGTTTTGTTGATACAGCCTTAAAGAAATATCTTTTTGTCCATCAGATTTAACATGCAAGAGATTAAGATGTGTTTGAGAAATGACGATGTTTTAATCCAAAACGGTTTTAATATAGAAATGTCAGTCACCCTTTATTGCCAATTTGCAAACAATTATCAAAGATGTTTTATGCTTTTTTATATATACCCTAAAGTTCCCATCAGATGTAGTAGATAGATAACATAAACTTTCAATTCCACACTATTTAAAGCTTATATTCATCATTTTTTATGTTGATATTTTGATTTGTTGTGTACTGCATGTGATCTCATTTCTTTTAATATTCGTTTGTACTTTTAGCAGGAATTACTTGCAAATTGAACTAGGTGACAATGACAAAATAACATGAATTGATATTTTTTTTTTATCAAATTTTATTCATTTCAACAACATCAACAAATTCAACAACCAACAAATAGCATCTCCTTCTTAAAATCCTCTGTGAAGCTCACAGCTGTCAACACACAATGCACGGATAACAGTGTCCATGTCGTATCCACCATCGCTTCTATACACGTCGTTATCGCCTTCCTCATCATCATCACTATCAGAGGAATCATCTGAAAGTTCCAGGATCGACTGTTCATCTTCACTTGTTGAGATATCTTCCGTTGACACATCCACTTGCTGCACAGTGTTGGCGACAATTTCCGAATCTTCTTGGGTGGCCGCACTTGCAGTGATGGCATTGACGCAGGATTGAACTTGTTGCCACTTGAGTTGCCTGTATACCATGTACATCTCCTTCATTCCTTCTAGGACACAACGCCGTTGAATAAGTTGCTCGCCGTTGACGATGAGGGTTGCGGAGGAAGTTCTTCTCATCTTCTCTAATAGTTGACTGACCTTGATATCTGAAAACAGAACATATTCTCATTAATGTCACAGTGTATTTTGTAAATAATATCTTACATAAAGATGATTGAATGAAAGGATGAGAGCCTGATGCAATTAAGCTTTTACTACACCAGTACATGTTTTATACCCACCTAATGCTAAAATGTGCTTTACTGCAGTGTCATGGGCAACAAGCAGTCTTCTTAACTTGAATGCAGCCTGAACGGGATCCATATTTAGTACAGTAGTATTCCTTGAGTTGATGCAGTTGGTGTGTGGAGAGATTCTTATGAAGTGACGATCAGATCTTGCCTGGCACTTTATACATAGTTTGGAGTAAGAAGCCAGTAAGGCCAATGTCAAGATCAAAGCAAGACATAAATTAATATCATTTGATCAAAGGGTAGGTCAAACTGATCAGACTTTGATCAGTAGCCGCCAATTAAAACTAATCCACTTGTAATTAGAATGTTATGAAGCGCTATAAAAGCTACATCATTGATGAATTCAGCTCGCCAATTACTTTACCAATCACACTTTGATTGTCAATCAAGAGAATGTAGATTATCTGCAGACAGAACTATGCATTCTTTCTCTTACATTCAGAATATCAAAACATTTTTCTGTTGGTCAATAGCATAGAACACCTCAGAAACACACATTAAATTGCTTTTCATAGACTAAACAACCTTGTTGAATGTTGAATTTTGGTGAAGGAAGGAACCCATACGAATGCTTGGTCGTGGCAGTTCACAGCCAGCTTTCAATTTTGTTATCTTTATTTAGCGAAGGAAAGTATTCATGCAATGCAGATATG